>JAFEKC020000004.1:1247500-1847500 GCA_018257855.2 Cladonia borealis
ATTGTGATTTCTTTGAAGTGGCGGAAGAGGGCGATGGTTATGTCTGGTTCGCGGTTTCTGCGTTTGCTGCCATCTGGGTTTGTGGATTTGCCGGAGAGGGAGAGGACGTAGTCTTTGGATAGTTTTCCTTCCTTCTTCCATCGGAAGCCAAGCTTAGGGGTGATCTCAGATGCTGTGGGGTCGCTTTGTGTTCGGTCAAGAGCTGAGGTTGAGGGCTTCCGGAAGCTTTCCTGTGGCATCTCGAATTCCCAGTATGGGTCAGATATCCACTTCCCAGCATGATACTTCACTAGGACTTGCTGATCGGGGTTATAGAGTTGTACTGTAAATTCTGTGGGCAGAACTGGCTGGGGTGGGGGAGGGACGCCTCCATTGAGTCTTATCTGCTCTTGCGAAAGCGTCGGTTGAGTCCATTCTGGTATGAGCAGCACTTCACCGAATAGGATCTCGGGATTGTAACTATCATATAGTGCTACTGCGTAGCGATTCTTGGAGCCTGGCAAGGAGGGATCAGGATGGCGCAGAAAGTATTCGGGTTTTGCGTCGGATCCGTTTTGTGAGAGGAGGACTGAAGCGTTGTGTTTGGTGCCATCACTAGATGCACGCAAGTAGAAAGCTATATGAAGTCAGCAAACGAGTGAGGGGGGAGCTTGTGTTGCATATCGCATACTTGGGAGGTTTTCGTCAAGCATGATCTCAGCTGACCATCAACTTGTCGATCTCCGTTGAACACGACTTGCTGGATGTATTAGGGGAGATGGGAGTTAGACGGAGCTATATGGAGGCCATATCCAGGCTTCAACAGGACTTCAAGGCTATGTCAGTAGCGAATGGTAGAGATATGACGAGGCCTCTTATTTACTGTTATGGGCAGTGCATGTGGAGTACTTTAGTATGATCCCATCGCAGTGGCGCGTACAGCGGAGACTGATCTACCGTGCATTAGCTCCCGTCTTCCCGTGATGGTCAGGCTATATTTAGACAAGCAGGCCTCTCGGTCTCTTGTGATTTGTCCATTCGTAGAAGTAAGTTGGTGTGTTTCATCTTCTATCTACTTGGACGAACAGCTTGCGCCTCCACCAGCTGATGACGATTCCGACGCGTTGATAGGTCTACAATGTTCGAGGCAGACCGCGAGAATTTCCACTGAGCTTGGCAGTTTCCTTGGCTTGACCAAGAAATCGCTTCCACCTAGGCACAGTGGCTGGAGCTCATATATCATACTATGACCCTATGAGGGAGACAGAGCTGGAATGATGCTCATGGAATCCATGATTATGGACATGATTGTGACATACCGCGACATGTCGCAAACGATCCATACGCCAGGCAAAAGGACAGGAGGAACTGCGTCGAAGAACCGCGTCAAAGCTCTGGGAAGATGCAAAGCATTCAGTGCATGACTTACCATAACCTTTCTTTGCGCTAGTCTGTCACCTCTAAGCGCATCCCTCATACGATCCACCGGCTTGAACATCGTTGCAAGGGACCAATGCTCTGCATTCTGATTGCTTCTGCTTTGGACGAAGTATCCAAAGACTACTACGAGAGCAAAGTGAAAAATAAGTGAGCAATGAGGGAGTGCGAGGAAGCCGAGGTGAACAAAAGAGATAGTGGAGATGCAGTGAAAGAGCAATGAAGAAGCAGTAAGGGGGTTAGGAAAGGGGCAGCGAAGGGTTAAAAGTAAGTATCATAAAATCGAACCGGAGCACAGCAATGAACTTCAGGAAAGGTTCTCTTGAGCTCGATTTCCATTGGCACTTGCTACGAGTAGGGTCGCCATCTCGACATTGAGATCGTTAGGAAAGTGCTGACAGTACTGACTTATACTAGATAGCCCTTAACACCACTAGTGATACAGGAACTCCGTACAGTCAACTACAACACTCCCATAAGATATAATGATCACTATTAATCAACATGTTATACCATTGGATAGCCCATAGCACCACAACACAATCGGCTACGGTATCGTTATTACCCTCTAAACCTACAGCCCTACGGCCGGCGGACTCCCTAGATAAGATCACGTTAGCAACAAATCATAGCCGATCCATCCAAAAATCTTTAAGGCAGATTGTCTACACAATGCACTGTGATCCCTCCCAGTATCATTCGGGTTTAACTCCTCGTGGTAACCTATTGGCCTGGGCTAAGAGAGTTACTCTAGGTTGATACAGTGCGGTTCTCCCCTCTGTATGCTGTACGTTCTGCACGATCTTGCCATCTGTGTGCACACCTACCTGGAAATGGCCGGAGCTCTTCGCTGGGGGAGAGAGGGGGGAACCCCACGTCGGGCGTTCATAGCAAGCAAGCTCGGTATTCCACGCGAATGATATGGCCTTTAGAGCGCCACATCCAGGAAATTTTCCTTTTTTCAGCCTTGCTGGACGATTAGCCTGTTCAGTGTATCGTTATCTTGTCTATCGCTACAGACTGTTCCATTCAATCCACCTACACGTGTGGTCTCTTTTCACCGTTCCCAAACGCTCGATGAAAGCACCTTGTCTCTGAGTCAATCAAAGTCAATCAAACCCAGCAGTTCCATTTTCAAGAAAATGCCTTTACTCCCCACTCTCCACGCCATACCAGCCGTGCACTGCCGCCTTGGCTTCGTACAGCAAGTAATAGCCATCACTCAAGCTCCTGGCTTTGACTCTCTCTCTCCCTGCGAGCAGAACATTGCTGTCGCGGTCATCGATGACTCCAGCAGTCCCGAGTGCCCTGGCGGCTCACCTCCTTACTGCTTTTGCGAAGCGGAAGCCGCAAGTCAAGAATACTTTGACCAGATCTCTACGAACATTCTGAAATCCTGCCTCACAAGTCCCGCAGCGACTATCTTCGCCGCATATTGTAGCCTGGGGGATGCAATGACAGCGGGCACAACGGCAGCGAGCAAGTCTACTTCAACATCATCGTCGTCCTCATACTCCTTATCGCCATCGTCCTCCGAGGCTCGCACTACGACCTCTTCAGCTGCGCAAGGCGCTTCCAGCATATCAACGTCCACTTCTGGACCAACAAGCAGCAGTAACAGTGGCAGCGGCCTTGACACAAGTGACATAGTGGCCCTTGCCGTCGGCATACCTGGTACCATTGGTACCATCGCTGGAGCCCATTTCGCGTACAAGACATATAAAAAGAAATCAGCAAGAAGCGAGAAACATACTTAGATTCGAACTGGCCTGATGAGGACTTCGCTCCTGTTCAAACCTGAGTCAACGATATGTTTTTTCGGCCTCACATCACATCGCAGATCAGAATGCTATAGTACAAAGACTATTTCGGGATTCTGATGACTCTTCGTCTGACTTCGGTGATGTTGATGGAGGAGATTCGAGTCCTATGGAAAAGGACTACCGAGTTGAAAATGGAGCACCTGGTCGGTTTTGACGAGCTTTGACGGGGAGGATTGAGTAGCGGGTCGATTGAGTACCGAACAATCCGAGAGATATTCTTGAACGCCAACGATCAGCTTGACGTGGGATGCGGGAGTTTTGGAAGGATGCTGGCATCTGGATGCAATCGCGATAAATCCCCGCACGACATAGGTATGCGACTCATAAAGAAAGTCACCACCAAGCCACGAGAATAGAGGATAATCATTTCCTTAGCTTGCGTCACCAAAGGAGAACAGGCCATTGACTATTGCTCTTATATCACCGAGATCAAGATCGGCTCATCGGAGCGAGCCATAAGGCAGGGCAATACCCTCATTCGAAAAAGTTCTTGTAGTCTGGTCAAGCACCCAAGAAGTCTTCATCATTGTTGCGCTAGAATTGATTCTCTCGATCCCTGACCCCAGGACTTCATCCTGTTATGACACAATAACTTCTCATTATTCACGTCATGTTTAAACAAGATGTTCCCTACCAGTGAAGGGATGCTAAGCGCTTTACCGATCCGAACACACCTTATTTAGCGCGTATACTCTTGCTCCTTCCTTCACTTCGTGGAACCTCATCCTTTTCACCCAACCTAAGACTGATCTGACCAGCCCTTTCCACTTGACATCATCTGCGTACCGCAAACAAAAGCAACAAGTACTCGTCAGCCCTTTGCATGACACACTCCATCTGTAATGTTCACCAAATCCACCCTCACATAGCCCCTCCGCTTCTGTGGTGAATGCTATGAATGAAGTCGGGTAAATCCAACACTGGAATCCCCTCACTTGGTGTTTACTAAATTCCATTTAAAGCACGAGTATTGATTGCTACATGCAACAGGATAAAGTCTGCACCTTGATTATCTCAAACGGACGACTTGACAACCTAGAAGACACAAGCTTATTGTCTTCGCTGGAGAACCGCCCTTATCACATTCGTGGTTTAGAATCATCCTTGAATTAGCATCGATTCACGTCAATCGTCATTGTGCCCGTTCGTCAACATATCGAGGTCAAGGTCTACAGTCTGCACCAACCACAAGCATCCCACATGGAGGTCGTTTTAGTCTTGTGATCAAGCCTGCCCTGAACGCCGGAATATTCATTTGTAGAAGCAAAGAGTGCTTGACTTCTCAACTAAATACCCATCAGCTCACCATCAGATAATTGCTGCAGGATCATTCAAATTTTGACACTGTTCGCATTCAGTACCGAAGCTTTATAAACGACTTCCATATCGAACCTCATCAGCAAGATGCCTACCATGATGGGCCTACCCAATGAGATCCTGATATCTATCATTGACGCCACCGGGCCGGAAGATGTCGTGTCTTTTTCCACTTGCTGCAAGCTGATGTACGATCTTGCTAGAGACAGACTCGAAGAACACAAGGAAAAGAAGAGACTTCTTTCTAAGATCTTTGTGAATGGCGATTTCCTGCCTTTCCTACTGCCATTCAGGGACACGAACGGCAACAAGGACACTGACCTGAAAGAATTTTTTTCAGACAAGAGGAATCGTTCGTACCCCAAAGCTATGGATGTAACTTTTAATCTTGAAGAGTCCGGCCCTCTGTACGAAGACAAATTCGAACGCCAACTTGAATCTGCAATGGCAGCAGTCCACAGCATGATCGCTCTCGTGGGTGGAGAAATCGTGGCCACGGAGTGGGGCAAGGATGTCAAGGCAGGCTATCCATTAGCAGTTTTTCTGTGGTTCTTGGCTTTGCTCCCTAATCTAGAAGAGTGCGAAATCCGAATCTTCGGCTACTACCATCAAACGTTGAGCGCGAACTATTCAAAGATCATTAGACTCATGATCGAAGCTGCCTTGGAGCAAGAAGAGAATAGACTCAGCTACGGCGGAAGGCTTACGAAGTGTACAGTCGACGCAGACTTCGATAGGAATGGAAGCATCGGAGAAAGCTTCCTACCATTTATCATGATGTTACCCAAAATTCGAATTATCCAGGGCTGCTGCCTGGATATAGAGCACCTCTCATGGCCGTTCACAGATGCGGTGTCACCATTAGTGGACCTCGATTTGAATGGTGGAATAAACACTGCTACTCTCAGCAATTATGTCCGTGGTATCAGAGAGCTCAAGAGTTTCCGGTACAATTTTGAGGATGATTTTTTTGTGGATCATCTAGACATTGATTGGGAGCCTTGCGAGATTGTATCAACTTTGAGACAATCCGCTTTCAGAACTCTAGTGTCTTTAGATCTTACCATCAATCTCTCACGTGATTTGACCTGGTTCGATATCTCTCCTGGCATCGGATCTCTACGTTCATTCGAGGTCCTCGAAACCATTCACCTACATTACATTCTGCTCCTTGAGGAGGTCCTAATTGCCCATAGTGCAGATGAGGTCGATTCGGCGGAGACATCGGAAATCTTAGACGAGGAGTCATTGACCAAAAGACAACGCCTGATTGATTTTTTGCCATCTTCAGTAAAAACCTTCCAATTGGAGGACATTGCTATTGCTGAGGGAGAAGGTGTCCTTGATATATTTGAGGGATTTCCGGAGCACAGGGTAGAACGATTGCCGAACCTCGAGTTGATTTCACTTGATACTTTCTACAAAACCATCAGCCAAGTTAGGGAAATTTGTGAGAGGGCAGGAGTGCGGATCAACCAAGCATACTAGTGATACCACAAAGTGATGAATGGCAGGTTTCTGTAAGATTTGCAAGTCAGAAGCAGGGAGCAATTAGGTCCTGAATGCCTAGAAGGAGCACTATGCATGACGGCCATTCTACAGACTGATAGATCTCATTAGTGCTATCCACAATACTCGGTCCTAATCTAGATATGATATCATTAAACGTCCAATCCTTACAAATCAATTGTCGTCAAACCTTCATCCATACCCCAGCACCCTTCCCAGTTGTATAAACGAACCATGGCAAAAGCCCCTCCCCTCGTAGCACCACAATGTCCCCCCTTCGGCCCCCTAAACCATCAACCCTGCAAACAACTAACATATATATCATGAATTAAGCCATCCGAACCGTTACAGCTCGCTCCTAAACTCAAGTCTCACCCCAGACAAATTTTTCCCTAACTTCTCACGCCAGAACAGCAATCTCTTCCCCCATCTCAAAACAACAAAACTGCGATACTCTCTCAGTTCAAAATCATGACGAAAAGTTCAATATGATAACACACTCCAGATCGCTGACGTTGTGGGTGTCGATCATTTCGTATGAGATTATGGGAGGGCAGGAGAAGAGGTTTTTAAGATGGGTTTGTCAGTGTCAATTCAGGGGAGGTGAACGTGATGTTTATTTCTTCTTAATCTTGGCTGATTGAGGAAAGGAGGAAGTAGATAGGGCAATACAAAGATAGATAAGTTTTTATGAGTGTTATGAGGTAGATGTGTTATGAGGTAGATGGGTGGATGCGACTTTAAGTGGCGATATTGTGAAAACACCAAGTTTCCCTTCCGCGCCGCCTCAAAAACTTCCGTACTCAGGAGGAGATGAGGAACCAGCTGGGGGATAGAAGGATGGGATAAGCATATATGTGTGGGTGTCATGAGATACAATAGTGGATGCGACTTTAAGTGGCGATATTCAAAACACCAAGTCTTCCTTTACGCGCCGCCTCAAAAACCTCCCACCACCAAAATACGTACTCATGAGAAGATGAGGAAGCAGTAGCGCCAGGATAGAAAGATAGATTCTGTTGTGTGGGTGTTGATGTGCTGGAATCGTGAATGCGACTTTAAGTGGCGATATTCCAGCTCAAATCAAAACACCAGGTTCCGCCTCAGAAATTTGCACCACCAAAATCCGTATCCACGAGGAGGACAACTTCTTATCGGTCGAGCTGGGACCGATAAGCGATATCCAAAGGTGGAAGTGAGAGAAACCTTGAATTGGTTAGTGTGGTTTAAGTGGCGATAGGTAAGGTATTCACTGTTTACTTATTACAAATATACCCGGATACCGAGGTTTTACCCGGGCGTTCAACGTTACTAAAGTATCACGTTGGGCCTACTTAGACAAAATTACGGGATTGAGGATTTTGAGGGGTTGGATTGATGGAGGTTGTATGGACGGGAATAGCTTTGGATATTCGCGTCATCAGAGAGGTGAGGTTGTGAAGTATTGAGTGGAAATCTAAGGGAGTTCAGTGGGGGTGTATTTGGTCTTGGGGGATGCGGAGATGAGGAAGCGATGAGAGGATGGGATAAGTATATAGGGTTGTTGTGAGTTGGAAGAGCGGAATGGGAATTCGGATGCTCTGGTGGTTGCATTCATCAGAGAGGCGACGTTGTGAAGTGTTGAGTTTACTTTTCCATGAATTAGCTGAAGGTGTTCAACTTCATTTTTGAAGTGAAGCTTTGAACTGGATCCCAAAACTTATGATTGTGATTTGGGAGGCTATAAAGTCTGTATCGTTCCTCCTTCAACTTCAACATCTTTTCAACTCAGCAAATGGTATTCAACTTTGTCTTTGCATCAAGATTAGCCTGCAGAAGTGGCGCTTAGGTCAGGATTTCAACACTTAGGAATCCGATCGTGAAGGTTATAAAGTCCTTACCATTCTTCCTCCGACTTCAACATCTTTCCAACTCAGCAGTTGGTATTCAACTCTATCTTTGCATCACGATTAGCCTGCAGAAGTGGAGCTTAGACCAGGATTTCAACGCTTAGGATTGCCCTTTTAGGGCATTAAATCAGTACTCTTCTTGTCAACTACAACATCACGTCGAGTGTGTCAACGATGCCTAGCGAATCTACCTCAGTCGCTGGAGAGCCCGATCGAAAGCGCCAGAGGCGCCTCCCTCCATCACCTTCATCTTCTGAGTCCAACGGAGTTTCCTCAACTTCATCGGCGGTCTCATCAACATCGTCCTCGTCCGCTGCTCCTAGCCCCAATGTTGCATCTTCCAGGGCATCAGATCAAAATGAGGCTAAAATGACCTCCACTCCAAAAGATCCTCACAACTGGCGCGGCGTCCGTAGCATGGAGGGCCTCCAAATGTGAGATCTTAGTCCAATGATGCGATGAAGTATGGGTAGGGTGCTGATGACCTCTTAGGCTCCAAGGTGACCACATCACAGTCAAGCTTGCCGATGATTTTTGGGGACAGCAAAGGAAATGGGTTTTACCCAAAAAACTACTTACTAGTCGCTCACCATACTTCGCACGTATGCCTCCAGAAAAGACGGAACATATGATCTGCACTTTCCAGGAGAAAGCTTTTGAACTATTTGCACAATGGCTCTATCTGGGCGAGCTGGATTTTGATGGTGTCAATGTTTCCAGCGAGACACTGGTCCATGCCTGGATGCTTGGTACTCAGTTCCTATGCCCTGCTTTCAGGGACCACGTAATGGTGCAGCTCATAAAGTCGCATCATGAACGAGGCATCAAACCGCCAATGCTTCGCGACGCTCTTGTGCTCCCCTTTTCCGGCCCGAAGCTGCGCAAGTGGGCTATCGATCAATTTCACGCTAAGATCACATACGGATATATAGGTTATGACGACCAAAAGGAGGACGATCCTAGGGACAAGGACACCTGGAAGAGATTTGCTGAGGGTGTGGAAACGTTTGGCCAAAACTTCCTAAAAGCGTGTTTAGATGCTGATCAAGGGGTGAACCGTGCGAAGAAGCCTTGGGAAAATGGACAGCAGTATATGGAGGTCTTGAAGTTTGCGGAGATCGGAGTGAGCAAGGAGAAAGGCGGATCAATGAAGGTGGAGGCCACGCTCATCAAGGCGGAGGGTCGCTGAGACCAGAGTAGTACGATAGATAAGGCCTCGAAAGGAGACTGAGGGTACATGATGTCGAAAAAAAGACGAGGCAAAAGCTAGCAGATGCAGATATTCCCCCGTGCTCTGAAAACCAGATATCAATACCGGCTACAATGTATCATGACCAGGAAGACCTAGCTCAAGCCTTCATCTCCAAAGTCACTGGCAACAGGGATGCTGCTGCCCATTCCTTTCTTCTCTGTTCCTCTCTTGATCTCGCTACCTACGCAAGCTGCGATCAACCCTAAGGTTACCGCCCTGCCTTTTACAATATCCTCTTCGCTATATCCGCCAGGGACATGCAAAAATATGCAGGGCCTCATCTGATGCGGATCTCGGCGCCAGTACTCAAGCATACTAGCATAATATGTGAAATCGCAGATGTAGTGGCCAGCGTTGTTGGAAGGCCGGATGTCCTCACTCATAAGTCCCGATTTCCATGTCCTCCAGACATCCTCCGTGTCAAAGCCGGTGTGTAGTATTTCTGGAGCCCCATATTTGTCTTTCCAATACGTGTCATCCTGCAGCGTCTTTCCATCGACATCCAGCCTGTTGTAGCCATCTCGATGGGCACACGTCTCCAAAGTATAGAACTTACGACCAGGCGCCATACCAACGTTGAGCACTATGTCATAATTCGGCATCTCTTTTGCCGGCTTTGAAATGACAGACAGATAGTCTGGCTCGCTGTCAATAGCATTGGCGTCTGGCGATGCAATCTTGGAGTCATCATTAGAGAAGAGGAGCTTCGGTATGAGCGCCCGGATATGGCTGTAGGCGACAGTGATAGGGGTGGGGTAAGGATCAATCTTTATTGGAGGCAGGTCGGGCTGTTTGTATATGCTGGGAAGACTGCTGGCAATGAGGTAGGAGGGATTGGTTCTGTTCTCCCCAAATGGCTGTGGATGAAATTAGCCGGAGCTTGAAGGACAAGATAGCCCAAAGACGTGATGGGCCGAGATTGAAGAGCGCACACCAAAACCTGTCACCAGGACATGAATCTCCTTTTCGCCATCATTGACATCTGTTGCTAGTGAGCCCATGACCCGTTTCGCAGATGTTTTGTTGTGGGGCGCTGATTAGGATCCCCTGTGGATGGCATCGCTTCCGGCGCAAGTTCCACACTAAGAAACGACGGATAGGAGCTGCAAAAGCCTATTGACTTTCGTCCCTTGTTTAGATGCCGGGTGAACCCATAGCTCGCGATGTCGAAGTCACTAGAATGCGATGCGACCAATCCTGCATTTGTTAACCTGATCTATACCGTACTCAGAAATAAAGTTAATGCGGGAATATTGACAATTACTAACGAAGGTCAAGCCCGTTTGCTTGTCACAAGCAAATAGTTTTAGTCGACGTTATTGGCTTGTTTGGCAAACAATGTGAAGACAATCAGACCAGAGTAGATTTGCCCGACTCATGGAGTCATGCCACCTTTCAGAACACGTGGCTTTGCCCCTTCAATGCCAAAGGGTTATAAAGGTGAGGGCAGAGCGGAACGAGCGACTTACTCTCCATTTATACATGTCTCGTAGTGCAAGCATATTCAAGTTGATGCTGGGAATCGTCTGTCCTTTGCTTTTGACGCTTTGTAATGCAAATCGCTCAGCTCTTCCTTTGCGACATGGCATGCAGCCAAGAGAAGTGACTTCTTGTACGGAGATATACCCATCGCTCATGGTGCCTGTGAATTCCAGTGATCCTGGGTTAGTATCGCGAACTTCAAACACATTCATCATTGAACAGCAACCGAATGAGAGCTACTACTGCGATTGTCTGGTCAGCTTCATAGTACCAGATTCGCCTGTCAGTTGTCGACTCCAACTTCATTTCCCCAATGGGTACCACGGGTCACCTGAGTCAATCTACTTCTGGAAAGTAGCTGGCCCACTTAACCCGGCATGCTGTTGGGACGACGCTCCAAGCACAACAGAACTTCTAGGTTCGGTTGCGCTGCAGATCAACATGAGCGAAGCAATCATTAATGCCTTCGTCTGCCAAAGCAGTCTTAACCTTAGGGTTGGAATGAACAGGTCCGGGCAAGATGCAAATTGTGCCTTCGAACAGACGGCTTCTCAGGGACTAATTCTGAAGCATGGCTGTTGAGTCCGCCACCAATAAGAATGATCGTGGGGGAACAACCTGGAAGAAATGCGGGCCTTGGATTGTCCTGTCACATCTACGATGCAGTAGGCACAGAGATGGCTGGGTCACTGCTCCGGCCCCATAATAGTGATAAGCATAGTCCGTGCGTAGTTGATGATTGGAACACAGGGCAGCCAGTAATAGTTGTGATAGAACAGCCACTCACAAAGCTATTTGGAGAACATGCGATCCAGCTGCAGAGAATTCGTCTCCATTCGGGATCTGGGGATTAAGCCCTCGGTTGGGGACGCGGCCATGCGCACGCGGGTTCACAGTGCTTGAACATGTAAGCACAGGGGGCTCGGGCGACTCATCCTCTCAGATGCATCTGTTCCAGCACATGAATGCAGTAGCGTTGGAAAGTAAAAGATGATCCGGTAGGTGAAGAGTTCGAATAGGCGAATTTGACGCGTTTTCGCGCGTCATTTTCGTGTTTCACTGTAGCGCCACCGGCGGAACCCCAACTTCGCGGACTAACAAGATAGCAGGACGCATGTTACTTAGGCACTTCTAAGTACCTTAGTTACCTTAGTCTCTATCGTCTCTCGCTTTGCTTCGCCATTTCCCACGCTGTTAGTATATTTCTGGAGGGAGGAAAGAGCGTCATTGGGCCGCTGCTACCTGACAGGGAGACTTCAGCTGTCTCCAGGCGTCATATCACTGCTTCTGCTCATTGCATTAGACCAAATCAACCTGATCAGCGTGGAAGTGTCCGAGGGCAAAAGCCACTTCGACAAGCAAAGAGTCTGGAGCAACTCGGCCCTTTACTCTTTGACTGGTTCGCTCTCACAATTGGACTTATTGGACTTTTCGTGGGATTTTTACTCTTACGCGTTTCGACCGCGGCTACGCTAGTGAAACCTGTCCGGGGCTTGTCTCGACGCTCCTCTTTCCTAACCTGCGACCTTCCTCAAACAGCCCCTCCACCTATCCACCTATTGGCCGCCTGCCTCCATCAAAAGACTTCCGTCGCCGTTGCTTTCTATCGTCTATGCAGTCGCCTTAGGAAGCTACAGGTCTTCGCTCGACTCGCTATCACGCACTACGACCCCCACCCGCCGTCTCGCAACGGCTCTGGCCCAACGCCATTCAACCACCCTTTCATTGCACACCACATAATCTACGACACTTGCTATTGTCTTCGCTCCGCCGAGTACTGCATCCTTCGAGTTGAAGCTGCGAGGTAGTCTAAAACATTGTTCAGCACACATCACCGAGACCGATCGACGACTGGACTAGAAAATCACACGGACACAAAAGTCAAGATACTCCTAGTATACCAACTCGCAGGTTTCGAGCGGTCCTTCATCGATACCACAGTCTCAACCTCGAGCAGCTGGAATATACGTACACTGGCCCTAGTTTCGGTCTCTGCTCCACACTATCATCCCAAACAGACAATAGAAGGCACCGCTGAGATTGTGGGCTGTACAAGATAATACGAGGGCGTTTTGGTCGAAAGTCAGTCCCAAAACAGCAGACATTTGCTTGAGATTGTATGGTTGGAACAACCGACCAGGACAGACACGCAATCATCATGATCGAATAGCTTTGCTGAGGCTAGTTTTGTTCCCCATTGCATTCTTGCACCAGGCGGCTCCTGCATTCATTCTCCCCTCCTGCTTCCTAAGATACGCCACAGCCGGTTTGCTGTCAGGCTATCCGCTTTGCTCAGGTCTCTTTGACCTGCGTAAGCCGATACGCTGCTTTCCATAAACGCAAACACCTATTCTCAGAACCTTCCGCCATGCCGCGAGAACGACCACAGCTGTCGATCACCCTCCCTCGCAATTTCACCTTTCATTACACCGAAGGCGAAGAACCGAAGACCCCAGAGCGGGAAATTCTAGTACCAGTGCCGCAGTCTCCTCGTGCCAGGAATGCATTACGCATAAAAAGAAAGTCTCGGCCGAGTGTAAATTCGGTTTTCGATAACATTAGCGGGCCCATCACTTCCAGCGATATACCCATTCCGACAATTGAAGCCCCTGTGTCAGTAGCGCCAACAAGGCCACTTTTTCAACAACGAGCAACGGAACCGGTAGAGGGTTATCTCGCTCCAGTCGCATCTCGAAAATTCTCAACTTTACCACGGACACCTGAACCCCAGCAACAACCAGCGACCGATGGATGGAATGCTACGGGTCATCTCGATTTTGGAGAAAGCATCAGTCGCCCTATGTCTGCATGCTCCTTGCTCTCAGACTCTTCAGACGATTCCAACGGAAGTCTGATATCCTACCCGGCTGGTGATGGTAGTTGCACCAGTCCCGAGAGCGATACACCAGATCCGTTCAAATTCTCTACCATCAAAAAGACCAAGTCTAAACAATGGGCAGCAGCACTTGCGAAAAGCGAGAAGTCTATTCAGAGTGGTCTATCAGCTAAAAAGCAACCACTTATTCATTGGACGGCAGATATGGACAAGCACTTGTGGTCCACGTACCTTACATATCTGCAAGACCCTACGGTAACGCCGTTCAAAATGTTACCAGGCATTGCTCCTCCTCTTGGTGTGTGCCATCGTGTCGTAAGAGAAGCAAGAAGGACGTGGCGTGGAGGTAAGTCGAGCGCTGCCAGGCCTACTGACCTGCTAAGTTCACCCCTTTTGGGCCGAGTTAGCGATATTGGCGCCGGGAAAGCTGTTGACGCACGGAGAGCCAACTCTCCAGATACCATTCGTGCGACTCGTAGCGGTAGTAATACCCCCACAGGCTCAAAACCTGCTAAGCCACAACCTTGGCCCAAATCTGGATCTTCCACCAGGCGCAGACTGCGTTATCTATGTAAGAGCAGGCCGAGTATTGCACCACATTATCAGCGTCTTCTTCAAAGTCGAAGCCCATCCCCTTTCTCGTCCTCAAGTCCGCGTACTCGATCTCATTCCCGCCTATCCGAGGTCTCTAGTCCGGTTCAGCAAAATTCTTCGCCCTTTAGCACCCGCAGCATCCAGCTTTCATTGACGACTAGTACGGCGGCGTCTATGCAGCCTGACAATCCTCTTGCTCAGCTATCTTCTGGTAGCCACGCCAGCACACAATCCGACCATGAATGGTTCAATGAGCCCCCAGTTCCTTGGGCTTCACCTACAGCGATTCCGTCTGATGTTGCTACTGGCACTGGTGCTGAAGTGCGAGACGAAACCCTGCACACACCCCGACTTGGCTCTCCCTTTGGCTATCACACATGGGGTCCAAGTCGAACTCGACAAAGAATCCGTCCAAGTACTTCGAGGATCCAGTCTAGTGATGCTTCGACCTTGGGACCGGCCCTAAGGTCACCTATTAGGATGCACGAAACATTCCCATATCCCAGTGTTCAAAAGCGACGCGCTCTTCACCAATTGGAGGATGAGCTGAGCCCTGGAGGGAGTAGCATGCAGCAGGAACTGCTTGACAATCTTTTTGGGAACCCCAATGACAATCGTCATCGTCGTGTCCGAAGTCGTGGATTCAGTCTTGGTGACGTTCAAGCGAACAACCCTCTGGAAAGCCTGTTCACACCACCAAATCCATCTGATCAATTACCTACGCCAGAGATGAGCACGGAGAGCCCAAGCGAAGTCACCGACGAACCTGTAACGCCCACTCAAGTCCGACGCCTGGGCTCGCCCTTCCACGGTGTGTCTCCTAGACCGAATCGCTCCCGGCATCTGGCCACGACCAGTTTGGGTGCATACGAACCCTTCTCGTCCATTGGCGAAACATTGGGCCAACGTATGGAGAGCAGTGATACCCAAACACCTTTGCAGCGAAATTGACCATCCCTTTCGCTTGGCTTTAGCGCTTTCTGCTGCCGTTACCACGGTGGCATTCGACGGCGAGACATCTGCATAGCTAAATGAGTTTGCGATGCATGGATTATATCACATACCTTTCACCCCTTTGTTCTACGCATCCACTTTACGACATTCTACGATTACGATTACTTGCCCTTCTGTTCGCTCCGCTTCGATTCGCCAATTCCAAGATGACATGTGTAACCTTCATCTTTACATTTCATACAAAGCCTTGTAATGGATGCGATCTACCGGCAAACAGAACGGATATTACGACCATGACTTCATTCAGATATGACGGTGTTCACTACATTTCGGAGAGAAAGGGTTTCATTTTTGCATAGGTACGATGATGACGATGGTCACAGATTATGTTCACGATGAGAGAGATATCAAAATATGTTCATGATGAGGCTGATGATGCAAATTTTTTTCACCGTCCTAAAAATGGAGAGGTACGCTTGTTTGCATTCATAAGAAGGGGTAATTACCTTCTCTTTCTGGAAGGCATGCTGGCAGGCAAAATGCGAGTAGGAATGGATGCGAACAATTATGTACTTTTCGTACATACTCCGTATCATGTATCCTAGAAAATGCTGGCATTAAGTGTCTCAACTCCAACCAGTATCCTGACGCCTTGCTTGTTATCACTAACCCATAATACAATGCATGCATACCCCACACTATACCTTCGAACGCCTTCCAATGCACTGCCAGGCACGGCAAGGCAGTGTAGATCCATGCAACGCCCCCCACAATCCCCAATCTCCATCCCACACCCAGCAGAGAAAATGCCCTCCCAAAATCATCTTTTTCTCCTCTCCCTAATCATCTCCTCAAACCTCCTCAACCCCCCCTTCAACCCCCCATTCCTCCTCCCTCCCTCCCCACCAAGCCACTCCTCCATCCTCTCCCTAAACCCCCTCAGCCCCCTCACAACAGGCATCTTCCCCCCCTCCTCCCCCTCCACCGCCAGCCCAGGATTCAACAAAATCTCAAACAACCCCCCCCACAGCTCCGTCTGCCAATACCTTTTCAACCCCTCCCTCAACTTATATTTCTTCTTCGCTCCAATACCTATGCCCCCCTCCGTCGTTCCCCCAACAACCTTATTATCATCCACGACGAGCATATCTTCTATATATTTGCCAAACAAGAGAGAATGCACAACACCTGCTATGCCGTAGTAATCTACTTGATACGTCCACGGACGGAGTTCACGCATCTCGACACAATCCTGTTTTCCGGTCTTCCAGTCCGCGACGAATTGGACGGAGGGATTGAAAGCATGCATGTCGATGCCGCGGCCGAAGTCGATGAGGCAGAGGCCTTTGGAGGACCAGCCACCGCTGCCGTCGGGGTGGTATGTTGGGTCCCATTCTTCGGTGGTGGGGGAGAGGCGGACGAGGCAGTTGTCGGCTTTGAGGTCGCCGTGGAGGATGCCGACGCTGTGCATGGCTTCGATGGTGCGGAGGAGCTCAATGGTGAAGAACATTGCTATGCTCTCGTCTAGGGTGCCGGTTGTGTTGCCGGGCGGAGGGTCGGTTTTGGCGAGGTTGACGAGGTCGAGGAGAGTGCCTTGGTCGAGGTAGGATTCTATGAGGTAGGCTTCGTCGGCGAAGAGGTGGAGGGAAAGAGGTTTTAGAAGGGAGGGAGATGCGCGGTGGGTTGGGGAAAGGCGTGTCTGGAGGAGGGACATGATGTAGAATTCCCAGGCTGTGGGTGGGTCTTCGCATTTGATCGCTACCATCTGCTCTTCGTCTTGGTCTTCTTCTTGGGCGAGGTAAACTGGGGCGAAGGCACCTTTGCCTAGCTCTCGTTTTATGGCATAGGTTTTGCTCGAGGTTTGGGGGAAACGAAGAGTTGGTGGGAGCGAGAGGGTGGTGAGTGTCTTTTCGGAGCCTGTCTTCTTGGTGAGGGCTTTGATATATTTCCGGATTTCCGGTGCTTTGTTACAGCTAAGTGGCCGGCAATCGTAATAGTCCGAATATGAAGAAAGCGGAGGTCGAATATTTTCGAGGATGGTCTGTCGGATGGAGTCATCTACAGGATTGCATTGAGCATCTTTGATGATAGGCTCCTTGATGTTCTTCTCAATAGTAGCATCAGATGTAGATTTAGATGTGGCAATTTTCAATTTGGGAACCCTTGGCGGAAGGGAGTCGTTTACGATCTCATCGAATGGACTACTCAAGAGCTCTTCGTCAATTTGCGGTGTTGCATGTCCATGTGTTCCACGTGAGGGCGTCTTTGAATTAAAGTAATCCTTCTCTTCACGTAACGTTAAAGCGCCCATGGAAGATTCCGTCTTTTCCACGATGGGTGTCATGAAGGGTAGTCTATTTTGTGATGCTTGCGAAGGATCTCTGTACGGTCGTGTCGACGGCTCGTAATCCTCCGGGGGTATTGGGACATATCTGGTCCGGATAGCCTCATAATCAGGCTCTGGTTCAGGTAGTACTGGCGTTACAATTTCGATATCTTCGTCTTTGTCCGCTTTGATGGAAGCAGAGTCTTCAAGCACCACGAAACCATCGTTGTCGGTTTCATCAGTACCATTTTGGTCTTCGTCGTCTTCAGGAGCTAGCTTTGGGACATGCTTGCTTGCTGTAAAGTCTGACCAAGGGCTTACACTTGGTGCTGCAGTACTGGTGTTCTCAATCTGGGGTGCAGTAACGAGGTCCGCTTCAGTATCTCCAAATTCACTTGTGCCGGAGATCCTTCCCGTGCCTGTGCTCTCTCCAGCGCTCGTGTAATCATCGTCCTCATAGTCACTTTCACCAGCGCTATCAGCAGGTCCTGCCATTGTATCAACATTTCTTAGAGGTTGGTTAAAGATATCTAAGATATCATCGGTGGCTGCTTTTGTGTGCAAAGTCATGGTAGGCTCTGCAGAAATCTTTCGTTTTAGCTTTGGTCCAGTGGGAGACTCGAGATTGGTTTTGACTAGGAAGATTAGTACATCTCACGAACTCTGGGATAGGGGATGTTGTTCCATACTAGTTTGGGTTTCGCTTCTGACCTCTTTTATTTTCATTTTCTTTGGCCGGGCACCTTTACCGCCTCGACCAATATCAACAGCAATGGTAGTATCAAGCAATGTGGTCGTGCTGTCTTGGGTGCCTGTCTGGGAGGGCACATCTTGCACGAGCTCAGCACCTACTCGTGTCTCAGTAAGGAGCGCAAAGTTCGGCTCATGTCCTATTGTCTCCTGAGTTTCTTCTATTATCCTCTGCTTGCTTTCAGCGGCCCAATCCCTATTCAGCCATCCTCTTGACTTGGCTCTCAATTCTTCAATACTGATTTCTTCGCAAGCATTCTCATTGGGGTATACTGCTTCGAGGTTCACGAAAGGCCGTTCTATCCTGCCTGTCCGAGCGTTCGTAATCTGCTGATTTGCATACTTCGATCGGTTACATTCATCTGTAGTAGGTACCTGAGAATTTGACTAAATTTACATAACGCCAAAAGTGCCAGCAATTAGTCCTGTGATCGTAAATATGTGCACGAGGGCGTGTAATAGGGGCGACATACCTCGTCCTTGAATATCATCATCTTGGGCGCACCCACAGCCTTTTTGCCACCTTTCAGTGTCTCGCCTGTCCATGGCCTAGCTTCCATCACATTTTCTTTCTTTCTTTCTGCTATTGATCCTATGTTGTCCCAGCCTCTAGCAGCCTCGCCGGTTGTAGCCTTGATAGATGATGGCGGTGCATCTGCATCACTAAAGATAGCAAGTTTCTGTCTGCCGCCTCTTGAGGTTGACGAGCCACCGATGCCCGAAGATGGGCGCAGGGCTTGAGGGTCTGTAGAACGGGGTGTTGAGACGGCAAAAGGGTCAACTTTCGCCACCAAAGCCGGTCGTACGGTTGGGAGGGCTGGTGATGAAGGTTCGTCACCATTCTGCACTCGTGCTTCAAATCTTTGTTGAAACTCTGCGAACTTCCTTATCAATCGTTCTGCAGGACGTGCCTCGCGCTCGATTCCTAATTTATATACTTCGTCGGCTTGATTCCATCGTCCAGCGCCTTCAAGCCAGGCGGCGAATTCTTCGTAAAACAGCGCCAACCCTTCTCCAATGTTGTGCCTTGCAAGATAGGTAAACGTTTCTCGAGGCGCGTCCGAGAAGAAACGGATATAATTGAGCCACAGCTTCAGATACCGAGGATCGTTCTTATAGTGGGGTGTTGTTTGGAAGGCTTTGGTCGCTCGTTCGAGGAGTGGCCTTAGCTGCGAGTCGGGCGTTGCTTGCGCCGAGGGGTAGGCGCTGAAAGTCCACTTCACGTAACGATCATAGACATCTAACGGATCATCAGAGTCCGATATTGCAGCAATCTCGAGCTCATATTCTTCACGAATGGCATCGTTGAGGTTTCGAGTATCTCCTGGGGTAGGTCCTAGTGGGCGCTTTGTTGTAGGTGCCAATGTTGAAACAAGCGCCTTTGCAGATCGGCCTCCGGGAAGTGATTGGATATTTTCTTTGTGGGTCTCTATAATGTCGAAATTAATGAGGTCTTCCATGGCCACCTATCGAATAAGCAAGAAGATTAGTTTTGCAGCAAGTGTACGATGTTATCGGGGGTGTCAATCAATTGTTTGACTTCCTCGCACTAGAAAGTTGGCTGGGTAACCGCGACACACTATGTGCCCCAAGATGGTAACCCAAGATGAAACGAAAGGGCAGTACGAGGACATTTGTTTATTCTACGAATTGTATAGCAGAATCATTCTTTCTAGTGCCAACCGAGCTCTTCTTACGCGCCTGGGCCTTTGGATATCTCAATGCATGATATAGATTACCCAATTGCTGCACATCAGACCTCTATCGAACATGGTGATCTGCCTATGTGCCTTCGCATGGCCAATATACCTGTCCGACATTACAGCATCTTCGCTCCATTAGCCACTAGAGTACCCTCGTGTTTCGCGGGCATACTAATCAATAGGAAATGGTATTACTAAATAACGCTAAACAGTTTCATTAATAACGTTGGTCACAAATCATGCTCGTATCTTCGTCATCGAAGGGTAGCAAACGCAGCTTGTACTTCACTAGTGCCATCCGCCAAATCGAACCATTCTCTTACGTTAAGATTGGGAACCCGCTGGGTCTCGAATTGTCGGTGAAGATTCATTTCTGCGTTTCGCATGTCCTGAACGCTTTGCATGGTAAGGAGGTATAAAGGGTGCGGATTCCCTGTTTGAAGTGTCCGCAAGCGTATTTCGGGATCGAGGCTCATGCCAATCTTATGGAACGTTGTGTTTTCCATGTGAATTAGGTAAATGTAGCCTTGGGAATGGGGCTCGGCCCGCTCACGGCGTAAATTATCCAAATCAACTTCAGGTGCTGCAGGGGCAGGTTCAGCTGCAGGTAAAGCTGTTGTTGCAGCTGCTGCTTGTTGATCCCCAATATCAATTAGAGCTTGGAAGAGGGGAAAGGATGGGTGATCTTCAGTTACACGGCGTAGGGTCGGAATATAAGGAGGGTGAGGAATTGGGAGCTGGCGAACGCGATCTTGAAATGCTGCGTCGGATGTAACAGGCTGCCATTCGAACCAATGGTCAAACCCTTGCTGGAGACGAGCCATCATGTCCTCTGGTATAGGAAGGTTTCCATTCTCTACAGGACCTTGTCCTGAGTGACGCCTGCCGATACCTACTTGAACAAAATGGCCAGGTCCGCCATGACCGTTACAAAGGAGCCAAATGTACGTTGTAACTCGAGGGTTCTCAATATCCGACTCGAATGCCGCGCGGACTTTCACATGGGGCATGGCTCTTGGGAGACCCCAGATGTGCTGAGGAGAAAGGTAGTGCCAATGGTTTGGGGCACTCGGGCTAACCCTTTTCGCAATCCCTTCATTTCCAACCCTCACGATGTAATGAGCTCTCGTCATGTTCGTGTGGGAATAGTAAAGATAAATATGCCTTGCGACAGTTTTGTGATTAAGTCTGATGATATCGGTAAGCTATAAGACCATCGAAAAGTGGATATATTCGCAATAGGAATTCGTCTCTAATGCTGCCTAAATGCTCCAAAACACGACGAATTAAACTTGGACACGCACGATCGCAGAAGCGAGCATCTAGACAGCAGGAAGCGGCGGAGAGGGTGTACGAGGGAGCAAAAGAGAGCAGAGGGGAATGCACATGAGTAGGCAACTGGTGAGTCAATGGCCGAAACATGTATTAGCGGCGCAGCACCATAGCAGGGGTGTATGAGTCAGCTAACAGTTCCGTATTAGTCTTAGTTCTTCGGGGTCTCTGTATGGGTCAGATGCACTCAGGCAGCACTTGATAGAGCATTCTTAGCATCCAAGTGATTATCAGTATTCCAGGTCACCGATGCAGGAGTTGCAGATGCGCTGCTCCACCCCCCGTTTCCTCGGTAAAAATTGACTCTGGTGGACTACGTTGAAATGCTATTGAGAAAGTCTCGTCTGACAGAAGATCTATCCAGTATTTTGAAATAATTCGCAGATCAGGCTGTCGTAGAAAGCGAAGCAACCAAGCTCATCCCCCTTATACAGGTCTTCGTGTGTCTACAGCCTTGTACAGCTACTGTATGACAAAGAGGCATGCCCTGGGAAAGTCCTTGCGCATATCCATCGCGTGATTATCTGCTTCGGGAAACCGTCCATCAATGCCAGCATCGAAAATTCGGGGTGATAGGTGGTAAGTCCATTAGTACCTTCCATATAGATTCTCCATTCACCATTCCAACGGCGGCTGTAATTAATAAAGTACACCCAAGCCTTGCATATACTATCTCCTTAAATTGCCCTTAACATTGGACTTTAGCGGGCTGATGGACTTACAGATTCAAACCAGTTTCACCGCGGACCCCATCCATGGTGGGTATACTAGGTCCAGGTTTGCGGGCCTTGCTACCACTGCCGATTGCAGCTCAGCCTTTGGCCATGGTCTTGGTTCTGAGAGTTAGAATGGCTTTTTTTGGTCTTGGGACTCTTCTGCTGATGCTTCAGGATTTCGTGCATGCTACCTAGCATGGGATGCCTGGATTTTTTCGCGCCATCGTAGCAAGAGCCGCGAGAGTATTGGCCGGAACAGCTTGGAAGAGACATTGGCAAGCTGCACTATGGAAAGAATGAGGACTTTTTGTTGGGACCCATGTCACAACGCTGGTATCTATGTGATCAAAGTGTGATATTAGATTCGATGTGACGTTAAGTTTCTGTCCAAAGGCGAGGTGTTAAACGCGATTATACATAAAGACAGGTAGTGGTGCTTGAAAACAAAGCCTGGCTTTTTGTTGTACCACAAGATTTACTAATGAAGATAGTTGACGTGTTGAAAGCGTATTTCGCAAATAAAGAAGCGTCAGATGCATGTGGAATGAGTACAGCTACCAGGTTGACATATCCGCAACTCATAACTGCTCTTTGTTACTCGGCGCATCTATCAGCCTGGAAAGATTACTATTGTGTGGTCAAGCGGCCAGATGGCCTATAATTGTTCGGGGGGGCCACTCTGCCGTAAGATTGAGATCAGTATCATGAGCCACTAATTGGGTCACAAACGGTAGAAAACTAGTCAGAAACGCCTCTGGCCTGGAGAGTCCGATTTTTTCTCGTGAGCAAAGAACGTGCAATCATATATCCAACAAGCCTTGCTTCTTGTCCTCGAGAGATCCAGAAGCCAATTGTTTGCGTGGACAACGGCTGAACGTACAACACCAAATTTAACATATTTGTGAGGTTCTATCCTCCATGGATATCACTTTGCTGTCTGAGGTAGACCTGAAATGAGCGTTTGCAGGGTACTACAATATTCGAGCCATCGATTTGTCACAAATTCACTGCCTTCAACTCACCTATTCATAGCGTGGCCGCGGAAAGTGACGAAATCTTATTTGACAGCCTATCACTACTGACAACTTACTCCGTCTCTTACCATTTACAACAAGCTTTCCAAACTGGAATTTCTCGGGCCACCAAAATGACGCAAGCCCCGAAAGGAGGGGAAACTCTCGATGCCAAAATGTCTGCGAAGGAGTTGACTAGCTACGAGTGGGAAGGCATGAGGGATGGGGGGGATCGAGCACTGTGAGTCTACCAGCCACTAGACCATGTCTAGTATATTATGCTTCGAGGTTAATAATTACACAGATTCGAAGGTTCCGAGCCCATCAAAGTGACCGTCGGCGCAGGAAGCGAACAGAAGACTTGGTACCTGCCCAAGAAGCTTCTCACTCACTGCTCGCCATTTTTCGATGCTGCTCTTAACGGCAA
The DNA here is from genome assembly GCA_018257855.2 of Cladonia borealis. Classification (NCBI taxonomy): domain Eukaryota; kingdom Fungi; phylum Ascomycota; class Lecanoromycetes; order Lecanorales; family Cladoniaceae; genus Cladonia; species Cladonia borealis. Next base: position 1,270,840 of record JAFEKC020000004.1, read on the forward strand.
CTTCGTGGAGGCAAGGTCGCAAGCAGTAAACCTCCCGGAAGATGATCCGATCATTCATGAGATATGGGCTACTTGGTTGAGTCTGGGCAATTGCAATGGATCATTCCGATTTATCGACCCCGATCAAACCTACACGCGAGCCTGGATCCTCGGCGATAAATTAGCTTGCCCTGCCTTCAAAGACCATGTGATGTCCCGGCTTTTAGACTGGTTTGACTCTAATGGATGGTTTTGTATTGACACAATAGAGCTCGTCTATCAAGGTTCTTCTCCGGGCTCCAAACTTCGTTGGTTTTTTGTGGATTGCTTTGCGTGGGATAAGCTGAATGGGTTTCTGAACCACAATACAGATGAGATCATCATGTTTTTGAGAGACATGCGCGAGTTCTCGGAGGATGTGGTGAGACGAGAGGTGGAGGCGGGCACAGAGACTAATCTCTCTCCGGTGGAGAAAAAGCATCTATATTACGAGAACCCAGCATTCGAACCGGACGCTTGAATTTCAAGGTGGTTGGATGGCACTGGTAGCTGAGCGTAGCAATTCAAATAATGAAAAAAGAGCTGTCGGCTGTGACTCGTCATGGCTGAGCTGACAATGAAATCAACCTGCTCTATGGTTGAATGAATTGTGCTGCAATAGACACGTGACACTTACGCGCGTAGGTAGTGATATGAATTCACTCCACGTCGTCTTTTCATTCTGAACTTCACTTCGTAATAGGTATATGATCTCATTGCAACCAATCCTGGGCCCTAACTTTATCTCACTTACAACACCCTGTCAACCTGCAACAGGCCATCAACTCAACGAAATTTCTCTAAACACATCGAGGAAGTCAAGTCAATCTCGGACCCTAACCTCATCTCACTTACAACCACCTGCCCACCTGAAAAAAGACATCAACTCAACGAAGTTTCTCCAACCACACCGAGGAAGTCAAGTCAATCTCGGACCCTAACTTCATCTCACTTACAACCACCTGCCCACCTGAAAAAAGACATCAACTCAACGAAGATTCTCCAACCACATCGAGGAAGCCCAGTCCATTATGACTGAGGAGAGATCAACATACAAAGGAGTCTTTCCCGACGCTGCAGACATGTAAGTTATTCATTTGAAACTAATCCTAATCGAAAAATTCGAAACTGATTGAAATGCAAGGCTTGAAGGCTCACCCGCCGCGGTGCATGTCGGTTGTGGAGATGCCAAAAAGATCTGGCATTTGCCAGAAACACTATTGAAGAGCAAATCCGAATTCTTTACTAAAGCACTTGAAGGGGGATTTACGGAAGGTATTTCCAAAATCATCACGCTACCCGAGGAGAATCCGGATATCTTCAAGTACTTCGTCGAATGGCTTTATATCGGTGACGACCAGCTCGTAGTACCCGACTCAGATACCTTCGTGTGTTTGTGGACCTTGGGGGATCGATTGGTGTGCCCGTTGCTGCAGGATGGCATGATGTGCGATCTCATCGCGTGTCACAGTGATTATTACATGGGAGAGGGCACATTAAAACAGATTTACGATGGATCTACAAGAGGGTCCAAGCTTCGCCAATTCGCTGTCGACCAGTGTCTTTTTGACGTCAGGAAGCGCTATGCACAAGGGAATGAGAAATTATGGTCATACTCTCGATTTGTGAAAGACAACGAAGACTTCGCACAGCAACTCGCAGAAGCGACCATACTTCTTGGCGACGGAAACCCCAGGGATCCTCTTCATGACAAAAGCCCTTATCTGCTCAATCCACCACCCTGCACGTCGAAAATGAGGTCAGGAAGCTAGGTATATCGTCCATGCTCAGATGCCCAATGTTCCAAGATGTGGCATTGACCTTCTTAGCCAGGTACACGTCCGATCATGGCATGCCCCCTTACTTACTCGCATTCATATGGGACGCTTGTGCACCAGGTTCGAAGCTTCACAAATTCGCTCTCGATCAATGCGTCATATATGCACGTATGGGCGGCTTTGACGCCCCGAACAAAGAAGCGATCATCCGGTTTGCGGAAGAGCATGAAGACTTCGCAAAGGCGTATGTGGCAGTTTCGATTACGAATGGCCATCGTGAGCGGCGAGACCTGCTTCAGGACCTTGGGGATTACTCTTCAATCGCGAAGCCCAACGAGTAATATCTCCCTGGATTCGGAAGCTAGTGCTTCTTTGGCGGATAGGGTAGTTTCGAACCAGCAAGGCGATTGCGAGGTGCGAATACTTTATCCAAAGAGTGAGGTTTCTTCTCCAGCATTGATATAGATACCTAATCTGCTAGGCTGGGAAGCTATTGCTCCTTGCTTGAGTAAACCAATTCTGCCAATCGGTGAAGAACGCTGGCTTGACTTTACAATTAGCATCGAAGAAAAACTTCTCCTGCGTATCTCCATAGATCCTCAAAACACGCCTGAAGCACTCTCTATCATGAGCGACAAGCACTTTTACAAGCAATAGACTTGCCTGACTATAGGCACTGACATATGCATTTGACCCTTCCTTCATAGCTTCCGCGTGAACTGACTCGAGAAGATCAAAGATGGCATCGGTGTCTTCGATACCTGGCACCCCATCGCTTTTGCAAACCCGAGCGTATTCACGCATCACGTTGCATGCTTTACTTGATACCAGCAGACTTGTTGTCTTTCGTATGCATTGTAAAAGAGGTAGCAAGAGACTTAACGCGAGCCTGTTACCATGCTGTTGCTTGACGTAGATCTCCAATAGGTCTAGTACGCGGCATTTGAAGTTGACGATAGTCTCTTTGGCGTCTTTCTTTTCAGTCTTTTTGCCGTTGACTTTCTTCCTCTCACGAAAGACTTCTTTGAGATGATCGTCCAGTGCCTCCATCTGCTCGCTGTTCATATCCTCGTCTGATCCGCCGCTGTCTTCTGCAGTCAGGTCTTCGTTTCCTGGCCGAGTGCCCAAGGCCTGTGCCAACTTCGCATTGAATGCAGCGAGCTCAGAATCGTTAGCGTCTGAATCACTTTCAGTGCTTTCGGAGGTGCCATCTGAACCGGTGTCGCTAGAATCCCCGTCTTCCTCAGGGCCACCAGCCGTGGCGTCTTCCATATCAACCATTTCGACTTCATCCTCTTCGCTGACACTAGCCTCTTCATTCTCTTGCTCGAACATCTCTGCCTGGCCAGATAGGTTTTCCTTTGCTTCTAACACCTGTAATGCTCAGTCTCCACTCCCTTTCACAAAGCCACGGTACTTACTTTAAACATAGACTGCAGGCCAACCTCATCAATGAAAGACGCACAAGCCGCGAAGACTTGCTGCGTCAAACGACGAAAAAGTTGTGAGGGTTTCGATGAGAAGCTCAAAAGAACCTCTACTAGAGTGGCAGAACCCTCTTGGACATTTTCAATGTCATTCAATTCCTCCAGCATACTCACAGCTTCGGCATCCTCATTGTACACCTGTAAAAAGGTCAAAGAATACAGGAGCCTAAGGGAACGGAGATGTTTCCCCCATGAAGAATCTTGCGGAGTTTTCGCTATTTCCAAAGTTATCTCCTTCATCCTCTTGTGAGTCGTCTTCATGACCTCCCGTACTGTATCATCGACAACTAGCAGTAATCCTCCAGATTCGGACCTCTCTTCGTGACTACGGATTACGAGCATCAAGTGGTAAGGGACAAGGCCACGGTCCTTGGACTGAGCTGTAAGATGTGTTAGACAGGATGAGATGCGGGACCTGAACATGTTTCGAGAAGCTTGAGAGATCGGAGGACTTGGCTTATTGTTTTGCCCCTCTGGAACGTCATTAAGATCAAAATAAGCATATTTGACCATTAAGGTAAGCACCATTGGAACAACTCCAACCAACGACAATGGCTCAGAGTCATACTCAGTGTCTTCTGCAGGCAGGTTTCGCACAGCAGATACGAGCTGGTCAGCCACAGTGATCCTCGTTGATGTTGCAGCTTTGTCATCTTGCACGCCAGGTCGCAGGACGAGCTCATCGTAGATAGGTATCATATGCTTGAGAGTCGAGTCGTCGATATGCGCTAGCAAAGACTCCACTGTCTTAGTCTTGGTTATTTTATCGAAATGGAGATCTCCGTATGGTCTCATTAGAAGAGCTGTCAGGACCAGAGGTTTAACATCTGGGCTCGATCGAGTCCTAGCAAGGATGGTCTTCTTAGCTCGTTCAGCCGTGCGGTGCAGGTAACGCTCTGGTGAGGCAAGTTGATTCATCAGACATCGCATAAAGTTCTTGCTGAAAATATAGGGGATTAGATGCGTCGGAGCATTAGTAATCATCCGTTGAAATAGCTGGAAACCCCAGTATTTCCTCTCATCAGAGGATGCAGCCGCGAATAAATTGTCTATAATGCTTTAGCAGAAGATACAACCCTGGCTGTTTGACCTTACCATCCACACATTGCTCCCAAAACTTAGAGAAGCTAACATTCTTGGACTTCTCTGAATTCTTGATTGCAGGCTCACTGGCGAGAAGCTTCGTCAAAATCACATCCCAAGCGAAGTGTACATTTGAAGACCACGCACCCTTCTGCAGGTGCTTCGCTTCGGCTACATCATCAGTACTCTCTGTTACAGGAGCCTCCTTTAGAATTCTGGCAAGTCGCTTTATTTCTTTGTGGTTCAGAGGGGTTTCGCGATGCCAAATGCCACTGGGGAACCGGAGGTCAGGAAAATTGGCATACAGACTTATCCATATCGCTACTCCTTCGGAAGTCCTAGAAAGCCCGTTCGTGTGGAGCTTGTCAATGACCGATTGAGCGCGCTCAGTATCTTGCTTCTGTAGCAGTTGCACAGACGTGAAGAGGATGAAGCCGCATTCTTCTCGAAGCCATGGTTTCTTCATTGCCAGTTCATAGATTATATCAAGTATGTGGTCCCATATGTCGACGGGAACATCGGGTTGGAGCAAGATTTTGGATTTTATGATCGCCTCCGCTCCGAAAAGGCGTCCGAATTGGTGATCGCGCTCCTCCTAAGGATTGTTTAGAAGGAGACGCGGGAACAGAAAAATTAGATCGCAGAGCTGCTAACCTGCCCAGATAAACTGCCCGTAACATGAGTTTGAACCTTCAAAGTCTCTAGCAATTCGGTCATGTTCTGAAACCCCTCCACATGTTTGTGGTTGTGCCCAAAGACCTCTACCAAGAACTCGGTTAGTGCAACCGAGAAACCCAGCCGCGCTGCTTTACGGCTGCTACAAAGGCCCCTGATGAGACGTCTAAGTATCTCGTTCAGCTGCTCTCCTGAGGCCTTTTCCTGATGGACAAATTCAGTCAACAGACTGTGTGCAGCGTTGAGAAGAATTTTTTCATCTTCACTGGCCAAATCTTCATAGATCTCGACCAAATGCGTGTCTACTGTAGAACGCTCCCTAGGCCGTTTTTTGGACATGACGCTGACAGAAGTTGCTTTACTTTGACATGTTAGATTCGAGCAAAAACCTCTTCAAATCTACTAGTGTGTGCTTGGCGATGATTACTAAGCGGGTACCCTATGAACTAAAACCCTATTCAAATGACCAGGGTTACACAGTCGACTAGAATGGCAGCCCTGTAGGGCATACAATCCTAGCTTTTCACAAAGAAATCTTGCTCTCAGTCGCTAGTCAATCATCTAGTATCTTACGAGAGTATCAAGAGCAACTATGATTGGGTATCGAGACCGGGGAGGATACTATTGGATTAGAGTCAGACTTGTCAGCTGAAGTTTGGCCTGGGGCTGATGTCTTCGCCTAGTAAGGCTGATCGTAGGCGTGCACGGGACATCGAGCCATTTTCGCGATCCCTGTTTGTTTACTTTTCTTATCGGACGCGCCGAACGTCGCCGCAAAGTCAATCCCTGGTTGCTGGGATTATTTCATGCAAGCAAGCTGTTCAAAGCATACAGAGATGTATGAATGACATCTTCATTGAGCAAAACCTGGCAGTCAAGTAGCACTTCGTGCTCTTCCACTTGGTTCCCAATGAGTTCGTCCACCGAGGTTTCACGCGCCCTCAACCGAGAATGAACGTTTCAGACCCCACATATCCCTCCTCCTCACTGATACAGCAGCGAATGAGATAGCGAGGGAAAGTAAGGCGCGTGTATCACCCAGCAACAGGAATGTGGATCTCGCGAAATGGCCCCGAATGGAGAAGGCAGTCACATGAGCCTTTCCATTTCCGGACCTGGTGAACGGGAATCTGAAATTGCGCGACAGCCATGACGTTAAACTCCGCATGATGCGTTGGCACTGGCCGACCTAGAGAATGTTTCTCAGCTCTGTTTGAGGATGGTGGGGAGTGGCCTGTCTCACTCTCATAGGGAGGCCCGCGAGTGCTCAGCTTGTGATCAATGCTCATTGTTCCACAACTCTAAGACCAGTTGTAAGACTCCTTCCCGTCATTGCCGTCTCTCAAGTCCTCTGATCACGCCTCGAGCTATCTTCGCTAGATAAGGTTGTTGGTGTACCAACAGCGGCGGGCCTTGTCTTCCAGGCTGACAGTGGCCAGGATGTTGGACCTGCGATTTGCTGCATTGGGAAAGCAGGCTACTCCGGGGTTGGACCAATGATAGTAGCCAAAGCCAGTATTGACTCGTTTCATAGCCGCCGTGAAAGCCGCTGATCGAGATCTGAGGTTTGGTTTACTTACCATTCTGTGCTGTCTTCAGCTCCCTAAGGCCATAAATATCTTGCAAATAGCGGTTAGGTAGGCAATCATAGAGCTCGACGCCTTCACATGTAGGGTTAGATATATTAAAGACTGCAATTGGCTCAGTGAGCGGTACTGTAATGCAATGTAATGCAGTAATGATCATCGTTAGGGGGAGTAAGCAGGATTTCCAAGTCCCCCCACTACGGTAAAAGGGAAGCTAAAACCGTCGCTGTGCCGTGACTATCTCCCCAGGTTACCCGTGCCCTTCAGCTCGAGCTGCCCACTTCCTCCACCACCTCCGATTGTGTGATTTACCTCCTCACCCTCTCTCCTCTCGCCATTGTCACGTCTCTCGGTGGGGCCTTTCCTCCCTCCACCGGTTTCCCCTTGCTTGGCTGGGTTATGAGGGAGACGCGGAGCACCTTCCATTGCTAACGAACAGCTGCTTGCTCGAGCTTTTACGTCTGTATTTCTCCAGGATCATGCCTTAGAACCAGCAGATTACACTCGAACCAATTCTTTTTAAGGAGTTCGCATTATACAGCTACAAGAGGAGGTCCCGTCCTCTCTCTACTACGACCTCTCAGTCACCACCCTGGAAGCACCACAGACCCCACCCACAAAAGCCAATTGCTCGAACAGCTTCGACTTTTGAAACGAACACTACACGAAAACCATGGAGCGTTCATCCCCTTTGGCTGCCATGCAGCCAACATCTCTGGCCTTTGGTCAATGGGGCTGTGGTGGGGAGGCACGCTCGGAATATGGCAATCTCTATGGAGGACGGATAAATCTTGGACCGTCGACCTTCAACTTCAAGGACCTTAGTATGAACAAGGCCCCTACAGATTACTTCAGCCTTAAGCCAGTACGAGGATCATCTCCAACAGCAAGCCTTGCCGCCGATCTGTCCCAGAATTTCCACATTGATCAAAGGTAAGTCAAATGCCACGCTACATTCTTGAGGTTGCTGCTAACGGGAGTCAGCCCCCAATTGCCCACCCCCCGTCGTTCCCTCTTCTCCTCAAACCTGTTCGGAACACTCAATGGCCGGGGTATGGTCATAATGCTGGTCAGGCAGGGTTGCTGCTAACAAATATCAGAAAGCACAACCACACCCCCACTCCCATCTTCTTCCCCCGGTCCAGGAAACGATCTAATGGACTTATCTCCACTCCCTCACAAAGCACCCTTCTTAGTGACCACTGAGGTCGAACCTACACCTCAGATAATATCGTTGGAGGAGGATAAGACACCGTCAATAGAAGCCATGCAAGACTCACTGATGGAGGGTCTACAACAGCCAGCACCACAAGAGTGAGCAGCCTCGTAATTGTTGGTTACATATGAGGCATTGAACTAACATTTGCTTTAGGCGCCGAAGGCCTTCCCTAATGAGGCCATCATTGTCCCGTACTAAGGGTTTTACGACGACGTTATTTTCTGGCAAGGCTGCCCGAGCGGAAGGGCCACCTTTTAGATTTGGCAACGGAGCCTCCGTACCTCCCCCGACGTTGATGTCAGCTGAAGAGTGCTTTGGGTTCTCCCCTCAAGGAGAGAAACGACCACAATCAGCACACTCCCCTGCACCGTTGCCAATGGGACCACCTAAATTCAAGCAATCTCTCACGAGTCTTAACGGAAACCTGCGCAACATTGGATCACCTATCGTTGGACACGTTCGCAAGCCATCCAACCCTCTGCAACGACCAAGAAAACAATTTCGACGTTCTCTTAGCATGTTCGAGCACCCGGGAGACGTGATCAAAAGAGAAAAGGCTTCATTTGCAGAAGCAGGCCTGGATGCCATAATGGACATAGATGACCCAGTTCGATTACAATTACCCCACTTCAATGCCGATGAAGAGAGTTTGCCTCGGATCACAAAAAATACGATGTGTGATGTGCTGGATGGCAAATATGAACAATGCTACGATCGCTCTGTAATAATTGATTGTCGGTTTGAGTACGAATACGAAGGAGGCCACATCGAAGGTGCCATAAACGTCAATGATAAAGAACGACTGGCCACTCAACTCTTTGAATCGCCATCTTCGGAGAACACATTATTGATCCTCCATTGCGAATACTCGGCGCATCGGGCCCCCATCATGTGCGTTGTTTTGAGGCGATTATGCAAAAATATGCTAATTCATTGCCAGGGCCAAATTCCTCCGCAATAAGGATCGTGCTTGTAACGCACATCGATATCCCAAATTAACCTACCCAGAAGTTTATATCCTTGATGGAGGCTACAGCTCCTTCTTCGCGGACAATAAATACCGATGCTATCCACAAAATTACGTTGAGATGGATGCGAAAGAACATGCTAATGCCTGCGAACGCGGCCTGGGGCGCATTAAGCAACAACGAGGCAAACTGAGCCGAGCTCAGACTTTTGCATTTGGCCAACATGGAGAGCAGATGGACGACAGCCCCACTGCTTCTGGCCGGCAATGTAACTCCGCAATGTCCGGTATGGGCATAGCTGCCCGTGACGGGAGCATATCAGGTCGTATGCAGTCAAGACGCATGGTGTCGTTCTGACAATGATCGCCACAGCTTCTTCACTGAAGCCGCCAAAAACTGGAATGCTATTACACTCGGGTTACACTTCGAAACCAACGATCTTGCACTCACTGGAGTTCGGGCTTGCCCTGGGGGGCAGGCTTGTCTCCCGCATCACTACTTTGGGCCATACTAACTCAATAGCCGTCGAGCTCTGCTCTGACGCCTTTCGCATACCATCTTGCCGAGGTGGCTTTCCTATCAGGATCTCTTCACGCCTTATTATCTCGCGCCTTAAGCTGATATATCAGCTTTTCTTCCTTGCGAAGCCTGCCATTGATATTTCTTACACTGCATGCGACTACCCCCTTTGCAACTTGCAAATTAGCGAGGGTCTTCCTGCTTTGCCATTGCGAAGATCTTCGAATGGAGTTTTTGAACCCTAAGAATCTCTAAATCTTCTCGCCACTGTCTCGATTCCAACAATATCGGACAGCCCTTCACAACAGTACGCTGCTGGGCATCTGTACCACTAGACAACACTAGAACATGGAGCTCTGCCTGAGAGCTTGAGCCGAGATACGATTGTTAGCTCTCATGGTCATCTTGGCCTTGTCGACCAAGGCGGACACCATGACGTTTAGGAAGGTTCCACCGAGAACCTCAAAAGTTAAGGGTGGCTTGAATCCATTTTTTGAAGGGACAAGGAAATAGAAGGAAACGAAGCGGGTGACATGTATCCGAAAGCCCTGAAAAGATAGGTAGGTATAAGTGTATATAATCGTGCACAAAAAACCGCTTCTCCTTCATATCCAGCTCCTACCGCTTTGCTCAGGCGCTGCTTACTCTCGGCTCCCCCTCTGTTCGCCCTCTACCCCTCAGCACACTCACTACTCAGGTGAGAGTCATCCTGCTCAGACACTAGCCAACTATACCCTATCGTGTAGCTATTCATAATCCTGCCAAGGGATTATAAAAAAGGCTCGCTACACTAATTTTTTCAACTATATCTGAGGACCGTCCTGGTAGCTCACATATTGACATTTACCCGACCAGTCAACGCGTTGACCCCGTAGAACAAAAGTCATTACGTAGTCAAAGGAGTCAAGAGAACTGTATGTGTACCTGTATATTTTTATTCACCTTGCAGAGGTCGTGGGATTCCTAGCCAGCCAACGCTAGTCTTCACCTAGGTAATTTTCACATAAGTGCGTAGATGTAAGCTCGAATTTCTTGGTGTCTATCGTTCTCTCCTCAAAGCGAAATGAAGGCAACGAATTGATAGCAATGACCCTATCAAGTTAGCGCTAGGGTAACAGAGCTTGACTGCCCTCGCACTTAGCAGCCAAGCATCACTCGCCTTCAAGAAAGCGTAGATATGCCGAAGCACATCCAATATTAAGCCATTGCCTCGATGCTGCAACTCAATTTTCATCCATGGATATCGACGATATTCTCGCCGAGGTAGACGACAGCACAATTCCTCAAGAAACTCGCGACCTGCAGGAGCTCACCCGCACATGGGTCAACGAGCGAAGTGCACCCGAATTACTACCATGGCCCGCTGAGCTAATGGACCGTGTATTAGAAAGGATACGTCAACAGGTCAGTGCAAAATTCTCCCACTTGCCCTACGCAACCACTATCCGATCCACAGACTGAAATATCATCTCTCCCCCACTCAGATTTCGCTCATAGAAGACCGCACCTCCAGCACGGATCCTAAATCCTCCTTCACCCTCATAATCCTCCAAACCGAACTCGAACGCTTCAAATACCTGACCCGCTCCCTCTTGCGCGCTCGCCTTGCGAAAATCGACGCTTTTCCTCTCCACACGCTCACCCACGCCCCTACCCGCGCGCTTCTCTCGCCGAGCGAACTCCAATACGCGACTACACATACGGCGATTCTGCATAGGCATTTTCAAAATGCGTTTTTGGGACAGTTTCCGGAGGGGTTGAGGAAGATGGATGATAGTAGTGGGGGGGTCAATATGGTTGAGGGACCGGATTTGGAGAAGGCGGTTTTTGTGAGGGGGAGGCGGGAGGCGGGAGTGGTAATTGGGGGGGAGGGGGTGGGGAAGGAGTTTTTGCTGGGGAAGGGGGAGGTGGTTGTGGTTAGGTGGGGGGTGGTTAGGGAGGTTGTGGGGAGGGGTGAGGCGGAGTTAATATGAATGCCTGGGACTAGGAGCGTTGGGTATATGAGATGTCGGTATGGGCATGGGATGGATGTAAGGGTGTTTGATGGAGTAAGATCTCTTCTGAAGGAAATCCAATTCTGGTATTAGGCCGCTGTTAATTCAATTGGAGGAATCTTGCTAATCTAGTCTAGTAGCTCCAAGTCGACCTCCAAGTCGACATTGTTCGGCACCCTATATACGCGTGGGACCATATATATAGCATTTCTGAACGCCCAGATGTAGCATACGTTCCTCTGCTTGGCATCACCCGATGTGATTGCTACGAGGAACAGATGCTCACCTAGACTCTAGGGTCGGTCTCAGTTCTGAAAGCGGAGAAACGAGATCCTTGACTATGAAAATCTGTCATTTGGAATGACACCCTCTAAATATAATCACTCCCGTTCTCCCTTCTGATTCTTCCAGCGAAGAAGAGCAGTTTTTCCAGGTCTTAAGGGACAAATAGCGAGTGTATGTCCACAATGAATGCTGCATTCTTCAATTGACAGTAGGGGTGGAATCAGTAAATGGAGGATTCAGCTCATAATCACAGCGATGCTCTATATGCAATACTTCCAAGCCAAAATCGGTGAATAGTTCCGTCGCCGCGAGATGATTACAAAAATGCTCGATTTTTAAGTCCTCAATTGCTTCATCTTCGTCGACCACAGCAATTTTGCGTATGTGGTCCTCAATTATCCTGGATACTCTAGCCTGCATGCTTCCAGGTGCTAGAACCTCGCCTTGAGATTCTGAGGGCGTCTCGTAAAGGGACTCATGGCCATACAAACTGAATATGGAGTCCGTGATCGAACGTACAGACGCGGCTGTATCTATGGACATGCGATTAATCACAGGGTTATGCTTGGTGCTCGTTGGTGTCACCACGACATCTTCCAAGGCCTGCAAGCGCTTCGCACACTTTTCACTTTGGATTGAGAGTATCTGTACTTGCTCTGCGTGGCTTTCGACAGCACCTCCCATATTGGATCTAAGAAGATTGTGTCAGCCTGTTATACAATAGTAGCCGTCGTTGCCGATACCTTTGTCGGCCATGCACACATTGCATGGTCATTATCAATAACATGTTTATCTTCATACTTTCCACCCGAGTACGAAGGTATTCCAGCTCTTTCTCTTCGAACACCCATTTTGTCTTCCCAAAAAACGTAACATTTCGCACTGATCCTGCTCTGCTGTACAAAGTATCTCTGTAGGTCTCCAACTCGGCGAACAAGCCGCTGCATTGGTCCAAGATGTCCACTGTCACTGCAATGACACCCCCGTCTGAGCGTAAGTCATCCTTACTGTATAAGCGATGCAGTTGGTCAAGGATTTTGCCTAGAATGCCGACTTCTTGACCGAAGGATTCGATCTGTAACCTTGCTGCTTTGTACTTGCTGGCGACGTCAATGACGGCCTTTGATAGGCTGGCAGCTGTCGAAATCAACCCTACGATAGCGCTAGCTTCGCCGACACCTGCCATCGATCCTCTTCACTTGCGTTCAAATTTTCATCTGCAGGAAAATAGAAGAGGCTCGAGGAGTAAATTATGAGAGGAGTTGAACTTTCAGCACCAGACACAGTCGGCCTGCTGCAGGCTTGATTCTAGCGTGGGGGCTGAGATTCCTCAAAGCCACCATTAAATGGGCTGGGCCCTCATCATCATCACTGCTAACAAAGACGACTGGGCAGCATCCCATCAAAGCTGCAGTTCACAGCTCCATTCAAAAATGCATATACACAGAAAGCCTATTAACCAGATTCAAGATAGACAGCGGTTTGCGTTACAAGCGGAAGCGACCAATCAAGTTGTGCGGCTTACCGTAGATTTTCCAGCTTAGCATAGGTGAGTGTGCAGAGGATTGTGGCCCTTCCAGCCCATCATAACGCAGACATCCACAGCCTTCATGAATACCCAAGACACTCCAATTCATACACACAATGTTGGAGGAGCATTCTTGCCGAACCGGGCTCTCGGATGACATCATTTTCTGATTGGCAGGTCCAGCCGCACACAACGAAGGTGACATTTATTCGTGTAGGAGATGCTTTTTGGCTCATCGCACTTCAGAATTGACGATCTTTTGAGCAAACTTTATTCTTGAATGACGAGAAGGGAGTCTTCACCCGAACTTGTGTCTCGTCGCAACGATGGCAATTCCATTGAGGCTTACTGCATGTCTCTTTGCGAGTGGCTTTGACCATTAAAGCCGGAGCATTCAACACGTTGGGCAACAACGTAAGCTTGTACAGGTCTGATGAGACTATCTTGAAACTCCAGCTACTTCTATTACTTCAGCCTCCAAGTAACCTGCTGATCAGTAGTACGGAACTGGCCCAGGATGGCCCATGACAGACATACAGATGTTGATACCTCTACATGGTGTCATACATGAGTTATATTCGAGGAGCACAATAGAATATATGCACTTCCGTGCTATACACTTATGGACCTGCTGCGATGAACTCTAGTCTCGCTCCTTATTCCGTTCGCTGGAAGATCATGTACAGCAATCACTCTCCATCAAGCTTTGCCGGGCCTACACGATGCAGAACACAGATCTATGCTTTGTGCGATCCAGGCGGCTTGTATTTAGCTTCTCTCGCTTTCGTCCAGTCATGGATGACATCGAAATCCCGACATTGCTTGATAACATCGAAATTTGCGTTGAAGGCCTGCTGTTCGTCATTGTATTCCAAGGACATGACGCTCACATCCGCATGGCATAGCAGTGTTTGCCACAGGTAATCGAAACAGTGCATGTTGTGCGCATGAGCCATATGAGGATGGTCTATATCTTGCTGGGAGACTGTATGATTCTGCTGAAAGCGGGAGCGTAGCCGGTTCTACCTTCTGGTTAGAAGCCAAGTCCTTGGTTGGATGTGACCCGTAAGTCTACGATGGGAGACTCACGAGGCAGTGCAATTGATGAAACACTTCTAGAATGCCAGCATAGCCCTCTTCTTCGCCGTACAGATGAGCTGTTTCCGCTGGTATTCGAGCGATTTCCTCCTCGCTGATGCGGATGACACCAACATCTAGAACCGACTCCCAGTCCTCCCCTAACGTTGGACCAGAGGCTCCGACAGTGTCATTTACGATACCAAGTTCGACGTCAACTGAGCTCCTGAAATGGCCTACATGCTCCAATCAGCATCAGTAGCGCAATATGCGATTGCTAATTGGTAAAATATTGTCAATGAGGAGGTCTTGGAAGGCTTACAATTTTCCCAGACAATTGGGGGATTCAGCAGGTTGTCTGATTGATAAGATCAGTGCCTGTACTGGATCTCTTTGTCTACCGTGAGATCGACTTACCATCGAAGCATGACTGGTTTTGTTTGAGTACAAACCGACTTGCCCAAACAACATAGGTGAAAATCAAAATGAAATGCAGCGTCCATGGGATGGCCTGCTTTACCCGAATGGCAAGCCCATTCATGCTCCTGATATCGTGCCTTGGAGTGAGGAAAGCAATAGACTCGCTATCATCCTCATCGTTGTTGTCAACTGGCGACCATGACCTCTCGAACTTTGCTGATCCGAGTGGACTCATATTTGGGAAGCAAAAGGCTTCTGTCTCTGGTAGAGTGTGTAACACGAAACGTGCCCAGACATGCTAGTAGAGACAACCAAGATACTATATTGGAAACCTTTCCTACCGCTCTTTATCCTTGAAAATAGACTGCCGTGGCCGTTAGTTTAGGATCGCCTAGGTTTTAAGATGAAGGACTTCGGACTCTATCAATGGGGTTGGACAATATGTCAAAGGATAAGTATTCGAGCATGAGGATACTAACAATATCATCTCAAAATCGATGCTCAAGATGACTGTGTATTCGGAATGGCAGTCCGGACCGGAGTTCACCGATTTCATGGGGCGCGGTATGCTTCACCTTCCGATACGACATCCTTGCCAGCGAAGAATTCTTTCTTTACGACAACAGGGTAAACGCAAAGATGTTCACGTTATACCATCGCCAAATATAACCGAGGTTGATGGTATGTACTTACGCTGCGGCTGTTGAAAATGCTTGGCGGTCTGACAGGAGATGCAGATGGAGCTGGATCGGCTCTGCCCGAACACACAGTAAACTTATCGGGACCATGCAGGAACAGGGCAAGGCCGATAAACGAAGCTTATTAAACGCTTCGGACAGAATGATTGGAAGTCCTTACGCTCATATTCTAGATGCAGCCAGCCCGGGACGTTCCACAACCACAAAACTCTCTCTTGAAGCATCCACATCCGTATAAGCTTCGAACGTCAGCTTCAGCAAACTCCACTTCCTGACGAGATGGTATAGCCTTCGCAAGCTTTAGCGCTGCGATTTCGCTTTGCCCACTCATTCAGCTCTGGCGAAAGATGTGGCTCGGAATTCATGGTACACAAGCTGTGGTTCAAACCATTTGATCGGATGATGACAGGCTTTCGCTAAAGCAATCAGATGATGAGAATGATTCCGAATACTATGCTGAACAACAAGCTGAAGTGATCCATGGTACCGGGCCTGCAGTGAGCCATCCACATTGCCCGGGTCCTGGCTCTCGTATCTCAACGTAAGTCAGGGAAGGAAGTAATATCCACATCCGTTGAAACCTCCGATGGAAGTGCTCTCTTCTTAGATATAAAAGCACCCAAACACTCATCATATGTCCTGAATCACCAGCAACAATCCCAGCAAATCAACGCAGCCATCAAAGCAGCCATCAACCGCAACCCCCCACAACCCAATATACCACCCAGCAACCCAATCCACTCCCTAACCACCACCAACAATACATTTCACCCGCCTCGCCGTCCTCGCCGCCGCCCTCAACCTCGCCATCGGCTCTCCCATCCTCTCCAAAAAATCCCGCGACATCGTCGCCTCCGACATCGCCAAGCGCGCTCTCGAACCCATCCCCGCCACCCACGACAAACGCAACGGTTACGAATACGTCGACACGCCCCGCCATAGCATGGAAAAGAAACGCAATGCTGCGGCCATGGCGTATGATTATGTGGATACTCCCCGTCCTAGCAGGGAGGAGAAACGCAATGCGGCGGCCATGGCGTATGATTATGTGGATACACCGCGGCCTAGCAGGGAGGAGAAACGCAATGCTGCGGCTAAGGCGTATGATTATGTGGATACTCCCCGTCCTAGCAGGGAGGAGAGGCGCTGAGGTGGTGCTGCTGCGGTAGAGGGGGTGGATGATGGATGGAGTGAGAAAGCGGAGGGAAATCAATTCAATTTTATACTAGCATGGTAATGTATGAATTTTTAGAGCTGCATGGTCGAAGTGGCTGGGGGAAGAGAGTTGTTTTGTTATGTATCGATAGTAGATAAATGATTGTTGGTAAGATGTACTATATCCATGTTCCTGTATTCAGTGCTGATATAGACAATCGCTCATCCACTTCCCCTCTGTTATGAGCGTCGGAATCCATGCATTCCACTAGAAACCGTACCCATACACATACCTCTTCTTTGCCCTAGCTATACCACCCAACCCAATTCCTCCCTCTTCATTGCATCTATCCCGCCCATACCTCACTCTTTGAGCAATAGCCATACTCTTTCTTACTCTGCCCAACGCGAGCTATATCCATCCCCCCTCCCGTTCATTCGTTCATTCATCCCTTTCATTCCTTTCCTTCCTTCCCTTCAGTAACGAACTCCGCCATCTCTCTTCCAATAATATATCCATCTTATAAGAATAGCAGAGTTTCGGGTTTATAAGATGGGTAGTTATAATTATGGATGTTGATATCATGCTTGTGAAGGGAGGGGGTTGTGAGGACGTTCATTTGTTTATTTTGAGGGGTGTTGGGGTGCTGAAAATGCTTAATATGGTAGAGGAGAGAAAGAGAAGGAGAGAAGGAAATTGTGGTTTGAGCCGGGGGGTGAGTATGAAGTTGCGGTACATTTGTTATGATTATGTTGACTAATTAAGTAATTACATTACCCAAAATAAAGTTGGTATCATTCTTTCATCTCACATTATTGCATACATCAATCCCCCCTCTCTCCTCCCCCCCACTCAACCAACCCCTGACTGATCCCCTACTTCTCCTCCCCAAAATCAATCCTCGGACTCGGCGGCGTAACCTCCACAATCGCCGGTCCAAACAAAACATCCGAATCCAACAACGCCCCCGTAACATTCTGACTCGTAATAAAAGCATAACTCTGTCCTTGAATTGTATCTGGGATGACGGTACTAACCATATCCCCCTCCAACGTGCCAGTAACGGAAACGGTTGTTAGGCCACTAACAAACGTAACGAAAAACGTACTTGGGGGCGCGCTGGCGGGTTGGAACGTGTAGGAGATGCCCTGGCTGGTGGGTTCGCCTTGCGTGGCTGTGAGGCCTGGGAAGGCTTTGACGGGGAGAGCGGGGTTGCTAGCAGGGCAGGACGTGATGAAAGATGCGGCAAGGGTGTAGACTTCATTGAGACCGAGGGCAGTACCGTAAGGGTTTGCGGGGGCGATTTCACCGAGATTGAAGCGCTGGAGGGAGGTGTGGATGGATTCGGTGACGAGGATGGAGCCGGCGACGCCGAGGTAGGTTTTACTGGTGATGAGACCGGCGCCGCCTAGGTAGGCGGATGTGCCGACGCCTTCGAGGACGGAGGCGAGAGCGACGAAGGACATGGGGTCTGTGAAGGGGAAGTCGTAGGCGCATGCTGCGACGGGGGTGGCGCCTGTGGCGGCGATGGCGCTGGTGAGGAGCTCGACATGGTCTTGTTCGTCGGCTACGACGTAGAGGAGGTTGGTGAAGTACTGGGTGCTGAAGCCGGCGGCGGTGAAGTCGGATTCTGTGAATTGTTCGATACCTGATTTGTAGAAGACGTTTTCGAGGTGTTCGAGGGTCAGAGCGTATTGGAGGATGTCGAGGTCGGTGACTGCTTGACGCTTTTCGACGGGGTGGGAGAGGGCAGTGGAGGCGAGTAGCAGGGTAGCTGCTGAGCGGGTGGAGAGCTTCATGGCCTGGAGCGTGGAAGATGCAGTGAATTAGTAATTAGGGGATTCGTGAAGGCCAGGTATATGCAGCTGTATGTTTAGCGGTGGCAGCTTCCAGAGAGCTCAGTCCCATGGTGGGCATTATATAATTCCCTCTCTCTCAACGGGTCGTTCGGGAATTTTTTGGCCCGCGTCACTCAGCTTCTGCCATGCGATGTGATGCGGGCCCCGTTTCTCGTGCAGAGAGCTAAGGAAGAGCGAGTCATCATACCTGGTAATGTTGGTAATGATGGGAGGGAAGGAAGTGCAGGAATGGAGAGCTAAAGTGTCTAAAGCGTCACCTTCAGCCAATGCTGGTCCAGAGAAATGGGCCATCTCAACCATGGCTCTGGAGGACCCTGCATCCGAAAAGCATCCAGACCTGTCTACCGACGTCTGAATGGCGTTTCCTGAAGACGCCTTACCTGAAAGAGGCAGTCGAACATGGCAGCTGAAGTGGCAGACCCCGCTTGATCGCCTGTTTTGAGCGGGGTCATCACGCGCTAATCCCAATTCGCTCATCCACAAGCGGTAAAGAGCAAAAGTCGAGCACCAACTAGGGAATTAAGGTTATCTTAGGGCTGATGCCAGTGGGTAGCAATCTGCTCGGCCGCTTGAGCTTCCGGTGTGGCTTGCCAAGGCCATGATCTGGTTTGCTGGCCTGACCACCAAAAAATAGAAGTAGAGAAACAAGGCGCACCTGCGACAGGTCATCATCCACTTGGCCATTGAAAAGGGCAGATTCGCTGCTGCGATCGAATGCCTGCGCCAACAGCCAGACTCGGATATCTCAATCAACGTCCCGTGTCTGAATCTGCTTTTGAAATCGTGCCACATAGGCTCCACACGTGTTCCAAGTGCCTTGCTGGCTATTATCAGCTTGGCTGGGTAGCTCCCACCCAGTAGTCATTAGTTTTGAGACCGGTATGATAAGTACGCTTTACAAGTCCGCACAGACGTCGACACCTCATGGTTAGCGGTTCGGAAGAGGCCGAGAAGGGAGAGGCAATAGAGACTTGATTTGGTAGTCTTCTCCCCAAACGATTAAGTCACCATCAAGTCAACTTATTTGTAACAAAAAGAAAATACATGCGGAGGGGCCCGAGCAAAGACGGCAAAGAGGGGATAGGAATTCTTTGATTGGCTTCGCCCCCAAGTAAATCTTGGAATGAGAGACTATTGCTGGTGACACTACCTTCTTCCTGCCAGATCCCCGAATCCTTAGCGTTGTCTGCGAGGCATTAGGGTCCAATCCCAAGAGTCTCTGCATGGCAAAGGCTGAAGATCGAGTGTAGAAATAGCAAATGACATAACAAGTGGCACCATCATGTAGTCATTAGCATGTGGAATAAAAATTTGTATGCCCGTAAAGCGAACCCCAGCAGTCCATATGATGGAAGAACCACCCTCCGACTCTGGGGATTAGAAAAGGCATCTGTCTTCATCTGCGTCGCTCAGGAATATGCGCCTTGAGATAGAAGCAAGCTCGAGGGCAAGGGTATGTAGAGGACGGTCCAAATTGTTTCTTGTTGAAACATTGTTTGAGCCCCCAGTTCGGTATTAGTGGTGACTCGTAGTCTACGAGATCACGAACAATCAGAGCACGATTTCATCTCCTGTTCAAAAAAGCGTTGAACCCTCAGTTCGGTATCCATGGTGACTCGTAGTCTACGAGGTCACGAAGTACTCCGTGTTTCAATGATCCTGGCATCATCATGAGTAATGCTTCAAATGTTTCTTGAGCCCCCAGTTCAACCCATTGTTGCGACTCGCAGTCTACGAAGTCGTTGTGTGCGCGCCTGCTAAAGGCCACCGGCAGTTAGTGTTTCGATAATCATCCTGATCCCTCAGTACCCTATATGACTCGTAGTCTACGAAGTCATTGTGTCTTGTTACGACGCAGCGCTGTACATGGCACGCTGAACACCACATCCATTTGGTGTTTGGATTATCATCCTGATCCCTCAGTGCCCTATATGACTGGTAGTCTACGAAGTCGTTCACACTTTCATGGTTTGGTTTCTCGTGTTGAGTTAAGCTTGGATGTGTATGATTGATGACTCGTAGTCTACGGAGTCATTGACATCCCGTGTTGAGTATATAAGCTTGGATGTGGATAATATGTGAAGAAGGAAGAGCAACTAAACAAAATTTCGTGGGTTTTGAATTCACAAATCCGATTCAGCCCTGCGAGGCTACTGCCAAGACATGCACGGTGGGCTGTGACACTTGATGTCGACATTCTAAAACGCGAATACTGATACCATTAAACCACTCGAAGCTCCTTTTTCTTACAAACCTTTAAACGGCCTGCGAAACTCCACATAAGATTCTCCTCCTCCACCCACATCTCCACCCCACCAACTTCTCCACTCCTCCATACCACCACCATGAACATCAAGTCCGTCCTCCCCTCTCTCCCCTTCCAAACCCTGCCTACACCTCCCCTTCAGCTAACACACACCTCAGAGTCCGCACCCTCACCGGCAAAGAAATCGAACTAGACATCGAGCCAGACTACAAAGTCCGTGCCCCTCCCCCCCCTCCCCAACCCAAAACCACCGCCCTCCCAAAGATATCTCCCAAAAAAGGCCAAACCCCACGACTAATATACCCAGGTCTCCCGCATAAAGGAGCGCGTAGAAGAAAAAGAAGGTATACCACCTGTACAGCAGCGGTTGATCTTTGGGGGGAAACAGATGTGAGTTTACTATCTACTTTCTTTCTATCTGGACTGGAAGTCGCTGGCGATATGAATGGCATGGCATGGCATGGTGTGAGAAGATGAATAGATGGGGATGAGGGGAGAGAAGGTGGTTGGGGATGAGGATGGGGATGGGAGAGTGGATGAGATGAGATGAGGATAGGGGAGGAGATGAGGAGAGGAGAGGAAGGGTTTAGGGATTAATATGGGGAAGAAAGGGGGCTAATGTGTGTGATTATCGGTGGATAGGGCGGACGATAAGATGGCGTCGGAATATAATCTTGAGGGAGGGGCTACGTTGCATTTGGTTCTGGCGCTGAGGGGGGGGTTTTAAATGGATGAGTTGGGGGTGGGGGGGTGGTGGGGAGGAAGATTGTGGGTTTTGGGAGGCTTTGGTGCATGAGGACAAGGGCTTTGAGGAGACTTGTTGCATGAGGATATGAGACTACGTATGAGAGAGGTGTTGGGAAGCATGCATTAGTGGATAAAGAACAATACATTTTCTCTGTCTAAGAGTATTAAAGTACAATTGACCATCTCGTTCCTTCTCCATGTCTTCGGTGGATATCAAACGCCTGCCAATATCTAACGTAGTTCCTCCATTGTTATGGTACATCTGTCTTGTTGATGCACACTGACATTGTACAAATCACGCGTGCCGTTCACATTGCGAGTAAGAAAATGAAAAAGAAGTAGTATGTCCATATCACAGCATTAGTACCGTGTCGAGAGTGGTTGTACGCCAACGCCCATAACTCCACGCTTGTCATCAACATCAGGTAGGAAGTAATTTTGATGGCATTTAATCTGCTCTTTGGCGCTTGGCAGGTCTCATGAAGATATCGACAGGCGGTTTCCGCTTAATTTGCATAGGTGGGCGAACGCCTGATCTACTCGGACTTGAAGTGTTTGCACTGGGTCTGACGTAAGGAGAGTCTCGGCGTGGTGGGTGGATAGCTCCGTTATTGGGAGTCGAGACGGCTTTAGTTGTTGTTGGGGGTGGATCTGATGTGTTGAGAGATTGTGTGGGTTGAGATGTTGTGCTTCCATGGACTGCAGCCAACAGTGTTGCAATTTTAGAAGGTGTCTCAATACTCGGTAATGGTTCGTCCGCATGAGGAAGAGGGCTTATGGTGCGGTATTCAGAGCGCTGAGGAATAGATGTGGATTTAGTGGCGCTTGTGAGGCGTCTGCTCTCCATTTCCCCAACAGTAGGTTGTTCTGGCTCTAGGCGTGCCCTCTTTGGATTAAAGACAGTAGGAGGTTTGATAGAGGGATCAAGAGGTTGGAGGACTGCCGGTCTTTGATGCTCCGATACCATGCGGCGAGGGGCCTTGACCCTTTTGTCCGTGGATATGATTTTGTTCTTAGCCATGATTTTGTCCTTGGCTATGACCTTATTCGTGGACACAGGCTTCAGCTTCATCTCTGGATGTTGGTTCCGATTATGATGTTGAAAGAGGCTGTTAGCCTTGACCTCCTTTCTGATCTTGTCCAGCTTGCTTTTCTGGTGTGGATTTGCTCGTGTAGTGGAGGGGTTTTGACGAGCTGCGCGTGTAGGGTGAGTTGAGTGGCCTGGATGGCCAGGGGATGGGTGGGTCGGTTCGTCTGGATCCGAATCCTCTGATGCTTTGAGTCGATTATCTGGTGGAGGTCGCCAGAGTTTGTCTTGAAATTGTGGTTTCCGTGTCATTATGAGGGTAGGGCCTTGTGGCTTCAGGCCTTCGGGAACTTTGTAGACGTTGAGTTCCACTGTCTTTATATTGTTCCTGGCCTGCTCCTGCTTTATACGATCCAATTCTGCTTTGAGCAAGATAGCATCTTCGTCAACCTCTTTCTTGCTCTCCGCAAGAAGCTTTTTGTACACTTTGTACCAGCTCTTGGGGTTTCTGGGTATGTGTGGTTTGGTGGTATAATTAGGGATGTCACGCTTTATGAACTCTAGCCATAAGTCCCCATCCGCGCCGCAGATTTGTGGTGATGCAATTTCGATTTGTCTCTGTGATCATGTCAGCCTCAAGCAACGCATGTCACGAGGTGCTCTACTTACGAGTTGCTCTGGATTATCAATTTTGGCTAAGACAGGCAGGACGACTTCGTACCCGACATCGCCAACATCGGTGATTGCTATCGAGTATTAGTCACTGTCAACGATAATTGAGGAAGTACGTAGAGAGAATTACATCTGATGTTCTTGATGCACGCCGTGACGGCCGCCTTGTAAAGTGGACGGGCAGGCATTCTGTTGATGTGCGACTTTGACCAGCAAGCAGCAGTGGTGAATGTGGATGGTATGAAGATGATGGGGAAAGTAGCATGAGTGCTGCTGGAGCTTGTGTTAAATATGTAGGCGTGAGAGAATTAATGGTTAAGAGCATGTGAAGGTGACGAACAATGACACCGGGAAGGATGTGGGGGCTGGTTACCGCCGCAAATAGAGCCGGCTAGCGCTTAGCTCCCGGCTGATCTCCCGCCATTGTGAAGCTCGAGGCAATTTGTGAGACGCGAGAGCCCCAGCCCTATTCCATTCTCTGTTTGGTATCTTCTCTATTTCGCTCAATCGTTCATTGGTCAAAGTGAATACCGACTCAATCCTTCTCATACCCAAGCAACTTCGGTTCTCCATGCTGAGCAGAGCATAAGCTGTTTAGACATGGCCTCCTATTCTTTGTTGGATCAGGCCGAAGAAGGTAGATATACTCCAGATTCGCTGCCTTCGATTGAGCTCACATATTCCAGACACCCTCCACAAGTCGCGTCTCCTCAACGTCGAAGAGAAACCTTTCAAAAGAATTACCAAACGACTGCTGTCTGCAAATTCACTCATCTCAACACCTCTAACCCTTCCCCCAACGCCACCACCTGATGCCTCAGCCGCAGATGAAGCGGCTGCAGCTCACGAAGTAGAGAAGCAGCAAAAGTTTGACGAACGCCGGCAATGGCGCGAGGATACTCTCTTAGACTTTGCTGCCTTTGAAAGTAGCATTATCCGAATACAATTTCTCCTCACCAGTAATATCAAAGAACGCGAGCGCTATGCGGCTGAGAAGTTCAAGATTCAAGCCACGGCACAAGCTGTACGGGATAATACTGCAGAGCTCAGAGTCCAGTTAGAGGAGACCCAGCGCACACTAGCCCTTCGGAAAGAGTACGATGAGCTAGCGGAGAAAATTCTAAGCAAACCCACTCTACGGTCACGCGAAGATCAGCACGCCAATCTTGCTAAACTGAATAGCGAGATCTCGGAATTAGAAAGGGAAAGCCAGGAATATGCACAGACTTGGGCAGAGCGGCGAGAGCAATTCGGAAAGATCATTGATGAAGGCATGCATCTTCGACGTTTGATCCGCTACGAGAAAGAGGAAGTCGAGAGGAGAGAAGGCATGGAGGAACGAGAAGATGGAGACGACGAGCAAAGAGGGAGGATTAGCGGTGCAGCCACGCCTAGACATGACATCGGTGGTACAACGCCGATGCACCATGCAAGTCATGATCAAGACGTGGGGACACCTGGTGGGCTGGGTATTGAGAAGGAGCGCTCGTTGAGGGGCAGATCACCGTTGAATCATTCGCAGAATGTGAGCGAGAGCGAGGAGAAGAAGGCCGAGACGCACGAGACAGAGGATGAGGATATGGCGGAAGATGGAGAGCTGGCTGCTGAGCCAGAGGGCATGATCGCTGACCCTGTTGAAGGGCTGGTAGCTCGTGATGGAGAGGAACAAGTTAATGAAACGAAGCATGAGGAGCAGATGGATACTTCCTGAGCTTGAATAAATTTCCAAACACCCATTAGACAGATCTAGAAGCAACGTGATACCCTTTCATCCATGAAAACCGTCCTTCAAACCTACCTCCACTAGACCATCATCCCCAGCATTACGTTCTCAAACCCTCAACCAGCCTTTGCCCTCCCCACAGCATCCCTCGCAGCCTCAACCTCCTTATCATCCATCGGGGAACCAGAATCCTACAAACCCAACTATTAATCACTTCCCATCCACATGCACAAACCTTAAAAAATATTTCTGAAAGCAGAATAGAGCAAGATCAAAAAAGGAAAATTAAAAACCCACCAACATTCCCTCCACCTTCTCCACCGCCGCCTCAATCCTCTCCCTCAACGGCCCAAACACCGCTTTCGTCTCCTCAACTGCTTGTTTCTACCGCAGCAAAAAGCTCAGGTTAGCATCCATCCATTACAACCCCAAAAAAACATCCCCCCCCTCCATCCACCAAAATCAAATTTAACATGACCCAAAATAAGCACATTTTCAGAAACCAAAACAATATAAACACATCACCCAAAAAAAACACCCACTAATACTAACCTCCTGCCTCAACCTCCACTCCCGATTCCCCTTCTCCTCCCCATCCTCTTCTTCCTCCGCATCACCATCACCATCACCATTACCAGCACCGTTATCTTCCGTTTGTAATTTCTCTACCTTTTTCTGTTGTGATGCGAGCTCGGTGCGGTAGCTGGATTCTTCTTTTAGGAGTCGGGTTATTGAGGAGGTGGCGATGGAGAGGGGGGAGGGGGGGGGCATAATTTGGGTGGTGGGATGGGTTATGGTGGGAGGGGGGCAGTTTTGGTGGGTATGCTTTAGATTTGGTAGGGTCATGCGTGTAGATGGAATTTCTAAGAATGTTAGATTCGAGGTTTTGAATTTAAGGTCACGAGGTTTGGTGATGTTTACGTCTTACTTGTTAAGGTAAAGCGCCAGAATAATTGCGATGCAAAATTTATGAATTTCCAATCTATGTGTTTCAGTATTAACAGCGAAGATAAAGTTTCGTCAACTTAGTCTGCGATATAGCAGAGACAACGAGCCCATCATAACAAATCTAAACCCAGCGCTATGCAGAAATCGAACGCCGTACGGGTATCACCGTGCCCTCCTTTCAATTGTATATACATTACTCTAGATGCCGTCGTTCAGACAATGCCATATACTCGCTTAGCAATGAAGAAACACGAGACGCCGAAGACGAGGAGGCCAGCAGTAACTGAATAATGGGGTCAGCAAGGGGTTCTGGCTGAGTTTGCTTGGGAAGGACATACTTGACCAGAACCAGTAGAGATTATCCACATCTTGTCCAGGCACTAGCACGTTCATGCCCCACATACCAGTGATGATGTTCATGGGTAGAACGATGGTACCCAGGACTGTTAGTTTCCCAAGCACATCAGCGGTCTGCTCCTGCCGCTCGTTCATGCGGATGTTGATTTGAGCGAGATAGTTTCCGTGAGCTCGAGATAGCAGCCTATCGATGTGTTAGTAGAGCATTTGATGATAACACTAGGGTTAATTGCAAACTTACGTCTCGTAATGGCTGAGATTGCTCGTCATTGTCAGGATGTGGTCTTGTATATCGCCCAGATATAAGCCGATCTCACTTCGTGGAGCAATCTCCCAGTGTTCGTTACAACGTTTGGCGAAGCCTTTGATCACGTCCGCCTTGTTGCCTAGAAGTCTGTAGAGACCCATGACCTTCTTTCTAGCTTCACCCACGCGCTGCAGCATGTCACCTCCAGATGTAAGTGGTTCGCCTGATTCAGACTTTCCCTCATTGTTTTTCATCGTCATTGGGTTATTCTTTTCCTTATCTGGGTCGTCCTTGATTGCGGTGTGCAATTTGAGGATAGCATCGTCAATCTCATCGACTTCTTCCTCAATGGTCTCGATTAGTGGTGCAAACACATCTGTGATATCGTCAATGATTGCATATGAGATCCAGTCGGAGCTCAAAATTAGATAGTCTTTGAGTTGTCTTATACGCCTTCGTACGTTTGCGGGATGGGGCGTCATCGAGAAGTGGAAACTGATAACACCCTCTCGGAACACGACAACATACATGTTCACCGGATCAAGGAAGTTGTCACTGTTCATATCCTGCTCAAACGTCCGGTAATTGACAAAGTAGTAGTTCTTAAAAAGCTCGACCTTTTCTCGGGCTTCTTGTAGCATTATATCCTCAGCAGTCAGCGGATGGATGCCAAACGTCTTTGAGATGACTCGCATCTCTGTATCCGTGGGCGACAATACATCGAGCCAGAACGTCGGCCGGTCACCGTAGCGCTTTGGCTTCTCTTTCTGAGCGCTGCCGTTGGCCTGGGCAGGAGTGGCATCCCCTGAATGCTCTGGAGAGTAGCTGATACCCCCCCCAATGATTGACGAATGTCGCGTCCCAGCTCTCGATTGGGTATTGGGACTCAGCTGCTCGCGGCCGCTAGCATTGCCCTGATTGCTAGCTGTGTCTTCTTCCTCTGACGAGTAATCGCTAAGTTCTGGAGGGTCGGGGATGAAGAGCTCCCTGAAGTCTTGACCGGGTTGGAGGAGCTCGGATATTGTCTGACTGTGAATTGTGCTGGGGAACTCTTCGTTGAAATAAGTGAAGCGATAAGGTGCATCCTCTTCCGCTCGATGCCAGCCGTATTTTTGCGGACGGAGTCTGCCGCCAACAAGCACTGGTTCACTGATTTTCTTCGCCCGAATGCCTTCACTTCTTTCCTCCTTCTCCTCTCGGCTCCACTCGTCGAGTACCGAGAGATCCGGCCATTGTTTAAACCGTCTCCTTCGTTCTCCGACCTGACCATTTTGGCCACGATCCTGCGCCATATAGTCTTCTTCTCCAATAGTTGACATGCCCTCCACTGGGAAACACACATCTTCCTCGGCTGGCACGGCAATAGTATGACGACGCTGGTCTGGAAAATCATTTCTGGATGTTGGCGAAGAAGATCTGACGAATGCTGTGTCCCCAATCTCATCATCAATGTTGATGAGTTGGTCATTCTGTATAGTACCGCGCCTCTCCTCTGGCGACCTAGGCCCGAATGAGCTTGTAACCATGATATCGTCATAGCGCGTATCTGCACCAAGTTTCGGGCTGTTTGGGACCGAGGGAGGATTATTGACATCGTGAGTTGATTGGCGATTGGCTGTCCCAATCCGTTGTCTGCTCGATGTCGATGTAGCTGTAGAATTGCGTCTTTGTTGAGTAGAATTTCGACGGCCGCTCTGGCCTAGACTTGAGAGGATACCATAGCCTGATCTATGAGATGGCGAATTGCCGTCGTGGTGAGAAGCCGCCAATAGAGGTGTGCGATCCGATGTCCGCACGTCGTCTGCTTCGCTTTCGCCTCCTGATGAATCATGCGCACGGGCATGTCGTGGCCTATGATGCTGACCATCATGTGAAGTGTTACGGCTTGCATAGGGTCGGTAGCCGGAAGTCAAGTCATGAGTCGATGAGCGGCCAAAAGCACTTGGCAGAACTCGACTATCCCGTCGCTGACGCATTGGCGGATGGTCCCTGCGACGTAGAGTTGAGTCAGGCTTGACATCAAAAGATATGTAGGCTCGATAGTCTCACCTATGGTCTAAGAGTGCATTGCTGTCGAGGCTGGTCTCGCTAAGGTTGCCCCCACCAGATTGTCCAAGCCTATAGAATGGCGGCCTCGCAGCAGAGGATGTAGAAGGCTCGTTAAGATCATGACTCGATCTCGCCGGATCTGTGCTGCCTTCCTGATTTCCTGGCAAGAATGATTGCCTTCGGTTCTTCTTCCTCCTCCCGCCGCGATGATTCCGTCTTTTCTTACCAGGAGCATTCGGGTCCCCTCCAGCGAGTACGTCTGTAGTGGACTGGGTGTTGAGTAATGCTTCGATCGGTCGACGAGGCCCTGCTGGATTGGTACTCGCGGGGCTTTGAGTACTCCCTGCGGCCGGACTACCACTAGGACCTGGCGCAGCCATAATTGGCCTGGTACGTAGAATATATACTTAGGGAAGCATCAAGGGCGCAATGATCGGATATTGCTTTAAGGTCCCTGGACGGAAGATGTCCGATGTCGTGGGGACAATGTGTAGAGTTGAGAGAGGTTCTGGCGCAAGGAAATGCTTCTTTTAGCGGAGAATTTTCGTCATATCTAAACCCAGAATTGTTGGTTCCTGGCGCCAAGCTTATCGCTCGGAGTTTTTGTCAGCCCTACGAGCCATGTTACAGTATTTTCACCAAAATATCTCGACGTGGATACAGATGAATCAAGAACTTGCTCGATGCCCTGGCGATATTTTGGGCATGAGTGTCAGAGTGGGTTATCACATCAAGGTTTCCAAAATGCCATGGTCGCGTGCTCAGTTACCGCATTGAAACTAGTCCTAGCTTGCTTCAGATAACGGTTGCGCGCGGGGTGTTCGTTCCAGCAAATCACACACCTGGGGACTAGGATGCAAAAGACAGAACTTATCTATAGGGCCTGCCAGCTGCGTCTTTGCTCCCAGTCTCAAAAGTGTAGCAGATCGAAAACAATTTCGAGAACCAGCACAGGATGCCGTTGACGTATCGCAGAATGTAGTTCTAAGTTGCTGCATAGCAAGATCAGACTTCGTCCCTATTACTTCGAAGACCGATCCTCGGGCACCTTTCAAGACCTAAATTTTCAGATCCCAACGCCCGGAGCGAGCAATGGCAATATTTATCCTGACTATAATGTGTAAATCATTACCAAAAAATGGGCTTGTCAATTGCAAGATGATTCGGTCAACCATCAACATGTTGACTATCAGGAGCTGGCACCACATCTTCAAACACTCAAATTCTGTTCTCCAGCATTGGCTAGACAGGTACCACAGTACGCTGCAGTCGTCCTGCATGTCGCACACCATTGCATCATTCTTGGTATTGCGGGGTAAATCAAAATGCATGGCGTATGCTCGACATGTGACCTTTGCTTGTTACGAATTGGTGTCCTATAGCCACGACGGTTGGGGAAGAGTTCGAAGGAAGAAGTATTTGCCTCGAAATGTTTCATGACTCATACGTAGAGGTTGGAAGCAAGAGTATCAATTTGAGTGTATGATCATTTTCCAGGACCTTCTCCAGGGGTACCCTGAGATTGTCTATGTCGTAGTGTAATCTCGTCGCTCCTAGGGCTGAAGAGCAACAATGGGGCCAATACAAGAATTAGATAAAAGTCTACCGGACTTTATTGATCATAGGCTCGTTCATACCACTCCTAGATGGTATCCCTTCGATGGCTGACCCTCGTCCACCCCAGCGGCAGAATGATTAAGTATAAGCTTGGCACAAGATAGCTCTCAAGTAAATGTCTTCTAAGGTGGCTATGCTGAGAAGAGATCCAACCTTTCAAAGGGATTTTAAAACAATCTTGAAGAATACCTTAGATACCTGTGTCGCTGATTAAGCATAAGCTTGGCACAAGACAGCTCTCGAGTGAATGTCTTCCAAGGGGGCTGTGTTTATGTGGCCATTAATCAGTGAATGCCCCACCTCCGTCTGAAAGGTGGACCCCGAAGGGATAGGACAGCCAACCAGAGCAACAACCACAAGGAAGGAAGCCAATTATTTGCTTCCTTCGAGATATAAACTCTGTCCACTTAATAATTGTAGCGTTCTTGGATGATAGGACAGCAAATCGACCCTCTCTAGCCCACAACAACCTATGGATAAGTTGTCACCGAGAGTCAATAGCTACATCTACAGCCTACATAGACGCCAAGAGCTTTGAAGAATAAGTGGAAGAAGCGGGACGCTCTCAGGTACGTTGTCCATGCTAATGCTTATCAAGAAAGCTCAAACCTGAGCCTATTCATACTGCTGACAGTCATTCTATGGATGGATTAGATTAACGCACGCCCCGGAGGGCTGCATGAAAGCAATATCATGGGTAGCTTTTGCTAATACAACGATATGGATAACTTGTTACTTCCGAAAGGACCGGATATAAGGTGTGATACGTCTTGTTCCGGTTTGAAGATCTAGAATGCTGATACTCCATTTATGCATCGTTATCAGCCGAGTCTGAGACACATAGTGGGGCTTAGAAAGTCCTGCGAACGTTGGTTCGGCACCAGTCAGCATCGCTTATCGACCAATAGGAGAGCCCGTACCATCACCACCTGCCCCCCGCCAAGAGCATAGCCCCCTTGAAAGACACTCACTTGAGAGCTGTCTTGTGCCAAGCTTAGAACTATGCTTAATCAGCCCATTCTTCTAAGATGCGTTTCGCAGCAAGACAGGGGATATAAGAGTAGAATTTGCTAATATAACGATATGGCTGACTCGCTCCTATGGTGATACTCGTAGTAATTGTTGTTTATAGAGCAATATATAGATCAATTTAGCACGAAGCAATAGCAAACAGCAAACAAAACCCCCCTAACAAATCCATTACTTTCGAACCCGTCCGCCACCGAGCATATTTGAAGTAAAGGTAATTCTCTTGTATTGTTTAATCCCGTTGACCCTCGATTGTGCATCACCTCAATAGTCCTTAGGTAGAGTATCTCCCCCAAGGTATCTCTTTGAGCGTACACTGGGAAGTTCGCCATTTGAGAGTTATTTTCGAGATGGACCGAGATAGAGTAAGTGAAAGCTTTAAAGCTTCTTATTCCGGTCTGGGGATTTCGAATAAGGTACTGCTTTAATTGATTTTCTACGTGTGGGTATCCAAGGACACAATTTCTTTTGATGGCTCGTTTTTTAGGGCCCGGGGTTGCCTTAGGGGATCGCGGGTCGGCCCGAGTACCTTACTGCTCCCCCGTGGCTGTGTGTGCATACTTCCCTACAGGCATAATAAAGCTTAGCGCGCCACAATACGCTAGTGTTATTTACAGACCACTAGAAGTTTCCATTACCCAAAAGGGATAGATGGATACATTGTAGGTAGAAAGAAGCTTCTAGTAGATATTATTTACATGTAAGCTTGGCTGTTTTCTTAGCGTGGCGCTAATGATCATTACGCTGGATACCATAGTATGCTCCCGTCCAGCATAGCCCCCTTGAAAGACATTCACTTGAGAGCTGTCTTTTGCCAAGCTTATGCTCAATCATTCTGCCGCTGGGGGTTCACATGCAAGCTTCTTTCACCAATAAATGATTCTATCCTCATGATTCCACGTTCTCCGATTGGTCGTCCACCTGGACAGGGAAGCTCTCCTTACTATTGATGACCTGCGAGGTGAAAATCATTCTTTGATCAACTACCTCATACCGTATCACACCTGACCCGTATGGCTTGATTTAGCGAATCGGGACAAGCAAGGTGATTAGCTGATGCGCAGAAAGTCTTGAAAATGAGTGTTGCTGATTAAGCATAAGCTTGGCACAAGACAGCTCTCAAGTGAATGTCTTTCAAGGGGGCTAAGCTGTGGCGATGCGATATTTTTGATAGGTTGAGCCTTGGTACGTTAATCGATCTAGAACTTTACTAGACCCAGCAAGTCTCGTGCGGCAATAAAAGTCTCATCGAATAAGTAGGGTGTGCCTTTGATCTCAGGACTAACTTATACACATATAGCGGCCTTCTTAATCGTGCTTCGTGCTTCGATGAAGCAACATGATTTAAAGAACTTTGGGCTATGCGTAAACCCTGAGGAAACTGATGTCGCTGGTTAACAATAAGCTTGGCAACAGACAGCTATCAAGTGAATGTCTTTCAAGGGGGCTATGCTCTCACGATGGCACCGATGATCTGCGCTGCAACTACTGTGGGCAATGGGCAAATGTGTTGCATTCCATTGGTAGATCCTGCCATCCATAGATATTGGATGGACGGGATCCACCAATGGAACGCCCCCCAGCCGCACAGCCCTGGAAGTGTTCACCCCCCCAAATGAAAACACCTATCAACTGGAAAGCCCTGTAGGGCTGGACCTAAAGCAGGAGAAACTACCCCCGAAGATGCCCTAAAGCCAAGACGCTCGGGGAACATCTTACTTCGGGGGCTCTTTTAGGGCCCGCTTCAGCAGCTTTAGGTCCAGCCCTACAGGGCCATTCAGTGAGGGGGGTGAACCCTTCTGATCTTATTCTAATATTTCTAAAGCGTATTTTAGGGTTGACTTAGGAGTATCTTTGGAAAACCTTGTTTTAAAGCACTTTTAGGGGCACCTTACAAGGGTGTTTTTGAAAGACCCCTGAGGCCATCTTTATGGGCACCTTCGGGGGTAAAAGGGGTGTTTATGAGTCTAACAATGATAGTGTAGGACGTAAGAAGTGTCGGAAAATTTCCTGCATTGATTCTGCCAAATTGTCAATGCTCGTCCGCCGTACCAGGTATGCTAACACCTGAGCATAGACCTTTTGGAAGACATCCACTTTAGAGCCGTCTTGGTAGTAAATGGAATTTGGAAATACCCTACCTTGACAGAAGGAATTGTGTAGTGGGATAGAGCATTATCTGCTCTGTGGTGGAAGCTATCGCATTTTCTCTTCGTTGTCCACATCGATCTTCGCGTTCTAGCTCGCCCAATATATGGTCTTCACCGAATACCCATCCCATTCATGGCAGACTTTGTATGGCCGTTCAACGTCTCGCCTGTGCTAAAGCAATACTAATATGACTTAATATCCGTGTACTTAAAGTGGTGGTCGAGCGCAGTATTCATTAACCTACAAATCCTCGTCGTTGGCCAATTCCTGGGTTATCTGGATTGTGGGTCTGTCAGAATGCCACCGTAGAATAGCCTAAGTTGCATAAGCGGATGGCAGGGTAAGGAAGTCATGCAAGTCCTGCATTGTATCTGTCAGCAAGGATATTTAATACTGAATTAGGACTCTCACTTTCATTCTTTCTTTAAGAGAAGCAGCTTTTGGTGGATTATGTGCTCCGAGCGATTGCTGGATCAGATCTAATTTCTTTTTCTGCAAAGATACGACATACTGCAAGTCACACGAATGATCAGTGACAGATCACCTCACGCGCGGGTAGTTCCAACAGCCAACCTCTTCTACGCTGCCTTTTACTATGTAGCGGATAGCAGTGACAGGACGAGTTTGCCCAATGCGATGAACTCTGTCAAGTGCTTGCTCCTCTGCCATAGGATTCCATTGAGGCTCAATAAGATGCA
The DNA here is from genome assembly GCA_018257855.2 of Cladonia borealis. Taxonomy (NCBI): domain Eukaryota; kingdom Fungi; phylum Ascomycota; class Lecanoromycetes; order Lecanorales; family Cladoniaceae; genus Cladonia; species Cladonia borealis. The sequence continues at coordinate 1,304,721 of JAFEKC020000004.1, forward strand.
CTCGGCAAGCTGCCGTTAGATCAATCCTGCAGAACGCTGAGCAATGTACATTGAATATCTCCTCTGTCCTGGGGACGCTTACCCGACTCCTGCGCTGCCAATGGTTGCAAGAAAAACGGTGCATCCTGGCTCGTCGCGGAACGTTTGAATGGCTCTATGCCTTTGATGCGTTGACATTTTCCCGTCCAAACGCTGAAATCGGATTCCGTTCGCAATTAAAGCGCGACTTATAAGATCTAGCATCTTGGTCCAGTACGAAAAGACTACACTTTGCGAAGGTTAGTTTCTAGCTTGACAGGTTTGAAAGAATCGAATACCTCTTAACGGGCGTTTCTGTAGAGCGTCCCTTGTCAATTTCCAAGTTTCTCAAAAGGGCAGTAACCTTGGAGGAAGGCTGGTAATCAAGGTCCATATGACCCTGGATGGCTGGCTCCCATGCCAGGTCAACCTTCTTGAGATTGGTGCCTGAGCAAACAGAGCATTCGGGCTCAACATCGATCTCCATCTCCTGGGAGCAGCGATGACAGGCAGGGTGCATGCATCGCAAGAGTGACTTGTAGTCGTGAACCTCGCATCCACAAACCCCACAGACAGGGGCTTCGGCTGATGGAGACGCGAATTCTCTTGAGCCGTGGGACGTCCTGTAGGCTTCCATGTTCTCCAAGGTGGTCACTGATAGCATTTGCTTCCCGTGGTCGCATACTTGCCTTAGCCGAAGAATTAGTTGGATTGCTGTTGCGGAGGATTTGAGCTTTTCATCTTCCTTAAAGACAAAGTCGATAAATTCGATAGTACTTTGTTTGCAACTCTCATATAAAACTAGCTCTTCGTCGTTAAGGTGCACATCTTGAATTTCGTTGTTTCTCGGAGGTAGTCCTAAGCATGCTTTGGTCCGTCGCAGGCAGACAGCGCTGACCAGTTGGCGCAACCGCTTCATTCCCGTTTCATGGCCGCATTTGATCCACTCCGCAATCTGATGCATGAAAAAGGACGGGTTGTCGAACGGGTCAACTCGAAGGAATTGTAAGAGCGCCCCAAAGTCCTCAATGCGCTAAATCAATGTCAGTAATGAATCGAGCATGGACATCGCCCTCGAAATTACATTTTGGATGGGTGTTCCTGTGAGACACCATCGATGTCGAGCTTTCAAAGCGCATGCAGTGGCACATTGTTTCGTAGAAGCATTTCGTATAACATGAGCTGGTATTGGGTTAATATTCGATGTGGATACAAACCATAGGTTTCATATAGACATTGGGTCTATACCTTCATCAAGGACTATCCGATACCATCTATGTGATAATAGGGGCTGGTCTTCATCACAAGAATGCTTTGCTTTTCGATTCTTCTCTGCCGTCAATGTTCCATATGTTGTAATCACGACATCATGGCTCATCATCGAGGGTGCCGTTGACTTCCGTTTGTTTCCAGCGTAAAAGAAAACACGTATACTTGCGGTCACGGTATGCCTAGGAGATCAATAAGCATGGTCACTATATCGTGATGGAGTCAATTGACTTGGCGAATTGTTCTTTCCAGGAGTGCAAAGCTGCCATACAATCAATTCATGCTCTTTCGGCAAACTCAAGAACAGGAGGCTCACTGGACTTTGGCGTAACAATCAGTGTCATTTTATTGTACTCCTCAACCGGAGTCAAAGTCCGAGCAGGCGGCTCATCTACCGCTGTGGTGGCCATAGCATCGAGCGTACTTGAAATAAGCGCAATCGTAGTCAGCGTCTTTCCCAAGCCCATCTCCTATCGTGGAAACATCAGCTGAGTCATGGAAGTTGAGTGGAGAAGCCGGCTCAGGAAAAGGACTTTACATCCGCGAGGAGGCCACCAAGACATAGTGAAGGGTTTTCTTTTTTAGTTCCAGTGACTTTATTTCGATACCTAAAAGATATGAGATAATGATCCAATAATTACACAGCGGTCACTACAGTGGTGAGTTTACTTACCAACTACCACTATGGTTATTCTTTTGGCTCCACAGCACCTCAAACTGGTTGCCTTCAAGGTTTCCGCTTTCTTTCTCCAGCATCATTGCAAGCGCTATCTTTTGATGACTATGCCAGAAGTACATGGTTAGACATGATCTTCACGTATTTCACGCCTAACAGAGACAGAACATCGAGCTAGAGCTCCATTAAAGTAGTTCAATATGAACTGGAAGCATGACAAGGTTATCAGCATGGAAACAGAACGCTACCTTTGTAGGCTAGTAGTCAGCCGTGGACTTTGCTCTACTCCGGAGCATTCTTCAGGACCTTGGGCTGTCTTAAAAATGCTGTCAAGCTGATTCTCGTCTGGCGAACTAGAATTTTCAGAGGCTTCATCATTTGTCCCCATGAATACAGCATCTCCCCACTTGATAGTTGAAAAGTCTTGGCCCGGTCTGACAAAGTACTGCGGGTTCTTATAACATGCAAGGTCTTGCTTATCAAGAGGGTGCTGCAAAAAGATATCCTGTTCCGCCAAAGCTTCTCCCAAAGCATCAAAGTCCTGTGTACGCCCATATATGTTGATGTAAAGTGGGAGGGTAGAACCCCACGGCACATCGACCTTCTTCGAGTTGGCATTCGGTGGACGAGAAATATAGTTTCTTGTCCTAAACTCATATTCTCCCAATACCGCATCCAACGATTTAGCGGTTTTAGAGTCTAAGAAGCCAATGTAGTCCTTATTTTTTGAGCTGTGAACAGTAGTCACGGGACCCTGAACTTTCAAGGCTACGTCGGATTGACCCTCAGGTATGCGGGCGAGAGCGGCGCTTGATACGCGCAGAGTCGATGTGCTGATCTAATCCATCTTAGCATGAGTCTTGCTAAAGACATGACCACTACCTACCATTCCTAAACAAAGCCTATCTTCTGATGTTTGAACGACGCTCCCTGCGGCTTCAGAACCATCCCCAGACACGATGACGCCGTCAACTTCATACAGGGACGCAGAGTCCTCATAATTGATTGGAGAATTCATCGCGCCCACTCCAGATTTATAAAATTGTCCTTCGAGGTCTTCTGCTGGGAGTGCACTTTGCCATGGTGTCCGAAGCTGATCGGCTGCCGAGGTGGGGGCACCAAAGCCAGGACTGATGTCTGCGCCAAAGCGAGACGGCTGGAGAGCATCTTGCACCACACTTGAGTGTTTCTTCTTGTCCTGTGAGGACCAAGGAGCAGATTGCTGAGATAGGAAAAGGTCAGGCCCCCCACGCGTGTCACTCGAGTCGAAGCCATCAGCGGGAGCGGTTGCCCATGCATGGACGCCCTGTCGGCTGGATCGCGCTTGCGATGGAAAGTCTGGGAAGATATTTGGTACAGAATTGTCGCTGCTGGGTTCGTAGCAAGGTGAATTGCAAGCATTGCTGCCAGCTGGTGTTCTTGGTAGGGCTGGCCTCGGCCCACCCCCAAAATTAGAACTGGTAGGACTGCTGAGGCCCATGCAAAGCCGTTTCCCCCTTCCAGCATCTTCCTCTTCCACCCCGAGTCCTATTGAAGGCCAAGCGGACTGAGACGCCATGCTGACCTGGCTCTTAGATATTTTTCGGCTCCAATTTTCGAAGCCTTCTTTTCGGAGCCGTGGGCTTTGGAACCATAGATCTAGTGGGTAGTGTCATGCGCATGCGGGCTCATTATGACCGCCCACAACGATATCCAATGACAACAAGTGACTCCAATACCCGTCAAGCAATACCCTCGCTAATCGATCATGCTTTCATCGTGCTTTCACTTCATAGAATTTGGTAGCAGGATCAAGGTTTTCGCCTAGGACGGCGACATTGCTTCCAAGTCAGTCAGTAGGATCGCCATCGTCTGAGACTCTGTTCTCATAGTCGGCTTCTATGGTAAAATTAGCTAAAAGAAGAGGTATCGAGGGCACCAAAAGCATTCTCCGGTTATGCATTGCGCTAGCTTACATCCTAGCATTGAAATCTTTTGCATCTTCCCATGATAGCTGCCTGAACTTAGCCTCATTTAGCCGTGGTAAGGCTGCCAGGCGCTTCGCAAGGTCTCAATGGGGGAGTAAAGAACCAAAAGATCTTAATACGAGATAAGAGCCACTGCCACTTCTTGTCGATTCAGAGACCATTGTGCGAGCTATAGGTAATCTTAGGGCCGGTCATAATGCTGGTGCGGGCTCCCTCGTCAAGCTCGGCGACGTCAGTAACGTCAGACTTTGACGTTGCTGTTAGCGACTTCCAAGGGGAAGTCGCCAACCAGGAGCTCTTTGACTTCAATGCTCTATACACTGTCGATGACCTTTACAACGAGATTCAAAAAACCCAAGAAGAACAGGGACGGAGCAGACAGCTTCGTAATATGAACAAGATGAGACCTTTACTCGATTGTCTCGAACAGTACTCAAGTGTCTTGAACACATTCGTTCAGGTCAAGCCGTCTGTTCTTGCACTCATATGGGTTGGTAGCCCAGTCCATAAATTGTTCTCTCAGGGTCATACTGAACTCTCGTAGGGACCAATTCAATTTCTCATAATAGTGTGTAGGCCTTCGTACATATAAGGGGAATGCTATTGATTAGCTCTAGGTGTCAAGGAATTACGTCCAGGGCTTTGACAAGGTCATCAAAATGACGCGGAAACTGGGAGATTGTCTTCCTCAATTCAAGACTTGCGCTGGACTTTTCCGTGAAAACAAGGGAATCCGAGACATACTCTACCTCTTTTACAAAGACATGCTTGAGTTCTATTTGATTTTGCTAAAGCTCTTTCAAGTTAAGGGTAAGTCCAGGAAAGCAAATTACTGAAACGGTGACTGAGATTAGCAGGGTGGAAAATCTTGCTCGAGGTCTTGTGGCCACGTTATGCGGCAAAGATCGATATCGTGATGGCCAGTATCGAAAATCACAGTTTGCTACTCGACCGCGAAGTGACCTTCGCTGATATCCGAGATGCTCGGGATGCACGTTCAAGAGCTTTAAAAGAGTTTGAGCAAAATGAAACAATGAGAGAAAGCCAGAAGTTTTGGGATTATAGGGTTTCTTTATCGCCCCAACTGTACGAGGAGGCACTAGAAAGAATTAAAAGAGATCGTTGCAAGAATACCTGTGAGTGGTTAGCGGACCACGAGGAGTTCCAGAGGTGGCTCAACGGACGACGAAAGTCTACTGCTTTTCTATGGCTTTCCGGTATTCCAGGTGCAGGTCAGTAACGCGTGCAGCGCCATTCAGCGGTCACACAGCTAATTTTCAAAGGCAAGTCGCACCTGTCAGCCAGCTTCATCGCGAGAATGAGAAGCAGTGGAAAAACTATACTCTTCGCGTTCTTAAGTTTCCAGCACCAGGAAACGACGACCGTCGTCAGTGTCATACATTCATTAATATTCCAACTCTTGTACAAGCATCAACACCTCAGACCAGCCCTTATCAAAGCCTATGAGAATGACTATACCGAGCTGCAGAGCTATGTAGAGTATAACCAGCAGCTTCTCACAGACCTCTTACAATGCATCGAAGCACCATACATCGTCATTGATGGTCTAGACGAAATTGCTGAAAAAGAACGACAATTTCTCCTCAAGCGACTGCTACAGATCTCCAACCAATGCCCTGATTTGAAGGTGCTAATTAGTAGTAGAGAAGACAAGGATATCTCCACTGCGTTGCATCTCAAAGCTTTGTCCTTGCCGATACGACAGAACAATGCCGAAGATATCAAAACATACTTCGACTTCAGAGTTAAGGATTGGCTGGACTCACTCGACATCGAGGATGATACTTATTCGTCTCTTGAAAATCTCGTGCAGAGCATCCCAAGCAAAGCAGAAGGTCAGGAAGTCCCCGATTTGGTCTCAAGCTTTTCTTAATCTATCAATGGAGTAGGGATGTTCCTTTACGCACGACTCGTTATCGAGCATTTGACGAACCAAACTGACTTGGAGGCTATAAGGAAGGAGGTCGAGTACCTTCCCACGGGCCTAGACGAAGCGTGAGTGAGCGAAAACGCATATCCTTCATCGTCGCTTGTCTGTATATGAATGAGGCTGACAATTACAGTTATGGGCGTATTATCCATAGAATCGAGAACATGTATCTGCCGGAGAAAAATGTTGCTAGCAGAATCCTTTCATGGCTAGCATGCGCAAAGGCTCCTCTGCAGAGAAAAGAAATTATGCAAGCTCTCATGGTGCAAGAAGGGGACGACGATCTTGTGGTAGAGCGCCGCATTCTTCAGGATATTCGGCGACTCTGTGGACCTATCATCGACGTGGATGGTGAAATTGTTTCTTTCGTACATTTTACCGCCAAAGAGTGAGTTGATGGGGCGAGTGCTGATGAAAAGACGTTCTGACATCTACGTTGACAGATACCTTACCAGCATACACAGTGGACCTTTCATCAGCGAAAGCACTGCCCATACAGAGATCGCTCATACTTGTATGACATATCTGATGTTCATATGTTTCGATTTGCAAGTATCTAAGGATGAGCTCGATGATGCTTTGTTAAGGGGCCACTGCGTTCTGCAAGCTTATGCAACGAGTCACTGGCTGTACCACGTGAAGCAAGGTGTTCGAGATCGCACCGACTCCGCAGAATTTAGACGCTTATGCCAAAAAATTTCGACGTTTCTAGCAAGAAGGAACAACCCGAGTTTCGATAGGAAGAAAGCCCGAGTTGAAAATGTTGTGGAGCTAAACCCGTTCCAAAAAGAGGAGAAGCATATATATGACACACTATGTCTCGTAAACTCCAGTGACGCTCTAGAGCTTCCAGAACACCTGAAGTTCTCAAAAGACTCTAGTAAGTCGCTGAGCTAACACAATCACCCTGTGAGATCTCAACACTGTGTTCAAGTTTGCTAGTAATGGGGGATCCGTCAGAGCGTCATTCACAGTGAGCGATCTTAGGACTTCACACGCTAATCGTTGTCAACAGGATTGAAGTATAGTGGAGAGCCATTGACTCTGAGACAATGCTGGGACGAGATGCACGATCGATGGGAAGCATTAGTCTGCCATTCAGATCACCAAATCATCATGGAGGGAATTTACGGCGATCGGATTTTCAAATGCAATCATCTGATGTGCACATTCTCCCGGATAGGCTTTAGAGCGAAGGTGGAAAGAGATCAACACACTCGGTTTCATAAGCGTTCCTTCAAGTGCGGATACCCATCCTGCAAATTTGCAAAAATCGGATTTTTCTCGCAGAATCAATTGAAGCAGCATACGGAAGTATCTCACATGGGTTCGGTCGGACAGAGCTTCAACGAAAGAGCAACGGTTGATCTAGATCAAGTGACGCTTGAGCAGGCTATGTTGGATGCAGTGGAGTTGGGAGAGATCGAATACTTGGATGTGATCTTGGACCGAGTCCATCAACCGCCATTGAACTTTTTGATGCACATTGCATACCTCAGAGGTTCCAAAGCTGCAGTCTTAGACACCCTCGAGCGTCGTGGAGCAGCAATTGATGACCGAGAAAGTTTGCGGCTTCTTGCGCACAAAGGAGATCCAGATTCAAGAATACCTGTTTCAATCGGGTCGGCGATGTCTCGAATACGTGAGGAGTACAATATATACCAGTCTTCAGCAGGGGGGAGGGGCATCGGTGTTGCCGAGGGTCCTCAGACAGTTCTTACCGAAGCCATCGAAGGCGGGTCCGTGGAGGTTGTTCGCTGGCTGCTGGAACACAACGCGGACGTTAAAGAGCCAATCCTAGATCACAAACTCTCAGTGACCCCTCTCGACTATCTTTTCGCACGACAATTGTTTCGATCTAAGGACAAGCGCTTACGCAGACCGTTGATGCAAGATATTGCCCAGCTTCTCTTGGAATCTGGCTCGAATGTCAAGAACGGATCCTCGCTACACAACTTGGTCCAGTGCCAGATCCAGCCTGAAGAGCAAGCAACATACTTAAGCATGGCGAAACTACTGCTGAAATATGGATCATCAGTCAGAAAAGATGCTTTGCATTATGTGATTGGTTGCAATTACTCGTGGGAGCTGGCACAACTCCTAATAGAAAATGGAGCCGACATAGAGATACCCTACACTCTCAACGATCCCAAGGCTGCTACCCCATTAGGGCGTTGTTTAACAGCGAACCATAAGAAGGCGGCCGAGTTCGCTAAGTTCCTACTGGAGTCTGGAGCGAAGACCCAGCTCAAAGCGGACGACCTCTCTCGAGGGAAAGAATTCAAGCTAGATCCAAAGAAATTTGCCAAGTGGACTGGCACTCCTTGGGACGATCTTGTGGATTCTGCACATAGATCCGAAGCCGCGGCAGCCCTGCCGCCTGTCGACTTCAATATGGCGTACCCTCGTCCCAGATAGGCGCCACATACATACTACTGAATGTACTGACTTGATTGACCCGTTTCTACCATTCTTCACGGAAATAAAGGGGGATTATGTAGGCGTGTTATGTTCGTTCAGGTTTCGCATGATCGACTATTTAATGAGCTGTAGGACGAATACTATGATGTTCCAAAGCTTTCGGCGGCAACGCCCATTCATATTATGAACACTGTATGCATCATTCAAAGAGTCTATAATTCTTGTCCCGCGTAGACCGGACTAGGAGACAGCTGTGAAGCCGATTTCACTTAAGTGAGCTATGCGTACAATGCTGTACAAAGCAGCTATCTTTCATAGCCAAACTATCAGCACTTGCCCCAATGCTAGTCACCGTCCGGCGCTGGGGCAATGAAGACAATGAATTGGTACCCTGGACGTGAGCTGCTGCTTTGATCCTCTGAGCTCGCCTCTAAACAGAATGGCAAGATGTTCATTCTACCCATATATCCCACCATCCACGTATAGATATCTCCTCCTAGATGGTAATGGTGATCTCACGCTTTACGCTGGTTGACTACAGAATATTATCAGCTGGCACGTGCACTTTGCTGGCTTTGGTGAGCTATACCACTTGGAGGCGAGTTCGGCACAGCCCCCTTGAGAGACATGCTATGCCACTTGGGGGCATGCAAGCGAGGGCTGTGTTGTATAAATTTTGACGCCTTATCATACTACGCCTTACTACGCCTAACTGTAGCCCTTGCTCTGCGGCTCTGTGGGGCACAGCCCCCTTGAGAGACATCAACTTCACAGCTGCCTTCGGATGACCCGATACAGAAAGATTTTCCGAGCTATCTAAAGTCTCGATAGCCGTCCTATCGGGGAGTCAGCATATTTTCTCCAGAGTCGTAGCATGATAAACTGACGGCGGAATTAGCTATCAATGGATCCACTCGATGTAGACGGGAACTTCATGAATTACGCTGGCTTACTTCGCAGTGGACCTTTGCGATTCTGGTTCCCACACATCACACATCACACATCACACATCACACCAATGTGTCTTGGCTCCTTACTACGCGTGCGCTTAGAGATTCTGAGCCATATGGTTCATATATACTGGGGCAGCAGTGAAGCTGATGTCTTTCAAGGGGGGCTGTGGTAGTGAATGGACGCCGAAGCGAGGTCCAGCCCTATAGGGCCACACAATGAGGGGGTTTATACAGCAGGGGACCCTTTACGAATCCAGTAAAATTTTACTCCTATCAAGATCCTAACATTGTGGGAATTTCTAGGAAGCTTTCTAGCCGAGAAATGTTTTATACACAATGCGTAGAAGACAGGTCTTGCTTTTGTAGACACGAAAAGTCTTGATTTACGCTAACTGTTTTTGTCAAAGCCCTAGCCCTAGCCCTAGACATGGCCCTGGAGAGTGTCGATGTTTCCGGGCTGCTGTGAGCCTTTCTGGGGGGGTAGGTTAGGCGAAGGGCCCCCAATTAGTACATGCACTAGGTGCTAGGCGGGCGTTGTCTAGGCACCCTTTAAGGGTCATTGAGCTGGATTCTTGGCACGTTAAAACCATGTGTCTACCTCTGTATCTGGCCAAGCTTTGGAAATCGTGGCGCAAACGCCAAAAACCCCCCCCTTGTGTGATTTCCTACCAAATCTGCATATAAATTACGTAGTTTTATCTGTTCAGTTGGGTAATAGTGAAGCTCCACGAATCCGATAGACACTATTACTTGGAGAGATATCAGGTGCGAAAAGTTCGTATTGCTGGTTCTGCAGATTTCGAGCGAAGCCCGAAAGATATGACGCCTGGAGCATGCTAGTGCTTTCGGAGTTGCATAGGGCTTCGGCTTCGGCTTCTCAGTAGTTCCTCTAGGCGAGTAGCCCTGAATCAGGAATTATATCTTGGTATGAGTACCTTATCCGTATTTTACAAATGAGAATTTCTTACGGCTCCCCTTGAGTGCCCCGGGCGCCTCACCGGGGGCAGGCCTTTAGGGTTGAACCCTTGGCATGCTAAGGACTTTTGGTACTGTTCTTTACCTAGTACCCAACCTTAAGGTTGACAAAGCACCCAATTTCTGCCTCTGCACAGCGTATACCAGTGTACGATGATAGTTATCATCGCTAGCGACCGCCCGACCAGATAGGGCTCAAGCTTGGAGACAAGTGTGAACCCAACTGGCTACCAAAATACCCCCGCAACCATCAACACTTGGTCTACTCTTCGCTTCTATATTGCTTGAGTATTGATTGTGGTATTCAGTTAACAGACCAACGGGCGTGATGCCTGAATGATCACCATAGAGGTATGTAAGGTATTCTAGACTTTGATCATTGGATTATTTGCATTGTTCACTGCATATTTTGTATGTATGCTATAGGTCTAAGAAACGGGCAGTTACCCGATCACCGCCATTTCGCTTTGATATAAGAAGAGCAGAAAGGTGCTATGGGCGCCTGTCTAGACTTGTTGGTGGCTGACGCGGTAGAGGTTGCGACCTAAAGTCTATGGTAGAAAGTGGCTAATGCAGTGAGACGGGATCCTTTGGATCGTTGACGGTATATACTGAGGTCGTCGGCAAATGGTGAATTCGATAGTCCTAATGAGGATAATGGTAGTACGCCGATATCTTGAATGTTAGTGCTCAGCTAGTCAGGATGGTAAGCAAATGCGGTGAGACGATACAGGCATTCATTGGATAGCCAAATTCTCAGCTCTATGGTGTGTCTTGGTAAACCACTAGTCCTCCCTGATATCGGCTAATGCTAACACTGTCGGTTGCGACAAGTAGTACAGGCCTATCGCTGAGACCTCTTCTGCCCAAGCTTCAGCAGACCCGGGGCAGAATGTCTGAGCTGTCTATACTACAGATGTACAGGCACGGAGGGGCGGGATGAGCCTGCAGCTTACCATAGTAGATAGCTAGCAAGGTGCTAAGCAGAAAATTGGCTAGAAGCCCGCCTGGGTATCTCAACGCTGCTTCTTTGACTCAGCAGAAGGATGGCACTTAACGGCGCCTTTGAGCACTAATCACCAACTAAAATGATGCCTCTAGTGCAGTGAGACGGAATCCCTCGCACTTGGGGAGAATTGACCGTATAAAAGAAACAGCCAGTCGTGAAGTCGTCTCCAGATGATAGTTTTGATAATAATTGACAGGATAATGATAATGACGCCAAATTTTGGAACGATACAGTATGCTCAGGGCTCCGGGTGATTAAAATATATCCAACATCTTATCAGACCTATCGACCTCTAGAACGGGTCAATATACAATCATGTCCGACTCTGCGTCCACAACATTCGATGGCGGGGCCGAATTTGATTGGGAAAATTATATGGCTCACAGGCCTGATTATACCACTTCAAAGTTCTACGACTTGGTGTGGGCCTACCATAAGCGGCATAGCGATTCCTACGTCCTCGCTCACGATATTGGCACAGGACCCGGAAATGTTGCCGAAGTCCTAGCGAAGCGTTTTCAAAGGGTCATCGCCAGTGATCCTAGCAAGTTTCATATTGACACCGCGAGACAACGGATTAATCATCCATCTGTCATCTATAAGCACTGCCGAGCAGAAGACCTTGTCAACGCGATTGATACCAATGATCTCGGCCAGGCTGATCTGGTCACCGTCGCAGAATGCATACCACTCATGCACGCAGAACAAGCAATGGCCGTTTTTGCAAAGTTGTTGCGACCTGGAGGTACAGTGGCTATCTGGTTCTACGGCAGACCGATATTTGCAGAGAAGGGTCAGGAGAAGAGTCAAGCGATATACGAAAGGATCGTCGGGAAAGCTTTCGAGAGGATCCTCCCATTGAAAGGTTCGCCAATGGAGAGAGCTTTCACTACGATAGCATCATGGCTTGACGTTGTCCCATTCCCTCAGGAAAATTGGACTGACGTTGAGAGGATAAAATGGAATAACGACATGCCATTGAGCTTTCTCGACAAAAAGTATTTCGACTTTGAACTCGAGTATGAATCTGCTGTTGGCCCAGCAGACAAGATAGACGAGCGAAAGGACCGGGACTTCTGGGCCAAGGATGACTGCGGCATTGAGTGGGTTAAGCGATTCATCGATGCTCAATGGCCTTGGAGGACCACAAATGACGACATTGGTGCCCAGATGGAACCAATGTATGAACAGCTGGAGACTGCTATGGGTGGAAAAGGAAGTAAGACTAAGATCGCTTGGCCTGTGGTGCTCCTTCTCGCGACTAGGAGATAGGTGAGTTTGGCACTGCGGCGAATAAGTATAGTTGGAAGTATATAGTTGGAAGGAAAACCGCTTTGCTTATGCGACAATTCTTTAGGACGCAGTCTCATTACTGCAATTTTACGCTAAGGTCCGGAGCGTTTGACTTTTTTCAATCAATGATGCCCTTTCGAGGTAGAGAGATCAGAAGCTTTGTGCCGCAAGACTTGATAGTCAAGTATAAAAGTCCAGTAAGGTAGCTCCTGGTTGTATTGTATTCCGGTTGAGATCACTTCGGGACCCCGTAGCTATTCCCACAGCCTGTTCAAGATCTGTTATCCTAGCGTCGGATAACAGCATCTGATACTGAACGAGGCTTTCACCCACGGCCATCAGAGGGCGGTGGAGTGAGGAACAATTTTTTGTCAAATATCTCACCCGATGAACTCGCATATAGGCAGCTTGTATTCGCCCAGCGTCCAATACCTCCTCTTCACGCCGTCCCACTCAGCCTCATCCATCTTCGGTACCTCAATAGTCTCCCATTCAGTATCAAATCCAGCTTCGAATAAGTCCATTTCCAAAACCTTACGGTAGACATCATAGCATATCTGTCGATCAGCTCCTAGTCCGTTGAAGAAGCCCCACTTGCCCTTATCTTCAAGCAATCCAAGTACGGAATCACTGAAGAAATCGCGGAGAGCCTTGTAATCTTCAGCGAAGGTGTCGAAGTAGATCGCGTCAAAGAGGATTCCTTGTTCCATGATCTTCGGAACCATATCTTGCCATCTTCCTTCGTGTATGGTGACATAAGGCTTGTTGTACCAGCCATCTTCCTTCATGCGAGCTAGCACCCCAGGATGAGCTTCAATAATGTGGTGGGAGCTTGGTGCTTTTTCTTGGAAGAAAGTATCGATTATGCCCATGCCGTGACCAATATTGAGGACCCGAACTTCAGGCTTGGGAACGAGCAGATCTGCTGTGCGCTTCATGATGTTCGTTTCCCAGGCCATCATTACACCATTGTTATCATTGTCAAGTATTCTACCATCCTGGAAGCGGAGTGTGGATTGTAAATAATCTTCATTCTTAGGTTCAGGACTTAAGTCTGGATCAGAAGTAGCCAATCCAATTGGTGTGGTTTCCGTGTGGCTATTGATTTCCTGCTGCTCAGCTACCTTCGAGGTTGCTTCTTGCCCACCCTGTGCTTCTAATCCATCCTCGAAGTCATCCTCACTGTCACCAGTATCTGCCAATTGCTCATACTCATCCAGTCGGCTGAGGAGGATTTCTGCTCTTACCCCAGCATCGACCATGATTTTGTAGAGTGCTTGCAACCCTAATCTCAAAGCCACGCAGCCTGGTGTCTCATTATTCTTGTCCACATCGTTCCATATAGCCCCGTTCTGTAATAACAACTTCACAGTTTTGACTGCAGCTTCCATCTCAGGTTCCTCACTTTCATGTTGTCCTCCATTTGTATTGCCATTGATATGCCCATTGGGAGCGGTATCAGCTGCAGAGCCATGCTGTACTTGCGATGAGCTCTCTGAGCTAGGGTCACAAGCAGCTATGGCTGCGTGGAGTGGGGTGAAGCCTGTTTCCGGATCCTGGACACTGGCGGAACCTGTGTGAAGGAGCGTACGGAGAGACTCGAGGTTGTGGTGAGAGGCGGCAAGGAGGATCAATTGGGCCTGGATATCCGTATCTGATTCTGTAAATGCCACATCTTCCATATCTGCGACTGCTCTAAGGATAATGCGGATTGCTCTGGTCTTCGATTGATATTCAAAATCCACCCGTGCTACAAAATACACGTCCACCAACGCAGGATAGGACTGAAATGTACGCGGAACCCCCAAGTCGAAGCCAAACCAAATCCGAACAACCATTACTGCTCCAACACTGATCAGAATGATTGTTACAGGGGTAATTCTCTACCAAAATACAACTAGCTAACTTTCAGAGACTCCACTCCAGAAGACGAGCCTAATAGTGCTTTGCCTGTCATATCACGGGCTATCGATTGGGGCGAATCTCAGACAAAGAATTGGCCTCCCTCCTAATCATCTCATGTCCTGGGCTTTGGTACAACCGTATCGTTGCCATATCGTAATTCGTATCATGGTCAGCTGCGTCGGTCCCAAGCTTATGTCTCGGTATGATACATCTTGAAATCAGTCGGGCATGGAATCTTGACCCCTAAAGTGTGCCACGATGCAGAGACCCGTTCACCCGTCTTCAAAAAGCTGTTTTACTGGCCACTGTATCAAGATGTGGTTGCAAGGTTAGGGTAGTAGCTGTGCACTTGCGAATATGACTTTTCAAAATAGAAACCCCTCTGCTTCACTTTTGTTTCAATTCTCAACTCTCCTCCACGGTATCAATCCGACATGGCATCAACACATCAGGAAAAATACCTAGACCGTTTCCCGGGCTTTCAGGGAGACCCAAGACGTCCTCTCAACGAAGAATTCGCAAGGTTAGCAAGCTTCAAACAATGGCGTATCGGTAGCAAAGTGTACAAGCGAGAACATACAAAATTCCTACGTGCTGAGCTCGATCTGCACCTAGGCGTCATTGAGCAGTGTCGAAAGCTGGAGGACTGGCAAGTATTGTGTCAAGAGTTGCGGGTCAGTCCCATTCCAGCCTCTATCACACAGTGCAAGAAGGTAAGAGCCAGCACTCAGCGCTGGTAATCCGGCTTATGGTAACGATGCTTGTTCAGGCTCTGCACAAAGTTCATGTCAACATCATCGACTTAATCGACAGTCGACGACAGGGAACACAAGTGAAGATCTTCGCCACCACGCAGAAGCTGGTCTCGTACACGCGAGCGACTGGAAATATCTTTCCAAAAACGAAGGCAAAGGAAAATGTTTTACTCAAAGTGTTGTTACGCAGGGTCTTTTGAAGAAAAGGCACCGCACAGTCCGGAAGTCGAGCGGAACATGGGAAATAATGGATGGTAAAGAGCAGGATCCTAAGGGTTTTACACTTGGGGAACATCATGGCGGCGATGTTTCAACGCCTTTGCTAGGAGCCCATCCCAAGTTGTCACTACCCATCAATCATTTCACTATCCGACTATGGTACAACAACAACAACACCCTTCCTATTGCCCCAATACGCCCTTGATTGCATCAGAGCCAGCAGTTGCTCCAGCTCCAAAGATTGCTGCATTGCCGAACTTCTTTCCCACATTCTTCAGCCACTCGCCATGCTTGTCATAATTAGCATACCATCTCTCGACAGTACTCAGGTTCGAGACACGGGCTTACATGGGGATGGTGAGGGTGAGCAGGATGATTTGGGTCTTTCGCATTCTGAGCATCTTGCTCAGTCATCTGAGGTGGTTGTTCTTTGTCGGCCATACTGTTAGGAAACGGATTTCTGATCCTGGTATTTATGTTGTGTTAGGTCTTGAAATGCGGAGAGTGTTGTTGTTGTTGAAGTTTGGCTTGACTCAGCAGGTTATATATCTCCCTGCGCGATGACGTGAACGAGGACTGTGACGCCACTAGTCCGCTCATCCGTTCCAGTGAAAGGATATCTTTGCGCTCACCCCTAATCGGATAGAAACAGTCATGGTCAAAGGCTGAAGTTGTTCTGCAACTCTCAAGCTTCCAAAGCTGATTCCCAACCACAATGGAATGGAGTGTGCCGTGTTCACTGGGCATCTATGCACCGGGGACTTCCGGTAGCGTAGTCACTGGTGCTTTTTGCTTACACTGCACAGCAGAACGGAAAGTCGAGCCGACCAGTCGTATGAGTATGCTCGTGCATGTGGATAAGTAAGGCTGAGAGGCAATTAAGGCATCATATGGTAATAGCTTTGTACTTATGGACAGAGATAAGCCCAACTATGTCTATTATCTTATCCTATTTATTCTCCGGATCGAAGTCTGAGTATAGCTGGATAATTGCTAAACAAAGCAATGGATGCACTCTCCATTATTGTATCCACCATTCAAATTGCTGGTGTTGTAAGAACCGCTATCCGGAAAATTCAAGACATCAGGCATGCGCAACCTCAGATACATGCTTTAGCAAATGAAGTTTCTGATTTGACCATCATCCTTTTGGAACTTGAAAAGTGCTTATCAACTGGGCATAGCAGCCAGAATCCCCAATTTCTACAGGCGCTCCATAGCATCAGAACTAAGCTGAACGGACTTGCTGAAAAGATCATTGGCTAGGTTGACGGTCGCGCTTGCTCCAGAATCGCAAGAAATAAAGCGTCTTCGATGGCTTCGTGTGGCAGGCAAGGCGAAAGCCTTTCTGGACGAGCTGCACTCTTTGAGGTCGGAGCTTAGCACAGTCTTGTCCGCGGTGACGACGTAAGCCATTTGCTCCAATAACAACGGTGCAATGTATGGGCTCGGTACTGATGGTGTTATAGCTCGACCTCCTCGCGCATCGAAGTCGATTTGCAGCAGATCTATCTAGTTTCTGGCAACGTAGCTACAGAGCAGCAAAAATTGCGAAGCGAGATACAGACAGCCGGCAAAGCCCAGCTTGCAGAGATTAGACAACTCAATGCAACTATGAGTACGCTTCAGAGTGGAACTGCTACCGCGGCGATAGTGCGAAGCTCAAATAGCTCGCTTGGCAAGATAGATGCAGGCATACCTACTTCGGACGAGCCACCAGTGGTTGGGAAGAACACTATCCGGGCCTTCCCTCACAATGGGTCTATCCTCTTCGACTCTGAAAAGATGTCAGTTGTCACCGCTGTAGGGATAACGACTGCCCACTTCAGCAGATCAGCCTGCACACCCTGGTGTGCTTGCAGATGCCATAAGCAAAGACATTGGCAGAGTCCTTCCTCATTCGGTGGACTACTTGGCTCACTCTTCGTTGGCTATTCAGGTTTGCCGATTATTCGATTGCAATGTGATGAGCGTTCATGCAAGCTTCGGTCTCAGCCAATGGTATATGTCTCATATTTCTTTCCGCCTTGGTTCCTCGCACGAGCAATGTCGATGGTGATAGCTTCAACGCCCTCAGCTGGGCCTGTTGTTTCTCTCAAAATGCAACGAACCATTCCGGGCGATTCGGACATTTTTACCCTTGCCTTTGCGAGGATGGGCAAAGTGGAAAAGATGAAAGCTCTCTTTGAAAATGGCTTGGCCTCTCCGTATGATGTCCATTATGAATCTGGTATCACACCTCTGCACGTATGTAGATTTCCACGTTGGCTTCCCCGAAAAATATTGCAATTAGTAACAAGCAAGTCAATGTTTGTAGATTTCTCCTACAAGCAAACGCAGATCCATTCCTAGAAGACCGAGCACACTGGTAAGTGCTCCAGCAATCGCAATTGCAAGCTCTCAAAAGTATTAGGACAGCTGCAGACAATGCTTGGGCCAAAATCTTCGCGAAGTCCTTTCCCAAGGAGATCGAAACTGAGCTCCACGAAATGTTTTCTGACACAGAGTACCTTGAAAGACGCGAATTCACCATGCTCCAGAGAATCGTGCTAGGCCTTGTTGGAAAGGACTTCAAAACAGAACTCGAGGCATCTACCAAAGAGATCAATACCAGAGACTCGAACGGTCGTACTGCTCTTTTCATGGCGGCAGAGAGGAATGACGTGCATGTCGTAAACCTCTTGCTTGAATACAGAGCAGATCCGAACATTATCTGCCCAGACCAAGGTTCGCCATTGCATTTCGCCGCTATAGCTCGCGGGAGTTGTTGTATTGCTCCCCTCCTCCGTCACGGGGCCAGTATTGAAGCCATGACTAGCTGGAGACAAACCGCTCTGCACTACGTAGCAGCTTATAAGAACGACGAGCGCCCTGCGAAGATGTTATTGGAGGCAGGCGCCAATACCAACAGTAGAGATCTTGATGGTATAACCCCTTTACAATGGGCTGTGGTCTCAAACGGCGAGAAGGTTGTCGAGGTATTGCTTGGATCAGGCGCGGACATCAATAACGTCGACAACTCCAATAATACGGCCGTGCGCTCAGCTATTATAGCAAGTCGACATATGATCCTTAGTATGCTTGTGGATCATGGTTTTAGTCTCGAGGTACCCTGGTTCAGGGACGGGACTCTACTTCACGAACTTGCATATTCGGCCGATCTCCAAACTATGGAGATAATGCAACGAGTTAACCTTTCTCACATACCGATGGATAGGCTAGACAGCAAGGGTCTTATAGCTTTTGAAGTATTACAGTCACGAGAGGACCTATCAGCAGAAATCACAGGGGCATTTGCACGCCTCGTGAAGTCTCAGGCTCTTGTGCCAGAGCCCAGACCACAAGACACTTCCACGAGTATCTCCAAACCTTCCGAAATCGAGGTGACAAGTGCTTCTGGATCCAATGATGACCCTCCTGCGGAGGAAGGGCAGGACGTTGTTTCTGATCAGCACTCGAAACAAGGGCGTAACACTGGATCAGCTCGGAAGCGAGCCGCTCGGGTTGAGAACGCTGGCAAGCTCGTTCGAGGAACAGCAACCAACATCAAATTGCAACGCGATGTTCTCTGTATTGTCTTGCTAGCATATGTTATAGCTCTATTTTGTAGATCCTTGTGGCGTGTCAGTCGTTGAAACATGGGAGGATGAGACATGAACTACATATATAGAACCACCATTTCCTGAATCAGATTTATCCCACAACGCACTCCTGGAGATCGGAAATTCATAGTAGGAATTCCCGTACTTTAAAACAAAATGGGTAAATTGGGATTGCCGAGCTCATAATCCATCAACAATAATTCTTTGCCTCTTTGGAGTTATCTGCAGAATCAACCATTAGGCTTGAAATCCCTCGTTGATGATCTTCCGGTGTTTCTGAAGAAGAGCGAAAACTATCGATCCTTATTGCTTCACCTAAGCCGAAGCAACTGCAGAAAGGTCCAAGATACTGTATATAGAATGCCAGCAGCAGTAACAATAGATCTTGACATATATTCCTATTGCGCATAGTACCTGCCAAAAATCAGACGCATTGTATAGCAATCCCTCTATGTGCATGCATGACCTTTGCCGTACTATATCCTGTAATAGAAGATACAAAATTGTGGTGGGGAGACTATATGCCTTAGACTCTGTGCTAAGAACCCCCTAACGCACGATGACGTCTTTTGATTGCCGTAGTGACGCCTAGAATTGCCCCACCAACAAAAAGTCCTCGAAGTAACACTGTTTCGATAAGGTACCTCAGCAAGGATGAAATTCTCTTGGGATCAAAACGTCATGGTCCGTCCAAAGCTCGTCGTCACAGCCGAAGACTTGACATCTGTTGAAGCTACTTCGCAGAAATGGAGAGAGGAAGGCTTCGAAGTATCATACCTACCATTCGATAGGTCGCGGGAAGAGTACGCGCACGCCATAGAGCATCTCTGTGATCCACTGCCCTTGGGTGAGAATTATGCAATAGTAGGTCCGCTTGCTCTTGCACCGCGATTTGGGTGCATCAGTGCCCGAGCTGAAACGCTAACGTATCTTTCCTAGCCTTTGGAGAAGCCGCTACAGCAGTCCTTGATATAGCACAGAAACCCGTCTGGAAGCTTTGTGCATTGATAGCATATTATCCAACAGAGGTGCCTGCGCCTCCTACTGGCTTTCCAAATCATCACAATGTTCTTGTCCATCTTGCTAGTTCTCAGCATCTAGTGCCAAAGTGTCGGCATTATATATATCCAGAAGTCCAGCCTGGGTTTGCAGAAGAAAATCTTGATAAATTTGATAAAGTTTCCACGAATCTTGCATGGTCAAGGACCTTGGCGGCCCTGAGGAAGGGGTTTGAAATGGAAGTGGACTTGGAGAGGATATGGGAGAATCACACTGAGCGTGAGGCTCTACTTGGAGTAGCCATAGGCTATCCTCGCTGACTTATTTTTTATTAATAGTCGAATTCGTGACAAAGGATGCTGATGCCACGATGGCTACGATGATCGCGGAACCATATGTAAATCACATCCCAACAATGACAGGTGGCATTGGATACAAGGATCTCCATCGGTTCTATCGCGATTATTTCATCCCGGGTAATCCGCCTTCGATGAAAATGAAGCTCATTTCTCGAACCGTAGGGACAGATCGTGTGGTTGATGAACTGCTTGTCTCGTTCAAACACACTCAAGCCATACCTTGGATGCTGCCAGGTATAGAGCCCACGAACAAATCTGTCGAGGTCGCACTTGTAGCAATTGTATGTATCCGAGGAGGCAAACTGTATCATGAACATATATATTGGGACCAAGCCAGTGTCTTGGTCCAGACAGGCCTGTTAGATCCGAAAGTGGTTCCTGGTCAGAATGGGAAAGGTCGACTCCCTGTTGTCGATGGAGCTGGAGCGAGGAAGGTTTTGGATGAGAGCAGTGTTAGAAGTAACGAGCTCCTAAGCGAATGGTGATAAGTAAGCCGGCCGGTTGTTAAATTCCTAGACACAAGACCAGGGCCTATGGAGTATAAGTTGTTAATAAAGAGCGGAACCCGCTAATCGGCTACTCGGGCCGCTCCAATAGGCCCCTATCAAGACGCTGATGTTGCTCATATGGAGATATTGGGCCTCGACGGAGGATAGAAAGTGAAATGGCCCCGGCATACCAGTCCTAGAAAAGACATGCTTGCTTCTCGGAGACCCCACCGATATCCACTCTGCTTGGGCGGCGGACACTCTCCGTATGCATGTCGCGTGCTTCATGCTCTAGTCCATTCATCTCCTCAAATGCTAACAGGCCTTCGATCCCGTCTGCTTTCACCATCTCTAAGAGCTTACAATGCAGAGTATAACATTGAGATCTGCGGACTCACCGCTTCGTCGCTTTTTAAAGTCATCACACTGCCTTTTTGCGCTAAATTGACCAACTCTTCAAGATCTTTCGGCTTTTCTTTAACAAGACCAGCGATCATGACTCCCAGGAAAGTATCTCCCACCCCATTGACACTGACTATATCATCATTTTGTACTCTTTCCACCGGTGGGAATAACCGCATGTAAACCCCACCGATAAAGTCACTCCCGTCCGTCGAGCGAGAAAGTATATACGGTGCAGAAGTAGGGGACGTTAGACGATTGTCTCCTGGCCGCAGCATTTGAGTCATGAGGACTCCCTGCTGACCCAAAGTGGTCAAGATGCTAGGAATGAATGGCAGCAGACGAATGCTCTGCTGTGGAACTCCCTGGTCCACTAGAGCACCACTAGTCAATGAGACAAGCTTGTCTCGAGATCCCGAGCTGGGCATCCCGAGGGAGTCAATTGTATGCCACCAATCTTCTCGTTCGAAAAGTCTAGCAACAGTCGCGGCTTCGTGCATTGAGGCCAGCTCCAAAGCATTTGGTGTAGCCAGGCTGATACTGTTATTTGGTACGGTTGTCAAGCCGGCATGCTTCGCAGGAAAAATTCTGCGTGACTTCATCACAGACACTGGTTCATAGGCAACTTTTGCTCCTGTATTTCTAGCCACCTCAATCCACTTCCGAAGCACAGCTGGGTCCCAATTTGCGTCAATAACGAGCCATTTCGGCGTGCAGGCCTCCACCTGTGGTTTCCAAAGAGTGTCAAAATCACCATGCGTATCTTCTAGAATTTTCATATCTGCCATGGCAAGTACAAGATTCTTGTGTGCGTCGTTGATGGCAATATACTGTGCAGTACGAAAACCCGTAGTTAACTTCTGCATTCCAGAGGTTTGCAGTCCTCGGTCAGCTAGCATTCGGAGGGCAGTGGAGCCAGCTATGTCGTCAGCAACGCTGCTGCAAAGGCGTACTGATGTCTTTAAATAGTGCAAAGCAGTGGCGATGTTCTGACCAACGCCACCAAGGCTTTGTCGTACCGAAGCTGGATTTGATGTATGGGGTTGCGGTTGGTGGGAGGCAGCGGGAGTATTTGTAGGTACATAATCACATGAAAGATCAATAGCTAAGCTACCAGCAACTATCACATCTGTTGCATCACTGGAAAGTGTTTTACCTCGGATTACGGCTGGAGGATTCTCGGGTTGTGGAAAGGCGGCCGGGGGACTGGAACCCGGCCGACATGTATTTGCTCTGTCACGGGCAGAAGCTTCGTGGGTCCTGGTGTCTCAGGACTTAGCTTTAGAAAATTTGATACTACCATACTACGGTCTCACCGATTGATGCTAAAGGCAGCTTTGTCCAGACCAGCAAGACGAACAGCTACTCTAGTGCCGCGAGCAACATTTGCCTCGACCAAAGCTCTGTTTGCCTTGGCCGACTCGCCATTAGTTACTTGATGGATTCGATTCAATACAAAAGGTGTGTTGTCGCTCCCTGTCGACCCGCTGGATTCCGCGTCATGTATTGCTTGGGTAATGATAGCATCCATTTTGCTTTTAGCAATGGAATACTCAGCGGGTATCGGGCTCGCTAAAAATACCCCTGAACCAAGAGGCAATCCCTTTTGGGCTCCTATATTGTATATCTAGTTAGTCAAACTAGGCAGTGGCCGCCGCATTAGGGGAGCGCCCAGGGCTTGTGTAAGCGATACTCACCAATAATATGAGCGGCTTCTTCATCCTTAACTGTCAAAGGGCTTGGGATACCGCTATCTCTCGTCCAAAAAGCTGGGAAATCCACTTTGCCATCACGACCATCGGCAAATGTGCCCACAGTCACGCCTTGAGTTTCCAGGTATTCCAATGTGCGTGGAATATCTAGAAAGCTCTTGCATCCACCTGCGATTACAGCCATTTGGGTGCGCCCAAGTTCGGTAAGATCCGCACTTATATCCATGGAGCTCTCTCCGCCCCGGTGTACGCCTCCGAGACCACCAGTGGCGAAAACGTCGATTCCGGCCAATTTGGCCAGCACCATGGTTCCTGCTATCGTAGTTCCCCCATTCAACCTCTTGTAACCCTATGAATGATTAATTAACCAATGTCCCCCTTCTTACGCAAGAGAAACAATGATACGTGAGGAAATGTGAATTACCGATCCTAGAATGTACGGTAGATCTCTGCGCGAAACCTTCATAGTTGTTGGCTTTCCAGCAGATATAGTAAGTTCTATGAGTTCCTCTGCCGATAGGCCTACGCGAGCAATGCCACCGAGCACACCAATTGTAGCTGGAATTCCCCCATTTGCGCGAACTACTGATTCCAGATGCGTAGCGAGAGCCGTGTTGTCAGGGCGAGGGAAGCCTATTGAGACCTTGAGCTCGTCCACCAGGCTTATAGTAGGACATACGTACCATGGGTGTAAATTGTACTCTCCAAAGCAACTACTGGCCTACCATGGTGGACAGCCTCTCTTACCTCTTCAGAGACTATAACATATGGGTTTATGGAGCTACCAAATCGCCGCATCAGAACCCTTCCGGGCCGCCAAATACTCCGGAAACTCGTTTGGAGCATAATTGGTTCGTAAATACACTTAGTAGGCTGAGCATTATCTCTGACAAGGTAGTCTCGATTTGTAACGAGCGAAGCTGAGGTCTTAGGGTTAAGATCATAGGGTTGAAGTCTTGGCAACCGAGACTGCCGCTTTTAGCTTGGTGACAGGGGTTCAATTTTCATCGACCCAATTAGTTCGCATAACCTAGATCAAAGCTGCAAGGCTCTCAGTTCCAGGATCATATCCACAGCTTATTACACCGTCAACACAGGAAGCTGCAGATGGCAGTAAAAGCCTCTTTTCCATAAAGTTTGCAGAAGGAACAGTCCGTTCAGAGGCCACCTTCCAAGGCAAGAGTAAGCTTTCTTGTCGACGAAAGCTTTCTTGTCGACGAAAGTTTTCTTGTCGACGTAGAAGTCCAATACTGCTGGCCACAAGAGTAAGTCATGGCTCTACCTGTTTGCATATCATCCACCAGCAGAATTTCAAACGCACCCAAGGATATTTTTATGCAATTGATTGTTCAGCAGACACATCCTTGCGGATAACACGAGTAGTATTTTGTCGAATAAAGCTTTATTCGGTATATTTTATAAAATTGCTTAACCCACAGTACTCTAATGCGCCTCAACAGGCTGTAGTATAATATCCTCGTCACTCCAATGTCGGGTCTTAGCATGATACATTCGCGTCCCCTCGTCCGTCGAGCTCCCAAGCTCGACATGCTGGTCTCCGTTATTGATTGCTTGCCTCTCCCCATGAGAGGACAATTTGGTAAACCTTAGATAAGGTGCGATGTATAAGGCAGTGTTACCCAAGAAGCGCTTGAGAAACTCGCTGACCGTAGGAAGGCAGGCGGCGTAAATGATCACGTTCGCTTCGGTGGTATTCCATACTAGCAAGGAGGTTGTGTCCCATGTGATGTCGTAATCTGTTGTTTTTGTACGGATGTGGGCTACCTTGATTGCTGCGCAAATTGCCGCAAAGACTCCTAGCCCAAGGAGCATCCCCAGAACCATTTTCCTCTTCCAGCTGATCTGGAGTTTGTATAGGAAGGTTATGGGAAGCAGCGCGAGCAGGAGATCCACGAGCGCCCAATAGCCTTCATAAAACGGTTAGCTAAGCGGGCGCCAAAAGGTAAAAAAATGTCGTTCGACTCACTGCCTGCAGCAACAATCCAGTCGTTTGTTGCCGTCTGATCCCAGCAAGTGCCAGTCCCCGGTCTCCAAAGCGCTGACGTAGGCTGGCATTGCACCAGGAATATTATGATGACCAGAAACGCGATAATCAAGGAACTGACTGAAAGGAAACATAGTAGCCAGGTGCGCCACTTAGTTGCTGGCTGCAGCCTGTATATCAATAGCGCGACAGATATCTTCCCGACGGCGACCGACATGACCTGGAAGACTTGGGAGACGAAGTTCAGCTCTACCAGATGAGAGACTTGCGCTGGCTGCAGCTCCCAGCGGTGGGCGGCTCCGCCATTATGGGCGTAGACCGAGAGGATGCATGAGAAGGCGATGATGCAGATCTGGGCATAGTCGTTAGATGGCCCCAAAAGAATGAGCTAGGAGGATGGCCCACGAATGCGAAGAGACAACACCAATCGTCCCACCAGACATTACGGGTGACTCTTATGCGGCAGTAGAACCGAAGAGCTACGAAGGAGAATGAGATGGCAAATTGGCTCCATATGACGGAAAGAAGATACCCTCCTCTGTTCTGGTCATTACCGTGCGGCAAGGGCATGGGATTAACGAACTACACTGCTAAGAGTGAACTCAGATGCTCAGAGAATGTAATAGGCACAAGGACCAAGCGTTGCTCAGACAGATCCCGGTCGTAGGAAAATTAACAGATTTCCGAAATGGAGACGACTTGCTTCGACAAAGAAATCTACGATGAACATCGTGTTAAGAAGACGTCCCATGAGGTGCCACAGAGCTGCAGCACTGCAGCGCAACGATGACAAGGTGCAGTGACGAGATGGAACACTGTCGTAATGGGATTGCGGGATTTATCGAGATTTATTTGAAGGTGTGGAGACATGCAGTAAGATTGTTATATACTCCAAATCGATTGGAAAAACGATCGCAAAGTTCAGGGGAATGGAGGGCTGGGCTTACGGGATTGTCACATCTCATCTCATCTCACGGGATTGTTACCTGATACGACCCTCGGGGCCGGTGCGGGCCTACGGGGCGCTGTTCCTCGCTAAGCGCGTCGCGGGGAGCGAGACCCGAGCCTGTGTGGGAGCCTCCTTGGACCCACGCTCTACTTTCCTACCACTCTTCTCCATCAATATTAAAAAACGATCTACCCCGAGGACCTTTTTTTTAAGAGGATCTCTGCCATCACTTCGCCCTTTTGGGGAGAGAAGAGACGAAGATGGGTCTGGATAGGTGGTATGCATAGTGCGGCGAGGGAGCGAAGCTGCCCTTGCGTGGGGTTCAAGGTGGGGGTAAGGAGATGCACATAGTTCTGGTAGTCGGGTCGCAGTCCATTGTTGGTCGCAATTAACCTCCACTAGATATAAAAAAACGTAATTGAGAGAATCTTACTTTTATTAACATTCTGAGCTGGTGGAAATCTTCAGGACAATCTTTTGGTCAAAAACGGTTCTATATACAAGTGCGCAGAAGACAGTGTTTGCCCAGAAAACGGACCGGGCTGAATGTACTGTAGCAAGCATTTCTCCAACCTAGGTATGCGAATGAGGACAGGCAAGCAAGCGAAAGAGACGCTGAGTGCCAATAGAGGGCATAACTCTGAGAAATCTATGATGCTATTACAAGGAAACCGAAGACGTTTGACTGAAAATCGTTTCTGATTCGTGAGGACAGGCAACAGGACGGTGACGGCTTAAGCACCCTCCAGTCCTGAGCACTGCGACCCAGGTGGGCGCCCTCCGCCGTCAAGAAACTCCTAGTCCGTAAAATCGAAGCGCTTAGGATCAATGCCTTTCGGAAATCCGTTTGGGCCACTGATCAAGGAAGCTGATCCACCCAGAATGGTTGAGACGCGCGGATGCATGTCCTCGAGATCAAAGCTAAGCCCATTCATAGTATCGTGGGAGACACGCGCTTGGGGGTCGAGGAAGACATTGCTTTCCCCGGCGCTTTGCCAGGGGGAGCTGTCCTTGGCTTTGAACATGTTGTTGCCTATTAGGCCCTTAACGAAAGCGCGGTTGGCCTGGCGCTTTCGTCGGTGTACGCGACTCCGATAGTTGACGTAAAGTTCTTCTCTGATGGTGGAAAAGAGGTACCTGGGTGCAACTCCAATTACTAGGCCCCCTTTTTGTCCGAACCCGAAAGACGTCAACATGAACGCTTTGATACCAGAGGTGTGAAGTGTTTGCGTTGGGTACACGAGGTGCGTGGATTTCTTCAGCTCCAGCTCAATGTTGTCTGCATTCCTATTTCCGGGTACGATGCCGGTTTGTAGTACCTGCAAGCAGCCGTTGAGCATCCAGGCGCCCGCAGGCCCTTTGGGGTGCCCAGTCAGGTATTTTTGGCTAATGGCTAGAAGAGGATTACCGTTCGTGCGGCCGAGGTATTCCATTTGCTGATTGATCACGTTGGATTCGTTCTTGTCGTTTGCTTGTGTAGAGGTTCCATGCAGCGAAGCAATTTGAATGTCGTCAACGGTTAAACCCCAGGTAGCCAGTGCAGCCCTCATGGGAGCGATGTCCGGATTTTGCTTTCGCAAGTCATTACCCCATACGTTTAGCGCATCTCTGATCCTACAGTTTGCACTTTGGTTGATGGATTGAACCTTTTGTGCGGAGTTATCTTGCATACCCAGATGGTTGCTTCTCCACTTTTCAATGTCAGCAATTATTTCTCGAAGGTTGCTTCTTCTATAATCCAGGTCCAGAATGGGAGAATCTCTGGCACCGGGGGCTTCTCTTGCAGCAGTCAATAAACCCCGCCCAGGTGCTGGAACCGAGCGGCCAACTTTGTCGCCAGCCATTTGCGTGTATGCAACAACTGCGTAGATCGGAAGACCCATCTCTAGCGCCAACTCTGCATTCATAATAATTTGCACTCCACAGCCAGCAGACTCAACAAACCCACTGCGAGAACTAGTCATCGGACGAGACATTTCAGACGGCAGCCTGTCCGCCTTAAGTTGTTCATCCGAGCTGGCAGTCGCTTTCATATTCCCAAATTCAGCTGACATCTCTTCCTGGAAATCATCTGACCCCCCAACGATTGCCATTTTGGCTTTCCCAGTCTGAATAGCTTCGCAGCCAATATCCAAAGATTCAACAGCAGTAGCGCATGTTCCTGAAGGCGATTTGATAGGTCCTGAAGATCCCATTAGAAGCATGTTAGTCCAAGCGCCAATCGCGTTTATGTAGGACTCTTGAACAATATCGCTTTGAACAGGTCGATCGAGGTATCTGTTTCGATACACATCGCGCAACGCCAACATACCTCCCGCTCCACTGCCGAGACAATTTAGTAGCTCAGACACATGTATGTGCTTATATAATTCAAAGGGATCTTCTATGCCAGCGCTCAACAAGGCTTGGCAGACACAACACAGCGCGTACAGAGTAACAGGATCAACTTGTAACACTATGTCCTCGGGGATGCCGTAGCTGGTGGGATTCCAACCTTTCGGTAGCTGGGCAGCCACCATTCTGTCGAAGGGCGCGGCCTTAGGCATCAAAAAGTGTGCACCTTTCCCAACCTGGACACTGTATTCTTCAGATCCTGGGATCGGTGTGACTTTTACTTTGTCTCCATGACGAAGCTTGAATGCATCTGCGGCACTTTTCGAAGCCTCGAATGCTGGTAGATCCGCTTCTACAACCACTTCGTGTAGGGATTCCTTCTTGTTAGGATCGTAACCACCGAGAGCTTCGGGTTCGATGAACCGTATGCCGGAGTGATTTAGGATGTCATTGCCATATCGTTGTTTGAATTCATCATCGTGTACTGGTTCTTTGGTTTTCGAGTCGATCCATCCGGAATAAGGCTTCGCTGGAGTCCCTTCGCTGTGATGCTTCACTAAGCCCATGATCCACGCCATCTCAATGTAGCCTTCTTGCGTGAAGTCGCCGAGATGCTCCATTTCCCATCGAGTCCTCGAGCTGCCCCATGGACCAAGCTCAGAATAGCCAACGATGACAACAACGCGCCGGAGATCAACCATCCCTTCTAGGTCCTTCAGATCAGCAGTGGTTGTGTGGTAGTCTGCCAAGTCAGGGAACCCGATATCAAGATTTGCACGCTTACGTAGCTTCCTGGGCTCATCGTGCATCGCCCGGGCAGGGCTGCCACTGATGATTGTTTCGTGTCGGACTCTTTCAGCAAGCAAGGCTTTCCGTATCTTGCTTTTATCTAGGATTTGCTGCCGAGCAGAAGTCAATTCCCTCTTCAGGTCGCTTATGAACTGGAGACCGCCATTCAGGTCAGCATAAATTGGTCCGTCCTCGCAAAGGGAGGCGATGGTGGGTGTCATAAGAGCAAGAATGTTGAACGCCATCTCCGATTGTGAAAAAGTAATCACGCCTAGAGACTCGATCGCCCCGGCCACGATGTTGTTACTGGTCATCAGACCAGTGCCCCGCGTCCACCCAATCACGGCACCGCAGATGGTAAGATACTGAGACCAATTCTCGGAATGCCAGCGGCTCAGGAGAGTTTCCAGAGCAATTTTAGACTCCGCATAAAGGCCATCGCCACCAAATGTGCCATGGTTGGGAGATAGGGGGATGATGACATTGGTTGGCCATGTATCAAACCCGCGCTTCTCCTTCTGTTGCTTGACGTGCCCGAGGAGTCGTAAAAGATTTGTGAGCATCAGGCGATGCGCAAGCTCTGACTTGCTGTCCAAGGCATCTAACTCACGGCCGGACTCAGATATCGCTGCAAATGGCACAATGAAATCCAGATCGGCTACAAAATCTGATTTGCTGTTGTAAATATGCTCAATAAGGGCCTCGCAATCCGTCTTGCTACCTTGATTGAAGGGCAAGAGAGTCAACTTAGAGCCACGAGCGCCTGAGTCTCTGTAGAGTGAATTATAGAACGCGGAGGCGGACGAAACAGCGCGGCTCGTCGTGACTATGACATGAGCGCCACCCGATAGCAGACCTTTGACTATATCTGCGCCAATCGATTGAGGCCCTGCTCCTGTCACTAGCACGGTTTTTCCGAAAAAGCTCAACCCCGAGGTAGTACCTTTGGCCAGCTCTTCCATCAGTAGCCTTGTTGATTGCTCATGGTATTGCCATTCATCTCCATTTCGATGTCGGAGGTGGATGTATGGAATACGGCGATTAGTTTTGGGTATCAGCCTGCCGTGCTCAACCAATTGACTATAGCTGTTTGACTCTTCCCCCGACTGTCTCGGAATTTCAGAATATTCTATCTTGCCTTCTGCGCTTACTGTCGTCTTTGGCGCTGTTGTTGGCTTGGTGTACTTGAATTTCGGGTCTGTGCCTGATTCGAGCAATCCTGAGCGAAGCAACAGTTCTCCCGTCTTCCTATGCTGGTCGGAAGCATTCCATGACGAGAGATAGAACTTTACCAGATCCTCACAGTTTCTGTCCCACCGACTCAATATACAGAGTATACGATCAGTTGCCTCGGTGGATCCTAATTGCAGATGTCTCGAACGGTAATCGAAAAAGAGAGAAATGAGGTCTTCTCGGGCCCAGTTCCAGTAAGAATCATATATTCGAACCTTTGTGGGATCAAATTTTGGCTTGATTCCTGCAATAAACTCTTCACCAAGCTCGGACCTCGTCAGATTGATTACTTCATTGGAAGCCTGGTGATAAGCCTCTGACTCCTTGACTTTATCAGTGCTGGGAGAGTAGTCCTGCTTGAGGTATCTAGCAAGCATCTCAAATTGTTTCATGAGATAAGCCTTGTGCTCCTTACTAGCAGCTTCAATACTTGCAGGGTCAGCAACAGTAGCGCTAAGTTGCGACGCAACAGCGCCTCCAGCTTGCGCGCCAGGAGAAATAGCGACTTCGGCGTGCTTGGCATAACGAACGGCAGTAGAGTCCAGGAATTCTCTGGCAGAGACTGTATCTGATAATCTTGAAGGTGGCTCAACTGTCGTGGCGAAGCACATGATCGCAGTTTGACGGTTCTTACCTAGTCCCCAGTACGAACCCAGATATTCTCGAATGGCTGCTTGATTGAAGCCAGCTGGCATTTTTGACGATATGAGCTTGGAAACGAGTCGTGACATCGGTTTGCCAAGCTGTCCTGAAAATCCGGACCCCAAACTCGAACCCAGTGACTGGAGGCTCACATTCTCGGCATCTTCTGGAAGATTTCCAAATTCGGCATCAAGATCTCCCATTAGCTCGTTCTGGAGAGTGGATTTCCCTGAAGGTCTATCAGCGACCATACTATCGTCACATCATACTAATAGAAGAGGCCATACCTCCAGAGAGTTCACGTAGTGATTTATGCACAGACACCTCATCTAGAGGCCGCTTGAGCTTCTGTGCTACGAGAGCCAAGATAACGTCTGTAGCAGATAGTGGGACATCTTCAATTGCTGTTGCTGAGATATTCGTAGCTCCAGCCGCTCCAGTCGCATTTGGAAGTACCGTAGCAGATTGGGTTGGGACAGGGGAAACAGGTATCCTCACTGTCGACTGACTATCTGAATGCGCGGGCGCTGATGATGGAGCCGGCATTGTGTCCTCCCCTTCGTATTCATAGTATATGGCTTTTGAGTCATTGCTATAAGAGAGAATCTGGCGGTCGATCGAACGAGACTTATCCTGAGATAAAAAGTCTTGGTTTCTAGTCTTTTCCGCCATTGTGGCAAGCACCTTGGATGGGCCAACTTCGATATATCGTTTGATAGTTCTGCGCTGCTTGAAAAGTACATCTTGGGTTTCGATCCTAAGTGAGTCAGAGTTAAGTCAGAGATATGATGCCGATGTGTATCAAATTAAGAATTGGGAATCTCACCATCGTACAGGAAACGCAAATTGGAATCTAGAAGAAGACTCAGCCACCAGCAGATTGGATTAGAGTACAGACAGAACTAACGATAGCAGCTCAATCAAGAGCTTTTGTGCTATTGACTGACGATCACTTTCCGGCCCAGAGGCAGGCAAATTATTGACAGTCATATTGGATGGATGTCGAGCTCAGAAGCCGTTTAGTCTATTCGTGCTGATGCTAAGTCCCAAGGATACTCTTTATAAGCTTGAGCTCGAATGGATAGCATTGTCGTCCAGTATTGAGCTTGTTGTCCGCCCCATAGTACAGTAAAGATTCTTCCCGCACGGCGATATGGATACCTCGCACCCCGCTAAGACACGGCTGGACCTTGAGCGTACGCGGGGGTGATCGGTTAGAAGGCGGATTACGGAGGCCGAAGCCGAGAGCAGCAAGTTCTTTGACCATGCAGATATGCAGAGGATGATGACTACTGCCGAAGAAGTAAGCACGGGTACCTAGACTGGCAGATGCGCGGCCGAAAGAGATTCTTGCGATAGGAGCATATGCGAGCTTGGTGGCGAGCTTTGCCTTCTGCCCATTCTGACACCAAGCTAGTCTTACTTATGCTTCACCCTCCGTAAGGTACTTGGCGTGAGAATGCCGCAAAATAAATTCCACAACATCCGTAATACACGAGGCGAACGATCAGAGGGATTGAAGACCGCTTCGTCTCTTCCAGACATCAGATCCTGTATGATATTTGCTCTTTCTGCACCTTACCGGCCTTTGCACGCTGGAGCCATTGAGATTGCATACCAAAGCCTTGAGAAGGTTGGCTGCGTTGAGAATGCTAAGGCCAAGATTGATAGCGTCAAGGCAGGCAAAGCATGACTCTTTAGTTACGCTAACGAGTACACTGGGTGGAGGACCCACGTTCCATCTTTATCCAGCAGATACTCAAAGAACTCAAAGACAATATATCCAAGGATCCACTACTGAAAGTCGCATTCGAGACCGACCGCCTTGCGCCAGAGGATGATTGCTTCATAATGTAGTAGCTATTCAGCTGATAGTGGCCCAGGGGTTTCCAAAGCGAGTCAATTCTTCCAATCTCCATTCTTTCTTGAAACTCTAGGATCTATGACGCACTGGAAAGAAGCCACCGGCGAGTCCATGTCTAATTCTCAGCGTTAAAAAAGCTGCCTCCTCATCGCTGGTACCGCCCAAATCTGCGACCTGTACAAATTTACAGAGGAGATCTCGATAAGAAACTGGAAGTATGAGTGTTTTCAGAGCTTGAAACCTTGCTAATAACCTGACCTGTGTATACTCCGAGGATGTGGTGTCAGTAGATAGGGCAGCATAAGTAAATTGTTAGTGACTAGCACGGGAATTCCTAAGCATAAATAAGTTGAAATTATCTGCGTATGACTGAAAGCTGGGCTACGATGTTGTGACACAACAGTGGGTTATGGGACATGTGCAATCTGATTTGAATGGTCAACCCAAGTTGTAGCAAACATGTCGATGAAGCTGTAGACAGGGCTAATAAGTCTCAGGTCCATGAATTGTATCCACAATTCTACGGACCTTCCCCGCAAAAAGCTTCAAGGACAGATTGTGCTGAGCCTGTGCACCAACTCAGGCATCTCTGCATGCAAGACATGGCTTTGAGGATACTTGACGGTAACTTCGTCCAGACACGTCTCATCCTCCAGTTGTACCTGCCCCGTATTGGAAATACTTTGCACGTTCGGGCTGTGGTAGTCATGAGTAAGTTGAAGGTCATCCACCAAAAAGATTTTCTGCGGAGAGCATCCACCTTGCGATCAAACGCCCGACGATTCATATTTCAGTAGTCTTCTGTGTTGACCATGGAACCTGTGCTAAACACCACAGCTGCCATACTTTGATATCTCCGCAGCAGCCTGAATAGCGGTCATCCCGTGACTTTTAGCAGTATCGAAATTGCGGATGACGTTCTCGATCACTCAGGTACCGAACGGGAGGGGAAAATCAAAGGCACCACCTTTGAGAAGCACATCATAGAAACCCCGGGTGAGTATAGTAAGAGCAGTCAACGCACCCGGCTGACAGGCATTGGCCAGCAGCGCCAGATGAAGGGTTCCCATGCAAGCACTCCCACCAGCCCACCTTTTACGCGGGCCCGCGTTCGGAGCTTGTCTACAGGTAAACGGTGGCCGCCCATCCACGCGTGCGACACTGCGGTCTTTGCCCGCTCCTGGAAAGCTCAGACGCCAGGAGACTGTGGCTGCTGAAGCTACCTCGACAAGGATCACATGGTCATGACCGACCTTATTGAAGGCATTCTTGATTTGAAAGCAGCCTCTCCCCTGGGAAGCTTGGTCTAATCATCCGAGCGCAGTCGGCACCGCAATTGATGCTGTCGAAAGCTACTCCCATTGCATCAAGCAATTTTGCTCTAGCTCTATCTAGCGCAGTTGCGCTGTCGATTTGTTTCTAGTCGTCGCATAGTCTACAATGTTTGTAAGGATTTGAAGCATACTAGTGTTGTCATCCGCGCATGAACTCACCATATATGCGATGGAAAATCCCTGCTAGCTCAAGAATAACAAGGAACTTACCCTTCGATGAATATGATTGACCTCATCTGTAAAGGGTATCTTGGGTCAAGGATATGCATCCTCCAAGAAAAATGAGGTAAGAGCGAACATGATGCTAGCGTTTGGATCGCCAATTATTTCACCCTACAGCAAACAAAGGTATCCATCATTGGATCACAATCCTCAACAGACAGCAATTGGTCCATTGTTCGGCATGCAAGGAATCTTGGTTGCGAAAGGGGTTGCAAGAGCGAAAAAACGGAGAACGGGCGTCCGAGGATACGGTAAGACAGGGGTGATCGGATCGGAGAAACGTATCGCCGGCAGATCGCGACCTCGGTTTGCGAAAACCCGCAATGAAACAAGCACGGAATCTCCCACGCGCTTGTTAACCGAGGAGTAAATCCCGATTTTCTCACAGCATGAACCAATCTATCCCAGAATTTAGGTGCTTACAGTGCTCGAGACTGGTAGCCGAGCATCTAAGCCAGATGATGGCTCCACTATCTCACTCTCACCGTGGTCAGCTTGTACACCGGCTTGTTCAATATCGAAGTGTTTTCTTCAAAAAGCTCCATCCCATAGTCAATATGAAACCTCAGCCGCTGCATATGCATCACTCTGAAAGCGTGCCTTATCCACTCCTCTTTCATTCCTAGCCTTTGTAGCCTTGTCGACTGAGAGCTGCTGCCACAATGAGCTCAATATCGTCAAGCCCCTGGAGCATTTCAAGGAGCACTTCAAATTATTTGACTCCTACGACTGCTAATACCACAGCTCCTTCTCATAGTCCTTTAAAAGAGCCTCTGAGAGAGGTCTATCCCATACACGATCTGCGCCTTAGCTACGAGAACATTGAATTCACCTTCTCTATTGCCAGCAGCGACTTTACAGAATTAAGTCATCAGAGAGATCAATTCGCCCTTTTCCTCTCTCGAAAACCGACAACAGACGAGTCACTGCCCCAGTCTGCCGTCACCTTGGCCTTACAATTCATTCAATACCTTTTTGACAATCTAATTCCCTCGGTAGCAATTCGGCCGCTTATACCGGCTTTCGAGCGGCAATTCTTGGGTCTTACAGACGTTCACACTCTCGTCTCTGGTCTACCTGATTCTTTACAAGCGCGGAAGCAAGCCTTGAAAACCTATTATGCCGCCGCTGCTGCCTGCTTCGTCCCTCCGAAGTCTGGAGACAGCGCACTCTTCAAAGCATCCGAGAGTGGAT
The DNA here is from genome assembly GCA_018257855.2 of Cladonia borealis. NCBI lineage: Eukaryota > Fungi > Ascomycota > Lecanoromycetes > Lecanorales > Cladoniaceae > Cladonia > Cladonia borealis. Next base: position 1,340,260 of record JAFEKC020000004.1, read on the forward strand.
CAATAAAGCTATGTGCAGTTTTTGGAGGCCAAGGGACTACGAGCCCAGTATGCGTAAAGGAGCTAAGGGATCTCAATTCTCAATATGGGTCAATTCTTACAGACCTCATCAACGCGACCAGCCCGCTACTTGAAAAATTATCACGGCTACCTCAAACCACATCCTTTTATCATTCCCGGTACTTGGATCTGCATCTTTGGCTCCGAGAACCTCAATCAGTTCCCGACCAGAATACGCTTGCGGGTGCAGCTTTCAGCTTTCCTATCATTGGTCTTATAAGTCTCGCCCATTACTGTGTGACGTGTAAGGTTTTAAACCAAACCCCAGGCGAGCTGCGATCCCAACTCCGCGGAGTAACTGGGCACTCGCAAGGCCTTCTTATTGCGGCCGTCATTGCAAAATCGGACTCATGGAGTTCGTTCTACGCGAATGCGAGACTAGCCATCGAGATTCTCTTTTGGATTGGGTATGAATGCCAACAGGCTGCTCCGCGATCTTCGCTCTCAGCAGCGGCCATTACAGACAGCTTACGCAATGGAGAGGGCAATCCGGCATCTCTGCTCAGCGTGCGGGGCCTTACTCAAGCTCAAATCGAGGCAGTAATCGCTACTAGTAACGAGAGTATCGCGGAGGCGGAGCGAGCCTACCTTGCACTCGCCAACAGTCGGGACAATTTTGTTATTGCTGGACCTACCAACACTCTCTGCGGCCTAAATCTACATTTCAGAGGCATCAAGGCAGCTTCCGATATCGACCAGTCCCGAATTCCATTTAGCCGTCGAAAACCCGTTGTTCTCCACCAGTTCCTTCCAGTCAACGCTCCTTTCCATACTCCTTACCTTAAGAGTGCTGCGGAGAAAGTAAGGACACATCTCTCCGGAAAAACGTTCAGATCAAGCGACATGGCAATACCTGTGTATCACACCAACACAGGGTGTGATATACGCCAAAACAAAGATGATGATGTGATCAAGACCCTAGTCAACGCGATCACTGTGGACATTGTTAACTGGCCTGCTGCTTCGAGATTCCCCGACGCCTCACACATCATAGCCTTTGATGGCGGGCATATAGGAGATTTAATAGCAAAGAACAAGGAGGGCGAGGGTGTCCGTGTGATTATGGGAACTGAAATTGAGACTTTCGTGAAGGACGCGGGGCCCCAGAGCGAACTTTTTGCACTGCACTTACCGGAGTCTTCAAAGAGCATCGCTAGCTGGGGTGACAGATTTCGACCTCGACTTGTCGAGTCTAACAGTGGCGAACCGATGCTGGATACAAAGCTAAGCAGGCTTTTGGGAACACCACCTGTTATGGTCGCTGGTATGACACCTACCACTGTACATTGGGATTTCGTCTCAGCAATCATGAATGCTGGATATCATGTTGAACTCGCTGGGGGCGGCTACTTGAATGCCGAAACCATGGCTACCGCTATCAGAAAGATTGTCGAGAGTGTTCCCCCGGGAAGGGGGGTGACTTGCAACCTAATATACGTTTCTCCTCAAGCGATCGCTTGGCAGATACCAATGCTAGGTCAACTAATCAGGAATGGAGTTCCCATTGACGGGTTGACAATTGGTGCTGGCGTACCTTCACCAGAAGTTGTGGCTGAATATATCACTACCCTCGGACTGAAACATATCTCGTTCAAACCTGGATCGCTCTCCGCAATCAGAGAAGTCATCTCCATTGCGAGGATGCATCCCTCCTTCCCAGTTATACTGCAATGGACTGGCGGTAGAGGCGGAGGACATCACTCATTCGAAGATTTCCATTCTCCAATTCTGTCCACATACGGTGAAATTCGTAGCTGCTCGAATATCATTCTTGTTGCTGGCAGTGGATTTGGAGGTGCCGATGATACATATCCCTACTTTACGGGCACATGGGCGCACCAATTTGGTCGTTGCCTGATGCCATTCGATGGAATATTGTTGGGCACTCGTATGATGGTCGCTAAAGAAGCTCACACCTCCCCAGAAGCCAGAAGGCTGATAGTTGAAACCAGTGGAGCATCGGACTGGGAACAAAGTTATGACAGAGAGGTCGGTGGGGTGATCACGGTCCAATCAGAAATGGGCCAGCCAATCCATAAGATAGCGAATCGAGCTGTCCGATTCTGGGCTGAGATGGACAAGAAAATATTCAAGTTGCCACGGGAAAAGCGAGTTGCGGAGCTCGAGAGAAACAGAGAATGGATCATACGCAGACTGAATGACGATTTCGCTAAGCCATGGTTCGGGCAAAATTCTTCTGGAAACCCGGTCAATGTTTCTGAGATGACTTACGCAGACGTCCTAACTCGCTTGGTTGATTTGATGTACGTCACTCATCAGAGGCGGTGGATTGATGAGTCCTACTCGCGTCTTGTTCTTGACTTTGCATACCGTACGGCAGAAAGAATGCCGAAAGCTCCGAACATGACAGCCTCGATGCTGAGGGATCCTCACAATTTCTTGAAGATGTTATTTGGCCATTGCCCGGATGCACACATCCAGCAGCTCCACCCGGAAGATGTCGCTTTCTTCTTCAGTAGATGCAAAGCCCGTCATCAGAAGCCTGTTAATTTTGTGCCTGCTCTGGATGACAGCTTTGAATCCTGGTTCAAGAAAGATTCCTTGTGGCAATCAGAAGATGTGGAGGCCGTCGTTGGCCGAGATGCTGGCAGAGTATGTATTTTGCAAGGGCCTGTCGCAACTAAATACTGTGTCGATGAGAACGAAACTGCCAAAAGTATCCTGGATAGTATATGTACAGCACACGCTACCATGGTCCGTCGAGACTACTATGCGAAGAGCAAGATACCGTCTGCAACCGCGAGGCGATGCGCCAGCGAAAATTGGCCTTCAGACGCTGGACATGATGAGACAATGGGGACAGCCAGAAGACAACTTCCTAAGATGGTAATGGACCGAAATTGCGTACAGGAGAGAAACAGTGCCTGGTCGAGTTGTCCATCTGATTGGATTGATGCTATTCTGAGCGAGGATTTCGTACTTCAAGGCTACACTCGAGTGCCCAATCCTTTGCGTCGGCTCTTTCAGCTTCAAAGCGGGGTCTCTTTGCAAGAAAAGAATGGAAACTTGGACATCCAGCTAAATCATGGGAATGACAGTAAAAAGCAAACACTTGCTCGGATCAGTTCCTCTCAGGATTCTGAAGTCTCGGTTGAACTTTACCAGCCTAGCCAACATGGTCTTAAACCTGTTTCTCTTTTTTTCAAGTTTCGTTACAACTCCAGAACAAGACCTCATAGCCTAAGTGAAGTCATGGAACAGCGGAATGATCGCATTAAATCATTTTACAGCAAAGTCTGGCTCGGTCAGGACTTGGACCTTAGCAAACGCGCGAATTCAGTTTTCCACGGCGAAGAGATTACTCTTGATAGGACAATGCTCCAGGATCTGGTATCCACAGTCGGAACAGCATACTTCAGTGACGAGATGACAAGATCATCCTGTGATGTCTTTCCGATCGATGTCTGTATTGTCATCGCATGGGATGTCCTTGTGAAACCACTTTTAGTCAAAGAAATTGATGGTGATTTACTTCGACTGGTTCATCGTTCCAATACCTTCGAGTATGCCTCTGGATGCACGCCCTTGCGGGTGGGTGACAAAGTCAATACAACTTCCCATGTTCAGGCCATCCTTATTGAAAAAACGGGCAAGTCCGTTGTAGTCAAAGCTGAGATAGAGCGCTCCGGTCAAGTGGTAGCCACAGTTACTTCAACCTTCTTCTTCAAAGGGTCTTTTTCAGACTTCACATCTACTTTTCAGCACTCTGAGGAGCCAGAGATGAAGCTTGATATTACAACTCTCCAAGATGAAGCGATTCTTCGCGATCGAGAATGGTTTCTTCTGGATAACCCTTCGCTCTCGCTGATCGGGAAGTGTCTTGTCTTCCGACTGAAAACGCACACGTCCTGGAGAAGTCATCAAGCTATCAGCCGGCTTGAGACGACCGGAACCATCTATGAAAGACCTTTGAACGGTCGTTTACAACGGGTTGGACAAGTCTGTCTTGTGGCTCATGACTGTCAATCGAGCCCGGTAATGGACTTTCTCGGCCGAAAAGGAATGCCCACAACCATCAAAAGCGAGTTGAAAACCCCAGGATGGTTTGAGGATACTTCTTTGGATGTGACACTACCCAGCTGCAATACCAATTACGCACGAATCTCACGGGACTATAATCCAATTCATACCTCACCAGTCTTTGCAGACTGGGCAGAACTCCCAGGTACTATCACCCATGGTATGTTCACTTCAGCCATTACAAGAGGGGCCCTTGAGCATCTCACGGGTGACCACGGGAGGTTACGCTTTCGACGCCTCTCTACGTCCTTTGTTGGTATGGTTCTGCCCCGAGACAAACTCACTATTAGCTTCCAGCACACCGCCATGGTCCAAGGTAGAATGGTTCTGAAAGTCCTAGTCCACAGAAAGGATACCGAAGAGAAAGTGCTCGAAGGCGAAGCGGAAATTGAACAGGAAACCACTGCCTATGCATTTACTGGACAAGGAAGTCAGGAACAGGGCATGGGAATGGCCCTGTATAACTCAAGCTCAGTAGCGAGAAACATCTGGAACGAGGCAGACGAGGCCCTACAGGAACTGTATGGTAAGTTCGGGTTCTTTATACCCTAGTATTTCCTGCAGCTGACGAAGCAGGGTGGTCAATTCTGGATATTGTACGTAACAATCCAAAAACACTTACAATCCGTTTCGGCGGCAAGAGAGGACGCCAGATCCGGGAAAACTACTTGAAAATGAATGTCGAGGTGGTCCATCCTGATGGCCATAGCACCACGGAGCCTCTGCTCAAGGACTTGCATGCCCGGTCTACCTCGTATACGTTCGCGGATGCTGAGGGTCTTATTTATTCCACGCAATTCGCACAACCAGCCATCACGATACTCGAAAAGGCGTCGTTCGAAGATATGCGGTCCAAAGGGCTTGTACAGGAGAGCGGAGCGTTTGCTGGCCATTCCCTTGGAGAATATGGTGCACTCTCCGCTTTAGCAGATTTCATTCCATTCAAGACTCTGATGGGAGTCTGTTTCTATCGAGGATTGGCAATGCAAGCTGCAATGGAAAGAGACGCACAGGGCCGTACAGAGTATTCCATGGTAGCTGTCAGCCCCGTTCGGGTCGGGAAATGTATGCCAATCGTGCCTCCAGTCCCAGTCTATCATGCTGACAAGATTATTTAGTCTTCAACGAAGCTGCCCTGCAGCGAGTCACCAGGATCATCATGCAAAAAAGTCAGGCGCTCCTCGAAATCGTGAACTTCAACATCAAAGGCCAGCAATACGTCTGCGCCGGCCACGTAAGCCTTCCCTCAACCCGTCTTCAAGATTTTTGTATTAGCAAAACTAACCGTCCTCATCACATTCAGCTCCGCAATCTCGCAACCCTTACATCCCTCCTAAACCACCTCTCCACCCTCCCCCCCTCATCCATATCCACCCTCCTCAACTCCCCCAACGACGACCTCCACATCCTCATATCAAACCACCTCACCTCCGCCGCCACCCTCCCCACACCCATCACCCTCTCCCGCGGTATCGCCACCATCCCCCTCAAAGGCATCGACGTCCCTTTCCACTCCACACACTTACGCAGCAGCGTGTCATCGTACCGAAAATTCCTACAGCAATTTATTTCAAAGGAGGACTTGCAGGTGGATAGGCTGGAGGCTAAGTTTATTCCGAATTTGGTGGGGAAGCCGTTTAGAATTGATAAGGAGTTTTTGGAGGAGACGGCAAGATTGACGGGGAGTGAGGTTCTGAGGGAGTTGGTGGAGGCGGGGGGGGCGTGATGATTTTGTTGTGTGCTGGGTGAGGAAAGAGATGAGTGGGAGGGTGAAAGGTTTTTCATACATTCGAGAATAGAATAGAATAGAATATAGATTGCAATAGAATATAGAATAGATTGCAATAGAGACATTAGCATTGGGCGAGGTCTTTTGCTAGAAATAAACAAAATTAACCTTCCAGGCCGGACAGAGTTTTGATGTGAGAAACTCAATTATAGCTTGCATAACTGTGCTCGTAGAGCCAAATAGTCTTTTTCCAGCCACTCTGTTGCAATATGAGGATTCCATTTCCGCTTGCCATGCTCGCTTAATATGGCTGCGCCAACATGTTCTCAGTTGCCATTCTAGCGCATTCTACCCCTATTACTGCCCATCTTAGCTACAAAGCATCATGTACATCAGCACCCTCCTTCCACAACTTTCTAGATCCTCAAGCTATGCAGTATTTACCATCAGATCGTCTTCTTGCAGTATTGCAACACACTCAGTGGGAAAACAAATAACTGAGTATTCCTAGCCGCATGGATTCGTACATAACAATCTATATATCCACGGCTTCTCGAATTATAACAGAACCTTTGCCTCCCCCGAAGCATACGGGCTTCTAGCTCTCAACGCCGGCCCCCAAACCTTCAACCCAACCGGCGCCACCACACCAATCACCCCCGCAATACCCGCCAACAACGTACTCGCCCACCCATACCCCAACCCCCGATACAGCACCGGTCCAAAAATCGGAAAAATGCACCCCGTGATAGCGCGGAGAACAGTGAGAGCGCCAATAGCGGAAGCAGCGTAGACGGGATAGCAGTCTAGGACGTAGGCTTGGATGCATTGGAAACCAATGATGAGACCGAAGCAGTAGATGAAGATGCCGATGTTGGGCATGAGGTAGTGGAGATGGGCGGAAGCGGACCAGCCGTACCAGAGGAGGCCGAGGGGGACGAGGAGGGAGGCGGGGAGCATCATGTAGGTGCGGAATTCGGGGACGCCGATGTTTTTGTTGCGGGATTTGCAGAAGATGTAGATCTAGGAAGGGGGGGAGGATTGTTAGAAATGGACTTTTGGGTGGGTGCTTTGGTGGGGTGTATTGGGGCGAGTGCGGTGGCGGAGAATGGTGCAGATGAGGTAGGAGGAGATGGTGGAATGGAATGAAAATAGCGGAGAAAAACTGCCACTTACTTTATCATTCAAAGGGGCTGCGATCTCGCAACCAAGTACAAGACCAAGACCGATGGAGATGTAGTTTAGAGATCCCATGCTGACACTTTGGCCATATTCGTCTTGCCACAAGGCCTGATAAGTGGAAAGAGTCAGATAGTTAAGGCCAAAAAGATATGCCATATACAATGCCAGAACCTGGATGATCGGCTGCGTGCCAAGCAGAATAAGAGGGCGCGGCAAGTCAACTGTGATGAGCTTCTTCAAAGCCGCCAACAATGTTTTACCAGAGTCATCGAACTCGTTCCCAAGTAGCCTTGCTTTTTCCCGTCTGAGAATCACAGGGGAAAATGTCTCTGTCAGGAACACGAGGCCCACGGCAAGCGAGCAGGCGGTAAAAGCCGAACATCCCCAAAATATCCACCGCCAAGACACATTCTGAACTACGAATCCGCCGATTATGGCTCCCAGGGCAGGACCCAAGAGGGGTACAGCTGTGTAAACCGCAAGAGATCGGCCGCGCTCTTCACTCTTCCACAGATCGGTCATGACGCCACCGCCAATCTGCCAGTGAGAAGATTAGCTGCAATTGAGAAGCTAAAAGCAGGCAGCCTTGCTAAAAATTGAATGCATCATTTCGAAAACACATCAGAATCCAGGCATCGCAGCAGTAGCTTACCGCCAAGGGCGCACTCCCCACCAATCCCGACACAGATCTCAGCACCAAAAACCTCGTCCCATTCCACTCCAGCGCACAAAGGGAATTGGTGACGAGGAACAGAGCCTGACCGACATTTAGCAGAGTTGAACGGCCATAAGCCTCGCTCAGAGGCCCCCAAAAGAGCGTTCCGAGACTCCAGCACAGCACATAAGCGGAGACGAGCAGTTGCGTTGAAGTTTCAGACGTTAGGCCTAATTCTTGGGACATTTGTGGCATGGCAGGTACTACCATAGCGGAGGACATGGGGCCACTCAAGGCGTAGAAGGAAATGAGGATGGCGACACCCCATTTGCGACTAGCCGGCCAGTTCTGTGGATTCCTGGAGTCGGTGGGGCTAGCCCAAGCGAGCTAGAGAGACATCAGAAAAGAGATGGGAAAAGTAGAAGTGTGAGAGAAGAGGTTAAGGTGGAGGTTTGGGATGGAAGCCAGACACATACTGTGGTTTTTCTGGGGTCGTCCTCAGGCGGACCAGGGAGAAGATTTGTCCTTTCGTTAGCCGCCATTACTTTTACGAAAGGCTTGTGCTAATCACGCTGGTTCAGAATATAGAGGAACAAAAACAATGAATATAAGTGTCAAAATCATAATTCATACAAATCATACAGAATTTTCCTTAGTCAGCGAGACGTAGTAGATGGATATTATATTATTAGACATGACAAAGGCAGCTTCAGACAGCTGACTGCCAACCCATCGCCGCATACCGCATACCTATCCTTCGCAGGACCGTTCCTACGACAGCAGTAAGCACGGCCAGCACTGTGAAGTGTATCTTACCGCGGTTCATGGTTCATGCTGGATGGTTTATTCCTGGAGGCCTCCTTGCATGAATCTGAGCGGGCACTAGGGGTCCGTCCCTAGGTACCTAGATAATCGCCGGTCCGCGCCTAGCTCGGGGCCCGCCTTCCGAGGCCCGCGTGCGGCGCTCGGCTCGCGAGCTCCGCCATATATAGAGTAAGCAGGCTTCGACAAGGTCGTCGCCTTTATCAATTAATAATTACTAAGCCCACTACGTATATTTTCTTCTGACAACCTATTGGTTCTCAAGGCTGGGTAAAGCCTCTGTCCAAGTGCTTAGAGTTCCGGGTAGATTGTGATTTGAAACAAAAGGAAAAGGGCTGTTTGCGTAGCTGAACTTCAAATGCAGTACATGTTTGATACGATATCAGAAATGGGAGACTTGCCTTGATGATTACGCATGACGGGACAATTTTATCCCGATCTCCTAGACGCTGCTGATTCATCCAATTGAGCAAGTCGCACCATTATCACTCAAACTTTGCCCCTTATACCACAAAACTGTACCTTATCTTTATGAAAGACGCAGCTTCCTTCTTGCCAATGCACAAGCGTGCAAAACATTCACTGTTTTCATAATTTTGCTTCCTCCATCCCTCACTCACATTTCAATTTTCTTTTCACACGCGTCATGGCCACCTTCAGTCAAGAAGTAGAAAATGGGGAGTTAAGCCGCTCAACTAGCGAAAACAACCCCAACTGGGACTCCCCCACTCCACCCGTTCACGCTCACACCGCTGCTGTCAACGACGCTGAAGCAACTCAACCCATTGTTGACGAGAAGCCACCCAAAGTCGATCCCAACCTCGTCACATGGTCAGGTCCTGATGACCCCGCAAACCCGCACAACTGGTCCACTGGCCGCAAGCTCGCTATTACAGGTATCTGGGTGTACGGGAATGTAGTGACCACCATTGCCAGCAGCATCTTCAGTAGCGGGGCTAGCCAGATCGAAGAAGAATTCCACATCAGCTCGACGGTCGGCATCCTAGGCATCAGTTTGTTTGTGCTGGTATGTAAATGAAGCTTTGCTGGGCTATTCTGCTCTCTAGACTTCTCACATCCCCCAGCTACGAGGAAGGCGTTGTTGACATAATGTACAGGGATACGCAATCGGCCCGCCAATATGGGGACCCATGTCTGAGAGATTCGGGCGCAAGTGGCCGATGTTTGTGGGAATATCCATGTTCACGCTCTTCTGCCTCCCTGTGACTTTGGGCCGAAACATCCAAACGGTCCTGATTGGTCGCTTCTTTTGCGGTGTCTTTGGCTCGGCGCCACTTTCCATCGCTGGAGGTGCCCTGGTTGACCTCTGGGACTCAATCAGTCGTGGTGTGGCCATGGCCGCCTGCATTGGTGCCATCTTCGGCACTCCAATTCTCGCGCCAATCATGGGCAACTTCATCGCTGCTAGCTATCTCGGTTGGCGATGGGACAACTGGCTCAGCGCTATCATGGGTCTCGCCTGCACTTTCCTGGTCCTCTTCTTCCTGCCCGAGACTTTTGGGGTTGTGCTGTTGAAGCAAAAGGCCGAGCGAGTAAGGAAGGAGACGGGCAATATGGACGCCAAATGCATATACGATGGGGAGAAGAAAGATTTTAAGACGATCGTTAATGTATATTTAGTTCGACCATTCGGTTAGTAACGCCATCCTAGTCAACTTCCCTTTTTGAAATTTTGCTCGGAGCAGTCGGCTAACCTTCTGCAGTCATGCTTGGGTTGGAACCAATCCTCGGTCTTGTCACCATCTACCAGGCCTTCATCTATGGCATCTTGTATCTCATCTTCGTCTCTTATCCCATCGCGTTCCGAGAGGTTCGCCACTTCGAGTTGGGCGTCAGCGGCCTGACCTACATTGGCATGCTGATCGGGGTCTTTTTGGGTGCTGCCACCGTTATCATCCACACGCGAACTAGGTTCGCCAATATCACACGAGCAAATAAAGGCGTCGTAATCCCCGAGCAGCGTCTACCACTCATGATCGTCGGTGGTTGCATTCTGCCTATTGGCCTCTTCATCTTCGCGTGGACCTCAGACCCTAATATTCCATGGATAGGAATGATCATTGGTAGTGTTCCCGTGGGCATGGGCATGTTCATGGTCTTCGTGCAGTGCTTCAACTACCTGGTTGACGTGTACCTGAACATGGCCAACAGTGCCATTGGCGCCAACACGTTCGTGCGCAGTTTCTTCGGTGCCGGCTTTCCCCTTTTTGGGCCTGCCATGTACCACCGATTAGGTGTTGCGTGGGCCACTAGCCTTCTGGGCTTTCTCAGCATTGCGATGATTCCGATCCCGCTGCTGTTCTACGTGTATGGACGTAGGATCAGGTCTTGGTCGAAGATGACGGCGAATCGCAACTAGCCTTCAAAGGTCTGCGAGTGGCACCCGCTCGAGGCGTTATATTTGTATCAAGAATAGGGATCAATGCGACAGATCTGTTAGCGAAAAGGTAAGGGATTTAAGAGGTTCACGCGACTACCTAGCGAATGTTTTTAGTACATCAGCTAGCCATCTTGGGTTAGCACAGCGATACATGGATGCAAAAGCTTGGCATCGGGACTGTAACATACTCTGTACCGAGATAGATTAATATCACACGACATTTTACATTGAGATAGTACCGTAAAGCTCCTTCATATAAGTCCAATAACATCTGATCTATCAATTCGTATCCTCTGTATCAAAAATGAGACCTAAGAATTTGATTGATCTACCGAGTCGCGTTACGAAAAAATAAGCTGACCTGCATGCTATTGTCACAATTATGGAAGACGAAGATCTGATGGTAAACACTGCATAGCCTGAGGATCTCGAATCTATCGAAGGAGAATGCTAATATACATGACACTCTGCAGGTAAGATGGGCAGTAAATTCATATTTGGTCACTGCTCCAATCTGATTTACAGACTAAGTTTCGCGCTTTTAAACTTATGATTACCTCAGGTACCTCAGGCAGACGGGCCAGTGCCAAACTTGTGCACAACCTCTCAATACGCTAAATCCGTCCCTGCTCGCCCTACCAGGCGCTTCAATTTATAAGCGTGCTCAACGCCCGAGGCTCGTCTGAACTCTACGGAGTACTACGAACATATCCACGGCAGGAGCTGGTTTCCGAGTACAAAACAACCCATTGTAGAGCCAGAGTGCTCAATTAATTTGCTATAGGCTAGCCAGACTACGTTACAGCCGGAAGCACAGTCGAAAGGCTAGAAAATACATATAAGGCAAGCTCCCATTCCAACTAATCGCTCACTAGCAGACCTCCCCGATCCCGTCCTCCCGCTCTCTCTCTCACCCAAGCCCCCTGATCCCTCCCCTCTCAATGACCACTCAACTTCCCCATACTCTCCCCCAACTCCACCCCATTAACCACAGCCGGCTTCGCATCCAAAGCCACATACATAGCGCGCGCAAAGTGCGTTTTACTCGGATTACGCCAGCAATGGTTCGTCCCGCGCTGAATAGTAACATCACCACGCTTCATGAGGCGCTTCTCGCCGCTCTCCAGTTCCAATTCCAATTCGCCTTCAACGCAGATCCCAATATCTAGCGTGACGGTGCGGTGCCAGACCTCCTGCGTTACGTTCGGGTGGTAGTCAACGTAGCGGACGACGGCGCCGCCGGGGATCATGAAGGGTGGTTTGTTGACTAGGTGGTCGGCGTAGGTGGTTAGATCGGCGTCGTTGGGGAGGGGGGCGGGGAATGAGGTTAGGGAGTAGAGGAGTGCGAAGTCTCCGCCTAGGGGGCTGCGCTCCCAGTCGATGGCTTCGGGGACGGGCGTTTTGAAGGTTGTGTTGCCGGTTTGGGGGTCATGGGTGGTGATAAAGCGCTGGACGACCGGGAGGTCTTTGTCGGGGATTTCGGACATGGTATAGATTGAGGATGTGGAGAAAAGGTGTTGGTGTGTTAAAGGTAGCGATGATGAAGAGGTATGATGCTACTGGTTATCCTTCTTAGATTAAATAGGTGAGTGGGTGTTAGAGAAAGATGAGGAGGATGACCAGGAGGATACCGATAATGACTTGTTAAGAGAAGCTTGTAAGATCCAAAGATCTGGAGCTTTATGTCCATCAATAACACAGGCTAGTCCAGGTTAGGCCCTTTAAGCCTTACCTAACTGCACGATATTAATTACTAACACATCTGCCTGCCCCTTTGTCATCCATTTTCTCTACTCGGGCCTCGGCGGCCGAAATCTGAGATGCCGGGCATACACTGGCGGCAATTCCGCACACCCTTTTTATTCTCATTTTCCAAAACAAGATTTACTAAATTTTCTTATATTCGAAATGAACAACAAAAAAGAAAAGAAAAACACACATCTGCATATACGTGATTGGGCTGTCTCAACGCCATGGATCGCCGGCCTGAACGGGCATAATCTCTTATCCCAGTGTTAAGATAACACGCGTCACTATACGACATAGGCCTGGAGTGATGATGAATATATACAGGTGAGGGCGGGCGGGATAAAAATCATGATATGGCTCTGAATGAGGTACAATCGAACGGAGAGCCACTTGCTGATAAAGAACAAGTACGTGTATACAACCATACTATTAAGAGGTACTTGCTACCGTGTGTATCCAACATCTAAATACCCAACATCCTGCATAACTCCAAATTCAAATCAGAAAAAAATAATTTAAATACCACCGCTCACAGACGCACTCATTCAAAGACTGGTAATTCGAGACCCTTAGCCCACATCTAAGAAGGCAGAAACCCTTGCAAATTCCACTTAACACGCGCAACACCCCCATGCCCCACAATCCAAAGCTCATCCGCCTTTGCACCCGCAAACGCAATATTCACCGCCGTGAAATTCGTCTGAATCCTCAGCAAAGGTGTTCCACTCGTATCCAGGACGTCGACACCATGACCCGTAGCAGTAACCAGGTACCCATTCTGCGCCGCTTTAAGCCCATCGGGCGCGAAATCAATGGCAGAATACAGCGCACGCTTGTTTTGGATGTGCATTCCATCCGCGGTGACGTCGTAGGCGTAGAGACTGCGCTTGTCGGTGGCGTTGTACCTCAAGACGGGAACATTAGGAGAGGAGATGGTGGGGTCGATGTCTGGGACTCCGGCGCCTGTGTCGGTGAGGTAGAGAGTGTGGCCGTCTGGGGAGAAGGTGATGCCGTTGGGTGCTACTGCGGAGTCTTCAACGATGCCAACGTGGCCGGTAGCGGGGTCGTAGCGGTAGGTGGCTGCCTCGAGCTGAGGAGCTTCTGTGTTGGTAAAGATGTTGCGAGAGAATTCTGATTTAGAGGACGTGTTAGCTTGAAGATTCAGGTTCAATAGCCGCAGTGAATAGCCTGCGGCGGAGATGCCAACTTACGGAGATCAGTGAACCAGATACGGCCATGAGAGTCAATGTCAAGATCATCGACCTACACGAAGCGGGAAACATTAGGACTGGTCAAGATTGAGATTATCTTAAATGGGAAGAGGGAAGGCAAACCGTATTGAAGTAGTATCCGTAATAATTGTTCAAAACCGTAGCGGAGTTTCCGGTTTTGGGATCTAGCGTATAGATTCCTGGGCGATAAGTTGCATTACCGAGAGAACTATTTCCACCCGTAGCTGCAAAATAAATGAGACCGTCACGATAACGTGCACCAGCGGGAGCATATATCGGGGGATTGGCCATTTTAGATGAGAGCGTCGGAGGGTCGTTGCTCAAATTAACAACATATTGTGACAGATAACCAGTGGAAAGCTGCGAAAAGTACAGCTCGTTGGTATTCGGTGCGTAACTTTTGATTCGCAGTTAGTAAGTCGCAAAATACGTACAGGTGAAAAACACTTACACGGGAGCCTCGTGCCCTGCGGCGCTAACCGTGAATAGGAAGTCGTAGGTGACATTTGGTCCCAGGACCTCAGCAGCTCGTTCTTCATCCCAGATCAAGAAAGTTGCATTGGCAACATCTTGAAAGGCGGGATCACTTGGGATTTGGGTGGAGGGAAAGGTGTCAGAGTTGCTGATGCTGTCTACCACAACTCGTTGAAAAACTGGCGGCATAAGACTCGCATATCGATGCATGCAGACAAATTCAGGTCCGGAATATTTTGTACAATCTTGAACAACGGAGGGAACTGCGCTAGCAAAGGATAGAGCACTGAGGCCCAAAAGAGCGAGCATAGCTGTGGAAAGAGAGGAAAAGAGTGAAAGATAGAGCATCTTTGAATTTTTGTAGTTCTAAGTGAGTGTATTAATAGGAAAGCGTATTGATCGAAGCCAGCGCTGTACACTGTGAACAGAAAAGTGAATAGCAACTCAGTATCCGGATTCAATCCTCCTTTATACTATACGGCCGGTCAGCCATGATCCTTCTTTTCGGCCGTAGCTTCTGCCCATAGGCAACAGTAATCAGCCACTTGCAATGGTGTGGAACAGTGTCAGCGCGTGATGGGACATCCCGTCCTGCTAAATGAGATTACCTTCTGTGGTAGTATGAGATGTGAAGGCTGTGCCATCTTCTAAAGAATATAGAGGATTGTAAGATGGAATTTCCCACGAATCACAATCCGACATTACCAAAATACATAACACGATGTAACCACGTGGCTTTCCATAGTCGCACACGGGTACGGGTGGTAATCCTTCAGGTGTTCACGATGATAGCCTAAGACTTAGGTGAGGTGAAACACTTCTTATGACTGCTTTTGGGATGGGAGTGGTAAGTCAGGAACATGAAACGAGTGTACGGATTGACAGACTCGCTGACTTCAATTCCACAAATAGCTCATGACAGCGAAGATTGGCAGCTTGATCATTTGGTGAAAGGAGGTCACACCTTTGATCAAAAAAACCCAGGGCGGTGTGGCTGACACTACACCTTTTAGCTGGGCTGGGTAAGATATCACGCACGGAATGGAGTTCCTCCGGCCTCGCCAAGCGGCATCCGGCCCCCGGAAGGATGGGAGGGTTAGTGGGCTTTTAAGGTTTTGGGGGGTGTCAGCATCAAAATGCCTTGGTATAGGGCTGCCGCTGCTGCGATCACCGAATTCCGGCGGCATTCTCTACCCCCTTGCTTGCAGCCATGGCTTACCAAGCAGCCCCCATTTGATATCGGACGTGGGCTCTTGTGAATGTGGTCGGAAAATTGACGGGCGGCAATGAAGCCATGGTTCGCAGCGTATGCGAGAAAGGCGAGAAGGCGAGAGTGTGCGAGTGTACGAGAGCTTCTCTGCACACCAGCATTGACATCGTTTTCTTTCTTATACTCAGCAAGCTATGCCACTCAATCCACTTTCTTTGCCAGTATATCTCCTCCGCATCTTCATCAGAAATATTTTCTACCTAAATCAGCTTCCCATCTTTTGTTAAATCATCATATTTCCGAACTTACATGATGCATGCTACTACGGACGTTGCCGCCACCTCAGTCACTATACCCTTACAAGGTTCTGGCTCACTTGATAGATTCAAATCCTTCGATGTAACGCCATGCATTGGTACCGAGTTCCAGGATGTAGATCTCGCCGAGTGGATCACGGGCAGTGACTCGGATACTCTGCTCAGGGATCTTGCTATCCTGAGTAAGGCTTTCCTTTGGTTGACTCCAATCTATGATTAACGATCAAGCTTACGAGGTCAACTGTAATATTTAGTCTGCGAGCGTGGTGTCGTCTTCTTCCGTGGCCAGACCAAGGTGGATGGAGAATTACAAAAAGAATTGACCCGCCGATTGGGCTGGCTTTCAGGGAAGCCCAAGGACCATAACTTGTCCAAGCATATCCTTCATCAAATCCGTAAAGATGATCCGGAGATGGGCAAACTGGATGCCGCGACACAGCAGTCCCTTCACAAAGGCGATAAATCGCTTACCAAACAAACATCTGCCTATGAATGGCATTCTGATGGTAGCTTCGAGCCTTGCCCACCGGATTTTACCTGTCTGAGGATGACTAAAGTCCCTAAAACTGGTAGACAGCCAAATTCCATTCTTGTAAACCCCCACGTGCATATTTGCTGATGAGTTACTCGTCTAGGGGGCGATACCATGTGGGCTTCGAGTTATGAGCTGTATGATCGGCTTTCGCCACCGTATCAGAAGTTTTTTGAGTCGCTAACCGCCACCCACGATGTCCCTGGCCTGCGCGATGCGGCAGAGAAAATGGACGTGTACAAAGGTGAACGAGGCGCCCCTGAGAACGTTGGACTAGAGTTCCGACAATCTCATGTATGTGATGCTGGTAGTCCCGCTTGCTGTTCGGATCACAGATGCTGAAAACTGCTAGCCCATGGTGCGCACACACCCCGTGACCGGGTGGAAGACCCTCTTTGCTGGCGGATTGCATTGCCGTCGTGTAGATGGAGTGGTCGAAGCTGAGAGCCAGGATCTTTTAGCCAAGATTCTGCGTCTCGTCTCGGACAATCATGATCTGCAAGTGCGGTTCCGATGGAATGGCTCGGGCGATATGGGTAAGTCGTTTTTTCCACCTGTCCTTGTGATTTGGTCCAGAAACCCAATTGATTATTCCTTTGAACAGCTATCTGGGATAACCGATGCACGCTTCACATCCCAACACAAGACCACTACGGCGTCGGAGAACGTGAGGGTTGGCGCACAGTGGGCATTGCAGAGAAGCCTTACCTAGATCCTGAGAGCCCATCGCGCCTTCAGTCTAGATTGGCAAAGCTCGAAGGCACCAAAAAGACTAATGGGCACGCTTAACAGGCGTTATGAATTCCTGCGCAAAATTTTAATTGTGGCAAAAAGCATACGACGCAAGACTGAATCCTTTTAGAAATGCTTTAAAGAAGTAACGGTTTCAATACCAAATGAGCGTTCATTCGTCGCGGCTTTCGCTGTCAGAGTATGTTTGCAGTATTAGTTTTGTCATGATCCGCTTTTCCATCAATATAGATCCACCTTGCATTTTACCCTCTTGCCTCGTGCATATCCTCGCAATCGACGCGCACAACATTGCAAAGGATAATACCATTGGAATAGGTTCTTGCTCCATTGACAATGTCTCAGGAAGATCTTTCTAAAATAAATCGCAGCAGTGTCCTCTCAGTAATCGCGAGCAGATGGCTGCTCGGGCTCCCGATAACCAGAAGCCTCGATGTCCGAAACAATCCCGGATGGGGAATCGAACGGAGGTGCAAATCTTGATGGTCCTTATTATGGCCATGCTGGCCTTGCCCCTAAAGACTTGAATCTACAGAGGACTGAGACTTGCGAAATTCCAATCAGAGATCTCAGTTTCTTTATGGTTCCTTCCAGTGGTGTTACTTTCGACACCATCTTGCTGTGAGAAAGCCTTGTTGAAGCTTACCAGGCGCTCTATTAATCTGAGTGGAAGGCAGGCGATATGGGGCTATACAGAATTCATTGATTACCCGAATCCTCAGCTCTAAGCCCCCGCTCCTCGTTTGATTCGCTGGTCGGATTGAATATCCCGATATTACGTAGGGTTCTTGTGAATGTGATGTGTAAATGAGGAGATCGCTGCCATAGATGGCGTTATCAACTCGCGACCCCATCTCGAAGACGACGACACAGCCAAGTAGGAAAGTCAGATCGGTGACAGCGAACTGGCGGATCTGGAAACCAAACTGCGCAAAAAGCAGGTAGAAGCACGCTGGCTGAGTGAAGACGAGCGACAATGTGGTAGTCATCCAACTCAGTGGCTCGTACGAAGGGGCCGTCGAGGATCGCTACCGTAGCACTTTATTAACAAGGGTGAGCCAGTCGGTCATGCTAAGAGACGCCGTTGAGGTGGTGCACCGGTTCCTTTCTCATTGCCAATGATGCGGTAGACTCCAGGAGGCTCAAACTGGTGCATTACGTCGGCCAGTTATTCTGACCATGGTACATGAATGCCCACAAGAGCGCAGCCTTTCCCTTCTGGAATGATGTACTATGTTCGTTCAATGATTTTTGGGGAAATATATGCTGTTTGCAGAGCATGAACCAATTTGCACAATATTATTGTGGTATCGTTACCCTTGACATCGGCAGTAGCCTCGTGTTTCATAATTGAAAGGTAGCGAGGAAGTAACACGTGTAGGTAGAAACTTGATAGCCTCAGGTATGGACATAAATGAAAATAAAACAGGAAGAGGTACCGGAGATGCTGAATGTAGGCATACGAGTAATGCTTCATGCAATTGGGGTGAGTGAAGCCTGATGAGAGGTATACGAGAGGCATTCGAGGCACCTTAGGCCGTAATGCTGATGATTGAGAAATTTTTCGCTTTGCGGAGGGGTCAGACAGGAAAGATGACTGAGATCGTCTTTGCTCGGGTGTTGGGAAGCGGCGTCCGAAATCCGAACAAAACTCCCTGCTTCCGACCCTCACCTATCCGACAGCTATCTAAGGTATTGCTGATGCTTGTTTCAATACTGACTTGGTATATACGAGATTGAATGCCTGTGTGTCTGTGCCTATGGTGAGTCGGCAGACTAAAATGTTATCCATCTCAATATTCACCGCCCTACTTGTAGGTATCATATCGACGTCTTGCTCCGCCTCGCGGCCAATCTTGCAGAGCGTCCTCAATGCCCACGCACCAGAGCATGGACCGCTCACTCCAGCCCTTGCCGCACCGTGTGATGGATATGGATTCCCTCATGTGACTTGCATGCACCGCTATGGCAGCGTCATCAATGGCGATTTCGAGAGAAAGGTTCTCATGCCGTACGAAGATACATATCCAGCCACCACTGTGCTCAGTGATCCCTCATTTCATAATGTCGCCAATTCTAGCTTCCTAGTCTATGACGAAGCACAGGGTCGCAAGATTCTAGGCTCGTCGCCTGTCGTCGACTTTATGTTCCGTATCCCCAACGTTACCCACGAAGCACCAGTCTATGTCCCAGACACCAACGAATTATACTTCTCACGTTTGACGCACGGCTTTCTACCACAGCTTGTTGTCAATCTGTCTGTAACCCCTCCAACCCTCTCCGAGAGGCTTGCAGATCCACCCATCTATGCTCCAGCGGGTGCTCGCTACAAAGACGGGTCTATCATATACGCCACCATAGGGGGTCATCATTCGCTCGAGGGTCACAGCTTCCACCCAGGCCTGTACGCCCTCGATGTGGCATCTGGCAAAAGCCGCGTGCTGTTAAACAACTATTATGGCTACTATTTCAACTCCGTAGATGACCTCGATATCGATGCAAAAGGCCAAATTTGGTTTACTGACAACGGTAACCCTTCCATTTCCACAAGATTCTGACTTTAAAAACGCTTACCAGCCTCACCGTGTCTGTAGACTATGGCCGACCCGACGGCGTTAACACCCAGCCACCCCAAATCAACGTGGGCACATACCGCTTCGATCCGCACACGGGCCAGGTCGCCCTGGTCGAGGACACACTCTCGCAGCCCAACGGCGTAGCCTTCTCCCCTGACCAGCGCACGCTCTACCTCACTGACACGGGTGCCGGCGAAGTGATAATATCCCCGCACGTCTCCCCTCCTCCTCCTCGGTGGAACTCGACCAAGCCACGCACCGTGTACGCCTACGACGTCAGCCCCTCCGGCAAACAGCTCCTTAACAAACGGCCCATCCACTACGCCATGGAATTCGTACCCGATGGCATCAAGGTCAGTCGCGAGGGCTACGTGCTCACGGCAACGGGGTATGGTATCGATGTGTTGACGCCTGACGGGACGCCCATCGTTCGGGTGCTGACAAACTTTACGGTCGTTAACATCGCGTGGGTGGGGCGAGGAGAGGGTGGAGCGACGGGCGAGCTGTGGGCTGTAGGGAAGATGGGCGTGGCGAGGGTTCGGTGGGGCTTGAAAGGACCGGTGGTCGACTAGACCTGGGACAGAGAGGGAGGGGGAGAGAGAGGGTGGGTGGGCTCGCGGAAAGTAGGTGCCCTCATTTAGACAAGGAGAGAGAAGGAAGAAGTGACAGAATCGGCGAGTCGCTTTGTTCTAGCGCCGATGAATATGTAGAGTTTCATTGCCAAAACAGCGAATTAGAGATGTATAGAGGGGAAGAAGAAAGTCGCCAGCATAATGCATTGATGTCGGGAAGGGATAAAGACTATATACCCTAAGCGCTTCCCGCAGCGGTGCGCCCCGAAACACATCCCAACACCGCTGAAATTACCTAGACCCCTAAGCATGCCCCCAAACGATGCCCCCTAAAACATTCGCCTAAAGCATTCGCCTAAAGCATTCGCCTGAGCCGGCAAAAACAACTCCTTACTACTGAAACTTAATTTTTGCTCTACATCACGATCTAAGCCTATATACATTCTATTTAACACTATAATTAATAGCTATATATTAGAGCTATCTTTTAATACTAGTTCTAGCTTAATAGCTTATAATAGTAACTATTATAATAAAGGACTAGCTAAAAGTACTAAATATTAATAAATCTAATATATTACTATAATAGTAAATTCTTTATATTTATAATATTTATAAGTAGATAAAATAATATTTAACTAAAAATTTAATAAGAAAACCCTCTAAATAATATATTTTAGACTTAGCCTCTAGCTTTCTTATTATTATTAAGTAATTACTAGCTTAACCTCTTATAATATCTATTAATAAGCGCTTAGCTTATATCTTAAAGATAGTATAAGAGATTAGAAATAATAGTAGCTTTATAAATATTATTATAAGAGAGCTAAGAGATTATTTTAATATATTTTTAACTATAAATATAATCTCTAACTTTAGAGTAGTAGAAGAGTAGATATATAACCTCTACTATATAATAGTAAGTATTTTAAATATAATCTTAAGATTAAGAATATTAAGTCTAGTCTCTATAATTATAATTAAAGATCTTTATTTATAAGTAAGAGTAAATAATATAGTAGTTATCTAACTAATATAGTAAGAGAAACTTTATAATATCTTAAGTTTAGTAAATTATACTATTTATTAATACCTAGCTCTTATTAAAATATAAGTATAAATTATATTATAGCTAAAAAGTAATAATATAGAACTATAAGTAAAAAAATTTAGAGATATTAAGAGGCTAATCTATAATAAAAAGAACTAAATTAAGATATTTAATATAGAAATATATATTTTTATAAATACCTATATTATTATTCTATATAGTATTTATATATTAAATATTATAATTTATAAGAAGGATTAGAATAAGATAGCTAGGGTATTATTAACTATAAATATACTAGAATTCTTAGAAGCGAAGATTTTATATTATAAATAGCTTATCCTAGAAAAAATAAGAATAAAGTTAAAGATATTACTTATTATAGTATTCTTATAATTAAAGAATATTAACTATACTATAGATATAAGGATAATATAGAATATAAAGACTTATATTATAAAACTTTATAGTATAAACTATAAAATACTCTAATATAAAAAATACTAAATATATAAATATATAAGAACCTAATATAGCTTATTTACTAAGTATATACTCTATATTAAAAGCTACTTAATAGAGTCCTACTTAATATATAAGGGCTCTAGTATAAGATACTAGTATACTCTATATAATAGATATTATAAAGCTTATAATCCCTTCTATTCTATAAGATAGAAATAAATTAAGATAATTAAATAAAATAGGAGGATAAAGTCCTCGCGGTACTTAGTATTAAAGAGCCCTAAGACTTTAGTAGAGTAGAAGAGTCTATAGGCTTAGTCTAATAGCTTTAGTACTACTAGAGCCCTCTAAGACTATCTCTTCTCTACTATAGAACTTTTAAAGATAAAACTCTTAAAAATAAACCTCTTAAAAAAGAAAAAACCTAAATCTATATTTAACCTATTATAAATTATAATAGAAGAAGAATAGAGAGAGGCTAAAAATCCTATAATTCTAGACCTCTTAATTTTAGATAGTTAATATAATATATCTTTATTTATTAATTAATAATATAAGATTATTAATTAAAAATATAAATAATAAAATTTAACCTCTATATTAATAATTAATAAGTCTCTAAGAAAGTAATACTTAATTCTAATTTTAATCTAAAAGAGATAGATAAAGAAGGTACTAGTATTAAAACTAACTTTTTAAGCTACCCCTCTAAGTACTAAAATATCTCCTACTAATATAGTAAGTATAAGAGTAGGTAATATTTTAAGACCTCCTAGTAAAAGAAGGCCTTTATAAGATATTATTAACTAGTTTAATAACTAATTATATCTAAAAGAAGCTAAGTCTATATATTAAAGAATAGATAAATAACTATTTAAGCTACTAAAGTATAAATTAATAAGTAGCTAGAATCTAAAAAGAAGATAAATAAAGGCTTACTTTATTAAATTTCTAATATTAATAGTAATCTTAGGCTCTAGAAATCTATATAAGAGAAAGAACTTAGTAAAGAATTTCTTAAGATTAATAGACTATATAAATATCTTAGAGAAGGCCCTTTTAATATAGATAGTAGCTCTAATTAATATCTTAATATAAGAATAATATAGGAAACTAACTAAGAAAGTATTAAAAGATAGATAGTATACTAATTAGTTTAATTTAAATTATAGGTACTACTTATTAATAAAAAGAGTTCTCTCTATAATTAGTCTAAGCTTTAGTAATAAGAAACTATTTATAGAAGATAATAATAGATATAATATTCTCTATAATAGAGTAGAAGTAAAACTTATAGATATCTAAGTTTAACTAATTATAAGTTCTTAATTATAATATAACTAATTTATAGATAATAACTACTATTTTTCTAAGAGACCTAGCTATTAGACTATAGAATATTATTATTTTTTAAAAACCTTATTATAATAAACTAAGTAGTTAAATCTATAATCTAATAGTTACTAAAGAATATTTCTATTATATATATAATATTAAAAAAAATAGTAAAATATCTTTAAAGATATTAATCTATATATTATAAAGAATTATATAAAATAAATAATATCTAGTCTATTAATTCTAAGATCTATATATTATTACCTTAAATATAGATATAAATATTCTATTTATATATAATATTTATAACTAATATAATAGTATAATAGAAGTTATTAATTTAAAGAAAGTAATTAAAGAACTAAAATAAATCTACCCTTATATAGAATATTTAGTAGTAGGGGATATAAACTTATATAGCTCTTAATAGAAAGAGAATATACTTTTAGTATACTAATAAAAAAGCCTACTTAATTATTTTAAACTACTAAATAATATAATAGAAAATATACTACTAAGACTACTACTCTTTATAGAAGTAGCTATATAAACTAGCTAGAATAAAAACTACTCTATAATAAACTTAAGCTTAAGGATCTTTAGAGTATAGTTATTATTAATTACTTATATAATATACCTAGAACTAGATAAAGAATTAAATAAAGGATTAGACTATATATTAGTTAAAACTATTATTAAATATATTTAGAAGATAGTTAAAAAAAAATACTAAAAAAGCTAAAAGAAAATAGATTATAAGAAATTAAAGAATTTACTATAAAGATATCTCTTTAAAGTCCCTAAAAACTATTATACTATAACGCGATTATAGATAGATATTTTTATTAAATTAATTATTAAGATAATTATTAAAGTAATTAATAACTTAATTCTATAAATATATCTATTACTTTATATTAAATTAATATTTATAGTAGATTATAAGTAATTAATCTAAGTTAAATTAACCCTATTATATAGATTAAAGAATTTATATAAATAGAGATACTTTAAAAAAGAGATATAGAAGAAGTATTATTAAGTCTAAAATAAAGTAAAAATAAAAATTAAGAAAGTCCTTAGGAATAAATATAAAGATAAAGTTACTATTATAGTAGAAGATATAGATAAGATCTAATACCTAGTATAATAGGTAAAGAACTATAATATCCTTATATAGATATATATACCCCCTATTATAGATAAGTAGTAAGATAAGCTAGTATTTAAATTAGAAAGAAAAGTATATCTCCTTATAAAGATCTTTTTTTCTACTTTATTAACCCTAGACCTTAATAATATTTAAGAATATCTATACCTAGAATCTATCCTTTATAAGGAGATTATATAGAGAGAAGTAAAGAATATAATAGGCTAGGCTTCTAATAAAAAGATAGTTAGATTAGATAGAATATTAAATAAAGTATTAAAATAAAGTAGAAAAGAGTTTAGAGACTATCTATAGTAGCTATTTAATAACTATCTAAGTATAGACTACTATCTTTAGTATTTTTAAAAGTTAATTACTATAGTCTTATATAAGTAAGATAAGAGTAACTATACTTAAGCTAAGTTATATTAACTAATTATATTACTAAGTACAATTAGTAAGATACTAAAATCTATTATAGTGGCGCGTCTAAGCTACCTTATAGAAGCCTATAATCTCCTTCTTTATAGTTATTTTAAGGGTAGAAAAGAATTATTAATAGAGATAGCTATATATACTATTCTTAGTTAAATCTATACTATCTAGATATTAAAGAAGGTTATTATAATATTTTTTCTTAATATCTTAGAAGTATTTAATAATATATTATATAAATAACTACTCTATAACCTTTATAAGTAAAAGATATATAGTATAATTATAGAGTATATAGCTAGTTTTATTACTAAAAGGTAAATTAATCTAAAAATTCTAAAGTATATTCTAAATAGTTATAGGATAATAATAGATATCTCTTAGAAATTATTAATATTACTAATTCTCTATCTATTCTATAATATAAATTTATTAGAAAATACTACTAACCCTTTTACTAATATTATAAGCTTAGAATATATTAATAATATATATATTATAGTTAATAGCCTATTAATAAAGAATAATATTAACGCTCTTTATTTAGCTTATAAGAGAGTTAAGATATAGATAAAATAATATATCTCTATATTTACCCTAGTAAAGTATTAGCTAGTATATTTCTACCTTTATAAATAACTTAAGAATAAGCTAATTATTAATAGAAATAAGCTAGTAAAGCTTAAAGAATTAGCTAAATACTTAGGTTTAATAATAGATAGTAGACTTAACTAGTAAATTTACTTAAAGTAGGTAGAAATTAAAACTACTAAAAGACTAGAGACTATTAGCTTACTAGCTAAATCTATATAAGGAATTAGAGTTAAAAGTCTTAGATAGATCTATACTATATATATATTCTTACTAGTATTATATAGCGCGAGTATATAAGTTCTATATAAGGACTATAAAATAAAGCTATTCTTAGAATAGGTATTTATTAAGCTCTAGAAGATATAATCTATAGTAGAGAAAGTAATCTTTAAGAGCTTTAGGATAGTTATAGAGAAGGCTTATAATATAGAATTTAACTTATTATCTATTAACTAGTAGCTTAAAATATTAACTATAAGAGTAATAATTTACTTACTCTCTAGCCTAGTATATTAAGAGTTTTATATAAAGGTACTAAAGACCCCTCTAAATAAGCTCTACTAATATATTAAGAAACTTATAGGCTAAATAATTAATAAGCTAGAAGTATAATATCTATATATTATACTACTATAGAAAAACCTCTCTAAGGGATTTATAGTAGAAGATAATCTTACTATATTAATTAATTATAAGTAACTATATATCTAGGAATTAGCTATTATATTCTATATTAATAGGTTAGGAATTAATAGATAGATAGATATAATAGCGATATATTTATTAATTAGGGCTATAGTATATTAATATATAAACCCTATCCTAAAATTTACTATTTATAGTAGAGAACTAGTAAATATTACCTTAGTCCTTAAAATTATAAAAGATATAATAGCGAACTATCTATATATACTAATAAGGATCTTTATTAATAACTAAGCTACTATATAAATAATAGTAGATCTATAAGTAAGGCTATATTAATTTCTAGTAAAGAAGATTCTTAATTTATTTTAGGAGCTAGACTACTCTTTAATTATCTACTAAATACTTATATATATAGAAGTTTTAAATAATAAAGCGACTAATATAATAGTAAAGAAAATAGTAAAGAGAGGATAGTAGATATTTATAATATTTAAATTAATAATAGTAATTACTACTAAAGTTAGGAAGAATATCTAAGAGAATTAAGATAGGTATTAGAAGTATTATAAGTATAGATACTAGTTATATTATATTCTACCTAAGTTATTAAAGAAGAAATAGGTAGATAAGTACTAGGGACTAAATTAGATACTTAGCTCTATCTTAATATAGATATAAACTAGTAAGATTAGCCTTAATATCTATCTCTATTCTATTAGGAGGGTAGACTTATTATAATATAACTATAAAGAGGAAACTAACTAAATAGTATACTATATATTAATAGAATATAAAGACTTCTAGGACCTTTAGATTAAGATTTTATAGTAGGGGCGAGACTAAATAAAATATAGTACTAAAGCTACTAACTTAGGGATAATATTAAGTAACTTAGTATAGATAAGATATATCGCTATCTTTATAGTAAATATAGATCTCTTAGAGTATCTTACCTAATAAGAGATTAAGCTAGCGGATATTACTAATACTAAGGTATAGTAGATATATAGAGGCTAGGGGGAGATAATAAGTACCTAATCTATTTATATATATCGCGAGACCTCTAAAAGAGGGAATCTCCTAGCTTATATATTATATAATATATCTATAGATTAACTTATAATATTATTAGGACTAAAGATACTACTAGTATAATCTATAGAGATAGATACTTACTATTATAGATAAGAGATAAAGAATAGATAATAAATAAGGGATCTATTCCTACTTATAATAATAAGGCTAAAGAGTAGATATAAGCTAAGGAAGAACGCTAAATAGTACTATTAAATAGTTAACGGACTTTATCTTTATAAAATTATTGAAATTCAAACTATTAAAGGCGAATAGGGTTTAGTAATTAGCGTTTATAGAGGGAAATAGCGTCCTTCTAGGCTTTAGATAGGTAGCAAGGTCCCTATAGGGTAGTATTATAGGCCTAGGCAGCAGGCGATTCAGACCAATACGAGGGGTTTTAGGCCCCCTCGCAGAAATCTCCTCCCGCTAGGCTATTAGCCTATAAGGTGTATGACTTAATCAATCAATTAATTAATCAATCAATCGCCTAAGCCGGCCCCCTGAGCATGCCCCCCTAAGTATAGCCCCTAAGTATAATCCTCTAAGTATACCCTTAAACATGTTC
Source organism: Cladonia borealis (assembly GCA_018257855.2). Classification (NCBI taxonomy): domain Eukaryota; kingdom Fungi; phylum Ascomycota; class Lecanoromycetes; order Lecanorales; family Cladoniaceae; genus Cladonia; species Cladonia borealis. The sequence goes on from JAFEKC020000004.1 coordinate 1,367,884, forward strand.
CTCAAGCTAATATATAAGGAAATAGCCGATATATATTAGAATTATTAGAATAAGATAATATTACTACTTCTCACTTATAATCCATACTTAAAGGTAAGAGAATAGAGTATAAGTTATATATATAGAAGGGTTATTTAGATCGGGTTTAACATCTATTAAAGTCCTATAGAGTAGCGTATATCTTTTATAATATAGCTTTTAAGTAGGAAAAGCTACAATTAAGGGTCAAAAACCTCTAGATTTATATATTTTTAGGGGTGATCTTAGGAATGATTTTTATCGGGTTTCAGCGCTATATGCATGACTTATGCTCCATTCTCATACATGGTAATATTGGCGGTGCTAAGATGTGGGAGGGAACATTGTTTAGCTGGGCTTTGTTTTAGGCATCTTGTCCTCTGTACTAGGTAGTCACTCATTATCGTTGGAGAAGGAGAATGCCAGCCCATGCTTACTCTTTTTAGCAGTACGTGTTAATAGGCCCAACCGCTATTAAAAGTGTAAGATACATCGTGTCCATCCCTTTACATAAAATCATAAAGACTCTATCGCTAGCTTAAGTGAATTCCAATTTACGGGTGAAAAGAATGCTAGGCAGGCAGGCATTCTATCGCGCTAGCAATGCAATTGAAATCCGCTTCCTGCATTAAATATTCTATGTGCCCACAGGTAATGTGACCCCTGTTGTTCTTCGAGCTTCAGTGTGGGACCCCTTATCTCGCCCAAGTCTCAAACCGTTTAGCCTGGACGCTATCTAGCATCATCTCATTCGTGATGTCCATTTCCCAAGGCTCCATTACGGAACCGCCGTGTGGCATGAAATCATCAAAGGTTCCCGCTTCGTAGTAGACCTCGCCGGCGGTAAGGTTGGGCACGTTGACAAAGGGTCCTCCATTTTCGTGGTCCATTGTGGGGAGCCTCCAGTCTTGGAATTCTCCGCCGGTCGATACAAAGACAGGGTCTGCGGGGTGTTCTTCTCCAAGCGAGGAGCTCGGGCCGGCGCTAAAGATGTTTTGGTCACTATCAGGCATGCTGGTGCCTACCATCGTTCTCTGCGCGGAAGGAATGGTCCGCGCATGCATGTCCAAAGAACGAGTGCTCTGTGGGGGTGAATGCCTTTTCCGTGGACGAGGAGAATCATCCTGAGATAGATTATGGGCCATTTTGGTGGGGGATGTTGTTGATGAAGAAGTATTGGAGAGAAGTGGAGGCCTTCGCAGCCGCTTAGCCTCTGGAGCTGTGGTTTCAGATTGTCCGGAGGAAGATTCTGGTGTTGTTGTCGTCGATGATTGATCCGTAGATTTTGTTACCGCGCTTGCGACTTTGATACACCATAACATTCCGAGATGCAGTCTTGAGTAATACGCTTGAGGGAAGTTAGGGTCCTTAAATGGGCTTAGGGCTTCTGCTACCGTCTTCAAAAGCTCTACATTTGCCCTTTTTCTGGCCTCTGGTGAGTGGAGGATTCTGGTGTGGAGATCGATAAATGCAACGGCGGGATAACATCGAAAAATTCTGCTCAGGTTAGCGAAGGATTACGTAGGGACTGAATGATACTGACCGGCCGAGGAGTGCGACATTACCAACGCTAGGAGTTGCTCCATGAATGTCCTTGATGATGTTCAATGCGGAATAAACGCTGTTGATGCGCTGCTGTTTGCTGTCCTCTTCACGGCCGCAACGATGAACAAGAATCTGCCCAACGTGGAAGCAGTACTTCAACTCTAGTTGCAAACAGTCTCTCGTAGAAGCGTCGGCTTCCAAGGGCGCATTCAACAAGGTTTTATACTTGTATCCCCATGTGCGTAGGAGACTGCTTAGCCGAGATACTTGATTAAACCGATGTGACGACCCCTTTCTCCGAGCCCCCGATGAATACAGCGAGATATATATCTCTTCCCAGAGCGACATCATATGAGTGTGCGCGACTGTGTAGTGTGGCAGCGTACAATCTGGTTCAGCTTCGAGCAGCTGCATGTCTGTATCGAAGAAGTAGAGGTCACACGGCTGGCCCGTCATGAACACCCGCTCTTTGTCCATCACGTAGAGCGCCCAGAACAATTCAGTAGACTCTGAATCCTTTTCGGTCATGGTGCCTTTTGAATCAGTGGGTAATCGTTGAAGACCAATGCTCTTCGCAACGAGACACGCCAGGTGGCAAAGTCGTTCGAACACCTGGATCTCACAGTATTCACGAGCCACCATAGCCTATAGAGCATTTCAGATTCGTCAGTATATTTCTGGATCATGTAGGATGAGTGATTGACTGGAGGTGACGAAATTGTATGTTGGAAACTTACAAGAGTAGCAAGCGCCTGCACGTTGATCAACCGAGGCTCAAGATAATTGTCTAGATGACCGAAGGCTCTACGGGAATTCTTCCAGAAAGACATCAAGAGATCGTCGTCCATGCCATTGCCGTTACTGCAATTGCGTCGAGCTAGTCTAGATTTGAGACCCAGTGTTAAAAGAATAATGTTACTATAGCACAAACTTTTCGCTTCCATGAACTCAGAGACAAGGCCAGAGTCGTTGTGCTCAATAGCTACTCTCAACCTTGATTCATCAAATATGGGTGTTGCAGTGTTGATATGACTCAGGAAGCAATCGATGACAGTATGGATGAACGATCGAGGGGGACTGGAAATCGCTTTACCATCCGAACTAAAATCTGGATCCCGACAGCTGTTCAGAAAGGGAAACGAATCGTAGAGAATTTGGAGCTCCGTTTTCAATGAAGCATCTTTGGCCGTGAAAGCGGTCATTTGTCCATTTCCTTTGCCTTGGCAGGTGCCGAGTATTTCCCCCAAGTCTCGCCGACATGATTCGATAAGACTCAAAGCAACTGTGGAACCGTGCTCGCATTCGCTGTCATCAAACCTTCGAGAGATGATATGGAATACCTCCCCCAGTTGCGAAGTCCTGGTATCCTGTTCAGGGTTCTCCGATCCCTGCCTAGTATAAAATAGATCGAGGTCATCGACCTCAGACGCGCGGGACGCAGAGGACGGGGTGTGGTCGGCTGAAGAGATTCTGCGGGATATAGTGGCTATTGATTGATCAATGGAGGCTAACCGGGCTCCCAAGCCTGAGAAGTCGTCTAGCCTAGGTAAATGCGGGTCAGCTGTAGCAAGAGAACGAACTGAGAAGGTACGCACAGTTGACGTGTATGGTTGACCCTCTTTCCACGGTTCGAAAAGGCGCACGTAACTCCAGCTTTCCTGCAATTCAGGCATTCGGGATGTTGACGGTTGCAGCGGATTTTGCGCGCGCGACATTGATCGCATGCAGGAGTGGTAGGTGCACCGTCTATTTTCGCACCCGCCGGCTCGGGAGCTGCTGGAGATGGTGACATGGACGCAGAGGCGATCGATAGACCTTTTGAATCAGGGGAGAGACCTTACTTAGTTAATAGGCCAGGAGCGGGCTAGAACTATGAGTGGTGAAGTTGTTGCACCGGCTGCCAGCCCAACAAAGCGGACAGTTGTTAGGGTCCGAGGGTACAGGGGTCCAGGGGTCCAAGTGCTTAATAGGATAGGTCGATAGCCAGGTAAGGTCAAGTAAAGTACCTTATTATCGGATGCTGGAGCATTTATCTAGGCCTGTTGGGCCTGTGCAAACAATACAGTATGCACGACAATTAAAAGCAAACTTGCTACAGTTGCTTGTGTGAATGTAAGCTAGGTCATACTTCCACTGGCCGCCTCTAGTCATTATTAATATAACTACCTTAGTGGCCAATTAATCGATCAAATAGACTTTTATATATATCTTACGGCTTCATTACGACCTCCCCTAGAAAGATATTCTAACGATGTCGTTAAGCATTGAAAATGGAACGTCAGTAGCTTGGCAAACCCTTGCGTCCAGGGTGGGCCCCCCACTAACCCCTACTTAGTATGTCGTTCGTATGACTGCATGGCAGACGAACATTAGGTTAACAGCCACATGAGGTGAGTAATAATTAATAATATTCCGACTTCCGAGATATGTTTGACTCTATACCAGAATCGAATTGCACTACGGCTGGACTACGGCTGGACTACCGTTGCTCACATCATTACAACCAATACCCCAGCCTTATGAAGGGTCGCCCATCGAAAGCTTAGTCAAAGAAGTGTACTGACATCACGTCATGCTGGAGCTCGAAATGCATTTGGGATTGATCTCCCGTGCTAGAGGCTTTTCAGGTCCTGGACGCGAAAGTAGGTGCAGTGTAGCATTTTGATACGGGATTCGAGACTCTATGAGGGGCCATCGAAGTAAGCAAGGGATTCCAAATCTGATCAGGTCCTCGGTATAATCGACTGACTTCTTAGATGAGAGACTCAGCTGAGGCCATAACGCAATTTTCCTACTTTAATGTGCCTGCAGTGAGGTGCTCCAGCATCAGCAACCAGCATCAGCAATATCAAATAAAATGTCATTCCGTACCTACTGTATATGATTAGGAGATAAGGTTGGCAATCACTCACCGCTGTTTACTCATGCAGAATCAATCGCGATATAAGAAGGTTTCGGTATCCCATAGGCTGAGGGCCGATTCGCTACGGGAAAAGGGTGGCCCCGTAAGATTACCTATACCATACAGGCAGGTCCAGTGGCCTGCCCTGCGTCCACAATTTGCGGTGATTGGCCAGCACGGTACTGGTGCGGGTCGGCCGGATTTCGAGCATATTAGGCGTCCGACCAGACGTCGGGCACATGCAATGCTTAGTGATCTGTCGCTCGATCCTTACGCAGTTTGGAGCCTTTTGTCATGGTTTGAATACATAGTGTCGCTCAGGCCAAGACGGTGAGGAGGCAGGCGTGGGCTGATCATCGTGGCAGTAAGTGGCAGGATTAGAGTTGCTGCTATGATGACCTTGCATATGCGTTCTTTTACCGCAGACCCCACCCTTTCTGCAGGCTGCAGCGGCACAATATCTTTCCTATCGATCTGGAGGGTCCTTTTTGGATCCAACAAAGGTGCAAGCATGCCGTTGCGCATATTGAGCGGATTCAAGTGCAGATCATCCTAGGTAGAGCTCATGAACAACGGCTCTTGATATGCAGGCAGTCCGCAGATCTGATCGGCCATGCTTTCCTTTCACTATTCCCAGCTGACTGAGCCGCTTGCCAAGGGGTTACAAGCATAACAGGACTTTGAATTGAAGAACAAGCGAATCAGTATGTGCCATGGAGCACATAATGTAATTCGTTGCAAGCTCGGCGATGTATGGATCGAGTTTCACCGCCGCTGGCATTCGACGCTTGTAAATATGCGTGAATGAGTGTGTGCTGGAAGAGCGGACAGCTGTTGTTCCTCCAACAGTGGCAAACTTGGTGGGAATAACAAACTATAGCAGAGTCAAATTCAGCTCAAGAAAAACTCGTTGTAGCACGTGTCTCTGTCTAATATGCCCACGAACCGGTGGAGGAGTATTGAGACAGCGGCGGCAGGAAGGCTTTTTCTCCCAACTAACGCTTACAGTTATTCTTGGTGTTGGGTCACCAGTGAACGTAGCCCGACCTTGAACGCCAATTCTACCACATGACGATACTTACGTTGGATAGCCTTTACCAGAATACGACCTGAAGTCGAGTATCGCCTCCATACCACACTTCGCGTTTGCTCCATCTTCGAGAAGGAAATCATGGTGCTGACGTAGTTCTCCGAAGGATTGCTGCAATTGTCTGGTTGTGTCGATCTGAGCCGCCGCCTCATCTCACTATTTTCGTATCCTTGATGTACAGCTGACTGTAGTCTGCTATGGTTGATGGAGATCACTTTGACTATCTCCTGGCTGCCCCTGTCAAGATCTTCGAAATTTTTGTCTAGAGCTGCGGCCTGCAGATCAGACTCCTCGTTTAATTTAAGGCAACCAGAACACGTAAGACCAGCGCACTTCGAAAGGAGTCCAAGGTTCCTGCAAGTCTTTCGATCTTGTCCTAATTCCATGCGACTTGGACGGCTTTGTGCACGCTCTTCCACTCCTGGGACCTTACGCTGCTCTCAAAATGACTTAGTAGTCGGATTATTTCGTCAGCTACGACGACGCAATCTGACACAAGTTCTGCACGCTCCTGAATTCGTCGAGTCATTATGAACTAGGACAGGAATCATTGAGGGACTTACCGGTGGGCTCTCGATCATGCAACTTACCCTCAACAGGTCTGGTCTTTCTTCAGCTGTCAATCGATTATTCCTAAAAATTAATTAGTCAGTCATACGCCCGAAAATCTGATTATTTCGCCCGTTGTGTGTGTACCATTATGTGTTTCAACGTTTTCATCTCTTTGACTCAACGAATATTCGACATTCCTTAGATATTGTCTTGTCTTGGCATATTTGAGTTTCATTTTGGCAAGCTTCAGCTCTCCATTCTCTCCAAAGATGCTGAAAGTGCCCGCATTCTTTGGCTCCGTTATAAGGCGTTGATCATATGGACTGATATCAGCTGGAAGTTTATCACTCAATCTCTACTGCATCTCCAGGTCCTGAGCTAATTATTTGCATCCTTGGCTTGCGTTTCAAGTCTTCTACTATAGATCAGCGCCTGACTGATATATTTGATTTGCGTTTGTAATTATTTCGGCGCCGAATTCAACAAATTGAACAACCGCAGCAGCCATGTTGAGAGCGTTCCATGGATCAATCATTCTTGCCAGCTATCAGTGTGCTATGGTTCCAGAATACAAGCCTAGTGTCTCTCTGGATGTGTCTATGTGTCTGGTATGTTGGGAAAGAAAGCAATCGTTCTTCTCAACTGAATACCTTATCATAGACTGCGAAGGTGGCTGGTAAGAGCGCTTCACGACTAGACGCCGTAGATGCTTTCCCACTGGCTCAGAATTCTGAAGCTACGTACAAGGGTGAGCGCCTTACTCACGCCCCGCAACCTTCAAGTCCGTAAAGGCAGTTATATTTTCACTGCGGACGAGACTGTAGAGATAGCGCGAGCTTACACCCACAGATCAACCCAGGAATTCGGACTGACTCAAGGCAGCCAGGTGCGAGTCTTTAGTCAACTTAGCCTTACAAGGCGCCAGACAAGACCATAAGCAGATCAATTCGCAGGAAACGTGCAATAAGTCTGAACGTGGCCAATTTTATATCTCACATCTACCGTAAATTTCTCTCCCACAGCTAGAATAGCAGAGGTGACTTTGATTTTCTGTTTCTTCCATTTTCCCTTTCTACCCTGCCAATTGATAATGGAGACACAAATCAAAATATACCCTCTCAAACCAATTTCAAACCTCATTGAAATCTCTTGAAAGCCCTAGGAGCTTTGCCAGGGATACTGAGTGGGCCCAGGTCCCGGAGCCGGATCCGGATACGTAGTCTCGTTGCAGAATGCTGCGCAGCCAAGAATCGTGCTAGTAGTCGGGAGGTCAAAACTGAAGTCCTCCATGCCGACTGTATAGTAGCCGTCTGTACGGTGGGCTTGCTGTTGGTCTACGGGAATGTTGGTCCCTAACGGCAAAGCGCCGAAGGCGATAGTCAGTATACTAGGCTCAAGGGTATAGAGAGAGATGCTATATTTGATTGAAAAGGGCGAATGAACTCACCGTCTCTCGCGGTGTTACATGAGCGGCGTATGTATCCTAGGACTTGAACCTTCATGGGCGACTGCCAGATAGAGTGGCACTCCATGTCACTCCAGGTGCAAGTACTAGTGCGTGTTATTACCATCACTTGGAATATGTGGGCCTAGATTCAAGGATTGCAGACGTACTCCGTGTTGGTGGTTTGCTGGCAATCTTGCACGTTGCCATTCAACCCTGCACTGATTGTATATATATCAGTCAGTTTTAATGTATCACCAATACCGCCCTCGATGCTGGTAGAGATAGTTGCTGTAGCTGACCAGCCGAACGTGGTGCAGCTCTGCTGTTGACTTGCTTGGGCGTGCTCGCAAGTCTGCGTACTGCCACAGTCAATGGAATCACTGAGCTGCCAACCATCATAGTAATTTACGGCAGCGATGAGGAAGTAATCCGTCCTAGGAATGCAGCAACCATTAAACGTGAACAGTGATATATACGTCGACTTTGAGAGGAAATGACAAACCAGCAGTGCTGGCTGCCCTTGCCACCGTTATTACAATCAGAGCCGGCATAGTAACCTTGGCCGTCATCGTTGGCCCATTGGCTCGTGGCAGTCGAGAACGAAGGGTCATTAGTCGAGCAGGCTGGAACGCCCGCGGGCAGGCCACGAGCCTGAAGGCCAACTGCAATGTGGGATGGTAGTCCTGGCAGGGCTGCCGCCAGCCGAACTAGAACTGAGACGACAGCTGATTTCTTAAGTTGAAACATGTTGGTTCTGGTGCCTGGTAAGGATGATAGGTAGAGGGGTAGTTGGGTGGGTTGTCGAACAATTAGAGTCCAAGTGCAAGATTTCGTATTCAAATCGGACTAAACTGGAAAAAGGAATGGAGTACCTGTGATTAAATATTTCCGTATCGACCTGCTTTGGTAGCTATATATATATTGTCCTGATACCCCTAGCTTCCTGTTGGGCGAATTCAAAAGTGGGCAATGAGTGGCAAACGTGAGTCTGCCGTTACCGCAGCCTTGTAATCTCTTACTGCAAGCTAATGGACCAGAGCTGACGGGCGCAGCGATTGGGTTGCAAAGTAATACCAGGCTTATAGAAATGGTAAGTGGCACTGCTAGAACGACACTGTTGAGACGGCCCGCGAGAATTATATTTATCGAAAAGATACACAAAACGAAACACTGGGTGTTATAGCGTCAGATTAGCGCCATGCTGTTGCCGGCAGAACAGCTCGCATAGCCAAACCTTCGACACCTCGCCCCTAATTTGGACGTCCCTTGAAACTTGAACCAGGCAACACACATTGACATTGCCCTAATGATTGAATGTAGTACAAATCATACATAGTGGCTCAGAAATGGCCCCAATCTGTGCTTTCAGAACGTTTCAAAGAGTAATCTAATGTATAAGCCTTGAGAGGCGTTTTCTGTCTTTGCAAGTAGGTGAAACAAGAATATTCCTGGGTCCTGTACCCCATAATGGAGGATTCAAGTGCTTTATAAGGCCGATCATACCAGTCTAATTGTCAGTAGTCCTTGGTATAGACTTCTCAGTGCTCAGTGAGAGCTCGAAGGAAAGCCTCCATGGGGATACCAACCGTAACATATATCTGATTGCTGCTCAAGAATACTAGTAGGTTCCAAGTTTATCAAGCTGTGGTCACCATATGTAAGACGCTTGCTTCCTGCAGAAAAGCCCTCGCTTGCTGTTCTGGAGGGGCAAGCGTTAGACGGACTTTTGTAGTATCGCCTTGGCTTTCTTAAAGGCCTAGTTGCGGGCAGCAGTTAACGAGTTTGTTGTGCAGTACCGGCGACAGCATGTTGGCTAAAATGGTAACGTCGTGCTGTATCAAACGGTCAGGAGTCGAACGTAATGTTCGAATTGACAAGTATCCCTGACAAGAAAGCTATTCTAGCCGGAAACGTCATCGCAGGCAAGGTAAGTACAGGCTGAGCTCAGTAGCCAAAGCCTGATATACGTTCTTCCAACGCTTTAAGTGGAGGATTACGGGACCAATGTCACTGATACCGACATGCTAGCACATTTCAAACACGGGAGGCAAGGTGGAAAGATACCATGGATTTTGTTTCATGTGTCAGAGCAGCCCAAGTGTTCTCCCAACATGAAGCAGGATTTCCCGAGAAGAATGGCGAAGGAATCAACGACACGGGAAGGAAGTTAGCTGAAGAAAGAACATTGTAAATAGGTAGGCGGTAGTGGTGCGATCGGACGCTGAGATTATTCCCTAGAGTGTTTCATAAGCTGCATAGTGGCTGAGCGACATCCCGCAAAGCTAGACATAGCAGTCATTGCCGACAAAGGATGTTGTTGTCGTTCTGGTTGCTTGAGCGGGCCAATCCGAAACTGTTTCGTCCATTAGGTCTAGTTCTAGGGCTGACTAAATCTTGGCGCAAAGAGGACAGCTCTGTTATTCCGCTTCACCTGCGGTATCAGGCTTCATCCAAAGGCCAATGTTGCTAACAAACTCCCAATAATGAGACCTCTAACGTCAATTACAGCTTTTCTGTGTCTTTTGTCAACGTATTGTGCCGCCGAACCAAGTCTGAACAAACCACTCTCGTCACATCAGATTCTTCCAGACAATTTCAAGCCGCCCCAGGTCTTCAAGAACGCTAACCTCCTGCGAAACATCAATCTTGAGAAGGGCTACGTGAAAGAGACTGTCAATGTCGTGATAGAGAATATAGATGGGCAGGAGCAGGATACTTACTATATACCGTTTAAGGCAGAGGTGATTGGGAAAGTGGGAGGGTTGGAAGTTAGGGACAAGAAAGATGCCGAGAAGCCCGCTTTCCTGAGCGAACTCGTCGAATATGACCCCTACAGGTGTGCCGTGCTTGCTGTCTTCAGGCTCCATTGTAGTCCCGACTGATTTTTTTGCTAGTCCCACTCAATTCTACCGTGTCACCCTACCAATCTCTCTTGCTCCAAAAGCTCAACAAACCCTATCTATAACCTATCACGTTCTCTCATCTCTCACACCCCTCCCAGCCTTGATTAAACAGCAAGACAAGCAGTATCTCGCATACACGTTCTCAACGTATGCTCCCTCAGCATACTTGACCCAGAAGCAAAAGACAAAGATCAAGTTCCCAACCGCCGAAGTTCCAGATTACACGTTTAACCCTGAGCGGCAAGGTAGCACTTTTACTTACGGGCCCTACGAGGACACTCCTGCTGGCGCTGAGCAGGAAGCCAGCGTGCGGTACGAGTTTACCAAGCCAATCCTCCATGCTACGTTGCTAGAACGAGACATCGAGATCAGTCAATGGGGCGGCAACATAGCTACCGAGGAGCGTTACTGGCTCACGAACAAGGGTGCTCATCTTGATGGCCACTTCTCCAGGGTGACCTGGGCATCCACACAATATTACAACCCACCCACAAGCGCATTGAAGATGCTCACAGTACCCTTAAAGGTCGGAAGTGTGGATCCATACTTTACGGATGATATCGGAAATGTTTCTACAAGCCGCTACAGGAGCAATTTCCGTGAAGCGCTCCTTGAATTGAAACCGAGGTACCCCATTTTCGGGGGCTGGAAATATAGCTTCCGTATTGGATGGAATGGGGACTTGAAGAATTATCTCCGAAAACTTGTGAAAGGAAATGGCTACGTGCTCAAGGTGCCTTTCTTGGAGGGCCCTAAGATGAACGAGGGACTGTCGTACGAGAAGGTAGAATTGCGTGTTATCTTGCCTGAAGGTGCTAAGTAAGTCGCCTTCCCTCGGAAAGTCATCGGCTTTACTTGTGAGCAACGTGGACTCTAACATTCCCGGTTGTAGGAACGTGATGTATCAATGTCCAATGCCTTTAGTATCCAGCGAGATCACTTCCCACAAGACCTTTATGGACACGATTGGCAGGACCACGCTGAAACTCACGGCTATGAACTTGGTGGATGAATCGAGAGACAGAGACATAATTGTCACCTACGACTACCCATTCATGGCGGCTTACCGAAAGCCGATTACAATCTTCGCTGGTATAATGGCTGTATTCTTGACAGCGTGGAGTATTGGCCGGTTAGATGTTAGCATAGCAAAGCCATCGTGAGTAAGGTACCTTGTGTAATATAGAGTGTCTCATAGTCAATGGAACTTGACGTCAAAGCCCAAGACATGGTGTGCATGATGCTAGTAGATATGCGGTGGTAGACATATGCAATATGTACAGTCGCTCAGGCGGACTTCCCACGTGCTCCAATTGACCAATCAGATCCCTTATCATGGGAAAGATGTCACCCATATCAAATTCGAGATGCTTGAGAGGATCCATCAATTGACTCCTCATAGGGCTGGATTTCTCCGCAAAAGCAATAACATCTACGAGCGTACCACTGTTGCTTCAATGTCACATCCAGCACCTCTATTAGAATATTCCCAGCATTGAAGGATTTTAGGTGGGCGAGCCTAATTCTACGCGGGAACCATGCAGTAAGAGCCCCGCCTCCATGCATGCCAGCCTTTTGTTAACCGCGCCCATCTAGCTTTGGCCAACAGCTGCGAACGTCGCTGTTGAAGGACTATTACTATTATTACATAGCTTACGATGACTTGAAGGATGCCCTGAAAACCCCTTATGAACATGATCCCACAGCGCAAGACCCCCACCCGAAACGAAGGCCATGGACAGAAGAAGACGAGAAAGCCTTTGTTGCAGAGCTCGAAGGCGAACTCGACAAGGTGTTTACTTTCCAAAGGGTGAAGTCGGGGGAGATTGTTAGGCGGATCAAAGTCACCGACAAGGAAGTCAACGATGTTATCGGTCGTCTGGACAAGAGGGGACCGAAGCCTGCACAGAATGGGAATACCGGGCACGTTGAAGAGGACGATGTCCCTACGGAGGAGGATTTCATGCTTTTGGAAGAGGACCTGAGCGATATCATTGCTGATGTGCACGATTTGGCGAAGTTTACGCAGCTAAATTATACTGGCTTTCAGAAGATAATTAAGAAGCATGATGTGAGGATATACGGCCTTCAGTGCTTGTGATGATACTGATGAGATACAGAAACAAACGGAATGGCATCTTAAGCCTGTCTTTGCTGCACGATTAAAAGCCAAGCCGTTCTTCAAAGATAACTACGACGCCTTCATTGTCAAGCTATCTAAGCTCTATGATCTGGTGCGGACTAGGGGTAATCCTGTCACAGGCGATAGTGCAGCTGGAGGCGGTCAACAGAACTTCGTTCGGCAAACAACCAAATATTGGGTACATCCGGACAACATCACAGAGCTGAAGCTCATCATCCTAAAGGTACGTCTAACGAGTCAATTGCTGCTTGCATACTGACATGTAGCAGCATCTTCCTGTATTGGTATTCAATGCAAGCAAAGAGTTTGAGGCAAAGGATTCAGCTATCTCGTCGATCTACTATGACAACCCTGAGACTTGGGAGCTGTATACTGGGCGATTGAAGAAGACAGAGGGTGCGGAAGCGATCCGGCTGCGATGGTATGGTGGTATGGAGACAGAGACCATCTTCGTCGAAAGGAAAACTCATCGAGAGGATTGGACAGGAGAGAAGTCGGTCAAGGCCCGTTTCTCATTGAAAGAGAAGAATGTGAATGCTTTCCTTAGCGGCAAGATGAAAGTCGAGAGCGTCTTTGAAAAAATGCGGAAGGAAGGCAAGAAAAGTGAGAAAGAGATTGGAGATCTTGAACAGCTAGCTCGGGAAATACAATACCGAGTCATTACTCGGCGACTTGTGCCCGTCACAAGGTCATTCTACAACCGGACTGCTTTCCAATTACCAGGCGATGCTCGAGTACGGATATCCCTAGACACAGAGTTGACCATGACACGTGAAGATAATCTCGATGGCAGAGATCGAGCCGGTAAAAACTGGCGTCGAATGGACATTGGCATTGACCATCCCTTTCCTCAATTACCACCTGAGGATGTCGAGCGCTTTCCCTATGCCGTCCTAGAAGTAAAGCTTCAAACCCAAGCTGGCCAAGAACCACCAGAATGGGTCCGTGAGCTCATAGGTAGCCATCTCGTCGAAGCCGTCCCCAAATTTAGCAAATTCATTCACGGCACTGCAACGCTATTCCCTTCTCGAATCCACCTCCTCCCGTTCTGGATGCCTCAAATGGACGTCGACATACGTAAACCTGTCACCCACCGCTTCGGCATCGAACGACCAGCCCAATCAACCAACTACTCCACCAGCGACGACATCGGGGACTCCGAAGACGACTCCGAAACTGAAGAAGCCTCCGAAGGCCGCACCGAGAGCCAAGGCAGCCCCACCCTCCACGGCGACGACAGCGCCGAAAGCGATCAAGACATCCGACGCCTTCGCATAGCCCGTGACGCCATGGAACAATACGACATGGCTCAACGCACCGACGCGCAGGACGAACCCACCAACACCCTCGACATCGAAGAACGCATCGCCGCCGCCCCAATCACCCACCCAGACGACAACCCTATCTACGACTCCGACTCCGAAGAAGACGACATGGAAGAAGCCAAACGCATAGGTGGATGGCACTACCGCCAAAAAGTCCTCACCCACCACCTCTCCCTCCTCGGTTCATATTTCACCAGCGGCCTCAAAAAAGCCCTCCCCGCCCCAAAACCCACCCCCATCCCCAGCACCCTCCCCCCTACCACCCATCTCGAATCCCGCCGCTTCCGCGCCCCCAAAGGAAAACGCATCCACGTCCCCGTCCGCGTCGAACCCAAAGTCTTCTTCGCCGCCGAACGCACTTTCCTCTCCTGGCTCGAATTCTCCATCATTCTCGGCTCCATCGCTGCCACGCTTTTGAATTTCGGAGATGCGTTGTCGCTAGCGAGTGCGTGGGGGTTTACGATTGTAGCGTGTGCGAGTTTGATTTATTGTTTGGTGCTGTATTTATGGAGGGTGAGGATGATTAAGGGGAGGAGGGCGGTTAGGTATCATGATAAATGGGGGCCAAGTTTGTTGTGTGCGGGGTTGGTGGTTGCGGTGGCGGTTAGTTTTGGGGTTAGAGTTGGGATGGGTGGTGGGGGTGGGGGTCTGAGGGGGAATTAGGTGCTGTGGAGTGAGGGTTGTGGTAGGGGTTTGTGTTAATGAGGGCTTATTTGAGGCTGTGGGGACGGAGGGTTATTATGACGAAATGACCCTTTCGGGCGACCAGTCGGCTTTGAATGCTCGATTTCAGCTTCAGCCAATTTATTGACGTTGGCGATGACTACCTTTTGGAGAGTTTCTTGGATAAAATACCACTGCGCGTAAAACGCCGTGCTTCCATGCGCAGCAAGGCACAGAAGCCAAACAATAGTCAAGACAAAATTGGACATATTCAATTACTAAAGGGTATATATGCTACTAACTCCCCCACAATATCTTCCCTACCATTCCCAAACATCCCTCAAAACACCACCTCGCCCAACCCCCTCCCCCTAACAGCCTCCTGCACCCCCTTCTTGACCCTCTCCACGGCAGCTCCCCAAACCCCCCCTTCACCACCCTCCACCACCTCATCAACCACCCACCCTAACCACCTAACAAGCGCAACCGCCTTCGCCATATCCCTCTCCTCCCTCACCACCCTCTCCAAATACTTCACCAACGCATCCACATCCTCCCCATAGGGCCCCTCCTCCCTAAACTCCTCCACCCACGCACTAACCGCCTCTCTCAATTCCGGCAACGTAGTAAACTTCTTATTCGTGAAAGTCGGTTTGGGGGGTTGGGCTGGGAGGGTAAGTGTACGTTGACCGCCCGGTGGTGGGGCTTGGTTGTTATGGGCGGATGGAGGGGGCCGTTTACGTTTAGAGGATGTCAAGTCGATGCCGCCTTTTTTCTGGAGGCGATCGCGGCGGGCTTGGGCGAGGAGTTCGCGGCGGATGTCGGGGGGAAGGGCGGCGAGGAAGTCGTCTGGGATGTCGGTAGAGGTGTCTTCAGCGCCTGGTTTTGAGGAAGAGGAGGATGGGCGGGGATTTGATACGAAATTTGATTGGGTTAGGGTGGAGAAAGTGGAGGCAGGGTGTTTATTGCGGGAAAGGAGGCCGGTACGCTTTCTGGTGGGAGTGGTGAGTTTCCTGGGGAGTTTGGTGGTGCGAACTTTGCGAGGTGACTGGGGAAGAATGGCCTGAGCTGCTGGGGCGGAGAGTTTGTGGGGAGATTTGTGGTAAAAGGCTAGGATTTCGGCGCGGACGTCATCTGGAAGGGCGCCGAGTATTTCGGGATCAAGTTGGGAATGCGATGGGATTACGTCTGGTGGGAGAGAGGGAGTATTAGAGCGTGATCTGGCGGCTGACATCTGATCACGAGTCTCGTCTAGCTTATTGTTGCTCTGCTTGGGTAGCAATTTTGACCGAATGTCGGAGGGGAGCTCAGCAAGAACCTCAGAATCTACCTGTGTAGGCATGACGAACTGCGTTCCCAGCGTATTGAGTGGTCTACGGGGTTTCCCACTTGGCGATACATCTCTCGAAAAGGCAGCTGCAGGGTGAGGCCCTGGTGGTACTTTGGGCTTCTGCGGACTATCGATGTCATCAATTCCGGTGTCATCTCGAGGTAATGTGGGCTTGGGCGGCGGAGCAGGAGAGGTTTTAAATTGCAAACGCTTCTGGCTGCTATCCTGGGGACTTTCAACTGGACCTTTGAGAGGCTCAAGTCTTTGCATCTGGACACCTAGTCCTCTGAGCTCGCCGGGGGAGAAGCCAAACCCACGCAAGATTGAAATGGCTTCTCGGCTAATGATATCCTTATTGTTGGTCGGGACGCCCAAAATGAGGCTCTTGTTGAAGGTGTCGCACTTACCATGTCCCAGATGCTTGGGAGGGTCCAGTGGCGCATCAGCGGCACGTCTCATGATTTTCATCGTGAGTTGCCTACCCTTCACCTGCTCGTTCACCAAACGTTTGTGCAACTCTTCGCACAAACTTTGGACAAATTCCTCGGCTTGCTCTTGCGTCACAAATCGTATTCCCCAATTGACCTCTGCGGAAACAGACTTGCGAACGACTTGCTCTCCAACTTCAACGCGGTCGATGCCGCGTGAATAGTCCCATATCCTTTCTCCAGTCTTTGGCCCTAATGTCGTAATCATTCTCTCTTTGGAAAGCTCACGTACATCTTTAACAAATCTGACACCAATTTCTTCCAACTTGCCACCTATACTGTAAGCAACACCCGGAAGCTCTTGGACTGTCAAGCCTCCCAGGAAATCCAAAACTTCCTCTGGCTTTAGGTGATATTGCCCAGCGGGTTTCGCCTTCCGTAAAGCCACTTTCGCCAGTAGGATATTACCTCCTATCCCTACGGACACCGCGCAGCCAGTTTTTTGTTTTATAGTCTCTCGTAAACTGGTTGCGATCTCGTCTGCTTTGGCTTGTTCGCGCCAGATGCTCCCTTCAGCGATACCCCTACCATCATGACCGCCCGCCGCAATACACTGAGCACTAATATCAAGCAAAGCTTCGTCCACACTTACACTTTGCACAATCCCACCTGTGTCCATGATAGCATCGTAAAAATTGCGGCTAGCATCTTCATATGCCTTGAAATCGTACGGCAGGACTTTAAGTTCTGGACACATCTTCTGAGCGTGTTTCATCCACATTCCGTTTTTGATGCCAAATTTGCGAGCTGGGTAATTACAACTTGCTATCTCGGAGCCTGAGCCCCCTCCATGGGCGACGACAACTGGCTTGTCAACATGTTGGGGGAATTTCAGCAAGGAAACCGCAGCGAAAAAACTGTCGAAATCTACATGAAGGATGTAACGCCTTGACCCAGGAGCGCGCTTTTCTTTGGTCTTCTGGGACAGCGTCTTTTCTGCCGCCAGTCTCTGGAGTTGTGACTTCAAGTCAGCTTTCCACGCAGACAAGTGATGTAGGCGTGACTCTTCATAGTATTGTTTTAGGAATTTGGGGTTTACAACGGTAGACTTCCATACTCTGGGGTCAGCTAAGAGCTGAGCATTGTGTTCTTCCGCCGTGGGCTTGGTTGGACTAGTTGCCTCGGTAATATCAAGTCCTTGGGGAATGAGCTCAGAGTGTCGTGCGACAACATCAGACTGTCCAAAAGGAGTCTCAACCGTTGGCAAAGAATGCTGGGGTCTAGCCTCGTTTGTAGGTCCAAGCTCCGCCGTATTGTCTCCCACTAAGGCATAGCACTCAAAGGGCACAGTTTCTTCCATGGATGGTGTGTCTCCACTACCATCCGTTTGAAAACTATCAACGTCTTTATTGATATTTGCTTCTACTGACGCATTCTCTTCGGACGTGATTGGCTGACTGAGGGTAGCGAAGGTTCGTGTATTGAGACCTCTAAGACTAGCTTTCGTTTCTTGCTCGAGAAGACTGTCCGTTTGGGACTCTGATAGTGGATCGTCGATAGCCGGCAAGCCATCCATGTCAAGGTCTTCGTTTGCTTTCTCACCCGGAGGAGAACCCAATAACAAATCACTGTGCCCATCGGACCCGGCTTGACGTTTCTCGGTTTCGGGGGGCGCCCCAAGAGGCTCGGTATCCCCACTACTCACAGGTGAAATCTCGATGCTGGAGGACGGAAGATTATGATGGCGTGAGTTGAGTCTGTCGGCAACGTCTTTGACTTGCGCAGTATACCAGCTAGTATCTGTCTGATCTCTATAACCAAGAGGCAAACTGTTAACCTGGCTTATCACACTTCCG
The DNA here is from genome assembly GCA_018257855.2 of Cladonia borealis. Taxonomy (NCBI): domain Eukaryota; kingdom Fungi; phylum Ascomycota; class Lecanoromycetes; order Lecanorales; family Cladoniaceae; genus Cladonia; species Cladonia borealis. The sequence continues at coordinate 1,386,086 of JAFEKC020000004.1, forward strand.
TTTTCGAAGCCCAACACTCGCTGCCCAATTCCCTCGTCAACGACTCTGTATGCATCCCATGGCAATAGTCTGCCAACTTCGATGCTGTCTACAACCCATGCTGGCTTGACGATGCGGTACTTGGAGAATTCGACCTTCTTCTTCGGTGTGAGATTGCTTGCAATGATATGGGTAACTGTAGTCTTGCCATCTAAGTACTGCATAAATCCTCCACCATAACTAACTACCAGCTTGTGTAGGTCATTAAGTGATGGCTGCGTATATCCGTTGACGTGGGCGACCACGCCTTTGAAGATAGGAGGTTTGTTTGCGGACGAGGCCCTCGTTTCAGCATCCAGGTTTTGTAGTTTTATTTTCTTTCTTCGAAAGTAATCATTGAAACCACCAAACTTGGACGATTCATATTCCTCTCCTCCTTCATCCTCGAACTTGTGCTTCTCGATTCTTTTGCGCACAGCAGAGGAATTTGCCTCGAGTCTTGAGCCCATGGCTTCCTATGTTAGCCTTACTGAGGTCTCTGCCGGCACAGAGATTCCCTCTTGGGTGGACGAGTATAGTGAGGTACCATTCCTAAGACCTCCACCGCGAGATAGGACCCAGAGGAGCCAGGGTTGTGGAAGTGAGTTGGACTTCAATGTTTGGTCGCTGGTGCCGTCACACGCTAGTTTAACGCTAAGATAGGTACCTAGATACACGGCCCCGATAACAGAAAGTTTCCATTCGAACTTTTCGAATATATAACAGCACCACTCCTCAGGCACAACACAGCCTGATCACTGCATTATATAAGAAAACAAAGATAGGCTCGTGGTAATCCTGATCATAGTAGAAGATCAAGCTTATCATTCTCCTTCGAGATCTCAATCGGCATTGCTCCTATCAAGCCCAGAGCTACTATGTCAAGCATGTTGCCCGTTGCAGTCTACGGACTGAAGGTCCCCGCTGGCGACGTTATGATTCCAGCAATTGCCGATTTTCCAGCGACAGTAAGTCTACAGCATATCTTGTCCAACTAGTTGGGAAACGACTTATGAAAACCCCAGTTCCGCATTACTATGGCTGCAATTGACCCAAGCGCGACCCCCGAACACACCGGTACTGTCAATGGCGATGCCCCTGCTCGAGCAACTTTGAAGGTTGTCTACGATCCAGCTGGACCCGAGGAAGACGAATCGGAGGATTCAGACGACGAGAATGGTTATCTCCGTAAATTGTTGGCGAGTGCCGAAGGTGATTCGGAAGACGAAGATGACGAGGATGACGACGAGTCTTCGAGCGATGACGAGGAAGCGAATGGCGGGCCAAGCGATCCATCAAAGACCAAGAAAGCACGCAAGGAAGCCGCCGTGCAGGAGATGATGAAAGCTTTGGCGGAGCAAAACGACAGCGACGATGAAATGGACGTAGACGGTTTGCCAGGTACCAATGGAATCTCCAAAAAGGTAGACAAGGGCAAGGGCAAGGCTACAGATGAAGATCTGGAAGATGATGCCAGTGAGAATGACAGCGAAGATGTAGATGGATTGGAAGAGCTAGTCCTTTGCACTCTAGATCCAGAGAAGGTAAAGCCGCCCTAGTATGTTGGATGTATATTCCCAGTCAATCGCTTACGGAATTACTATAGAACTACCAGCAACCGCTTGACATTACAATCCCTGAAGATCAGCGTGCCTACTTCAAGGTTTCCGGTACTCATGCAATATATCTTACTGGCAACTACGTTATACCAGCAGACAACGGTCACAATCATCCGCGGGGACTCTACGATGACGAGGATGATGAGGATGAATACGATATGTCTCCAGACGAGGACGAACTTGACGATGATGAGGAGAGCGATGAGCTGGACGATCTTGAAGACCCTCGCATAACTGAAGTTGGCTCTGAAGAAGAAGCAGACGAAGAAGAGGTCCCAAAGCTTGTCAAGAAAGCCGAGCAGGTTCAGAAAGGCAAGAACAAGCGAGTGCGCGAAGAATCATCCGAGAATGAGGCACCTGCAAGCCTAGACGAAATCATGGCGAAATCACTCAAGACAGAGCCAACAACTAATGGAGCTACTAATGGTGAACCGAAGCTTAGTAAGAAGCAGCTCAAAAAACTAAAAAACAATGCTGGTAAGGCCGTTGAGGCAGCTGCTGAGAACAAAAATGTGATCAAGGAGGATAGTGTTGCCGGAGCTAAGGACAGCCCTGCTAAGGGAGATAAGAAGGTTCAATTCGCTAAGAACTTGGAGCAAGGTCCCGCCAAATCTGATACAGACAAGAATAAGGCCGAAACCAAGAAGGAAGAGGGCAAGCCCAAACCTAGCTTAGGCCTGAAAACGGTGCAAGGCGTCAAGATCGACGACCGAAAGCTTGGTGCGGGGCGTGCTGCAAAGAAGGGCGACAAAGTTGGCTTGAGGTACATCGGAAAGCTCTCCAAAGACGGCAAAGTCTTCGATGGTAAGCGAGTCTAAGCCTTATCTTAAATTATTTGACGACTAACAATCGAATTAGCCAACAAGAAGGGCAAGCCATTTACCTTCACCGTTGGAGATGGGTCTGTCATCAAGGGATGGGATATTGGTGTCCCAGGCATGCAAGTTGGTGGCGAGCGTCGAATAACAATTCCAGCAGATCTTGCCTATGGCAAGAAAGGAACCGCTGGCATACCTGGAAATTCTGAGCTAACCTTCGACCTAAAACTGATAACCCTCAACTAGGAGCAAACTCTCCGACATCACTCGCTCCACTGCTGAAGAGAGCTCGATGTACAAACTTTGTACAGGTGGATCAGTTTGCTCTGGTTCGGTTTCCACTTTCTGTCTCCATTTGCGTGTTTAGAACAATGTGCATTACAGCGATGATATCCGACTTGCATTTGTGCATGGCATGGCATAGCAGGGATGACGTTGTCATCGATCAGGAAAAGTCTTGTGTATCTAATTCCCGAAGTGTAAATTTTCAAGTTGCAGGGCTACGGGAAACATCCAAAGTCGAAAAAGCGTAGTTTGCTTTCTAGTCGACCGTAATAGATTGATTTTCGCGACGCGTTAAGACGCGTCTTTCCTGATCGTCTATATCCCTCGAAATCCGTAAGTCCCAGACAGACACCCTTTAACATCAGCAAAAATGTCTTCGCCTGCTCCTCGTCGGTCGCAGCAGGCCCAATCGCAAGGTACACCGCGAGCAGCACGCCAGAATGTCCCATCCTCGTCCCCTCTGTTTTTCCGTTCATCGCCAGCGGCTGCCCCGCCTGGCAACGCCAACATGAATATCAGCTCTCCGCTGAAGCAGCCATCGATCGTAGACAGTACCCCTAGAGCGCCACCAGGTGGTATGAAAAGCCTCGCGTATCTCTTTCATAAGGCTAACGATGGCAGACTCATCGCCGATTCGATATGCCTCTTCCTCAAGCCCTACACGTGCGTTGAATGCTGCCCAAGAACCCAATGTACCGACAAGCAGCAGTGGACTTTTTGTGCGATCATCAAGAGCATCCGCGCCAGGCTCTTCTGCTCTCAACAACTCTAGACGAGGAGATATTCACTCAGATATTTTCGGCTCTGGTTCTACACCTGGCCGTCGACGTCGGCTTTTTGTTGATGAGAACGGCGTTCCGATCCAAAATGACCCCTCAGACCCCGCTACGTTTTCGAACATTGACCCGAATACCTCCGAGGCTGATGCTATTGGAGGCTCATCTACTAGAATTATATGGGGCACGAACATCTCAATTCAGGATACTATGTCAACATTCAAGGAGTTCCTGCTAGGTTACCAAAAGAAATATCGTATGTGGGCCGACGGAGCTACAGAAGAGGAAACTTCGGAGCCCGGAAGTGGAGGCAACGAGAGAGAATATGTCAATATGTTGAACGATATGCGCCACTTGGGTGTCACTGGACTTAATCTTGACGTGCGCAACCTCAAAGCATTTCCCTCTACAGTCAAACTTTGGCACCAATTACAAGCCTATCCACACGAGATCATTCCCTTAATGGATCAAGCGATCAAGGACATAATTGTAGACCAAGCCGAAGAGGAAATGAAAAGATTGCGGGCTGAACAGCAGCTACAGCGGCAATCGAGGCCTGCTAGCTCAATGCCGCCAGTCCCAAGCTCGGAGACCAACGGCCATGTGGATTCGCAACCCATGATACCGGACTTGGTGCAAGAAGTTGAGACTAAGATTTATAAAGTCAAACCATTTGGGCTTGATAAGTCCGTGAATATGAGAGAGCTGAACCCGAATGGTAATGACTAGCCCCTAATCATCCTAAGACGTAATGTTGACGATCATTAGATATGGACAAGATGATCAGCATCAAAGGTCTTGTCATCCGTACAACTCCGGTAATACCAGATATGAAGACAGGTGAGGAATCGAACCTAGTGACCAATTGAAGTGCAGAGACTAACGATCATGATAGCCTTCTTCCGCTGCCAGGTCTGCAATCACGCCGTCAATGTATCGCTTGACAGAGGGAAAATTGCGGAGCCAACAAGATGCCCTCGCCAGGCGTGCGAGTCTCAGAATTCTATGCAGATCATCCATAATCGTTGCGAATTTGCAGACAAACAGGTCATTAAGCTTCAAGAGACGCCTGACAGTGTGCCAGACGGCCAGACGCCGCATTCAGTCTCTCTTTGTGCCTACGAGGAGCTTGTTGACGTCTGCAAAGCTGGTGACCGCATTGAAGTTACTGGCATCTTCAGAAGTAATCCTGTCCGCATAAATCCAAGGCAAAGAACCATAAAGGCACTGTTCAAGACTTATGTTGACGTCCTACACATTCAAAAGGTCGATAAACGGCGATTAGGTCAGGACGTCTCCACGATCGAACAAGAGCTTTCTGAGCAAGTCGCTGGCGATGTAGAAGAAACTCGAAAGATTAGCGAGGAAGAAGAAGCTAAGATCAAAGCTACCGCTGCTCGAGGCGACGTATATGAGCTTTTATCCAGATCATTAGCACCGAGCGTGTACGAAATGGACGACGTAAAGAAAGGAATCCTACTGCAATTGTTCGGCGGGACAAACAAGACTTTCGAGAAAGGCGGCAGTCCCAAATATCGAGGAGACATCAATGTACTACTCTGTGGTGATCCCTCAACATCGAAGTCCCAGCTCTTGATGTATGTCCACAAAATTGCACCCCGAGGTGTTTATACCAGCGGCAAAGGTTCTTCCGCTGTCGGTCTCACTGCCTACATCAGTCGTGATCCCGAGACCAGACAAGTGGTCCTTGAATCTGGTGCTCTGGTACTTTCAGACGGGGGTGTTTGCTGTATTGATGAGTTCGACAAGATGTCAGATTCAACTCGCTCCGTGCTCCACGAAGTCATGGAGCAGCAGACTGTCTCTATTGCGAAAGCTGGAATCATTACAACTCTCAATGCTCGTACAAGCATCCTAGCCTCTGCAAACCCTATTGGAAGCAAATACAATGTCAACCTTCCAGTCCCCCAGAACATCGACTTGCCACCAACCTTACTCTCTCGTTTCGACCTCGTCTACCTCGTGCTCGATCAAGTCGATGAACAGACCGATCGGCGCTTGGCCAGACATCTCGTAAGCATGTACCTCGAAGACAACCCCGAAAACGCCAGCAGCCAAGAAATTCTCGTAAGCACTCTTCGCTCATTTTAATCCACGAGGATAAGACTAACCATTTCTCCAGCCCGTCGAATTCCTCACCTCATACATCTCCTACGCCCGTACCTACATCCAACCTCGCATCACCCAACCCGCCGCCGAAGCCCTCGTCACCGCCTACGTCCAAATGCGCAAACTAGGTGAAGACGTCCGCGCCGCCGAGCGTCGCATAACAGCCACCACCCGCCAACTCGAATCCATGATCCGTCTCGCCGAAGCCCACGCCAAAATGCGCCTATCATCTGAAGTCACCGCCAACGACGTCCACGAAGCCGTTCGCCTCATCAAATCTGCTTTGAAGCAGGCAGCGACGGACGCGAGGACCGGACTGATTGATATGGGATTGTTGACGGAAGGGACGAGCGCGAGTGAGAGGAGAAGGAAAGCGGATTTGAAGAAGGCGATTACGGATTTATTGGATGAGATGACAAGGGGTGGGGGGAGCGCGAGGTATGCTGAGGTTTTTAGGAGGATTGGGGAGCAGGGGAGTGCGCAGGTTGAGGGGACGGAGTTCGCGGAGGCTCTGAGAAGTTTAGAGCAGGAGGGACAGGTTGTGGTGGGTGGGGAGGGGCCGAGGAGAAATATTAGGAGGATTACTGGCGTGGTTTGAATTTGCTGAACGGTTGTTTCACGGGGTCTGGTGGCTTAATCGCGTCCCTGGCGGCGTTGTGTTATGCTTGTATGCTTATGAAAGACAGAATTTAAGATGGAGAATCACTCTTGCATAAGGAGTTAGGAGCTTTCGATTCGCTGCTAGCTTCACAGTGTAAATGTTGCCATCAAAACACATGGTCACTTGCGCGTTATTCTCGGCCCACCATGGCTATGAGGAGAAAGATTACAGAGGCGAAGCAAGCAAGACTAGACACCTGCCTTCCATCGATAATACATACCTTAGGCCTCCCGTGTGCATGGTAATCAGGCTTGGGATGCTAGAGAGGACTGACTTTCCAGCTTGGCGAGGGAGTTATATATAACACTGTTCCGCAAATTCCCAAGATTGTCCAGATGAGTCGAACGAACTATAGGTACTGATGAGATCAACATCTCCCATAAATACCCCCTTGGGAGAGCCTTCGGTGTCGATAATCTTGCTGCCCCATCTCGATCCGTCTCTCGAATTATCATGTCGATAAATGATATATTGAAGCGCGAAGATCAATGAGCTCGTCCATGAAACAAAGTTATCACTGTCGGTGGTTTTACCCCGCCAGCGCAGGTGTCTATTGAGCATGCTGGCCACGTCATGAGGATCCAACGCAAGGACATCCACTCTGTTGTCCGCGCAAGCATGCATTGCATCCTTGGACTTCACCCAGAATGGGGCTCGGAACAGGTCCGCCGGCTGCATCATTTTATCCTCCGCATTTAGATGTGGTAGACGACCTCCATCGATGGCAGCGATAAAGACAATGTTGACGGGTTGGAAGACGTACGGATCCCAATGGTGTAGGTGCTCGGTGGGTGGTGGGCAAGTCGCAGCTGGTACTGAATAGCATCCGCATATACAGACGGGAGCACACTGCGGTTTTCTGAATCGAAGCTGGATCCAATGAGTCGATCGAGCGTGACTGCATTAAAATCTACCCAAAGATAGCCCCTAAAAATCACGTGATTTAGGCCGAGAATGTTTGATGTTCGGGATCGACAGGCATGCTCAGTAGGGGCCCCCCGGAGGCACTCTCAACGCTACCAAATTTTGATGCCCGAAATCGCGCGATCTGGCCGCTTGCTACAGCAGCAATATGCCAGGTGTTGGAGGATGGGGGAGGTGAATGGGGCAGATGGGGTGCCCTGTAGATTACGCCCGGGCCCTGGAAGACCGCGCATGGCCCTAGAGGATCGCGCAGGGCCCTGAAGGATATGCTCCGGCTCGGGCCGCAGCCCCTACCGGTCCCCGGGCGAAAATGGAAGGTGTTTGGATTTGCCGACGTGGTAGCAATGGCATTTTCTGATGATTAAAGCCTAGGCCGACTATATCCAGCACTAATACTCAGCTTATCTTTAACTCCTTTCATCATCCTCCTACTAAACAGTAGAAGCATGTTGTTTCTTTGACAGTATATTATCCATACAATTCCCGCCGTGAGCTATCAGGTAGCTCACGAGCTTTCATTGCGTTATGACTCAGCTCTTTAGTCTCCATTGGCTGGTTGCTTAATTCTGGTGCCCCCACTCCTAACGTACTTCTGTCACCGGTTATTCTGCGCTTGCGTAAATTATAAATTAAGAAGCCAAGTGCTACAATGGCACAGACTCCCAGCGCAACCCCGACACCCATCCCGGCTTTGGCCCCAGAGGATAACAAAACCCCTTGCTCGGTAGAAGGCGAAGAAACCACGCTTGATGTAGGTCCGGTGGTGGATACCTTGCTTGGTATGAGCATCGATGAGTTAGCGCTGGTCGTAGACGCGGTCGTTGACGCGGGCGTTACGCTTGAAGGGAAATCGTTGTCTTTGAGTTGCACAACGATAGCGCCAGCAGCCAGGTATCCAGTGTACACGAAAATTGTTTGGGTCGTTTCCGTAACGTATGTTGTATTAGGACGAGGAACCCAGGTGCTGTTGTAGGTGATTGACATAAGACTATTTGTAAAGAAGCCCAAACATTGTGCGGAATTATACTGTGCAGAAGTATACTGTTCAGAAGTATACTGTCCCACGTCCCTATCACCTTATAAGCGTGTCCATGTAAGTAGATCGCAGCACCTACGAAGGACAGCAATATTTTGTCGTCACATTGTTCGCAATGCCAATAGAAGCCGCTGACCACCCACTTGGACAGATGCCGGGACTAATGCTCGGCCAAACCCCGCAGTTATCAAGACAGCTTGCCACATAAGAGGGCCAATTAGTGGGCAAATTAGAGGGTACACATTCGTCTCTCGTCGAATTCTGTGTAAATGAGATCACGTTGGGTGAATTGGCTTCTAATGTGGAAACTGGTGTCCAGTAATTCAAGCAACTTGTAGGAGGAGTGAACGTCGTTGTTAGCGGCTGGCTAGAACAATTGGCCTGACATTCTAAATACCCAAGCGGCGGCCCCATTTCGTCACCCATACCCGCCATCGCGTGTTGATGCTGATAGCCGACACCGAGGCTGCAAAGATATTAATTGAGGAAGACCTCCAGCGACTATACGATTAATCCGGACTGAGGAATTGAAGGGATGACAGAGACTAAACACAAGTGCGGGGTTTATCAACAATGTAGATACGAGGTCCTCCCCTATCGTGAGATACTTACGCTAGTCTTACAGGAGTGTCGGGCAGCTAAGGTAGGCTTAGCTGCTAAGCCCTGCTATAAAACTAATATATACTCCGTATGCATGGATGTTTATGGTTAGCGACGAGGTCCACCTGTACGTGGTGCTGGCAACGAACCGTTTGCCCTTCAAAGGGTTAGGAGAGCCAAGAGATCCCAGGAGTGTGAAAGTCGGGGGGAAACTACTTATCGATCTTGGGCGAGCGAAGAAGCCTCGAAAGAACACAACTACACGCTACATCGACGAACCTTCTAGTCAGTACCTAGGAATCGAACCTAAGCTGTAGCTGTATCGACTATAGGTCTACAGTACCATAGTAGTGTATGTCAAGCACCGCGTCGGGCAAGAGGGTTTATTAGGACGTATAAATTAACTGCGAAATGCTAGACGTTCCAAGATGTGTAAATGTCAGCCAGAGCGCAATTATAAAATCAAACAACCCCTGTACCAATTTGCAACACTTCAAGAACAAGGAAAAGTACCTATCCATGATCCTAGGTACGCTAGTAGATATGCTAGTCGCTCTTCCACCCTCAGCTACGTGTGCCCCGATTACCCCGCTTACAGCCTTGAGGCTGAAGCATCAAAAACCCGCAATGTCAACTGACAATGCCAGATGGCGCGGATCTAGCGCTGCTCAAGGGCACCACCCTTTTCTATCATCTCGAGGCGGAGATCGTGCTCCATTTCGAGAGTAGGAAAGTCTCATTAAAGGCTATTGCCTAGAGACACGGTCTTCCTAGTACGGAAGGAAAATTCACCGACGGAGCTGATCCCTAACGTTAGAGAAAAGCTCTTGGCCTCTTCAGCGCCTTGGCCTAGACTGCCCCGTAAGATTGGATCTTTGCATGATTCGTCATACGGCAACGTATGTGTTGAACATATCTGCCTTGATCCTGGAAATAAGCGATATTTTCGTACAGGGTTTGGATATCCCTCCAATAGCGTAAAAGAAGTATTCCAATTAATGTATGATGGACTATTGGTCACCCCCGCTGACTGCTGAAGCCATAGCTTCTGTTGGTCTTATTTGTTCTCGCACCGTACGTAGCTTTTCTTAGGTTGTGAATTGACAGCGGATGACTAAGGTAGCGCGTCTAACACGCGCCAAGACATCTACCTTGTCACGTCACATCTTCAAATACTGTGCTGAAGCCTTCCTTCTTTCCTTCTTCTACTTTACCCACACTTTTCATTCCTAACCTCATCCACCTTGGTCATGACCACACCTCTGAAGCGTAAAGCGGCCGACATCGCTACGTCCACGGCCAAGAAACCTAAAGCCAATGCCTCTATAACCTCTTTCTTCTCTTCGCCCTCGGGCCCCGTGAAATCTGTTAACACTATTTCCTCGCAAGCTTCCTCCACCGTCTCTTCCTCTCCGCCTACAGCTACTGAAGATGAGCCACCCACTACTACTAGCACTACGCCTGCTCCTGTATTCCCCGTCGCCAGCACTGTTTCTTCTGCTTCAACACCTGTACCCAAATTTGACAAGGCAAAATGGGTCGAGAAGCTAACACCAGAGCAAAAGGACTTGTTGGCTTTGGAGATCCAGTCATTAGACGAGAGTTGGTTAGCACAATTGAAAGATGACTTGCTTAGCAAAGACTTCTTGGAACTGAAGCGCTTTCTCAAGAAGGAGCATGAAGCTGGGAAGAAAATTTTTCCACCCGCTGCAGACGTGTATTCATGGTAGGCCTTTAACATAATCCTCTCAACACTTCTAATTTCACAGACTGAACTCGCTTAGGTCCCGACACACCCCACTCAACACTGTCAAAGTTGTCATCCTCGGCCAAGATCCCTACCACAACCACGGCCAAGCACACGGTCTCTGCTTCTCAGTCCGCCCTCCCACACCCGCTCCACCCTCCCTCCAAAATATCTATAAGTTACTCAAAAAGGAATACGACACCTTCTCTCCGCCACCCAATAAGGGAGGATTGCTCACTCCATGGGCTGATAGGGGAGTGCTACTATTGAATGCCTGCCTGACAGTTAGGGCACACGAAGCCAACAGCCATGCCAACCACGGCTGGGAGAAATTCACGCAGAGGGTCATTGACATTGTTGCTAAGAAGAGGACCAATGGCGTGGTGTTCTTGGCTTGGGGGACGCCTGCTGCCAACAGAGTGAAGAAGGTGGATAGAGTCAAGCATTGTGTTTTGCAAAGCGTGCATCCTAGTCCTTTGAGTGCTTCAAGGGGATTCGTAAGTCATCATTTCCGATACTCTCGACGAACAACACTAATACGTGGCGCAGTTTGACTGTGGACACTTCAAAAAGACCAATGAGTGGTTGAAGCAGAGATACGGTGACGATGGTGTGATCGATTGGAATTTGGATGTTCCACCTGAGAAGGCAGGTGTTTAGGGTATCATGTTGACTTTGGGTGTTGGGAAGATCAACGCGTTGGACAAAGCGCGTTTTCGGAGTATCGTACTCAAATAATATGAGCGGGTCAGCGAGCGGTCGGTGCCTTGATTATGTATTGGCGCAATCTTGCTGACGAGATGTGCTTTTCCTATAAAAGAATGGAGGAGAAGGATGTCATACTGGACAGGACCTTGCTGTCTGTTTTTATTTCCTACAAAAGAATGGAGGAAAAGGATGTCATATTGGACAGGACCTTGTCGTCGTCGTTATCATTTCCTACGAAAGAATGGGGGAAAGGGATGTCGTACTGGACAGGACTTTATCATCGTTATTATTATTTCCTACAAAAGAATGGAGGAAAAGGATGTCATCCTGGACAGGACCTGGTTTTCTTTATGCTTATTTCCTACAGAAGAATGGAGGAGAAGGATGTCATCGCGGACAGGACTTTGTCGATTGTCAATGTCTTAACTATGTGGTGGCACCGACCTGCTTTGCTTTCAATTGTACTATATAGACATCGGGGAAAACTCCAAGACCCCACACGGGTAGTATCTAGCACCGCTCAATACACTGAGTTGAAAGACAAATAGAGAAGCTAGCTTTCATATCGTTTAACTCATCGTCCATTGCCTTCCAAGGTACATCCTCCAAAATAATTCTTTGACCCATGAAAAATCCTGAAGCACCCAGCTACTACCTTCACGAACCAAATACCATCATATATTTAAAGTCAAAGAGCGTAAGCATGTCGCAAAGGGCTTTTGGGATCAATCATCTAAAGCTATCATGCTCACTCCTCAAGAAGGCTTGAACAGCCAAACCCTCGCGGATATTAGGATATTCATTGCATAGTAAAAGATGTCCATATCTTCTGCTACGAAAAGGTGTTAAGTATCTCACATGCCTGCGGAATACTTCCCCATGGTGGTACTACTGAGCAACTGAGTTGAATCCGCAACAATATCCCCCCAACAGAAAAATTGCCATCACCCTATCGTTACAAACTAGATGCATGTAGCATCAGTAGCACTAGCAGCAGATCACTCCTCCTGCTTAACTTTTATATTACCATTGCAATCCACTACCTTGTCCTTCTCTTCGAACAATTTTTCGAGGCCGACTGCGGGGTATTCCTCCAGGCGTTAACGTCGTTGTCGGCGGTTACAATCACTCTGTTCTCATGATAAAGCCTTGGGCTGAGATACTATCAAGAACCTCTTTAGTCCACATGCCTTCGTGCAGATCGGAACCCAGAAAATAAGTTAGAGGTCCGTGGTCTGTATGTACGACGGCCGGAGTATAAGGGTGTTTGCATAAGTAATCGTATTTTGTAACAAAAGATACGATGACATAGAGCTCCCTCTTGTAAGTAGGGTACCTCCTTCGGGTACTGGGAAAGGTGAACGAGTCATAGAGGATGGGTACCTCGACTGCTTCCCCATTTTTCGACGTGGTACCGACCTCCACCGGGTTCTGGAACTGGGTAATGACCAGACCCCCAGCATATCCTGACGCATCAGCCTTTGATATTTTGGTTTTCCGGTCATACCCTGGGTTATCTATGAACTTTGTCTAGACTCCTTTTTTACCTAACATCACCTCCAGTTTCTCTACAAATTTGATCATGAGATCTGAAGTATGAATCTTGAATTATAATTAATTATATCACAAGCTTAATTTGTTATTACTTCCTATTCATAGTTAGTAAAGAGGCTGATTAAAGAGTGGGAAGTAAATCAATGACTCACCTCTATCCGTTCTATGCAATTAGTTATAGGTATAAGCACTGCGAGCTTTTCTATATCGTTGGATGATAGTTGTGATACGCGTTGGTAACAGGTGCCGATAGAACAGTTAATTGGTACAGGCTCTGGGTTTAGTAATAGAGAGCTTTGCTTGATTATTAGATTTTTTGAGTTCCGTGTTTCTATTATCTCGTCGGACAGTAGATAGGCATTCGGTGGAAGACTAGACTGAGCAGTCCCAGGTCTAGGAGGAGTAATTGTTACGCGGAGACTATGCATTGTTGTGAGAGCGTTGGAGAGGTGTTTGAGACTTCAGCTAAGGCGTTGTTTGTGGACCCTGGTATCTTATGAACGAGATCAATCCTGGAAGATGATCTCGACACTGTTTATACCTTCCTTTTCCATTCCGGAACTCGGGTTCCCAACCACGCAGATACATCTTTTACGGACCTAACTTGGCCTTTGGCGTAATCTAGGATGTTTTCGTCTTCAATGCTTCTAGAGGCGTGTGCTCTTTTCGCTCGCAACCCTGACAGATTCTTGAGAGGTTGCTCCACCTGTGGTAGGTGTGGTTGGAGATGTCGGGATTGCGTTACTCCGAGGTGTATGCGTCTCTTGTGAGTCACTCACAGCGAGCATTGTGAGACACAACATGAACGCTCATATCCTTCAGGAGCCTTTAGAGTTTTCGAACCACTAGAGATATACTAGGGCAATATCCCTTCCCGGATATTGGTTGATCTTGTACCTTTTTCCCTCGAGCAAAGGGTTACTTTTTCGTGGTATTTGTGCAATCCAACAAAGCCCAGTCGAGAATGACTGGGTTTTTTCCTGGACTAAATTTTCTTCCTGAATCCGTGCAACAGAATAATCACCTTTTCTCCGCTCTTTATCGCTTCCAATGCGTTCGTTACGGGATCCCATGCTGTCATATAGGGCATCGACGGTATAGTCATAGCCTGCCGTGCACTGATATGTATGTCGAAGTTTACAACTGTCATGCTAGCCCGTATTAAACTGTACAAATGTAACATATTGTTAAGTGCTAATTCGTGGACTTGCTCCGGTAACAACGCATTGGACGCTCTTGAAGAATAGCGACGAATCGATACTACATGCTTAGCGTGCTTGAACTGACAAATTGTCTATATAGAGCTTTTCTTTCGGGCAAGGAGGATTTGCAGCCTTCGTCGCGGCAAAATCAACGGTATGCTTCCCATAAGTTTAAAGCCGATCTCAGCAACATGAAGAGGTATCCGAAAAGGTTTGAGTTGTGAGTCAGTTTCTTGAGCCTACTACCCTCGCTTGGAATTTCTGCTTTTCCCATGGTGTGCTGGGTGCCGAGCGCTTTGCTTCTCTCTTTGGTTAAAGATAAGCCAAGCACAGACTTGAAGAAAGGAGGTCATGAGGAGCGCCAGTCTCTCCGCCAACTGATTTCTAGCGACATGGGAGCGACTTGTGGCGTCAAATTCCACCCTCTCCGAAGAAGCCTGCGCGCCACTCGATTGCGAATTGGGATATTGCTTCGGCAGGGAGAGCAGAGATGGCAGGTCATGATTGAAGAGCGGAAAGTATAGAAGAGTACCAGTCACAACATGTTCCCATCAGATCATGTCCCATATTTCGGCAATCCTCGTAAGCTTCGATACCGTTGCATGCCAGAATCTCGTCCGCAGGAGGGATCAGGTATCATGATTAGTCCGATCCTTCCTAGCCTAGACTCAGCGCAGTCTCTTCATGGCCGACGGCGAGCGTGCCTTCTCCTATCCTCCGCTCTCTTTAAGGTTAGCGCTCTCAGGTAACAAGTCTTGGCTTGGAATACGTCGAATGGAGTCGTCGCGCAAATATCTCGCCACTCCCGATGCAGCTCCGGATCTCTGGTGCTAACCCAGGTCATGAGCCATTCTCTTCTTCTCATGTGCTCTCTGTGTTCATAAGCTCGCAGTTCCCACTGAAACTGCCGTCGAAAGCGTTCAGAGACCTCGTTGTCAATCGCGCTGAATTGACTATCAACGAAATCTAGGATCCCTTTTGTGTTCCCGAAGACAGTTGGGATCGTGATACTCCAACGGTTTTCGATGAAACCACATACTCTAAGTCGATGAACGTCCCACATGCACCATCCCCACTGTGCTCTCGCGCCTTGGAATTGGAGATCAATGGGATTGATGTTTATGTTCGTTGCTTCCAGTGGAATTCCTAGCCAGACCGGGTCGTGACACAAATAAGGATCCCTTTGCGATACTATCAGATTGGTAACTAAGAGATGATCTTTAGGGTTTTCAGGATCTGCGTGCCAGTTATCGAGGTCCATCACCAATCTTTGTAAGAGAGAGTTTTGATTCCTCAGATCATCCGAAGTGCCTGCGATGCGATTGTACTGGAACGCATTTAATTTAGTCGTTAAGTGGTAGCGGGCAGCATTTATCTCCTCGATCTCCCACCACCACAATGTTTGAAGAAAATCCTTCAACAGTGGTGCTTGTGGCTCTTCATGACAGAAGAGCCAGCCTTTCATGGTTAGAGCCGCGGGAATGACCATCTTGTCACCAACATACCTCCTTGTCCATCTCTCAGGCGCCTCGTCATTGTGTCTCACGTCTACAGAGCCTCCTGGATGAGTGAGCTCGTAGCAAAGTTGAAACCGCCAGAAAGCTCGACGCACACGGTAAGACTCTGAATCCGTGAGTGGGAACTTTTTCCTGTCGATGACTAAAATCCGCATCCCCACATATGACTCTACATATTCGTTGACACTTTCCGTAGTCCGCGCAGTATAACGAAGCATTCCAATGGGATCGTCGAATTTCATCATATCAACTGGTTGATTCTTTCGGTCTAGATACCAGTTGAAGAAAGCTTTTGGCGGGCAAGGAGTTTCGGGGTGTTTCTCCCGAAGGACCATGATTGCAGTAATGATTTTCTGAAGCTGTAAAGACAGCCCAGACGATCTGAGGACGCCGATGAATATCTGTTTTTGGAAATTTTTGAAAATTAGAGCCATCCTAGGAAACGCAATTATGAAGTTGTGGAGCGAGGCGAGGTCAGGTATCCTCTCCATTATAACGACATAGATTTCCGCTGGCAAATCACGGAGCGGTGCTCGTGCAAGGAGATTAACTTGTTGAGCCATGCTGTCGGGTGAGTCGTCAACTGTGGTACTATCGTTAGTAAGTATAATGCTGTGGCTAACAGTGGACATACCTATAAAGCTCTGAGTTCCAGCTACAAACAGTGAATGTACCTATAAAGCTCTGAGTTCCAGATACTAAAAGTGAGTATACCTATAAAGCTCCGACTTCCAGATACGAAAAGTGAGTAGGTTTATGAAGCTCTGAGTGCCAGGTACTTGTGATGAGTATTCTTATACAGCTCTGACCGACTTGCAGATATGAAGAGAGTATGTACTTATAAAGCTCTGAATTCCAGATATCAGCAGATTGAGAGGAGGAAGAATGTAAGTAAAGTAGTGACGGAAATTTCTCCAGTCCAACAAAGCGTTTGCAAGAAGACTAGCGCGAAAGTTTCGAGGTTTACTCGAAGTTAAGAATTCGGCGCCTCCTCTGTGAAAAATGATTGCCTAGCTTTTTCAGCCAAGCACAAGAATCTGCCACTTGAGTAGAGCTGCTCGTGATCAAGTGGACCCTGGGGCATCCAATCAAGCTGTGACACCTATCAGTGGGTAAAGCCTTGTGCGAATCGATGATAACGCTAGCCGCAGCCTTGGGAAGTCTATTGAGTTTGAGGCTAAAAGTGGACCTCTTAGGCCGCCATTCGGAGTTTAGAAAACCTTCAGGCGGGAGGAAGTGGAATTGAGAGCGTGTCCTGAACCTGCGGAGTGAATGTTCAATTCTTACTGGGTAATATGCCTAGAACTTCGTAGAGTAAGTCCTAACTACCGATCCCAAAAATTTTTCTAGCGCGGAATTGGGTTCGAGCTTCTCAAACGGCGAATACGTGGTCGTTAACGATTTGATAGCCTTGCTAAAGCTTTTGAGTCTGATAAGAAGTAGCAGATGCTGAGCCTTCTGGGGTCACAAACATCCAGACACTCTCCCAACGAACTTTCAAAGCGTACGCCGACAAGTACACGTTGGCAGTCTCTATAAGCACATTAACGTGAATATTATCCATCTATATATTTATAGCTCCATATTAATCTCACCCCCTCACTTAAACGGAGCTGTAGAAAGCAAAGTCTAGGCTTTGTCCTGTAAATTGTCTCCTCCGAGCAGGTTGTGATTAAAGAGAAAGATCGGAGCTCGTCACGCCTTCTGTTAATCACGCCGGAGGTTTCTTTGTACCCTGTGAACACTGTGCGTGATTAACAATATCTCCAGATGTGACTTGTTGGTCGAAAAATTTCTCCTCCAAGCTAAAAGACCGGAAAACTATCCAGCGTAGGATTTTATAGAACAAAGTACAGCACAAGTGAAGACGAAATCTGAGTGACTTCCGTCTTGAAAGAGAAGAAGCTTTGATTTGTACAACAACTATTGAACAGTGTCTTCACCGTTAGCACCACGCCACGAGGCGAGCCAACAGGTGAATGATGCATATCACACTTCACGCAAACATGGTTAAAAACATAGAACACATTCACCTCTCCTTCCTCACCCACCCCTCAACCTTCTCCCTCCCCTCCCTAACCATCTCATCCCCCCACCTCTTCGCCCCCTCCCCATGCACCCTAGCCTGCCTCCACCCCTCCTCCACCGCCCCCCTCACCCTCATATGATTAATCGCCACAACCGGCACCCTCTCCTCATACGTCCACACCAGCTCCGCCACATTCCGCATCGTATACGGCAGCACGATCCACGCGGCTCCCAGCCCCACTGCGAACGGCGTTGCGGCTCTTAGTAATATATTTCGATTCCTGGAGATTATGGAGCCGGTCATTGCCGCGACGAGGACGTAGAGAGCTCCTGGCATTACGCGCTCGTGCGTGGAGGGGGGAGGAGCGAGGGAGGCGATGGTGTGGGTGAAGGCGCGTTCGGTGTGGAGGACGGAGGACATGAAGGTGTTGATGCGGTGTTCGGCGGCGAGGGAGTGGGCATGGATGAAGAGGCGGGCTTTGCGGATTTCGCTTGCTAGGCGATCGGTGGGTGTGGGTGAGGATGTGGAATGTTGTTCAGTTGGTGTTGTTGGTTGCGGTTTGGGCGATTGGCGGAGGGAGGCGAGGTTTTCGTAGATGGGTTTGCGGGCGAGCTGTTGGGGTCAGTATAGGTGATGGCGTCAGCAATGGGTTCTGGAACGTACATGTTCTTCTGGAGGTGCTTCGGCGTGGAGCGTCGACTGGGGAAGGAGGAGCACCCCTGCTGTGAGAGCACCAAGTGCTAGGGGAGGTATTGGACGCTGCTGAGTGTTAACCATCGTTCCGGTACCAATTGATTGTATGTAACTTACCCGCCGCGCCAAGTATCTAAAAGCCATATTGTTGTTACGTGGAATCCAAAATGACGCTTGCTGTCGAGCTTCATCCGGATATTTTTAGCGCTAAACTGAGATGGTTTTGCTGACTAAGGCCGCCTTTGGCAGTGTGGTAGCATGGAGCAGTTGCACCCCGGGAGCTTTCATATGATTGACTCTTCCACCCATCAACAAATTCTGAGAAGAATCTACTTCATCACACAATCGCGACTAAAGATAGGGTCAATTCTTTAGCAGTATTTTCTTCCATTGCAGCCTTAGTTGATTTTGAAGCAAAGTCGCCGGACCTTCAAACCAATAGAAAAATGTAACGAGGCTCTTCTTAGCTGCTGTAAAACGCCCCAGAGGCTGTGGCGACGTCCCAATCACACCATTCAATTATTTTATCCATAAATTTCCCAAATCATGCGTGCTTCCACCTCATAGTGATAACGCATGCTGCATAGTAAAAATGAGCCGTCCACCGTAACACTCCACCGTCAATTTTAACTTCATACAACGCCATGAAAACTCCAACAACTCCCATTCTCAATCGATGCCATGTTGCTTTTTCAGCTTTTCCAGATTCTCCTGTCTCTCAGCGAGATCTTCTTTCGTCTTCGCCATCTTTTCCGGCTGGTGATATAGCACTACAACGAATACCCTCCATCAGCATTTGTTCGCAGACATGATTCTGTCACTTGCTAGAGCATTCCCACGTACCAACTAGATAACGATTTTGAAAATTGAAGCCATTCAATTTGTCACACGCTTGCTTTGCATCCATGACATCCTCGTATACGACGAATGCCGTGCCTTTGGTATTATTGGCCATGCCTTGCCTTATTTGTCTGCGCTACATATTAGAGATCTGCGCCAGGAGAAGTATAGTCTCTGTGGAGGTCATGGTCGCGTACCGTACAGGGCCGAATTTGCCAAATAGGTCGAAGAGCTCTTCTGGTGTGACATTGTAGCTGCATGCGCCATGTTAGCTGCTTGCGCGGATACCAGAGATGGCAGCGGCTTGAAGTATGGGCGGGGGAGGTTCGGGCGAGAGCGTGCTGACCTAAGGTTCTTGACAAAGAGTGCCCTAACGCAGCAATGCGGGTCAGCTCTATACTGATGATTGTGATCATGCTCAGCAGGAAGTGGCTTACCGATTCACTTCGGGAGCTAATTTGCCTCCGCGACTCATGCTTCTGAGACTCTGACAGAGTGTTTATATAGTCCTTCGGAGTACTCTGAGGTTTGAGAAGGTCAAAATGGAGACCAAGCACTGATTAGTCGTAACGCAGCCTTGAGATTAGATAAGGATGGCAAAATCCCCGACTTTCCTCCCGGCGCTAAGGCCCGAGCAGGGGAAGGTCACGCGAGGAAATGCGATTACCGTATGTACGGAACTAGACAAACAAGCCGTGGAGAGTAGAGATATGGGCATCTACAGTATTGTAAAGACCCCGATCCTTATCGTTTGTTAACGATATTGGAAGCTAAAACCTATGATTAATCAATAGTGCCGTGCCAACGCCGTCGCTAAATCCAAAAAGCGATCCCTTGATATATACAAAATCTATCAATCATAAACGACTTCACCGCGTAGTGTCGTCCTCTTCGTCGATCAGACGAATAGTGCCGTCACCATTATGGGGAGGCGTTTCTGAACCCTGGTGACCTTCCAGCTCTTTTGCCATTTCCATACCCTCTTTCTTTCCTCGGTCAACATCCACAAGCAGCATGAGCGGCAGAGGTATGAAGATCAAGACTGCCAGAAAGACGAAAGCTGGTCTAATCTCACCATATCGGTCAGTAATCGCGCCTACTATGGCCGGGCCAAACACGCTTGACCCTTTATCAGTTATGGCATACAGAGCGTAGAATGCTGCCTCCGATCCTGGAGGAATGAGCTCTCCAAAAAGACTGCGGCAATACGAGGATAAGCCTCCCAGTACGAAGCCATATATAGCGCCAAGCGGATACATTTCCCAGGGCTGCTGCAGACCAAGATATCCAAGGCGTTGTATGGCAGGTATATAACCTAAAAGACCATAAATAGGAATGACTTCAAACAGACAGATGCATGCGATGATGGTCTGAGAAGGACGAATGTTCAGCAACCGGGACAGCTTGCTCCAGCTAAAAGCCCCAACTACGCCAGTCAGAGTGCCAATAAGACTGATCAATGCAAGAGCGGCGGGCTTCATTTGCAATTCGGTTTTGGCGAACAATACTGCGGTACCGCTGACCGTAGCAATACTGTCACTCAGAAGGAACCATGCAACGAGAAACAAGACAACGTCCTTGAGGTGGCGGGCTCGCATGATAGTCTTAAACAGCGACCGCCATGCATAGGCGATGTAGCCTGCCCAGCTTCGCGTTTGCTTGCTATTGTTCGAAAAGGGCAGAGGAGGACCTGGACGGGGCCGAAGCCACAGTGCCGCGGGAATAGTAAAAGTGAACCACCATAGACCCACGAAAAAGAGCACCACACGAAGGATCAGGGTCGAGGACGTGGTAAGACGACCAGCCAATAGCACAACCAGGATTCCTGAAGTCTGAACGATGACGGCCGCTATATATCCAATGCCTATGCCGTACGATGAGATCCTAGTCGATAATTGCAGTGCAGGAGAGGCGGATGCTTTCGTTGTTGATAATGGAGACATCTGGCGAGACTCCGCAGATTGTAACAACGCGTCTGTAGAGCTCTCAAGCTCTCGGTCGTCATCCTCTGTGCCTGGCTCATCGCTGTCAGGTAGCTCATGATCTCTCGGACGCTCATCGGATTTGGAGGCTATTGCTTGAATAGATGGGTGGCGGCGAACGAGGACGGGAAGGAAGGAGTTGAGGAGTACAAAGGAAGCCCCAAAACAAGTATTGGCGATGATTGCGAGCAACGCACCGAACGCGTAGATCTGTGGCACCACGACGAGAAATAGCATGGTTGCGACGGAACCAGTAAAAGCAAAAGAGAGAAGGAAACTCTTCCTGTATATTCCATGATCCGCAGCTCCACTCATGGAAATGATTATGAGAGCCTGTATGAGCACACTGATTGAAAATGTGTACATGGCGAAGCTTGCAGTGTTGATCTCGGCACCCAGAAAGTTTATGATACACTGGGTTGACTCAGCTTCAACTGATAACGATCGTATAACATGGTCCGGTAGTGACGAATTGGAATGTGGTGCTACGGTTTGGAAAGACGCCGAACAGGGTTTAGTTCTGTCGTGCAACAGGACACCTCGCTCGCGGGCAAGCTGTTCCAGGGTGATGGGAATGAAGGATCCAATTCCACAAATGACGAAGACCTAGCAATCCATGATCAGGGATGTGCAGTGTTGCAGAGGAGATGAAGCAATGTACCTCTGCAGCCCATCCATAGCTATACCAGCCGGACAACTCTTTCTGGCTTGTTAAGCGCGTGTCCTCACCAGGGTATTGTGGCTCATCCAGAGCAGGCTCGAGATCTGGGGTGCGCTCCATACTCTGCTGGCTAGACAGGGAGCTTATGGAATGTTCGTCATCAGCGAGGGAGGAAGGAGTGGGTGAGAAGAGGGAGGACTTGGCGTGGTGTGGTGGCTCTGTTTGGTGGTTGGGCGGCTGAGGCGGCTCATTGCGAGGAACCTGAAAATGAGCATGAAGCTGAGGGAGCGAAGATAGCAGGAATAGGCAGAGGCAGGAATGAAGAAGATGCCTGACGAACCATGATGACAGGTGGTAGTAGAGAACAACGACGTATGATCAGCAGCTTGGGACGATCCCTCGCGCGTTGTCGTGGCTGTAGGGGCTGTAGGGGGGCTCTCTCTCCATCAATCGGGTTGATTCCCCGGGAAGCCTAGAATAGTACAACTCGTTTCTCCATTGCTCCTTCTCCATCGTCCCACATCGTCTCCAATCGACAAGCTGCAGGTTAACGATCGAATGAAAGAAGTGACTGGAGCTCCACAACGAGAGAAGACGACATGATACGTGAGAGGGGTTCCCGGGAGGTCATATGGTTATCTAAACTTCTGCCGTAGTGGTCTGTCACATTAAGGAACTAATCTAAGGCCCGAGAGTTTCCAGTTCGCTGCCGCTTAGTCGTAGATAACCAACAGCATTGGGCATGATGACCATGCGTAAAGCCAGAATACCTGGATTTGGACTTGCGACTGCATACAGTTGGAGCGGGGTTGGGCGTCTTATTGTATTGTACCCCTTACAAGGCAACAGAAAGCCTTTGTTCAGCCACTTTTCAAGCCATGAAAACCCCACGCCCTGTAAAGGATACAAGCAGTAAGGTAGATGGGGCACCTCCCGTAAAGGGTTGTAGACAATAAGGTCATGGTCATGCGTGCACTGTCGCACTACTGTTTTAATAGAGCATATGGTACCCTTGATGCAAACAGAATACTAAAGTCGTTTTCATTGAGCTTTCGTTTCTTGTTTTGTTCCTGAGTCCTGACTCGTTGGCAGCGCATCCAACGCCCGCGCTAAAGGATTAAGGATAGAATACCGACTCAGAACTGCCTCATTCCGCATCACACTGAAACAAACATCCACCAACCAACCCTCACCTCGGTCTCTTCGAGAATCTTCACAAAAGATCACTCACATCAGCGCTCCTTCTGGAAACAATTATCAAAATACTGCATGCTACGCAAAGGGGCCTGCTCCGCAAAGTGAGGCGACGGGCGATTCTTCGCTGGCGCGCTAAGCCCAGACCCTCGTCACCCCACAACTCACCATCAATACACTCTACTCATTGCTCCTGCCACCCCAGCTACTCTCCGGTGCCGTCTAATTCGATGTTGTCGCATCGACACATAAGAGCCGCACTTGGTCGATAGCATTCACTCGTCCCTTCGGAAACCTGGGGAGCCCATATCTCTCGCAGAATCCGACCTCGCATGGTGATTGGTAGGGCAAGATAGAGTCGATAAAGCGCGTGGGGAGGGAAAAGTTGGAGGGGAAGGGGAGTGCTGTGGATGGAGCCATCGCTGAGGGCAAGGGCGACACAGACCATAGTGTGTTTGGCGGGTCGCAAAAAATGCCGGGCATTATACCAAGGTCGGACCTTCCCTCCAACAAAGGCACTGGAGGGATCAAAGCGACAGTTGGTATTAAGAACGAGGCCATGACTAGTGGCAAAATGGAGGGGATCAAGATGGAGGATTATGCGAACGGGAATACGCAGACAAACGGCGCTCACCTCGCCACAAATGGGACCTACGCCAACGAAATCCCTACAACCCCGCCAGAGCTCCAGCATCAGACTTCAACTGCGATCGAGAATCTTATGGGCCAACTTCCTCCTGAGATACAGCATATTACGGAGGGCTACGTGCCCTTTTCTACCCTCATATCAAGGCTCGTTCAGGAGACCTTCAATGGCCTTACAGAGACTATCAACGATATGGCGGACATACCTGTCTCCCAGCCAGGTCAGAACGGGACCCTCAACCACGTGAATAATCAACTCAATGGCAATGCCAGCACCGACGGAAATGTCCAGAAAAAACTGCGCATACTCAATTTTGCCAATGACAAGCGGGCACAATTCATCAAGATTCTAATACTGTCACGGTGGGCTCGACAAGCAGATGCAATAAGCAAAGTCATAGATCTGAACGTCTGGGCGGGTACACGTATCGGAGAGTACAAGAATTGCATATCCTGGATCGGGGAGCTCAAGAGGATGCTCATCCCACTTAGAGATCCCAATCCGGATATAAAGACTGCTTTGGAAGTGCTTTCTCTGGGCAAGGCATCGTGGCTACCCGACCTTGGCTATCTACCTCATGAAACCCTTTCGCCTTTTCAGCTCCTCAACGCTCTTCGCAAAATCAACACACTACTGTCCATCCGTCTCAACATATATGAAAACATCCCACCAGTCTTCAGAGATTTCTCAATCGCTAATGGCCGAGCTACATTCCGAATACCCGAAGAATTCGAGGTCGATCTCTCAATAGCGCAAGAAGAGCCATCTTCGCAGCTCTTCTTTATAGACTTCCGGTTCATTTTCTCACCAACACCGAGGGATCTGCCAGCCGGGAGGCTGCGGGATGAAATAGAAGGTAGAGCCAACGATATCCTTGGGCGCGAGGGTTTACAGGGTCTATTTGATTTCCTGCATAACTTTGTACTCACACACAAACTTGCTGTCTTAAAGAGTCAAGCTTTCGAAATGGCGAAAGGCTATTGGTCGGACAATCTGCTGGTAGAAGCGGTGCATCGATCAGTGGTTGTCCAGTACTGGATTAATAGACTGGGAGGCAAGAATTGGATCGAGATTGGTCTCAAACGTGGTAAAGAAACCCGGGTGGCGTCCTCTTTGGGCACTCAAAGGATCCCCAATATTGCTCTGCGATGGTTCCGCAACGGCAAGGAGGTCGACGAGGTGAAAGTGGACCTAAAACTAGGCGAGCTGTCGCTTTCAAACATTCTCAAGCAAATCATTGCGTTGCACACGAATCACTACTTCCAAAATATGGCCACCAAGCTGAGGGAGGCACCTATATATTCAAGTGCTTATATGAGGCTGAGGAGGGATTTAGCAACAACAGAGCCAATGGACGCAGCTCTGCTCGTACAACTCACGACTTCTAAGGCTATCAAAATCGTACAGGAACCTGTATCTGGCAGGTTTGCCGTTTTGCCAGCTTCGCGTCTGAATAGCGGTGCAGAAAACGAGTTGAATCGGCTGGTCTCACCTGCAACGGATGGGTCGGCCCGTCTTGCGCATCTACGTTCTTCAGCGACTCAAGAGGAAATGAGCACCAGTGCTCGTTTGATAGGCTGGGAGCCGGTACGATATCTGAACCTGGGGCAAGAAATTATTCAACGACTATTCTCGAAAGGGGTTCAAAGGCCACTGTTTTTCAAAAAACCGTTGTGGAGTTCAAGTTGGCTTCTAGCCTTCACTACGAGTCTCGAAGGAGATTCTTGGTGGGTTGTAGAGCTTGCAGACAACGAGGCAGCCTCGAGGCAGGCGACCATACCTCCAGCAACTCGAAGATCACTAAAGGCAGCTTATAAGATAGTCTTAGCCGGCCAAACCTCGCTTATCATGGAACCTTCCTCTTCAGCGATGGGCCAAGTCGAGCGAACTGCTGCCGGTATGATATCTCAGAACGTTGATTCTCGTCGGCTTGGAGCTATCAACATTACACACAAGATTCAACTGGGTGCGCCTAAAAGTGCGAAGAGTCAATCGCCAACAGCAACGATGTTTATGCGCTTTCCTACTCATCGCGCTCCATCTGTCGTACAATCACCCGAGGATGTTACGATTCCATGGGCACATGAGATCGTTAAGCTTGAGTACCGTGGCCTCGATCATTCTAATACCTCCGCAGTCCAGGTTGCCCACGTCCGGATGTCGAAATCCATATCTAACATTAAAGACGTAATCTCTGCCATTCCCTCTATAGCCTTCCGATCTACGACCGAGACTCTCATATTCCACATTGTCACGAAAGTAGGCGAGACTACAATTGACTACCTTCTCAGCCGCCTATCGGCCATCGGCCTCCTCCTCGACTTCGTCTCCACCATCAAATCCCACAAAATAAAATTCAACGCCGTCTCTCTCGCCCACATCAACTTCTCCTACTCCAAACATCCTCGGACGCTCAAAGCAACCATTCACTTCGCCCTCGATGATCCTAAGCACATGTCACTCAACCCACCAAATCCCCACCTCCGGATCATCGACCACCTAACCACCTTACTCCGTTCGCAAGACCTCTCGGCCGTGATAGGGACCATGCGCATGACCATTCCCATCCTAAACGCCCTTTCTGCTATCGAAACCGGCGGCGTCGAAGTCCTCGTCCGCTCAGAACAGTGGTATCAAATCCGCTATTCAGATCCATTCCCCAAAGTGAGCTATGACATCCGTCTGCGGTATCGGCGCGACGATCCTATGTGGTTCATCTCAGACGCTAGCCTCAAGAAACCAGAGACTGGGGATGATGCGTTCGATGAGGCTTTGAAGGCTATTATGAGGGGCAAGGGAGACGATTGGTGGGGATGCAATGGGGGAATGATCGCACATCTACATGGGGTCGAGAGCCTTGTCGCTAAGTTGGATGAAGTATTCCGGTCCTCCAAGCATACACCCGAGGAATCGAATACGCTGAAGCGCAAAGCCGAAGATGATGTCGTGGAGATTGATTGACTGATTGAGCGCTCACTCGAGCAGGCAGACTACGGTACTTAATTCCTTGCATAGCGAAGAGTCAACATGGGGAACCCGGGGCGCACTGGCTGTATCATAATCTTATCTTCCTGATTACTTTTCTTTTTTTATTACTCGATCTTACTGCTTGCGTTTATGCATTTCGCAACGAACGAACTATCCTGGGTGGGCTGAACATCTATTTCCGGAGCACTTTTTCATACTTGGGTTGTTGGAGGGAAATGAAAGTGGCTGCTTTGCTTTGCCTTTGTTCCATATACCCTATGAGAGAGACGGGCGTCTGGGCTGGTCTGATATGGGTGGCTTGGCTTCTTTTTTTTTGCGCCCAGTAGGGGGTGGGGAGGCATTGCACATATTCTCTACGAGATGGGTGAGGGTATAAGGTAGAGTTAGTAGCTTGGATAGCAGCTTGAACGAATGAAATTCTAGATGTTATGTGTTACAAGTTATGAGGGTGGGTTATTATGTTATTGATGCGTGAGCTTCATGGTGATTGCGCTCTAATCAATGCCATTACAGCAAATATTGCATTCCATTAGTAGATTCTGCCATCCATTGCCGGAAGGAATTTGCATGGATGGTAGGGACTTACGTAGCATCCCTCCATCTATCTCGTCGCCAGTTCTGACGGCCAATAGTGCCAGCCATCCATAAACACGAAGAACAAGGAGGGATCCCTTGGGGAGTGAGCGCGGTCATCATGGTGAGGCAATTCATTGAATGGCTATTCCCTTTCGATGCTCGCTGGACTGTTCTAGCATCTTCTGCCCCTATTCAATGGCCGCTGCCCCGCAGGGCCTCATGTATATAGTAGAGGACTTCCATATATCCTATTCAGACAGGCAATGCAGTGTTTATCCATAGAACTGGTCCCTACATTGCGACACAATTCGATTGATGGCTATTAATTTTGGAGCATTGGGAGTGTATTACTCTTAAGAAAATCTTTCTTCCACCGTCGCATGGTCGTTGGGCATATTAACATTAAATGACAACGCTTGGTCGTCGCTCATGACCATTATATCACGCCTAACGCCTCTGTTCTCGCTTATCTTAATCAAAAAGGGCTATGGGCTGCACGCACCATCCCTTCATTGGCCTCATACCCCAGATCAACCGCAGAAGTCCTGTCCTCAATCTCTTCAACGCTCCCTCTCGGCCTCATCACCTTTCTTCTCAACTCCTCCCTCCACTTCCTCGCACCCTCTCCCTCATCCACCCCATCACTCTGACCATGCTGCCCCCAATGCTCAACCACAACATAGAATGCCCACAATCCTCTACACTTTGCCAACCCGCTCAACACCCTTTTCTCACTCTCCTCCGTGTCGTACTGCCAGTCCGCGTCGTGGCTATGCATAATCACCGACACACACAACAATCTAAGTCCCGTCATCTGTGTTGCAATGATGTCCCATGTTTCATCTAAAGTGAGATTTGTAAGAGGGTTCGGGGAGAGGACAATTGGGTAACAGAAGTCCAGGGCAAGTGTTAAGTGACGGATTAGGGAGAGGCGCGTGGGGAGGATGCTACGAGAAAAAGATACAACCGCGCTCAGCCCGGAAAGGCGTAGGCATTGGCGAGCGTAGAGTAAGGGGAGGGATTCGATGTAGATTTGGCGACAGGTTTTGGGGAGCGAGAGGAGGCATAAATAGAAGAAATCGCCATGGATTCTATTCTGTTTGGAAATTAGTAATTGAGAATAGTGGTAAGAATCAGATTGGCTAACGTACTTGGCAGCAGGTGCAGTAGGGAATGGTCAGGAGCTGGCCCTTCGAGGTAAAGGTGACGCATCTGTTGATGTTGGGCTGATTGAATACCTCTGTGTAGACTTCTAGGCGGATTTCGAGGGGGAGCATGGTAAGGAATAAGCAATTAGCGTTTGTGGATGAGTCGATGGCGATGCTGGAGAGGTTTTGATGCTCCATGCGGGGGGCGAGAGGCTTGGGGAGAGCTTTTTGACTTTTCTTGAGACGGCGATTGTAGACGTACTCGCAGTAGTAGGGAAATCTGAGGAGGATGCGATGGAGGCGTTGACGGATGCCTTGAGGGAGGAGCTTGTGCAGACGGACGGCCATGGTGGGTCGGTGGGGTGGTGTATTGGTGGACGAGACGTGAAGCTGGGTGTGGCTGTGATGAGAAAAGTTGCTTATATATATTGTGACGCCAGGGTCGTGTGTTTGAATAAGCGCGGTCTGCTAGGCAGTAGAGAGTGAATGCAACTGGTCGTATTCGAATACAAATGGCTGAGGCGTACCTCCGTACTGATAGGAGAAAGCGTTGGCGAACAGTCTGAATTATTACAAAAGGATTGGTGATAAAGTGACTTTGAACACCATCAACGACGCCAGCGTGCTAGCATTTAATGCTACACCAGACCACCGGTATATGAGCTTCACTAATGGGGAGGGACCTTGATCAGGAAGACCAATCATCAATTGGACCAACGATTGGATGATCTTGCAATTGCAGCTTTAAAGATTTAACTTCTTATTCAGTCCCATTCTCGAGTTCTGGCTGTATCTACTTATGAGGAGGTTGGCATTCATCAGGCTATGGCGGAGTAGCGTTTCACACAACACTCGAGCAGCTTAAGTACGCTTGAAACCAGAGACAACTG
The DNA here is from genome assembly GCA_018257855.2 of Cladonia borealis. Lineage (NCBI taxonomy): Eukaryota > Fungi > Ascomycota > Lecanoromycetes > Lecanorales > Cladoniaceae > Cladonia > Cladonia borealis. Next base: position 1,415,328 of record JAFEKC020000004.1, read on the forward strand.
ACCTAGTCATTGTGACGAACAGATTGGTCGTAATAACAGCATGCAGGTTACGCCAAAACGTTCGCTTGATGATTTCTGATCGATGGATTCATCGTGTTGATGCATTGAGGGTGGTCAATAAACGCGTCCCTTGCACCTTCCCTGTCCCGTGCGCTCTAGCTATCGCACCTGTAAAAATTCTGTTTTAGCGCCGCGTTAGTGCCAAATTTAGTTGCCCGCACACCAAAAAATATATAAATTGACTATTTATATAGAACTTAACTATTATTAATCTATTTAACCCCTAATTATATAAAAGTTAAAGCTATATAGATATCTATTCTTTTATCTATATTTCCTCCCTCTATTATATATCTTAAAAGATACTAATCCTTATTATTACTCTACAGCCTCGCTATTATTACTATTATACCTTCTACTATTAATACTCTACTACCTATTATAAATACGCGCTTATAAAGTTAACTACTATCTTTTATATTATCTCTTATAAATTTAAAGCTAAATCTAAACTTTTATTATAAGAAAAAATATCTTTTAAAGAGTTATTAAGAATTATATCTTACTAAGAAAAAGAACTAAGCTATTATTTCTATATATACTCCTAATAATAAAGAGAAGAATAAAGAGAAAGAAGATTCTATACTTATTAAAATTATTATTATTTTTACTATAATAAAAATAGATACTAGTAAAAAACTTAATATAAGTTTTTTAGATATTAAAGATATTACTAATATTATTATTTTTTTTATAAAGAGAAATAAAAGTAAAAAAATATAAATAAATAACTTTAATAAGAAAATAAAAATAAAGCTAAGTTTATAATATTAAAATATATAGTAGAGTAATATATCTACTTTAAAGATATAATAGTATATAAAGATATAACTTTTTATATAATATATAGTCTTAAAAGAATTAATTTTCTAAAGAAATATAAGATTATAATTATAAGAGAAATATAATATACTATATTAGAAAATAAGCTTACTAATTTTATCTATATTAATATAACTCTTACTAATTATAATAAAGAGAAGGAAAATTTTTAGTTTAATAGTAATAATATTATCTATATTTAGATTATTAAGATAGAAAAAGTAATAAAATATAAATATAACTCTAAAGTAAAGAAATCTATAGTAAATTTTAAAATTTTAGTAGAGTTCTTTTATATTTATATTAAAACTAATATTATATCTAAATATATAAAAGTCTTTATATTTCTAATATAACTATAGCTTAAAATAAAGTAAACTTAAAAAAAGAATAAGTAGATAATAAGGCTAAAACTTTAATAAAATAAGTATTTAAAGAAGTAAGAGCTATAAATTATTTAAAACTATAAATATAATTAGAAATCTTATCTAAATTTTATAGATAAATAATATCTTATACTTAATAAAAATTATTATAAGCTTCTTATTCTATATATTAGAACTTAAACTTAAATAATTACTTTAAATATTATAATACTCTTATAACTACTATAGAACTTTTATTAGAGTACTTTTTTAAAGTATTTTAAATAAAATAATATTAAAATTCTAAAGAGAAAGAATAAAATTAAAAAGATAAAAAAAGCTTTATTAAATCTAATATTAATACTAGTATAAATATTAATATTAATATTAATTAACTTAGTTACTAAAAATATAAAAAATCTTATAAATTTTTAGATAATAAGAATACTTAAATAATTAATAGACTTTAGAATACTACTAACTATATTATTATTATCTCTATTATCTTCTCTTTACTTAACTTTAATATTAGTAAGAACTTATAGATATTTATATTTATCTAATATTTTTATTTAAACTAGTAACTCTATTTTAATATTAAATTAAAATAAATATATTTATTAGATATATTATATATAGAATTAGCTAAATTCTTATTAAAGAGAGGCTTTTAAGTAAATAAGATAAATCTTAGATAAGTTCTTTATTATTATTATTTAGATTTAGTAGTTAAAGAATCTAAATACTAACTCTAAGTAGTAGCCTAATATATAGAATATACTATCTAGTATTAGATCTTATCTTATAGAATCTACTAATACTTATTAATATTAAAAGGCCTTATTTATATTATAAGAAATAGATTAATAATTAAGCTTTCCTTAAAATCTTAAAGTCTAATTATAAATTTTATAAATTATATATTTTTATCTATAGATATTTATTAATACTTATAATTAGTAGTTCTTACTAAAATTTAGTAGTAAAAATTTACTTATTAAGTAATATTTTATAACTAATCTATAGCTAAGTATTTTTTACTTAGCCCTACTACTTATTTTACCTATAAACTTTTTAAGATTTAATTTATTTATTAAATTAATTCTTAAATAAATTATCTATATTATTCTATCTTTATAGAAGTTATTAAATCTTTAATTCTATTATTTACTTAGCTTTATATATTAGTATTATAAGTAAAAATATAAGATTAGATTTAATATACTAGTTTATAAAGTAATATTTATAGTTTAAATAAGAATCTAGATCTAAATAATAATAAAGAGAATAATATATTAAATAATATACTAAATACTTCTAAAGTAAAAATAAGTTAATTATCTATTATTTAGAGCTAGGAAATAATAATATATAATTAATAATAAAGAGAATATAAATCTTATAAAAGAAACTATTAAATAAACTAAAAAATTATTCTCTTAACTTTTCCTAGGAATACTAATCTAGATATATATATATATATATAAATATTATATAATACTTTACTTTTTTAGTTCTTATAATAGATTTTTATACTTTAAAAAAACTTCTTATAATTAATTTAATTTATTTAAATTAAAATTATATTATTTAGAAACTACTTAAAATTTATTTATATAAATCTATATAACTTAATAAAATAACTATATTTCTTTAACTATTACTTTAGTATAGAAAATAATATTTCTATAGAATTATAGTTAGATAAGTAGATAAATAGATATATAAGATTAATACTTATTATTATAGTATTTAGTTAGAATAATAGTATTTAATTAAAAGGAAGAAAGGTATATTAGTATATATTTAGCTTAGTAATCTTATAGAAAGCTATACTTAGATAGTTAAAAAGAATATTAAGTTTACTACTAAAAAAAAAAAAAATAAAAAAAAAAATGGGTAAATCTATATACTCTACTATATAATAGGCCTCTATACTTATTAACTATCTAGATATAGCTAACTAAGGCTTATTAAAGGCTATTATCTTTAATTAAGATTAAAAATTCCTATTAGACTTATAGACGTTAATATTTAAAAAACTTAGTATTAATCTACTATATTTAATTATATATTACCTCTAAACTAATAGTATTAGTAAAAGAACTAATTAAATAGCTAAAATTACTCTCTAATATTATATTTATACCCTTAAAAAGCCTACTATATAATTAATAGTTCTTTTATATTTATAGGCGTAGTTAAATAACTTTTTTTCTACTAGGATATCCCTCTTACTAAATACTATTATATATAGTTTCTAGTTAAATAGATTATTAGATCTACTACTTTCTATTATAGAAGTAGATAAAATAACCACTAGGATTATAGTTAGAGATATAATTTTATTTATATAGATAAATAATAAATATTATTATAACTACTAATATTAGCTAATATTCCTTAGAGTTAAAGAATATATAGTAGTATACTTTTATAAAGGCTATAAGATCTCTTCTACGCTTAATATTACTAAAAAATTAACTAATTAATATATTAACCCGTTTAAGGTATTAGAGAAGATAGGGAACTTAGTTTATTATCTTAAAGTATTAGATTACTAGAAGATTTATTTAGTATTTATAGTTATTTAGCTAAAGCCTATATTAAATCTTAACTTAGATCTATATTAATAACTAAGATTAGATTATTCTAACTTAATATTTATTAAAGATAATATTAAGACTATAAAGTTATAGAAAGTAGAATACCTTCTTAATAAATAGGTTATAAAGAAGAGTTATAGGTATATTATTAAGTACTTAGTATATTAGAAAGGTTATAGTCTAGCTTATAATAACTAGTATAATATTAAGAACCTTAATAATATAGATAAATTAATTACTATATATAAGACTATAATAGTAGTTTCCTAGACTATATCTATATTATTATTATAGTCTATTATACCTATACCTCCTTTATTATTTTTAGGGTCCCTTTTATCTTTTAAGATCTCTAAGGGAGAAGTTTTACTATTATTAAGAAGGCCTTACGACTATCTAAGAAAATAAGGATATAAGTAATAGATTTTAAGCTCTATACTAGTAGATAGATATAATCTATTATCTACTAGTATTTTATTAAGCTAGGTATAAAATATAGTATAGACGCGTCTTCTTAATTCTTATATATTAGTTTAGTTACTTAGTAGTATAATAGTTATTATACTAGTTTACTAGAAAATAAATACCTTCTTTTTACACGCTATATTCTAAATAATATATATTATTATTACTACCCTTATAATCTATAATCTATATTTTAAGGAGTTATCTTATTAGATTAAAAAAATTCTTTAAATTAAAAAAGAGCTTTAGTTTTATTAAGAGTATAATCTCTAGGGATAAGAATTTTATAATATACTTTATAAATTCACTAGGTTTATTTAGAAAGAAGTTAATAGTAAGGGGTATAAAAATAACCCTAATTTAAAGCTTTATAATAAGTTACTCTATAAGATAGTACTTAATAATAAGAGTACCTACCCTTTATATTTTATAGACCTATCTTTAATATAGATATACTAAGTTATATACTATCTATTTATTAACTAAAAAGAAAGATATATATACTAGCTAGCGGTTTTCCTAAGTAAGGGGCTAATTAGGCCTAACTAACTTAATAAGGGAAACGCGTTAAAGATTTAGTCTAAATTTAGTGAGTAGTAAGTTTATCCTATTATCTTTAATAGGTACTAGCTTTATAAAGAAGAGGGTAAGAAGAAATATAATATTAATTAAAGTAAATAGCTATAAACTAAAACTATATATATAATATATAATATTCTTAAAGGCCGCTCTATCTTTAAATAACAACGCTAGTAATAATAAGCCTTAGGCTAAGCATTAAAAAAACTATTAAAGGGCTAGAGAAGCTACTACCAAAGCGCTAAATTAGAAGGAAGTCTAAGGTAGCGCCTAAACCTATAACGCCTACTAAAAAGGCGTCCTTAGTCTATTTTAAGCTTATACTCTCTACTTAAAAGCTAGTTATTTATTCTAAACCTATATCTTCTTATTTAAAACCTACGCCCTCTAAGAGTACTTAGAAGTAAGCTATCTATTCTAAATCTATACCTTTCGCGAAATAAATATTTATTAAAGTAAAGTCTATATCCTTATTAATATAGATTATTAACTCTAAGATAGGTAAGAGAAGATTTATTATAAATAACTTAGTTTCCCCCTTAGTAAATAATACTAGTAAACTAATTATTATACTTAGATATAAAAATAACCTATATAAAAAATAACTCTTATAAGCTTAGGGGAAAGTAGTAGTCCTTATAGGCGTACTATATAGTGTATTTACTATACTATATAACTATAATAAGTATATAGGGGACTAGATAAGCTTTATATATTCTTAGAAAAAAATAAAAAAAAGAAGAACTTAAATAATATAATAAAGAGTCTTTTAAATAATAAAATAATTAATAGAAAATTATTAAAGAAAACTAACACTATATTTAATAGACTATCTATATTTTTCCTAGCTCTAAACTAAGTTACTAGAAATAATAAAGTATTTAATTAATAGTAACTTACTATACCTAAAACCTTAGAAAAGCTTTTTAAAAAATATAATTAATAGATTAATAAGATAGAGAATATTATCTATAAAAGATTATTTAAAGAATTCTTTAATAATTAAATTAATATAAATAGATTTTAGTTTAGAGGAATAATAATATAAATAGAATATTAAAAGATTAGTTAATCTATTAAAAAGATATATATTTATAGAAGTATATTATAAAATTATTTTCCTTCTATTTAAAGGAACTCTAGATTATATAGTTATTTTTCCTTCTATTAGAACCCTATATACTAGGGTAGTATATTTTATTTTAAAGTAAGGGAAGTTATTATAGTATTTAATTAGAATAATAGTATTTAATTAAAAGGAAGAAAGATATATTAGTATATATTTAGCTTAGTAATCTTATAGAAAGCTATACTTAGGTAGTTAGAAAGAATATTAAGTTTATTACTACTAAGAAATTCTATTTAAATAACCTATATCACTATACTTACTTATTTATATATTATTCTTAGCTCTACTAAATAGTAAATCTTAGTATTATCTAAGATAATAACTAATTAAGATTCTTCTAGTACTACTAAAGTATACTAAGGAAGTATATTATTATAGATAAAGTTATTAAAAAGAATCTTATTAATAAAGTTATAGTAAATCTTCTAAGTAATATAATTATCTAATATATATACTAGTAATACTAACTATCTTTTTAACTACTTAAATAAAGTATTTACCTTTATCTTTATTCTAATTTATAATTATTTATATTTTCTATTCTCTATATATTTATAAAAAACGATCTTATTTAAAAAAATAAGCTAAGAAGTAATTTATTAATAAAGCTTTACTTTTTATAAATTCTATATATATTAATCTTATTATAAAGCTTAGTAAGAAGCTTATAAAGAATTAGGCTACTAAATAAGAAGAATAAGGGAAAGATAGGATAAAATTCTTTTTTTTATATATTTATTTATAATAATAAAAGATATTTTCTATTATCTTTTTATTAATTTCTATATTATTAAATATATTAAATAAGAAGTAGACTATTTTAAATAAATATAATAATAGCTTTTTATTAAGCTATATAATTAGAATAATCTCTATCTCTTTATTTAATATTTAGGGGTAATTATAAGATAAGCTAAGGCTAATAATACTACTAAAGACTATAAGATTATATCTTATCTTTACTATTTATAGCTAAGTAATTCTAATATAATTTATAATCTTATTAATTATATAACTAAAGTATAGATATTACTTAATATTAAAATATATTTATATATTTAGTAAGAGAGGTATAGTAGTAGTAAGGGGGGTATAGAGTAGTAAGGAGGTCCCCTATTAGGGGGGAAGTAGAGATAAAAGGATAAATATCTATATAGCTTTAACTTTACGCGATTAGAGGTTTTATAGATAGATAATAGTTAAGTTCTATATAAATAGTTAATTTATATATTTTTTGGTGTGCGGGTAACTAAATTTAGCACTAACGCGGCGCTAAAACAGAATTTTTACAGGTGCGATATTCCTATGTGGCTTAGCGGGGCCACGACAGGCCATCTTCTTAAAAGATGAATGTAGCACCAGACATATTGTTTTTTTCATCAGATAGCTTAGGATCTAGAGGGCGGATGAGAACAGGCAGTTCTTCAAGATCCGTGAGTTGTACTCCGTACTATGATCGTTCTTGTGCGCCAATCCGACTTTCACCGGTAAGGTAACGATCAGCAATTCAGCATAGCAAAGTCATGGCAGTCACAGCCTTAATCAACGCTCGATCAGTTAATAGGGTACATCAATTATCACCATGCAAGGGCGGAGAAGCCTCTTGACGAAATGCCGCATTTGACAGACGAGCTAAGAGAGGCTGTGCAGGCTTGCGACGACGACAAGGCGAACACAAGGCAACGTGCCTATCCTTGCTTGTGCGATGACTCAACAAAATGCCAATGAACGGACAAGTCATGAAGTGATGGCTTGCCAGCTAATAAGAATCGCCTGATTTGCATTCTACTACTCGTTATGCTAGAAGGTTTAGCACCGATTAAGCGTCACCTGATGTGATATGAGCAGACATCGAGATGAAATCAGCTCGCTGCCTGGCGCATACTAATTGCACAGGATGCTGAAAATTTCCATAACGCATAAATGATACCATTGTGATATCCACATTTTTTTTGGAAATTTCTTAATTGCTTTCTTTGCGTATCGTTGCCGAAGCGTGTTTTGGTGATGTCTGCTAGCGATGCTGCAAACTTAGCAGCTGCCTGGGTATCAGCCGTGGTCACAACAATTGGTCTGAGCTCTGTACTTGTGCAAGTGAACACTATCAGAAATCAGCTCGACCCGTTTTCCAACGCTCGCGGTGAAGAGCATCTGGGACCTTGGGGCCAACGCCAGCGACGGACAGCTTGGTACGATCTTGCAAAACCGCCGCCTGATGGTCCAGTAATCCGCGCGGACCTTCATAAAAGTTTAGATTTGGAGACACTGCATCTAAGCAGGAGACCAATATGCCGTGTTGGGATTCCGTCATGGACTGTCCTGCTAGCAGTATTCCACCCACATTCCGCCCAGCTGCGCAACCAGATTGAATCGGAGGAGACGAGCCTCAGCGAGGAGAAGGTCTTGCCATCTATGCAAATGCTAGATAATCTCCACCAGCCGCCTCCCAGACCACCTCAGAAGACCTCTCAGTACCATCAGTGGCATCAAGTCTTACCTACCATACCATTAATATATTACAAAGACGTAGCCTGCGCAAAGATATCTCGAATGACGTTGATCGTTTTCGTCTTGCTTTCACAGGGAAGAGAAGAGTACCGCCACGACGGATCATCTGGACTGCGTCTGGGATGGGCAAGCTACAATGGATTCTGTAAGTCTAGTACCAAGCTTTTGCTTCGAGGGTGTGTTAACAATAAGACAGATCGATTTGAATGGCCCCTCGGTGAGCGACCAACGCTCCACTTCGAACCACACGAGACCTTCATGAATGGCAAAGATCCGTTTCCCCTCTGCTTCTCGCGCAGACCGCGAATGTGTGTACAGATGGCCGTTGGAATAATCGACCGGGGTTTGAGGGAAGACAGATCAAACCGTGTAGCGTTCTCTGGGCGGAAGAAACCTGGACCATACATGTTGACCCTGCTTCCTAAGCGATTTGGTGCACAACGTAGCGCTGCTGACCTGTACAACAAGCTAGGTGGTGAGGCCCATGAGGTTGATTTCTTCTTCCGAGAACGGCTCGAGGATGAGTCTGTTCCGCCACTGCACGTCCGCGTGTTGACCGTTCCTTCCCTTATCGAAGACGAGTCCTCGACAGTATACCTCAGGCAAGCAGAAGCTACGGCAATCGCAGACTGCCTTGACCACCTTCCCTGGTCCCCACTCGCATGGTCCATCCATAGAGGCATGAAGGATATCCTCATCGCTTACGCGTATCCATACATGATGGCTTATCGCGAAATCCTCGCCGCAGAATTAGGAAAAGCGGCCCGGACCCACGTAACCACTCTTCATAAAAGTGGCTGGAAAGACAAGGAGTTCATTACACAATCTATGGCTCAACAGGCTGAATCAGCTATTAGGAGCGACGGCCATTGCAGTGGTGATGTTTGTCGGATTATCTCTGCCATTGCTGAAAGTCTCTGGGATAAAAGCCAGCCGGAAATGGATTGTACGACGTTTTGGAGCCGGCACGTTGACGTTCCTGCTACGGGAAAGGAGGTTAGTGAGGCTCTGACTCCGGATGGTGTGGTTGCTCTTGTCAAGGCGTTCTTTGTGTGGTGGAGTCACGAATTTGATTACGATATATATTATAAGCTGCCGTTGGATATTGTTGTTGTATGAGTTATCTTGCGTTCCGCCTTGGTCGTCGATGCTGGACGAATGGCGGTGGGGTTGCCCTAACCCCTAGTTTTAAGTGTACAATATTCACTATCATATAATTTCTGGAGAGGAGGCGGTAAGATTGTAACGCTAGCACTCTTTTTCCTGATCGTGGTCTCTTGCACATCAATGGAGCTTTTCGTTTGATTGACTCTGCTGTACCTCGACAATTTCAGCTTGGAGAGAGTTAAGTACCACACAGGTATAGGTACAATAGCTAACTACTCTCGCTTTTCAAACGGCACTTTCCAGAACCTCACTGCATCTCCATCAATAGTCGCAATCAGACCTTGCTCTGCTAGCACGACAAAGTCGGATCCCCACCCCACAGTCTGGCCCTGTGGCGGCGCAAACCGCCATTTCATGCTATCCACAATGTCACACACCTCTATGGCACGGTCACTCGACGTCTGCGAGATTATATAGCGCCCACCATCAAAGAATTGCGCAACAGTAACCTCCATGAAAGACCTAAGATTTCGCACTTCCTCCGTCGATTTTTCCGGACTTAATATTCGTCGCTGCGCTTCTGTGTGACTTTCGAGGTCAAAAAGCGACAAGAGACCCCATTCATTGCCGCCAATGATAAGCTGCTTTCCACTAGGACTCCAATCAAGTGTTCGTAACCAGTGACTCTGCTGCTCAAATGAATAAGTCATAACTTCTGATCCATCACTTACATCCCAGACCCAGAAACGGCCTTGGCCGGAGGTACCAGCGAAGAAGCGCGAGTCTGGAGAGAAGCCGCCGGTCCAATTCTGATTGTCGGATTTGAAAGTATACAGAAGGCTGCCGTCTGTGTGGCTCCAGATCCTGAACGTTTTGTCCCATGATACGGAAGCTATGAGCTTGTCATCTGGACTGAAACCAACCCACATAATGGCATCCGTGTGCGCCTCCAATGTTAGCGATATCTCTTTCCTCTCAATGTCCCAGACGCAGATATCCCACTTATCCATGGTGTTGGAACGGGGCATTTTGTCCGGCAGGAAGATTAGCCTGGTTCCTTTATCATTGAAGACTCGGCTGCCGAAATTAGCGCTCAATCGTCCATGTATCCGCATATAATCCTGAACTTGAGATTTGAGGTTCAATAGCGTGATTGTCTTTTCGAAATCTTCAGCTAAGCTTTTCTTTTCCTGTTCTGCCAATGTCCAGGCAGACTCCATATCCTGGAGGCCAGCAACGACGCCCTCTACAGCCCTCTTACCAAGAGCCTGCAGCGTAGATCCAACTTCCAAAATCCGCTCACGACGCTCATGTAATGTCCAGAGGATAATAGCTGGTTCCGCTGCCACAGAGCCGCCCCGATGATTCATGGAACAAGAAACCAGAATCCTTGGCTTCAGGGGGTGGAACCGAACAGCATCCACTCGAGAGACATGCCCTTTCAGGACCTGAAGCAATGTAAACTCGCTGACGGTGTAAACATGGATATCATGCTGAAGAGCAATTGCGAAGAGCGTGCCGTCGGCATTTAAGCTTGCATCTGCTGGCTCTGTGGGGAGCGGGATCTTAAAGACCTCGTCGCCCCATTGAGATGGTTGGCCAGGTGCCCAGGTATAGGGTTTTCCGTCTGAGCTTTTGAAGTCTTCGCTGCAGGCGTAGACCCAGCCTTTTTGGAATTGAGCCTGGGTGTAGACTGGCATGGTGGGTTTAATGGGATGTTTCGGATTTCTAAAGCTGAGGGTTTTCGTTATTTAGAATGGATAGCTCCGCCTGACATGCTCATATTCGTATATATATGCATTCTTTTCAGATATGACGTGAAGTGGAAACTAGGCACCCGTGCAAGATGACGCATAGGCGAAGCGCTCGACTCAGCAGAAAAGCGGGAATTTGAGGTTCGCCAGAAAGCACCATCGATGGTGGCGGAAGTGAGGAGCTGTCTGGATTACGCGCCGAAATGGTAAAGTTCTAGGGCTTCAAACCGGTTCATTGGGACCATGTGTGGTGTGGGGGTTTGATACTAGTGGGTATATGTGGCCGTGGCACCGAAGCAGTGAGAATTGGCTCTTATCCTTTTCAAGTCCCGCGGGTCGCCACCTTCACTTTCGTTCTGGATATATGGGTGATAGAGGACGGGTAAAGTACAATGGTCCCATAGAATGGTTTATAACCATCTTTTGGACGTCTGTATTTCTACACATTCAATCATGTACACCCCATCTACCCACCTCTTCCATAGCCTCCTTACCCCCATCCTTCAACCTCTCATCTTTCAGCACTCCACTAACACAAGCCCATCCACTCCTACTACCTCCCCATTTCAAAACCTCCTCTTTATACCTCTCGCCAGCTTCTCTGTCAATGCCTCCCCCATCCTTACCAGCGCGGAAAACATCTCTCCAGACCTTTCCCGCAATAGCCCTATCGAACAAATAGCTATAGTATGTGCCGCCATATTCGACAAGATGTCCAAAGAAACCCTGCGCAGTGGTATCTCGCGGTTCTCTCACGCTGCCATACTTATCGTATACGTCAAAAAAGACTTTCGTGCTATCGAAACCGCCTTCCCTTGTTAGAGGGAGGGAGGAATGATAGGCTTGATCGAGGAAGCTGAATAAGATTTGTGTTTCTGTCTGGAAACCCTGACCACGTCGCTGGGTCTGAAGGAAGTTTTCGACCATCTCGTAAGGAAGAGGGGCGTCGGTTTCCCAATGACGGGCGAAGAGTGCTAGCACGGAGGGATCTGCAGCGAAAGACTCCATGAGTACGGAAGGCAGTTCCGCAAAGTCGGTGGGACAGCGAGTGCCGGAGACGACCTGTAATGGTGTGCGGCCCAGGATTGAATGGATGGCGTGACCCATTTCGTGGAAAAGTGTTCGTACATCCTGGAAACTGAGAAGTGTGGGAGTGGTATCGTTCTTTGGGTGGGGGAAGTCGCAGACTAGAGCAATGACTGGAAGTTGAAAACGTTCCCTGCTGCCAGGAGGACTAGACACCGCCATACCATCATTATCTTCCTCATCCGGATCCGCTGAAGAGATGAGTCGAGAGCAGCGAAGTGTAAAGTGCGTCGGGTTTGGAGTTTTGCCTGCACGAACGAAGAGATCGCAATAGAGTACCGCTACGTGACCCTCAGTTTCATGAAATACATCGAGACGACGGACGTTCTCGTCCCATATCTCTCCAGGTGTAGTCTCCCGAGGGACGAAGCGGATTCCGTAAAGGCGGTCGAAAAGACGCGATAAGCCTTGCATTACTGTACCCAAGGAAAAGTAGGCGGCCATGAAGTCCGGTTTGCGTGAATTGGATTGAAACATGGCGTTTATACGGTTTCGATAGTACATCACGTCCCAAGGATGAATCTCACTTGTCTCACCCTCCCGCACCTTCAGCGCTTTCATCTCTTCTATTTCTTTCAACACATGGGGAGCATTGTCTGCGGAGAGCGCTGTCAAGAACGAGTTCACTGCTTCCGGTGACTTGGCCATCTTATCTTCAAGATTCCTGTGTGCATAACTCTTATATTCAGAAAGACTCGCTATTTCGGCGCGGGCCTTCATGAGCGTTTCTAGCGTTTGGATGTGGGCTGGCGAAGATTGTCTGCCATGTACGTAGATCTCTCTCCGGACACTTTCGTCCTTTACGGAGTCCAGTGCTAGATATGGTGCTGGACCCGCAGTAGGCAATAATACCTGGCCGCGTTTGGAGGAGTATCTCGCGACTACCTGGGGATTCATGCCCTTCAATTGATCCACGTCAAATCGGAGGTGTGATATCCTTGGCTCCATATTCTCTACGAAGAGATGACCCAGTCTTTTCGTCTCATTTGAAAGTTCCACGAATCTCTGTCTTTTGTCCTCCGGCAGATCGATTGCAGACTGGCCAAAGTCCTTGAGCAAGATCTCCGCGACTGTTCTCTCTGCTTCGTTCCATGCTCTTGAAATCTCTGGGTCTGAGACAGCCTTATCTAATTGCTGCTTCAGTCCTGGAGTGGTATTAAGAAGGTTCATGTACTCGAATAGATAGGCGTAGGCCTCGGTGGCAGCTTGTCGATAAGGTAACTGTGGGTGGGTGGCGCGCACGAAATCTGCAGGGTCGAGGATCCTGCATAGTGTATCGCTCAGAAGATCGAGCCGCCGGGGCAATGCTATATAGTCTTCTGTCGATGAAGCTGACAGAACCTCTTCCACAATCTTCTGCGCTCTTGTCCGGGTGAGTTCAGCATATCTTAAAAAGCCCCCGGGTTCTGTTAGGTGGTGATTCTGAAACAAGCCTTGGGGAGGATTTGGCAATCTATATTTTCCTCTTTGAGAGAAATCCCTCCAAACATTTGGCGAGTCGAAAATTTCGCGCAGTAGATGATCTTCATGGCGGTGTTCTGCAGGAAGACTCGACTTTGACTCCGATAAGACAGTTGCCGCCACAGAATACTGTTTGCGCGGTAGTACAATTTGCAGGCCATGCCGAAGGGATGTCCTCAGTAGGCGACATGGTGACTTCAGCATGTCCTACATTCAATGGTAGAAGGCCGCTCACATGTAGACACAGCATGAAATCTATTTGCAGACCTACTAAGGTGTACGCAAAATTCTTTACAGGACTAGGCTGTACTTGGACGGCGCGATGACGATGATCCGCCAGATCCTTGCACGGTGCATGGCGGGGTGCAAATCTGGGGAAATAACAGGCTTCCAGATCCTCCATCAAGTGTCAAACACAATCTAATATTACAGACTCCTCCTCGATCTGTAAGCGCGAACCATAATATTAAAACCAAGCTCCAAGCAAGCAACGACACCACTGTCCACATTGATCCGGCAAGACCCTCGCCCTTCTACACCCGAAAGCTCAACTCTCAGACAACCTCTAAACGATGTCCTCTAACCCCTCCTTCAACATCCTGGGCTCCTCCAAACTAAACACCCCGGATGGCAAGAACCCCACATCCACCACCACCACATCTACATCGCCCCAGGCTGGGACCGCAGTTGGTCAGAAGAACAACGAGGAGTATAGGAAACAGTGCATGTCGGCGCACGATGCGCTAGAGAATAAGTTACGTGATGAGGAGAGGGAGAGGAAGTGGACTGGGAATTGGTGAGGTAGCGGGTGAGAATGGTGCTGGAAGTTGTGGCAGCTATAGGCAGATTGTTGGTGGAGTTTATGAAAAGAGGGGCTCAGACCTGAAATGGTTGGAAAGCATTGAAGGGCCGAAATATTAAGCTTATGACATTGATGTGCAAAGAAATGACGCTCATTATTAGCATTGGGAAAAGAGTGGGCTCTGAAGCAAGGTGTAGGCTAAGCATGGACTGTGTGTACGACTGTGTATTCCGTATGAGACTTACTTGTTTCTAATGAATCTCTCCAGCTGCATGTATCTTATCATGATTTCTGAGTTTTATCTGTCATATGTGATGAAGTAGATGGCGTCCGAATTCGATCAGTGCTAAATCATCACCTTTCGTAAATCCGACTTTTGAACACCCAACGCCACTTCCCTTGTGGTTGTCTCTGTTAACCCTGTTTCACGCCGTTTGCATATTCCTCGTATGGTGTAAGCTCTTCGAGTGCTTCTTTCGCACGTGGACTGAGAAGCGAGAGGCCGCAAATGAAACTCGCATTTGTCCAACCAAACCTAGAAATTCGGACTCAGCATTTCCATTCACAGAAGCATACAATAGATGAGAGACTTACCCTTCCTGCGGAGCATATTTGAACTTCGATCCCTGGTTTCCGTATTCCGCGAGAACCTTGTGTGAGCCATCTAGCGTGGTAACATTGTACTTCTCCACTACAGTACCATTGTAATCACAAAATACCCGTGTCAACATATGAAGCCAGCGATAGGCTAGTCGTTCAGCATCCTCATGATAGCCGTATTTCTTCAAGCCATCCCAAGCCATTATCTGATGAGGAGCCCAACCATACGGGTAATCCCATTGGAACTGAGGATTCTTGGCACTAATCGGCCCTCGAGAGTGCTCTGTACTCGTAGAAATACCACCAACGCATTCAAGTTTGGGGAGTGCTTTCTCCACAACGAGGGCGGCTTCATGAGGACTGGCAACACCGCACCACAAAGGCCAGAGGGTTGTTGCATATTCGAAATCTGTTCGGGTTTTCGTCACTGTGTTATAGTCAAAGTACATGCCTTTATCTTCGTTCCACATGTACTTGTCGAGGAGCTGCTTCCGGTGTTCAGCAGCACTGCTCCATGGTGCTGATGATTCAACCCGGCCATCTTCCTGACCAGGGGCGCAAAATGCAGCTGGAACCTCAAGGTGGTTATCGAACACAGTGCTGATAGCTTCCGCAATGTCCGTTTCGATCTTATAGAGAAGGCAGTTGAGATCGACTGTCCCCAAATCTGCACAAACACCCTCTAGTCGCCTGGTAGTATCATGGCCATTTTCTCGTAAAGCCCTATCATGAAGGAAGAAAACGTCGAGGTCGGGCTCTTTGATCTGGCCATATGTGTATGCATGGCCAAACTCCTCGACAGTCATGTTGTACTTCTCAGCGTAAGGTTTCAACACGTGGGCAAACTCATGTGCGGGTGTCTCGGGACAAATACCGACTCCAATAGGCCGGTATCTAGACAGTCCCGAATCCGCGTCATACCTCGGAGCGGTCATCCAATAATTGTGATATTCCTTCATTGCGGCGAAGATTGCAAGCTTTAGCAGATCTTTCGCTCCAGCCTCTTCCCGAGTTGCTTTGTATGTCCTCAATGCCAGATCCGTCAAAAATGGTGGCTGCGATCTTCCCAGATAGTAGGAGCGATTCGCATTGAGAATTTTTCCATAATGGTTGATCTCGAAGACAAAGTTTCGAATGATACCCTTGACAATCTCGGGGTGGGTTTCTATCATTCCCATAGCGCAGAAGCAGGCGTCCCAATTGTAAAGCTCATTGAAACGATCGCCGGGGACAATAAATGGATAGCCCTTGAGGCTGAGTCGCTCGTTCGAGTCTTCCTCCATTCCAAGCGCGAGAAGGCCGGACTTGTCATTTAGACTCCTGATGAACTCAGCAGTGATCTCCCCTTCGGGAAGCCACTGTACATCTAAATTCAATTTTGGCCTTTCCGCCGCTAGCTGTGTATAGTAAGCATGCTGTTCTGGCGCCCCATGCGGCACATAGATCCTTGGCCGATCGTGAGGGTCAGCGCCAGGTTTAGGGTCTTTCGCTGACTTGGCAATTCCGGAAGCGTCAATGGTCCTGGTGAGGTTGTTCCACCAGCTTCTTGTAATCAGTCGCTCAAGACGACTTACTGGACCTTCAGATAGTTGATCTGAATGAAGCTCAACATATTCCTCGCCTCTAGTCTGAGCATGAAACAGCTCTTGGAGAGTGTTAGCCAAGTAATATGTGCCTTTGATCTGGACATCGGATTTCCCTAGCGTGTCTGGTGAGAAACACTGAATAAGAAAATAATGATCAGCCATTTTGCCAGGATCCAAGAGTTGAAGCGAGTACCTTTGGTCCGTGGTCGTCCACGGTGATCAAATCGTCGCCATCTAGGTCCTCGGTGCGTAATAGCGACTCCATCGACTTATCAACCTCAACACTGAACTTCCCTCCTTTAAGGGTGCCATCGACTGTAGACAATATGCCTTAATATCGACATGTCACTGAGACAAAGGAATGAAAAACTTACTGTAGACTCCGCCTACTAGAGCCGGCGGTTTCGGGCTATCGCACATCTGAAGCGAAATTGTGATGTTCGACTGGATTACACTTAGTAAATAGGTATGGTAGTGTTGTAGTTGTTCAGAAATGGGTGTCAAAAGGACTATGATGGAAGACAGATGCTTTGTTAAGATAGAGCACGCTTGTAAGAAGTAAAAGCAGATCTAGGGGTGAGTGATAGAGATAAGACAGCGTTTCGGTAACACTTATGGAGTGGGGCTCACATGCGTCTGCAGCGATGGCTCAGAGGTCTGTCCCACGGCCGCGACATTGTCTATGTCCGTATGGCTGACCTTAAGTGCTTTGCGAGGGTCACGGTTCGGAGACTTCGCGATAGAGGAAATCATAACTTGTGTTGCGCTCTTGAATAGGGGAATGGAATACCGTGAGACCGGCCAGTTGCATGTGGCAAAGCAGGTAGCATACAGCAAGCTTCTAGGCATAAACCTCAGTAGTCATGCAGCATGCGAGACTAATGTCGAAAACGCAACGCTTGATGAGCAATCAAGCGGAGCTGAAAAGACTGTGACGCAGCTATTGCTTGTTTTACTATCCCGTCACGCATAAGCCCAACATGTTAGCGGTGAATAGCTTCAGAGAACATCGGGCTGCGCCCCAATCACAAGCCTTGACGTTTCATCTCCTGCCCAAGCGAGTTGAGCTTCATTGGCTTGGTCGACCATATGTAAACATCTATGAGTAGTGTTCCTCAAAACCATCACCAATGACGTTGACCGCGAGACAAATGTTAAGGGAGATGGACGTTTACTCGGCTCTTTGCCACATAGGGCTTGAAAAGTGGGTCCTTTGTATGCAGGAACATAGTCCTATACGATGGCTCCTCTGCCTCTACATGTACGTAGGCTACATAATTCTACCGTCTATCACTGCTATTCAGGATTCTTCGCCCAGATGTTACAGAATCCCAACTGGTTTTGGGAAGAATCTTTGGGCTATAATAGTGCAACGCTAAAATGGATCGCTGCCGCTTAGAGTAATCTTACGTTACTAAAGTAGTATCTGCGCGGGCCGATTTAGATCACTGAGATCGCCTAAACTACCTCCTTTACTCTGCCTTCTGGAAGATGTCTATAATGAAACAAATGAAGGACTCTTCATACACTCACTCCGTTACGCACATTTATTCTTCCAGAAAACGGGGGCACGATGTCAAATCATTCGCCATTATATGGCAGCGCTAAATCCTCCACGAAGGTCTTCACAGATTGTACAAGCTGCATCCATGATTGTTGACGGCAGACCATTAATGAAGGTCCAACCTAACCCTGCATCCAATGGGTCTGGGAACCATTTCGTCCTCGCCTCTCAGCACCTTATTCGTCTCGGGTGTCTTCGTTCGAGATGTTTCCCGTGAGATACAGATCAGCGTGCTTCGTTCAAGCTTCGTAAGCTTGGGGTCCCATTGTTCCTCCTTGGCTCTGCAGTCGTCCAATTCGTTTTATTAAGGCATCTCCGAAAACTTATGATGGCATAGTCCTGCGTAATTGCAATTATCCTTCAGGACTTTTTGATAATGCAAAGATTCTCCGTATTGCGTTGTTGTTGCTTGTAAACATAATGTTTCCTACTTTGTCCATAGGCGTTTCGCTATTGCTCGTTTGAATTATACGCTAATTGCATCCATTGAGGCATGAAGAAGTCATGCTACGACCATTCGTTACTTTGCTAGTATTCAATCTTTGCTCCTTTATTGCGCAGTCGAACATAGGTCCGTGCTGCTTTCCCCTCTAATACAAGATGCGCCAAGGATTTGATCGCGTACCAGCTCATCTTGTTTGTTCGTGATATTCTAACTTCCCTAGTCGATACTGGCTTTAATACTACAATCCCATCAAAAGGCCCAAGATCACAAGACCCATTGAAGGTGTCAACCGCTCTATCTAGCTCTGACACAACTGCAACCGACACAGACCTAAATTCCCACGTCGATGCCACGAACCCTACAACGCTGATATCCTCGTCCCAAGGGCAGACTATCACAAGCTATGGCTCGCTGAATACGAATATAAGGGACCCGAAGAGGACTCCCTTATTCACAAGCCATGCACTGTCAATTCTCCCATCTAATGGATTGGTAGCATCTAGCGCTTTCTTACCTTATGATTACCGGTCTCTACAAGGCGTCTCTTCAAGGACAAATGGATCATTCATAACAGGGGTTACAGCAGCTTCACGGCCTGTAACGACAACGGGGTTCAGCAATCATGTAATCAATCAAACATCGCCATCATCTGCCAATGGCACCTACCATAATCAGTCGGACCAATTAACTGGTCTCGGAGGGGGGGCAGCTAATATAGAATTGACCTTACAAACAGAGCGAGCTCTGGTATCTGTAAAGAAAGCAGCGGCCCCTTCGACAGGTACTGCGCAACTCTCCCAGCTGGACCAATCTTTAACACCAGCCCCTAGCTATGCCCCAGCTGGGACAGCGGGTTCATATTCTCATCCAGCAACAGGCCAACAACAGAACCACCCCAACACTCAGGCCGCGACTTTGCTAGACTCTGAAAATCATGGCCCAGCTGCTCCGGCATATGTTTTACCCGGCAGTAGCACCTACTCTTTGCCGCAAACAACCACGCAGCCAGCACCAGTAGTTGCTGGTAAGCCGCTTGTCGACGCAGGAGGAGGCAATTTCCAAGTAAATGGCCAAACTCTTAGCCGTGGAGGTGCTACTGCAAACATTGACGGCATCTCCGTATACGTCAATCCGCAGGGTGCTCCCGTGGTTGGGACTCAAACATATCTGCCTGGACCAACAGCTGCGACCTCGAACGTTGGAGAGGCACCACTTCCCTCCATTCTGAATCTGTCAGGAGGTCAAAGCCTCACACAAGTACCTAACAATCCGAATGCATACGTGGTATCCGGCACGACACTTCTCCATGGCCTTCCAGCCGCCATAATCAGCGGCACCAGCTACTCCCTGGCCCCATCTGGCGCTTTAATCCTCGGGACCTCAACCATTCCTTTGGCCACAGCGGGCAGCAACGCTGCAACTGGAATCCTTACTGCGGGTAGCGAAGTGTTTACGCCTCTAGGCAGCACCGCCGTGGCTGTCAAAGGCGCCACCCTCTCTTCAAACGGTCCGGGAACAACTGATCACGGTACAACGTTCTCCCTCAACCCAGGAGGTCTCGTCGTCGGCTCCTCCACCTACGCCTTCGCTACACCAGCAGCATCAGCACCAGCACCAAATGCCGCCGCACCGGCCCAGCAATTCCCAGTCACAACTGTACTGTCCGCCGCCGGACAAACGTTCACCGCGAATCCTCTAGGCTTCAGTGTAGCCGGCACAACCGTTGGACCCGGCAGCCTCGGTATCAAAATAGCAGGCACACGCATCAGCCTAGGCACTTCTGGAATACTAGACATCGGGAGCAGCACAGTGAATCTGTCAACGGCACTTCCATATTTCTAGAACTGGGTGCAAAATTGGTAATAGGGAATACTACGTTCTCTCTACCTGCATCGAACTTCGCTGGTGCGATGACATCCGCACCTAATCTTAATCTTACAACCTCTTCCATCGATGCCAGTGGTAGTAGTACTACTATCGCGTCCGGAGCTGGGAGTACGAGTGCACTTGTTGGTGGTGGTGCTGGTGCTACGAGGACGGGGGGTAAGGTACATGGAGGAGCGGCGGTGGGAAGGAGATGTAGGATATTCTGGTGGGAGGGCGTGGGCTTTGTTGGGTTTTGGATGATGATGATGGTATAAGAGCTCAGAAGGCTACTTTTATAAGTATATTATTTTTTGGATTCGATGAGTTCATTTATTTAATAGCTAATAAGATACGACTGGGGCACTCGATGTGCTGAACCGAGCGCTATTTACTCATCTAAGCCAGTATTTGGCAGGGGATTTGGATATAGGTCATAAGTCATTACTATTGATTTACCTATATTAGACAAGGCTACCTATACTGAAACTATTCATCCAGAATACATGTTATTCGCTATCCCACCTCCCAGGCCAAATGGCATACCTTGTATTTTGGGACCGTGCCCACGCAGGCATTAAGAAAGAAAGGAAACTCTCCTATATAATCTCAACCTCCAGTCAAGACCGAGCTGGCAACAGGTCTAATAAAGCGGCCTCCCCTCATCCCATTTCCGCTGCTCAATCATTTCCCTCCCCGCACTAGGCGTCCCATCCCTCCCCCCCTCCGGCGTCCCCTCATTGTCCACCACACCCCCAAAACTAACTCTCTTCCCCCCACCACTCCTCCTATCAGACCAAGACTCATCCAGCAATCCCACACTCCCAATCCATTCCCAAACCCTAGATACATCACCGCTTCGTCCCTCTCTCACACTCGCTCTGACATTAGCGTTTTTCTGAACGACAGCACTAACGCGTTTCCACAGACTTTCCCGTCTCTTGTCGCTGAATTCGTCACGGAGGACATCATCGCGTAGCTGACCGACGCTGATCCAGCTTTCTGCGGCGTCGCCTCTGGCGTGTAAGGCGGCTTGAGTGGCTAGGCGGTCGAGGGTTGTGGCTACGAGGGAGGGGATTCGAGCTGTGTCGCTGCGGGCGGTGCGGATCATGGAGCGGATGTAGAAGTAGCTGAGGATGCAAAGGGTTATGAAGGAAAGAGAGAGTCGATGTCTCGCCAGCGTGAGGCGCGTGGATCGTTTGATGGCGCAGGTGAGGGAGAGTCGAGCGAGGGAGGTGCTGCTGAGGTGGAGGTGGGTTCTGTAGGATCGATGAGGTATCTGATTAGTTTGATTGATGGTCAGATGGTGGTAATTTTGTTTGTGACGGGGTGAAGCATGTCCTAGGTGTAGGTAAAGGGGCCATGGGAAGATAACTTACCCATCTGATGAAGAGACAACCTCTTCACGACCCATAATCTCCCCTATAGCAGGGCGCCATAGTTCCTCAAACTCTGCTTCGCTCATTCCCTTCCTCCGCTTCTTGGCGACATCTTTCTTCAAATCTTGCTCGTCGATTTCGGCTGGCATATCCTTTCCCTTGTCATCCTTCAATGTCCCACATTCCGCTTGAGCTTTTCTTTCCCTCAATTCTTCGACAGCACGATCAGCTACAGTCTTGACTCTTCGCACCTTCTCCCCGTCAGGCTCGCAGGTTGGCGGCAGGGGTACCAGTCCTCCAAGTGACAACGGATGTTGCTGTAAAATGAAGTCCTGTTCACACCTTGTGTCCATGTTCTGGTAGCAGATTGCATGCTGAGGACAAGGTTCGCATATTGGCTTTAGGCCGCTTGCCCAATCAGGTATCTGGACATTGGATATGGCATTAGATGGCCTGCCAATGCCGCAGTAGCCGACGGCCAGCTTCTCCTGGCGCCACCATGTAGCATAGCCGCCAAGCAGTGCCAAAAATACCACCCAGGGAGCTGATTTTGGTATTGTAGATCTCTTTGGCTGCCTCTTCCTCCGAGGCGGGAGGATATCAACCTCGCCATTCGCTGCACGTTCTCTAACGAGCTCCAGCTGCTCTTCAGGTGTGAAGTCCTCCCCAGCCTCCAGTTCATCTTCCGGTTCGCTCTTAATCTCTCGCTGATTCAATGTTGAAAGAGGAACCTCGAATGTCCTCGACGACGGCACAACAATTCCATCTTCTTGTTTTATCGAGGAACTCGGCACGCCTTCGGTCTTCCGTCTGCCAGTGGTACTCTTCTTCCTATCACTGTTTATACCTGCACTTCTGCGCCTATGATCTCCTGGCGCCGGAGGGGAGCTGCCGCTCTGGAATGGATTGTCATCGCTAAACACACCCCCTCTCATCGGGGGTCTAGCCGGTATATCATCTGACTCTTCGACCTTCACCTTTGGCGTCGCCTCGCTCTTTCGGCTCTTGCGTGCTACTGGACGCTTGTGCTCCTGCTCTTTGTCCGTCTCTGTGTCTGACTGACGGGCGTGTTTGCTTGAGCTTCTCCTAGTGCCTGATGCTTTCGTGGCTGACGGCTGTGGAATAGGCTCTGCTGATAAGGATGCCGTATTCCTCGACCTTCGTTGCCTTGGCGTATCAGGCACTGGTGGAGGTGGCATGGAACCAGCGTCATCGTCATGGTCGCCGTTGACTGTTCCCTCCTGGCTGCTTGGCATGTCTGTGATTCCTTTACTAGTCCGCCTGACCCTATCTCTAGCTGCAAGTATCTTCCGAGCCTTGGGCTTTAGCTCTTGCGTAAAAATGTCCACAAGCTGAGGCTTCTTAGCTGAGGACGGATAAGCGATGTCGTGTGACATCAGAATGTTGCGTAGTCGAGGCATGGTGAGCGACGCAGGATCAAAGGATGGCGAGAGATATTCCAGGTCATCATCAGGTGAAGCCATGACGTCTCGTAATAATTCGAAGAGTGGCGGTTGTCGTTATCCAGCTCCGTACTGTTTGAGTAAAGTCAATGGTGAGTAGCAGTTGATACGGAGCGATAATGTGTTACACGCTGAAGTATTGTTGTTGTAAGGCCTAGCTCTTGCGCATCCGGTGTTTAAAGAGCAATGGAGGTAAGACGATTGACAATACGCAAACGCGACTGTGCAAGGAAATCGTTGTTTTTGTCTACAAGTAGATTCAGCCAGAAGGGAAAACAAAGCTAATGTTTTAAGGCAGCCGAGGTCAAGCCACATTTGCCACTGTGGCGTAAATCTTGGGTACCTTACTGTGGCGCCATCATGCTCAGCAGACGTCGAAACAGAGTTGCCATCTATAGATGTAGCCTATCAGACTTGAGGAAGACAGCTACTGCTTCAAACCTTTCTAATATCAATAATTTAAAGGATGACTGGACGCTTTTTATCTCTGGCTATCATATAAAGCAGAGGGTGATCAATTCAAAGAGCATACTGAGGCTCCATTCGATAGTCGCAGACTGACTTATCAGGGCAAGCCAACTATGTAGCGATATCTATAGAGCGATAGAATCAGTCTTACTACGTCATTGGATGTCGCATGAGAAATAACCATCAAGTCTTTGAGAGCTATTAGCGGACAAAGCAGAGGACACTCCGGCTGCATAGTTCTGTAGTTCAACCACGTAGAAAGTCATTTGAGGGATTGGATTCCAAATCGACAAAGTTGGCAGCTAATAGACGGCAATTTGAAGAAAAAAAAATGCTTAGGCACTTGATTAAAAACGATATACAGCGTCCCAAGTCCTACCAGATCATATGTATCGTATCAAAGCATTCAACACTCCAGGACGCCATATAATTCCTAATTAGGTCAATGAAGCCACTTTTGCCGCTAACCTCAGCCAGTCCACTGTTCTCATCTGATAATACCATCACCCGCCTTCTTTCCTGGCGGCGGACCAGCTGGTGGCGAGTAGACGTCCTCTCCACCCCGTGCATACGCGTTCTCTGGCTGCTGCAACTCCACACCTTGTTGCTGTCCACCGAAATAACCCTGATTTGAGCCACTGTTGTAGCCCTGCCCATAGTATCCTTGATTGGCGGGAGGCGAGTAAGGCGGTGCAGCATTCCCATTGTATTGCTGAGGTGGAGCACCAGTATACTGCGCTGGTCCGTGTCCCGGTGGAGGCACGCCCGCTGCCCAGCCTGTTCCTCGCCATGGTTGCTGACCTTGACGGCGGCGGCGTCGAGCAGTTATGCAGCTGAATATGAGAAAGATGAGGAAGGCGCCGACAATGAGGGCAGCGAGGACAACCCTGGATTGACTTTAATCATAACTCTTGGTGAAGTATTTCGGCTTGGGTGAAAGCTTACCATCGGCCCCAATTAGACCATGGGCTCGAGTAATAGCAGCCATTGTCGTTATAATAACTGTTGTCATTGTTGCAATTACTGCAGACGAACAGGATTAGCAATGTTGCGGAGCATCTTGTGAGCGCTGGCCAAGCAGGGGAGGACTTACTTAGTAGTAGATCTCGTGAAGAGAACAGGCATTCTGAAGATGGTGTAGATGTAACCCTAAAGTCTAGAGATGTCGACTGTCGGAAAAGGTGTGAGGATGTTGAAGGTGTGCAGGAAGATGAAGATAGGTACGGGAATTTGTAGAGAGGATTTCGTGCAAGGCGTTAAGGAGCTTGGGTCTCGAACCGCGTGGAATGGTGGCTATGGTGCGCTATTTGGAAGAATCAATGAGGAGCATGTGCGAGTACGACGATAAGTTTCTTCAGGACACAGGGTTCAATTTCTTCACGGATCCCCTTTGATCCTTTGTACTTCGTAGCTCGTAAGCTTGTCGGTGGCGTATGCTTCCACGCAAGACCTTGCCTTGGCGTGAGGCAGTGCAAAATATCAGGGTCATCGGCCAGATTAGGTCATCATCATCCACTGAAAACCGCCTAGCGCCCGATTTCTTACAAAGATCTGCACTATTCTAAGTGTGGTCTAGTTTAACGGGTAATGTGCTGTTCTTTTTTGGCCGTGTTCTTGATGGGATGAAGAGTCGTTTCCTTCTTCACTTTCCGTCAACCTCCAGACCCCTTCACTACAAATTTGCGTTCGATTGTGGGAGACTGAAATGAGAATTTCGTCTTCTATTACCATCCGACCCACCCTCTCACGGTGTAATTATGCTAATCCTTCCCGCTTGACCCCTAAAATCTACTCCAAGAACTCTCATTACCGTCTGGAAGTGAAATATACATCATGAATAAGTCGGAAAGGAAACAGATACATCAGAATCATCCATGGGTGAAAGGTATCTTGGATTGCTCCGAGCGCTGAAATTTATCTTGCCATTGCTAGCATGCGTCTTTTCATCGCTTCGTCAACGTCGTGAATGCACAGGTCGTATTAGAACATCATTGGCAGTCATGCACGGCGTCGTTGCAAGTCGTTGCTTCGGTGAGAATTTCATCAGTGGGCCGTCTTGTTGATCAACCATTCCAGGACAGCGTCGAGATTTGTCTCCTCTTTAGCGCTAATGCCATAGCAACTGACCTCCCGGTGGGAGATAGCTTTCATGTTCAAGGCCTCGATTAGCTCATCGACTGACATCTTGTTGGGAAGGTCGGACTTGTTGCCAAGGACAAGTAATGGAATTCCATCCAAGACCGGTTTCTCAAGCAAAGCATGGAGCTCCTCCTTTGCTACGGGAATGGCAGCCTTATCGGCAGCATCCACAACATACCTAGTACGGATGTCAATATGGCTCGAGTGTCCAAGCCTGGCACGGTACTTACACGATGGCGTTGACGCCACGGCAATACCGCTCCCACATCGACCGGAACCTTGGTTGACCGCCGAGATCCCAACTGGTGAAGTCAGGCTACGGCCTCATAAAGCTATACAGCGCAAGCAACATACCACTTGAGTGTCACGTGGCCCTTTTGGACCCGTTTCATGTTGAAGCCTACCGTCGGGATCGAGCTAGAGGCAGATGACGGTCTTGTCAGACCAGCCTAATGCTAACATAAGCAGAGCGGTCAACATACTCAATTGTGAACTCTCCTCCCTGAATTATCTGCATCAGCATCATTTAGAGGTATCATTGGACATGATGGCTTACCGCAAGGACTCGAAGCAGAGACGTTTTGCCGGCGTTCTGCAATCCGATCATGGTTACGTCCATTTCGGTCGCCCTTATCAAGAAAGAGGATCAATACGGTCATCCGGCATCCAACGAATCATTCTACATCATGGCCAGCGCGAGATGGATAAGGCGCGTGGCGGATGCTGTGATTATGGGGGCTGCGGATGGAGAAGACGTACCAGAAGGTGCGCAGCAGCCAGTCATAGATGATCTTGAAGAGACCTGCCATGGCAGCGGATCTCTAATTTGTCCCGAGACTTCGGAGACTATGGCTATGGCTTCTCTGGCTGCGTGTCTTGCTGTCCAGTCGTTGCGGATTATCCCAGGTGGCTCGAGTGGCCAGGACCTTGGTTGAGTTTGAGGACGGGTGGAAAAAAAAGCCAGCGGGAGGCGGGGGCCTTGCCGTTGTTGTCGTAGTAATGTCGGAGTAGAGGATTGTCCTTATGGTGGAGACTAGAGCATAGACGATCAACACCTTATGTTTCGAAGAATCAATTCTATAGAATGTTGCTTGTTGTTGATCTTCATATGCTCTCGTCTGCACTCGGGCCTCAATTTTCATGCCTTTGCTTTTTGGGGTGCAGGTGACCAAAGCTTAGGCGCAAATGCGTAACTTCAATGATTGCAGCAGCAAAAGCAATCTAACGCCGAAACCCTGTCTTGGCGTCGCCGATCCTTGAAACTTTTGTTTGCCGGCCTTCCTCCAGCCATACAGACCGAACAAATTTCCTCTTGCGTTATTCTCCATCCTCCTTTCGAATTTATGCTCGACAACCTGGCCAGATGGACCAAGCTGATGGAATGTACGTGCCCCTGTTCACTGGGTTGAAAATCCGAAGCTCTTCAAAGTCTGTGCCCCCGTGTTTGGTCCCATAAAGTATTCAGTGCCGGACTCATTGGGTAGATAATTTGGGGGCACAAGCCACTATTTCTACCAGACCCCACCAAGGCGCAATTTGGCAGAGGATCTTGTGCGGGGAACTGACCATACCTAACACTCATAGCCTATCCCTACGATGCCGACCGCTATCCCCCCAACAAGCACACAGTGGTCTCATGAGATCGACACCTTACGTCGAGAGGAGCTGTTCAAGAACCCACCAAAAGATCATACACCTTACCCTGCACTGCTCGAAGCTATACAACCTCATATCCAATCTTTCAACGCTTTGCTTGCTGAGGCAAAAGTCCTCGAAGCCGCTCTGAAAGACATTGGTACAAAGACATTCCTTGACGGCCAACAGGAGTCTCAACAACAGCGAGCGGAAAGGCTTCAAGATGGATTGCCTAGAGAAAAGAGAAATCGATTCAAGGTCAGGATACGGGAGCTTTACCTTGACAAAGCTGTACTGCCTCCGAACAACAAGTTCAGCACAAAGAATCGAGATATATATCCATCGGAGTGCAGGGAAAGGCATGCAAGCTATAGAGGCAAGCTAAGAGCGAGGGTGGAGTATAGCTTGAACGAAGGCGAGTGGCAGGAGACAATCAGGGAGATGGGTCAGGTTCCTCTCATGCTGAGGTCCAATCGGTGCCATCTTGAACATGATACACCTGCACAATTGGTCCAGCACAAAGAAGAATCTGAAGAGCTTGGAGGCTACTTCATTGTGAATGGTATCGAAAAGCTTATACGGATGCTGATCGTCTCAAAGCGCAACTATCCAATGGCTATTATCCGTGGGTCATTCGTCGGTAGAGGCTCGTCTTACACAAAATTCGGCATGCAGATACGATCTGTGAGGCCAGATCAGACATCCCAGACCAACGTCCTTCACTATCTCAACGATGGCAATGTTACATTTCGTTTCTCTTGGCGGAAGAACGAGTACTTGGTTCCTGTGATGATGATATTGAAAGCTTTAGTAGAAACGAACGATCGAGAAATCTTCGAAGGAATAGTGGGTCTGAAAGGCTCCAAGGGCGCCGACAACACATTCATGACGGAGCGGGTTGAACTACTATTACGAACATACAAAGCCTACAACCTCAACGGCAAGGCCAACACTCGGGCATATCTGGGTGAAAAGTTTAAGCCTGTACTTGGTGTACCTGATGATTTATCAGATGACGAAGCTGGGTCAGAGTTTCTACGAAAAGTTGTTCTTGTGCATTTGGGTAATGTTGACGTTACTGAGTCTCAAAACAATGACAAGTTTAGAATGCTCCTGTTCATGATTCGAAAATTGTACTCATTAGTCAATGGCGAGTGTGCAGTTGACAATCCAGATGCCGTTTCAAGCCAAGAGGTTTTGCTCCCTGGGTTCCTGTACGGCATGATCCTGAAAGAGAAGCTTGATGATTGGCTAAGATCGATACAAGGGGCTTGCCAAGAGTGGTGTTCAATAAACAGCAAGGCCTCCTTCACAGACCCAAACTTCTTAAAAGAATTTCCCACAAAAATCCTGAAACGAACCAATGAGAACATAGGAGGTCTGCTTGAGTATTTTCTTTCTACAGGCAACCTTGTCAGCCCAAGTGGACTTGACCTTCAGCAGACATCAGGGTTTACTGTCGTAGCTGAGAAGATCAATTTCTACAGGTTCATCAGTCATTTCCGCATGGTTCACAGAGGAAGCTTCTTTGCTCAACTGAAGACTACCACCGTCCGCAAACTGTTACCTGAGAGCTGGGGTTTTCTATGTCCTGTACACACTCCTGATGGTGCTCCTTGCGGATTACTTAACCATTTGGCACACAAATGCAAAATTACCACAACCAATCTGAATGTTTCTACATTGCCGCGGCTACTGGCCCAGATGGGCATTTCCGAATCTTCATCTGCTTCCTTGGATGAAAGTGTCGTAGTACAGATTGATGGCAGGATCATAGGTTTCTGCACGCCTAAGCAAGCTCGTATCATTGGAGACACTTTACGATACTGGAAAGTTGAAGGCACTCACAATATTCCTGCGGAACTTGAAGTCGGCTACGTACCTAATGCAGAGGGCGGTCAGTATCCAGGCATCTACGTCTTTTCCCAAGCAGCTCGAATGGTTCGGCCTGTCAAATATCTTCCTCTTGAAAAGCAAGACTTTATTGGGCCTTTCGAACAGCCATTCATGTCGATAGCATGCACTGAAAGTGAGATCGAATCCGGCGAATCAACTCATGTCGAGTTTGACCCTACCAATATCCTATCCATTCTCGCCAACCAAACACCCTTCTCAGACTTCAACCAGTCTCCACGCAATATGTATCAGTGCCAAATGAGCAAGCAAACTATGGGGACGCCTGGCACATCTATTCGGTATCGTACTGACAACAAGACCTACCGTCTCCAGACAGGTCAAACGCCAATTGTCCGCCCACCCCTATATAATGAATACGGCCTTGACAACTTCCCCAACGGTACGAACGCTGTAGTAGCTGTCATCTCATATACGGGTTATGATATGGATGACGCTATGATTTTGAACAAGTCAGCTCATGAGCGCGGTTTTGGCCATGGCACTATCTACAAGACTAAGGTCATCCACCTCGATGAGAACGAAAGAACGAGTCGAGCCCGAAACAAGTCAGCTCGGGCCATTACCAAACTCTTTGGCTTCGCTCCAAATAGCTTCGTATCCGCCTCTACGCGCAGCAGGCTCGACTCCGATGGCCTTCCACACATTGGTGCCAAGATCAGCGAAGGCGATCCACTGTGCGCTTCCCACAGTGTGACCTATGACCCCACGAAAACGACATCACCGTACACCAATCGTGATGGAGTTACACATCTTCACAAATATAAAGACGCCGAAGTTGCCTACGTGGAAGAAGTTCGCCTCATTGGCTCGGAGTCAGGCGCTGAACCTTGCCAGTCTCTGAGTATCAAACTTCGCATTCCCCGCTCTCCCATTATCGGTGACAAGTTCTCCTCTCGCCATGGTCAAAAAGGTGTCTGCTCCCAAAAATGGCCAGCCATCGACATGCCCTTTAGCGAATCAGGTATCATACCCGATATCATTATCAATCCACACGCCTTTCCTTCTCGTATGACCATAGGTATGTTCATCGAGTCACTCGCTGGAAAAGCTGGTGCCTTGCACGGCTTAGCTCAAGATTCAACACCTTGGCGCTTCACGGAGCAAGACACAGCAGGTGATTATTTCGGAGAGCAACTACGTCTGGCAGGATACAACTACCATGGCAATGAACCCATGTACAGTGGTATCACAGGCCGAGAATTCGCCGCCGACATCTACCAAGGTGTGGTTTTCTACCAGCGTCTGAGGCATATGGTCAATGATAAATTCCAAGTCCGAACAACTGGTCCCGTAACCCAGCTGACTGGACAGCCGATCAAAGGACGAGCAAAGGGCGGTGGTATCAGAGTCGGAGAAATGGAACGCGATGCGTTGCTAGCGCACGGAACCGCATACCTCCTACAAGATCGCCTAATGGGCTGCTCCGACTACAGAAAAGAATGGATATGCAAAGGCTGTGGAACCTTTCTCTCCACCCAACCAACAGTCTGGGGCGGCGGCCTAGGTAACAAAAGAGGAAAAGGCACAGGCGTCGTCAGATGTAGACGCTGTGCGACCAAGCTTGCAGACTTGATTGAAGAAGGGAAAGAAGTGGGTATTGGTGAGGAATGGGAGGATGGCGCGGGAGAGAAATGGGTGGGGGGGGAGGATACGACTGTTGTGGCGGTACCGGGGGTGTTGAGGTATTTGGATGTGGAGTTGAGTGCGATGGGGGTGAAGATGAGGTTTAATGTTGGTCCTTGATTGATCGAGGAGGGGGGGAATTTGGGGATGGGATGCACATGATATCACGAAAAGTAACTGTGTTTCGCGTTAGATGTAGTAGAATGAGAATATAGAGCTTTAATCCTGAGCTTTGCTGCTCTCTTGCTCTGTTCGCCTTATATCACGAAAAATATTGCATCCCGCTCAAAAAACCTGCCATGCATACACAAGAACAGATCCCCACCATCCCTTAGCTATGGCAAACCAATCCCTCCCCCGCAAAGCAATTCCATTCCCTCCTACCATAAGTCCTATTGCTAACTTTGCCCATTATTAGCACCGCTGATCCATGACTACCTAGTAGAGATACCTATCCCGTAGGTGGCTGAATTACGTCCACCCTCCCAGGAGATAACAAGGTAATATTGGCACCCCTATAACTTAAAGCTAATCTTCATAAACCTATAACTTCTTCTTTATAATAAAGATATACTTATAATCAACTTAAACTTACTGAGGATTGTTATATTTTAAAGTTTTTAAGTTAAAATATTAATTAGATTTACTTATTATAGGTCTCATCTATACTAAAAGGGCTGGCGTTTTACCCATCTAACCGGCGTAATTCCGCGTTTTTCTCTTGAAAGGTGGACGCCAGCCACTTAAGGGATAAAGGCAAAGCTGAGATGTTTTCGACAGCTACATCAAATACTACTTTACTCGATCCTGTAGCTAAAATCTGACTACCATCAGCACCGCTGATCCATGACTACCTTAATGTATATATGTAGATGCTAGGCTGGGGTGTCTGAGAGGGCTATATCGATTGTCTAGTGTTGAGATCTTGGCATGGTGTAGTAGACTTTTCGTCGTTCTGGTGAGGTAGGAGTTTTTGGTGGGGATTGTAGGGTAAGTCGGAGTGGGATGGTTTTGCGTTGTTGTCGGGATGAATGGGAGGAGTGGTATTTAGAGGGTGAGTGATAAAGGGTTGGCGAGGATGTGCTCAGCGCGATGATTGTAAGGGTTTGGTGATGCGGTGTGGATGAATCGTTGGTCTGAGGGGTTGTTGTTTAGTTTGTTTGTTGTTTTGTAAGGGTGGATCGTCGTGATGGGTTGATTACATAGTTCTATCTTGTTTGGTGCCGTCATGGATGAATTGTTTGTATTTGCTCACTTATGGTCATTGTCACTTTCCGTTGCATCAATACTTAGCTTATCAATATCTGTCACTCCTCAAATTTATTTACTCATCAACAACTTTCTTCTTTCCCAATTCCTCAACACATACAGCTTTGGACTACCCAAAAATGGAACCATCAGCGTCATCCTCGCCTTCACCAAAGACTTCCTACTTCGGCGTGAAACATTTAGGAAATTTGAAACTGTTCGTACCCTCACCGGAACACCTAACACATTGCTAAGCCAAGTTAGACTTGAGGGCGCTGAGTCTGCCACTGTGACAGTAGGCCCCAAAGATGCAGCAATAACTTGGCACCTACCAAAAGCGCTGCTAACCCGCCATTCCCTCTTCTTCGCTGCGGCCCTGGATGGATCTTTTGCCGAAGCGAAATTGAACTCGGTCACTATGCCAGACGACGATCCCAACGTGTTCAGGTTATGGGTCCAATGGCTTTACCTTGGGCATATCACATGCCAAATTCTGGGCGTCGACGATATCAACAATGTCTTGGTGAAGGCTTGGATACTAGGGGACAAACTTGGCTGCCAAATCTTTAAGGACGTTGTCATGATGGACCTACTTGCATGCCACTCACCAAAAGTAGAGAGACCCTTGATTGAGACCTCGACCTTACGTACAGCCTATGAGGGATCAGCACCAGGGTCAAAGCTTCGGAAATGGGCCCTTAACTTCTTTGTCTTCGAAATTGGGCAAACCAGAAGCGGGAACTTTTCAGCTCTGCAGCGAAACATCCTTTGGGTTTCAGAGACTAAAGATATCGAGGATTTCAGCCAGGATTACATGGAAGCTAGTGTGGAGTTTTCGTTGCAAGGCAACCCCACAAATCCGTATACCAACGGGCAGCAGTATATGGAGGTTTTGAGCTTCAAGCCGCGCTAGTGTCAATGGGAACCTTCTCTCCATACAGACTCTAGGTCCGGACTACCGCCAGGACTCTCTAAGGCCACCTCATCGTCCTCGGACTATACCTTTAGGGTAGAGAAAAGGCATTTTCATTAGGGAATAGCACCCATGGGCGTTGAGATGACCTAGAGCATAGCTAAACATATTCTACCCAATACAGCTCAATGGTCATTATGATACTTGCTTTGCCATGAATTAGCCATAGATGTCCACTCTGCTGGATTCAGGCATCAATGTCCCACTAACGGCTTCGTAGTGATGCTACCCAAGAGCGCATTCTGGCTGTTTGGACCCTGCAGCAGACCGTTTGTATGATTTCCAGAGTTCAAAGGTTATATGACGATGCTCATGGCGTATGACGCAAGGAGTCCGAGCATGGCACAATTTGGAGACATTCGACATCCAAGCTTGTCTCCTAATATCCATGCTTTAATGGGGTGAGGGACATACTCGGATAATGCTGGTAGAGTGCCGGTGTGCATCCAATGAGTGTGCAGCTCGAAGAGGTCGGGATCATCCTCAGGAAAGTAGACTCTACGGGCGTTTGGATAGTAGTAAAGGAGAAGAAAAGAAGGCATTTGAGGATCGTTCGCAGTCAACACAATGTTATGCCTTCGTCGTGACTTCGACGGCTTTGCCGTCTTGAAACCTGTGGTGGGCACTGATATAAAGGCTTGATGATTGATATGTGATCGATACGTCTTGTTATCCCTTAAGTGGCTGGGGTCCACCTTTCAGGAGAAAAACGCGGAATTACGTTGATTAAGTGACTTATTGAGGATGAAAATATTAGCACCTATTATAAAACTTCAGTCCCTTTGATATAAAAGAGATCGATGATAAGTACAGTTATTAAAAATCTTAACTTAGAAATTTCAAAATATAATAAACCTCAATAAGTTTGAAGTTATAGGGGTGCCAATGTTATTGTCCCCTAGGAGGGTGGACGTAATTCAGCCACTTAAGGGATAGGGAGATCGGATCTTGTCGAAAGAGAGACATGGCGCTTATAGGGTGTATGGTAAGTGGGTCCCCTGTATTGGTATGTTGACTCAGTGTTCAGGCTTTCCGTTTGGTGCTATTTGAACTCACTATTGTAGCTCAGCCTTTCAATTTTTCGTAGACAAGCTACTCACCGGCCAGCTCGCCACTTCTATCTTCGTGAGTAACCGGCTCCATTCGAATGATTTTATCACAATTGAGTAGACAATAGGGATCCAGCGCGAATTTTATCTGAGAACCATCAGACGGCGGCCACATAGTGGTTGGCCGGCTCACCTTGCGCATCATGTCAGTCGCATTCTCACCTAGCTCTTCCTCTAATACGTCTCGCAAGGCTAGACCAATCCCATGCTCCCCGGTGACTGTGCCTTCCATTTCGATGGCTCGCCTTTGCAGATCCAAAATTATCTTCTCGGCAGCTACTCTATCCTTTTCGCTGTACAGAATACCTGTATGAAAATTCCCTAATTCTTGTAAGCCAATTGCTCTTGACCTCAATGCTGAAAAGCTAGGCTCTTACCGTCTCCAACATGACCGAGTGTTGATCCCAATAGGCCTGCCTTACGTACCATGTCCTTAGCTTCCTCGATAATATCAGCAAGTCGCGAAATAGGCACCGCCACATCAGAGCTTAGGAATTTGTCATCTGGGTGTCTTTTCTGGGCAATGAAACTCCACAACGCGGTCTTACGTCCACTCCAAAGCGCATCGATCTGCTCTGGATTGCTGGAGGACTCGAACGATTCTCTGCCATGCTTCTCCGCCAGGGCTCCTATGACGTCGATCTGTTCTTTTACAGCTTGCTTAGTACCGTTAAATCTCACGAAAAGTGTAGGGGTTTCTTTCCATGTTTTAGTAGCATAGCCGCTTTCATTAACACATTTCATGGTATATTCATCGAGTAGTTCCAGGGCTGCAAGGGGAAGGCCTTGCTGAACCGCGTCAATGACTGTACTAACAGCTTTGTAAGTGCTGGGGAACGCAATTACTGCGACTTGTTCATTCTCGGGCTTCGCTGTGACTTTTAAAACCGCCTCAGTAACCAAGCCTAAAGTTCCTGATGATCCGACCATCAGACGCGTGAGATCATATCCAGCGGTTGATTTCCTTGGCCGGTTGCGAGTCTTCACAATAGTCCCGTCGGCAAGAACAACAGTTGTAGAGATAACCCAATCTTTCATAGTACCATAGCGATAGGCATTCGTGCCTGAACAGCCGGTACCAATCATGCCGCCAATCTGAGCGCCAGGTCCAGGATCAGGAGGGAAAAAAAGCCCTCCCCTGGCCAGATATTGGTTTAAATGTTCCCAACCGACAGCTGGCTGTACTACGACGTCCATATCTCGTTCGTGGAGCTCCAGAATTTTGTTCATGCGGGAAAAGTCGATGCAAATACCACCTCTCGTGGCAGCGAGCGCGCCATCAAGGCTTGTGCCTCCTGAGAATCCTGTGACAGGGATTTGCCGCTTATGACATACTTTCATGATCTTGCTGACTTGCAGAGTGCTTTGGGGGAACAAAATAAGAGAAGCGTAATTATCAACTGGAAACACAGACCATTCGCTACTGGAACGTGACCGTAGATTTCCTGGATCGTCGTCAATACCCGACTGGCCAACGATAGCCAAGAACTCCTTTCGGGCTTCATCTATATTTTCTGGCGAGATGTCGTGGCGAGGTGAGAAAGCAGGATTCAAGACAGCTATTGGCATAGTTGACCCGAATATAGCTGCCTCTAGCTTCAGGCTCGATGCAGGATCCACATGATTCCAGTCACTTAACACCTCGTAGGCCAGTAGACTGAAGCCGGAACCCAAGCCCACTACTCTGGCATCAGCTTCCACATAGTTTTGTGTTGGCTCTACGCTGCATACCAGAAGCCCACAACAATCGCGACTTCCACGTTAGTGGTTTGTGAGCTTCGTGATACACACGTGATGCATGCCTCACATGGACTTGCCAACACGGAGATTTGGTCTGAAATCTGACCCAATAGCTGAAGCGAGAACTTCTAGGGAACATGCTGCCGATATTTTTTAATTACGGGTCATTGTTTGTGATAGTAGATCATTTGGTAAGGAATCAATTCAAGGTGCGATTCAAAGGAACGCGATCACATCGCGTATGCCAAGGACGCTTTCCCTTTACAACTAGCGGCTAGAAGGTTTCATCCCCCAACCATAGCCAAGTTGATACTCAAAAGGGGCGAAAGACTATAAAATGACCCCAAAGTGAGGAAAAAAGATAGACCCCCAGAGCTCCCAGATTTTGGAGATTTATGGTTTGGGCTCAGGGGCAAAACAGCCTGCGGGGACTAATCCTATCGCCTAGGCGACCAACTCTAGGGCGTCTCTAGGGGGATCCATGTCAGCCCTGCAGGGCTATACGGTTGGGTATCTTGTGTGCAAAAGCTATTGATGTATCTTACTACTACTACAGATGCTCAATGTATGGCACTAACGTAAAGCTAGAAATGTATGGCAACATTGGTCTTCATTGTTTACATCCTATTATTGCCAATGCCTGTCCCAACCACCTTAGGTTCTAATGCGTCGTCTCATAGACACGTCAACCCGTCTGACATGGTGCCTCAGATGTAACGTTTCGCAAGCTCACCTCTGAGAAATCTATCCCGCGCCAGCTCACAGAGAATGTAGCTCAACTATACTCCAAAGACTCTGGGCCGACGTCGTACAGCTTCAATCCACCACGTGACACCTTGCCCCCTCTGCGCAAAGCATAGATCTCGCTAGGATGTACGACGTTGAGAAGAATCATGACACCCAACATTAACATGCTGTCGAAGATATAAAGGAATGCTTCATGCGACATGATGTATCCAGCATTTCCCTGCGCATATTCCACGACTCTGAAGATGGAGCGAAGCATGATTAGACCGCTAGCGTAATAGAGAGCATGAATGTGTTTCCGCCATGGAACACTACTCGAGGCAGAGCGAGCGGTGGGGACTTTGTTGATGCGGAAATTGAAGACCGTCGCAACGGCGACGAAGAAGCCGAAGAAGATGATCTGAAGGACAAGACCTCCAATTACAACGTGCTGACCGTTGTGTACAGCGGTCATTGTTCCTCCAGCCATGATGCCGGCACCTGATGAAGTCAACCCAGCGCCCCTTTCGATTGCTGTGTGTGGGAGACGTACCGCCAGACTGCATTAAGAAACTCACAATGTCTCCACAGACGAATGTTTTGGTGAGCCATTTCTTCTTTATGATGGAGTGGTGTTCTCCGTCAACGAGGATGATGATTCGGCCGAGTTCCATGTAAATTGTGGCCGCGAAGAGAGCAGGTGCGACTAAGAGAAGTACGGCTTGAACGATGTATGGGCCAAGTGTCCAGTCAGGAGTTTGCCGGCTTGAGACTGCTCTGCCAATGTAGCCATTGTACTCGACTACGCAAAGACATTAGCATGTTCTGCTACTATTATCCCTCGAATGGGGCGGTGTACAGATGCCTCCGACAAGTAGAGGAATAACGATCCATGTCTTCGTTCGAACGAGCTGATAGAGATGCAGGACTGTTGTTGCAAAGAACAGAAAGATGAAGATGATGGCAGCAGCCATTGAAGGATCATAGCGATAGTATTTGAACCAATAGCTATCAGTATCTCCTGCCATATTGTCGGTGAAGGCACTGAATATGTTTAAATACTAATCGCGTACTTCGGTTGTATAAGGGATTGAACAGCTTGAAGAAGACTAATGAACAATTGATCGGAGTCGTAGAGCATGGTAAAAGAATGTCCAGGAAGGGACGAGGGACTCTTTATATACGGAAGGGTGGTATGATAGAAAGAACAGAGAAATCTGAAGGTCTCATGGAAGCCACGAGGCATATCAATGAATTTGCAAGTCCCGCTCGTACACCATGCCTATTCGAGTAGAAGGCTTGGCACTTGGCCAAGCACCCTGCCTCTTTCCGTTACTTAATTCGTGCATATCCATTCCTTATTTTCCCGCGACCCTGTACTTGGCCATCCATAGTAAATTCTTGCCTTCTCAGGCGACATGTTGACAGCCTGGGGCGGTCAGATAGGGGTCTTCCCGCCGGGCCTTGCGCGTCGGTACTAAGCTATATTCGTGCTAGCTCTGAATTCTCCGAGAGGCTTAGCATCGTTTTCCGAAGCAGCTCGGAAGTTATGACGCATTGGTCGTATACCTTACCAAAATGGTCTCAGCCGCAACAAACCGAATTCATTTGGTTGCTCTCTTGTAGCTGCCTTCGGAGACTGCCATGTGGAAGACCTAATTTTAGACCCGTTGCGAACTCTTGCATACTACCTTAAGCGAGCACTCAGTAGCGTTCAATTACATCTGTTATCACTCGAGATTTTGACATTCCACTTCTGCCTAGCAAGCTACGATGCCTTCACGACGCTTGCACCAGAAAACGCGGCATGGCTGCAACCAATGTAAGGCTCGAAAAGTAAAAGCAAGTCAAGCACTCCCGAATTCCGAAGGAGCTTCTAATTGATCTGTCCGAAACAGTGTGATGAGAATCGACTTGGCTGCAGCCGATGCATCAGATCTGGTGCGCAATGCAGTCTTGTAGAACTACAGCCCAGCGGTTTGACTCTCGTAAAGCCAAGGCCAACTGGCAGTGAGCTTACTCCCACCGGCGAGCCACATTTGGGGTCATTGGAAGTTCCGTCCAGCCATTTTCGACGACCATCAAGTCAGGGTGACGCAGTTGAGGCACCTTTAAGCTTGCAAATTCCTATCAGATCGCAACTAAGCCTCCTAGATTTGGAATTTATGCACCACTATTCTACAGTCACGTGCTTTGAGGTATCGAGGATACCAGCAAAACAATCAAACTGGCAGATTGCTGTGCCAAGAGAGGCACTGACCTACCCGTTTCTCATGCACGCCTTGCTTGCTCTTTCAGCGGCACACCTCATGCACATTCGTCCGAGCAAGCAACACATATACGGAGAGGCAGCAACAAAGCATCGGAATCTAGCACTGACCTCTTCTATTCCATTCCTGAACAATATCACGCCAATCAATTGTCATGCATTGTTCGCTCTGTCCAACATTGTTTCGGTCCTCAGCTTGGTATTCCCACATCCATCGGCTCCAACACTCTCGGGCTTGCCATCAGACCCACTAGACACAACATTGGAGTTCTTCATGGTTATACGAGGAGTCAAAACCGTTCTCTCAAGTGCCGAAGAATGGATCGCGCAGGGTCCTTTGGCCACCTTTACGCAACACAACTGGGAACCCAGCTTGGCACCGCTCGCCGACGATGTCAAAGCGGCATTCGAATGCCTAGAGAGGAGGGTTGAAGAGGCAGCAGATGAGCCTGTTCTCTGTGAAGCGTACGCGAGGGCCATTCAAAGACTCAAAGTAGCTTTCCAGACTGATGAGTTGATCCGGGATGAGCCTGGTCTGGCTTTCATCTGGCCAGTAGTGGTTCCAGAAAGATACATGATGGGATTGAGGAATCGAACGCCGATGGCATTAGCCATCCTCGGACACTACGCTGTCCTCCTCCATAACAGCAATGGTCCATGGTGGCTAGAAGGCCGAGGTAGGCTTCTACTTGAAGCTGTTTGTCGAGTGCTTCCATCCGAATGGCTGTCGGCGGTTGATTGGCCCCGAGAGACTATCGAGAAGAGTTCTGATTTCGCTTTTCTTCCCACACCATCTGATTCGTCGCCATGATCCTCGACATCTTGGAAGGGTCAATGGGATTAGGGATCACGATGTTCGGTTCCTTCGGTGTCGAATACTAATCTATTTGACACACTCTCCGGATATTTCTCATATCAGCTGGCCGGCGCGGCAGGACTCAGGAAGCAAAGGCGACAGAAGTGGAAACAAAATTCCCGAAACTGATACTCGGAATCCAAGGCGGTAAGGCAATACTAAAACAAGGAGCGGAAGAGAGACACAGAGGTATCAAATGGCTTGAACGACACGCAAGCTTTCCGTCCTTCTGAAAGACTGCAAGCATACTATAACGACCAGCACATTACGCTGGTTGGTATGCTTGTTGGGCGCTTGACGTTGTAAAAGCAGGGGGAGTTCTCCCACTTTTCAGCACTACCTTACCAAACATAGATTTCCAGTGCATACTGCCTTAACGGTACGTCGGTATGTCTGTCGTTTGGGGATCAGCGGCGGATACGAGAGGGGACTATTTTTGGAAGACCCGGGGAATGTCCGTTTAAGGGTATGATCTACAGCACGCTTAGGCAGGGACGAAGGGGCTTATTAAATGTTGGTTTGATCCTGCACTGGCAATTTGGTGCGCTGTGTAGATATCATTATGTCCCGCAAAGCAGAAGTGCATGAATGGTAAGGTAGTTATGGTAACATATGAAGTAGCAGATAGGTGGAAATGAGGGAAGAACAGCAATTTCGGGATGACGTCGATTAGCGCACTATAGAGCTACAAGGTCAAGCCATTTCTAGCTTAGTACATCCCAGCTGCCGTTCGCCTTCCTGAATCAGTGAGGATCCTTCCCATCCTTGATCATAAACAACATCACCAATTGCCAATCCGCCTGTTCTGGTTGGCATGAATGGCAAGGGCCGCCAGTCACCATCAGAGTCATGGTCATACTAAAGTAGGCAGTTCACTGAATGCTGCTCTAGCGCTAGAGCACACCCATATCAGCGCTCTGTCGCTCTATCCCCATATGGCTGACATCATACTTCACACCCAGTGATGGGGGTTGATGGGAGATGGCAGTACACTAAAACTGTCATAAATTAACTACCGTAGTAGGCTCCCTGCATCATGCGCCACCTCAAACTTGGAATCCCGATTGAGGGCGAAAATCTACTCTACCCTACATACACCTACCCTACTGCTTCAGCCTGCGTCCCAACTCCAATTATCCCCAACTGCGCGGGTCATGTCGCATAGCCACCCTCAATCCTTCTGCACCCTTTCTCCTGCTGGCTCAGTCCAAATTGTCCTTAATGATTGAATTACACACGAGCTACCTAATCGTTCTGTAACCGGCTTCAACTCTCTGTCAACACAATGACTTGTTACTACCCCAATGGCAGTCCCTCACCGGGTGACATTCCTTGCAACTCCAGCGGTGGCGACGGTCCCTGCTGTCCTCTCAATTGGTCTTGCGAGTCCAATGGCCTCTGCTATCTAGCCAATGCCGGCTACTACGGGCGTTACACATGTACCGACCAGACCTGGGGTTCCTCCAGTTGCCCGCAAATTTGCACTTATGGTGTGTATCCCCATCCATCTCAACATCGCAAAAGCCAACCTACTGATTCTGTTCTAGACAAGACCGCTTCTGGCGATGAAGCCATCCTTCAATGCAGTTCTGGCAGCTATTGCTGCGATACAAACCGACCCAATCCCGGCTGTTGCGACACCACTACAAGCAGATTCTCGTTGGCTGCACTACCTATCATCGCAGGTGGTGGTACCAGCATGGGCAGCATGGGTAGCGCTCCCTCATCTACAGCCAATGCCCTGGCCTCAAGCTCTGCTCCAGCCTCAAGCTCAGCTCCAGCCTCCAATAACCCCTCGTCATCGTCACCATCTCCTTCTACAGCCTCTCCCACTTCGCTAAGTGCCTCAGGCAAAAATGCAGCCACCCAGGGCTCATCAAGCCCGTCCATCGAAGTCTTCACATCCGTTGTCACAGAAAACGGTGGTGCAACTACTTTAATCACATCTACATCCCCCACCGCAGCGGCAGCAACATCCTCCTCCAGTCCCTCCGCAAGCTCCTCAACTTCAAAGAGTTTAGGCACCATTATAGGCCCTGCAGTAGGAGTTCCCGTCGCCGTCCTCGCCCTTCTAGCCCTTGCGTTCTTCCTCCTCTGGCGTCGTCGCCGGAACCGACGCACCGCCTCTGCCACTACTGATCACCAAACCAAGGTCGACGAGCTCACACCCATGTACGGCGCACAGGAGACTAAACCGCCCGTGCAAACCGAACCCTATGCTGGAAAATCAGAACTCGAAGGCTCACCATACGTAGGACATTCGCCAAATCCTAGTACGGCGCCACCAAGTTATAGGGGCGAAGATGGGCAGCAGCGTCCGCTGTCGGAGTTGCAAGGGAGCCCTACTGTACCAACTTTTAGGGACTCCAGGGGCTCGGAACTTGCAGCGGGGTCGAGTCCGCTCACGGGCGTTTCAGCATCGCCACGAGAGCCCCAGCTCCCCGTGGTGGGCGAAGCTGAAGAAGGACAACAATTGCCTCCTGAGTTGCCAGGGACGACGTACAGGCCATATAGGCCGGAGGGGCGATAATGTGATCAATGTCGGGACTAGAGGGAGGATTGAGTAATATAATACGGCTTGCTGGCTTGATAGTAATACCCTCTTTTTCGCTCTGTATATATACCTCATAGCGCTTTGACGAAACGATATATGAATACTCGTTAATTTGTACCTTTCTTACCCGAGGTACGGTTTACTATGGCTGGAAGATCAGGTATTTGGAGAAAGTGGCTGCGCCAGCTTAGCCAGGGAAGAGGGAAGGAAGGATGCCCGTATCCCTAATGAAAAGCCGTTCTGTCTCAAATCACCAAACACTCAACATAATACTCTACTGGCGGTATCATGCTACTTCGGATCTCGTCC
This sequence comes from Cladonia borealis, assembly GCA_018257855.2. NCBI lineage: Eukaryota > Fungi > Ascomycota > Lecanoromycetes > Lecanorales > Cladoniaceae > Cladonia > Cladonia borealis. The sequence continues at coordinate 1,458,538 of JAFEKC020000004.1, forward strand.
TGTGCTCGTCCCAGGGGTAATGTTAGAGATTGTAGCTCAAGTCGGACTTCACGACCACCAATCGATAGTTGTGCACCAAGCCACTTCAGCCCCCAGAGCTACTATGCGGGGGCGATTGGCCGAGGAAGAACATGCGCATTGGCAAGTTCCGAGTCACCTCGCAGGGACCTCTCTCCGCCTTGTCCAAATATCACGAGCGTTAAAGTATGTTCTACCTACAAGACTGGCCCCATTGGCGAAGCTCGAGGTGAGCCATGACTCCGTACAGCAACATCTACAACCCTTTAGATACAGAGAAGTCACAAATCCGGCTTGTCACAATCCATCCAAAGGATCAAGAATCCCAACAGATCAGGTGTGACCTGGAAATCTGTTCACTGGACGAAAAGCCGCATTACGAAGCTTTGTCATACGTGTGGGGCGACCAAAGCCATCCCCTAGAGATTCTACTTGATGGCCAAGTCTTCCTTGTCGGATTAAATCTGGCATCCGCCCTTGGAAACCTCCGCCTTGCGGATCGACCTCGCAGATTGTGGATTGATGCAATATGCATCAACCAAGGCGACCAGGAGGAACGGTCATCCCAGGTACTTCTCATGCGCCAGATTTACAGCTACGCTAGCAGAGTTGTCGTTTGGCTAGGTATCGATACCCCTGAGAATGTTTCAGCCTTGAATCTTCTGAGGTCTGTCAAAGAAATGATCCATGTTAATGAAAGTGTGGACGGAGGGGAGACGCCAAGTCAGTCGGATATAGCGAAAGTGCGGAATTACTTGGATACCGATATGTCAACCAAAGAAAGTCACTCGTTCCTGTTCCGCGACTTCCTGATGCAGCCCTGGTGGGGTAGGGTCTGGGTAACACAGGAAGTTGCTGTCAGCTCTAGGGCCACCGTCGTCATCGGTGAATCTGAGCTTGAATGGTCTTCCGTATTTAATGCGATAGAAACAATAGCAAAAAGTGGTGCAGTCCCCTCTCAGGTCGGCTCACCATTATACAGGAAGGGACTCAGTAGCATGAACAGCGTTTGGAACATTGTAGAACTTCGAAGGACGGTCAAACAAGGCTTCATACCGTCCATATCGACACTTATTGCGGCCAATCGGCAAGCAGCCACTGACCCGAGAGACCACGTCTACGCACTCCTCGGGCTCGCAAAGGAAAACGATAACCCCTTACTCAGGCCAAACTATTTGGACTCCAACCCAGCATCAGCCGTCTTCCTGTTTCTGATCGAGTATTCGGTGCGAGTTGAGAATAGCCTCGACATTATTTGCTTGAGTCAAGGAAGAATCCGAAATGACCTTCCTTCCTGGTGTCCTGACTGGACGCAGCCCCCACGCTTAGGCTGGAACTTCTCATCAGACCTTTCGGATTTTGCACCATTCCCACTCATTCCCACCTACATAAGTCTCTTGTCCAACAACCTGTGGCATGCCTGCGGGAGCAAGTCGGCGGCAGCAAGAATCATCAGATCGCCCCCAACTTTAGCGTGCAAGGGCTTAGTAGTAGATGTGGTTGAGGTCATTGGCGAACCAATCGTAATGGGACATCTTTTCGTCTGGAACCGACACCTTATCAATCTTCATCCATGGGAAACACTTCTTTTGAACCACTTTGAAGGCTTGAAAAGTAAAGCAACTCAATCAGCGAATGGCCAATCAATATTCGACGTCTCAGACCAATACCACAGACTTGTTGCTTCGCTGGCAGAGACTCCCAACTTCGCACCGCGGGCTTCTGTAAGCCTGGCTATGATATTGAGATCACAAAACGCTCTGAGCAAGCTCACTTACTCGTCATATAGATGTCTACAGAAACTGCGCAGGAAAACCAGACCTTTGTTTCAAGGCTTTCATTTTCAATATATCACGGGAGGACCCTTGGCTGAAGCCTATGTGCGAACATTATCCACCAACCGACTCTCAAACGGCATGACGATAATACATGAGAGCCATTACAAGTTATTCTGGTCCAAGGTCCCAAAATGGCTCAACGACCCAGCCACCACTAGCACTGCTCAGTTTCAGAAATCGCTCGTCGAGAACATGATGCTGAGCACTTGTGCTCGAACCCTTGTCCTAACCAAGAAAGGCTATCTAGGTTTAGGACCAACGAATGCACAACAAGGAGACCTAGTGTGTATACTTTACGGATGTTCTGTACCTGTCATTATTCGGAAGTATGGCCAACATTATCGTTTCGTAGGCGAAAGCTATATTCATGGTCTTATGGACGGGGCTGCAGTGGACCAGCCGTCTCTCAGAGATACAATGGAAGAACGAGAGTTTGTGCTTAGATAATACGATAGAGTTAGTATTAAATAGTGGTCCGGGAGCCCGCAGAAGTGCCGCCCTGCGGGGCTGATACCTGGAGAGTGCGAAAGATCCCTAAAACTGGTCCCCTAGGAGACGAGATATAGGGGTAAGAGAGCTCATAGAAATATCACCCTGCGGGGCTAATATCTAAAGGGTGCGAAAGATCCCTAAAACTGGTCCCTTAAGAAATAAGATATAGAGGTAAAAGACCTAGTTCTAAAAACCCTTTTTGGTATCTAAACCACTAAGTCTAAGCTATCTCTAGGGGGCTATACGGTTGCGAGGTGTATATAGTTAAGGGGCAAACCCTTCTACGCCAAGACTTATAGGCTTCCGGACCACTGTTTAATACTAACTCTATTGTAGGATTATTCCATATCTGGCAAAGTATGTTGGTTATCCCAAACTGGAAGAAGAGCAACCAATGTACTAACTGCCCCCTTATTTCAGCCCGATGAACGCCGATCTCTACGGAGATGTACCTACCTGCCTGGAGGGAAGCATTCGAAGCTTTGGCACTTTATATTGCTATCTCTGAGTCCATGGCCCCGTAATCCGTAATTCGTCTCTTCCCTGAAAGCGATACCTCAATACCCCTCCACTATAGTCGTTCCACCCGTCATCAGTACCCCTGGCCTTCTATAATCCCTGTTGAGCCTCCCCGCCGCTGAAAATATCTCCCAGAAACTCATCTCAGATGCCGCACAGCGGGATACCAGCTCCACTACATATTAGAGGGGTTGCGATAGAGAGGCTGGTTGGAGAGTTCACTCAGAAAGATGGGATGGGTGAATGGTGGTACAATTCCTGCAAATGCAAACGCTTATGCTTGCCTACTTGCTTGCAGATATAGGCCATATTGTACAATAATAGCTCTCCAGGCCTTTCCTCGCTATGCATACTTGAACCCAAAAGTGAATTTCCCCCTAAAAAGGACAATGACGGCGAGGGCGAGGGTTAATAGTCGTCGGAATCGTAGTCGTCCTCTGGGAGGAGGGCTCTGTATCGTCGTGCGGCTAGGTCGTCTTCGAGACTGCCGTCGGATTCTGGGTCCGCGTAGCCTGTTATTGAAGGATTAGTAGCGTTTCAAGGCTAGGCGGAGAAAGGGATCTGTGTAGGGAGGGATAGTGTTCGACTTACCTTCACCGCCCACCAAACTTAATGCCACCGGCAAGAAAACCAATGCATGCAACGCCGCTAGTATCACCAAAGCCAACCAAATCCTAAAATAATAGATTTCAAAGATTTTACTCCGCGTAAAAGCGAGCACGAATACACCAAGGAATTTTGTAATCCCAATCCCCGTGAAGACACTCCCACCAACATTGACCAGTGCGGTCCAAGCTCTCAGGTCTCTGCTTCGGTATTTGCCTTTTGCTTTCTCCATGACGGATTTCGAAGGGAACATGAACGCTCTGGCGACGTGGGCGCAGAATTCGACGCCGATGCCGACGCAGATGACGAGGTTGACGAGGGAGATGGCGTTTAAGGAGACGCCTGCGAGGGCCATGGTGCCAATGACGTCGGTGACTATCATGGCGACGGTGAGGGTGATGACGAGGCCGGTGGGTATGGAACCGAGGAGGAGAGATGAGAGGACGAAGATGATAGCGAGGGCGGAGCCGATCAGTGTACCTGTGAGGCGGATGATGGAGGAGTATTGGTCGAAGAAGATGTAGAATTTGGAGTAGGGGAAGACTTTGATATTTTGAGACTCGCTGACTGTGTCAGCGATTCGGCGAGCAGAGGCGTAGGCGTCTATGAAGTCTTTTTGCTTGCGCAGTGGTGTGTGAGATGTGCGGAAGTGGGAGGCAGGGACTGAAGGCGGGTGGGTTGAGGGGTCGATGACGAGAGCGGTGCTGTAGGGTGCTACGCCACCCAAGGGGCATTCTTCGTTGGTAGGGGCGTGGATCCAGTGGGTCAGGTAATGTGCGAATTCTTCATCTTCGGGCATCCCGTAGAGGGTTATGTTCCATGGCGGGTCGCGGTCTTTGAAGCATGTCTCGCCGTGCTCGACACAGCATGCTTCATTGGACGGGTTCAACCAGGCGAAGAAATCGTCTATCCAGCTGGCCGTCGAGCCCGTGATGTAGGATACATTGGGTCTTTTTGACTCTTGTTCTAGAACGTTGGTAAGGGAATAAGAGTCGCAGGTAGAATAACGACCGCAGAGCTCGCGCTGATGCTTGCGTTCTAATACATCGGCGTCTTGAACGACGAAGTAGACTGGCGGGCCAGTGTTGAAGTAGGCGTCGAGATCATTGAAGTAGGGTATCAGATATGACCCACGCGGAAATGCAATGCGTTGGTCAAGTCCGAGTGCCACTTCCGGGATTAGGGCGAGGCCCGCAGTGAAGAGACCAAGGAAAATGACAACAATTGCCACTTTGACTTTTCGATCCAGGAGCGCTGGAGCATATGTTTTGCGTATGAACCTTTGCAATGGGCCCTCATCGTCATAGCCGTAAGCACCAGCTCCATGAGCACTGCCAACGTCTGCTCTCTTTATTTTTATGAACGGGAAACAGTCGGCCCTGCTGCTTTCGACTCTCCTCTGGTTGAGAGCAAGCACCGCTACGAACATCGTAACTTGAAGTAGAGCGTTGATCAGCACAGCACCGGCAGCATAAACTGCAAAATTCTTCACAGCTGGCATCCCGACAGCAGCGCCCAAGGCGAACGCAATTGTTTCCGTAGAAGCCGAGAGCAGAATACTGGGTCCCATTCTGCCAAGTGCTTTGGCAACTCGAGTTTCAATATCATCATCCGGATTGCTGATATTGACTCTTTCAAATTCATGAACAATGAGAAAGATGTTATCAACCCCAACAGCGAGCACCAGAAATGGTATGACCTCGGCGATGATTAAAGTGACCTTGATACCGCATGCTGAGAACAAACCCACAGAGGCAGAGACGGACATCAATACGATGACAATGCCAATGACGCCCAAGGTGAATTTTGACGCTACTAGTGCATTGGCCGGGTTATGCAATATTGATCTGACTGAAAGCGTTGTAGACCCCAGAGCAATCGATGCATAGAGGAACATGATGATGTAGCTGATCACTACGATCTTTGCGTCCGTGTTAGTCGTTTCATTCAACTCCTCTTCTAGACTCCGCTCGGTGGAGAATGATAATCGCAACCCTCGGTCCATTGCCTCTTGCTGTGCAGTTCGAAGGATGTTCTGGAGGCCTTTCTCCCAATCCATTGCGCGCTTCTCGCCTGGATCGCCTTGAGGATAATTTCTTACCACCCACGTCGTGATCATAGCTTCAGCGTCAAGCACATCACCACTGCGGTCATAGCCGCCCAGGATCATGTCTTTGCTCAGCGGCTGCTGGAAGTCTGGCAGACATTCTACAGGTGACTCTGTACAGTGCCTGAGATCCTCCCGCCATGTATCTGGATCGACGCTCGAGAATGAACCTCCAAAGTAACCTGATAATGACTGTACGACGCAAGCTTCCCCAGTGGGATTAAAACAGACGTCGCCGAGAGTTACTCGCTCATCTGGCGACATCATGCGTTGAACCCTGCTCTCGACATCGAACCACCATGCTAAAGTATCATAGCTCAAAACAGGTCCTGGACTAGAATGGTGCGTATCGTTGACCACGAAAGCCTGCTCTGCGCGGTAGAAAGGCCCAAAGTTATCATCAAAAAATTCTTTCTCTTTAGCTGCTGCGGATGACGGGGCAACCCAGAGCCGTACGGGATCGGTCTCAATTTCGAAGTTGATCCAGCCCATACTAAATACAACGACAACCAATATGCTGGCACCTATTGTAATTAAAGGATAGGTTGCACAGGTCCTCCCAAGGGCGTTGAAAGCGTTGTCGCAAATAGTGTTCAGCTTGTATTGCCTCTGGAGCCTGTCCATCATGCCTGCATTGTGTACCATTTCACCCTCGTCTTCGTCGTCACTTAGAGCCGAATCTTGCAGGAGCTGCAACCTCTCGCTCTTCCTTCGATTATGCTGCTGGTATGCCACATGGCCAGATACCGCTGTAACCAGCAGCAATAAGAAAGCGCAGTAAACGATGATGACAGAAAATGATAGACAAGGTAAAGCGCCCACATGGCAGTACTCCTGCTCCTTGACCTTCGCCAGCTCCGGGCACGAGCCTGGACAGTCTACACATGCGCAACGGTACGCCTCATCAGTGTCGTTGCACGCCTTGGGTGTGGGATCCATAGCCGTCATGTCTTCGAAGCTTTTCGTAGCCGGTCTTGGGAAATTAATCTGAAATGGACTTCCGAGGAGCTTTTTATCCCCTAAAAACTTGAGAAACGAGGTGTAGTTCTTGGCCCCACCCCCAATGAAATCCATAGCCTTTCCACCAGTCGCGCCAAATTTAACATCTTTACAGCTGTCGTAGAAGCCTTTTCCGTAGCGATCTGACCACAGGTTATCCAGTTCCGTGACTATGTCTTTCCCGGAGGAGGCCTTTTCGGTGGCTGTCACGTTGACGAAAAGGGACTGGTCTGGAGAGCAAGTAAAAGTGCAGAAGAGGTTGAAAAAGTTCTCTTTACATGCTGGACAAGATGATATAATAGGCTCAGCGCGTTTGAGGTTCGAACTCAGGTCGTCAATCTAATTCCTGGTCAGCTAAAGATCTCTTAGACCTGTAAGAGGGATCGTTACCTGGGCACTTTCACAACACACGTCGCCTTCACTCCAAGCATCACCGCAGATATTGACGAGCTTCTTTCGCGTCTCCGCATCAGGTTCTTTGGCTAAGCCGTTGTCCGGACATGGAAGCTCGCTGCCGAAGAAAGACTGCTTGCCACATTGACCTCTTATGGCACATCGACCGGCTTCGTGCTTTTCAGTCAAGTTGACCTCCTTCGCAAAGATGCTAAGAACCAGAATGGAGATGGTGGTCACTGTGAGTAGTCTCCTCGCTGGCCCAAGGGCCGCCCGCCACGCCATTAGCTGTATCGTTCCGCCCTTAGCCCCTAGCGAGCTGTATTCGCCACTTGGAGCTTTGATAGATGAAGTCGCATAAAAGAGTCGTAGCTGAAAGAATTGCTTGAGGTCAACAGAGCTGCTGGTTGCTCAGAACTAGGACCGCAATAGGTAGGCAACAGCGGTTTCAGGTGCTTGCACAGAAGCCGCTCGAGTTAGGTCAAACCCCCAGATCTGATAGATAGGACCATATCACACGTATCTCACAACATATGTCGTCTGTATGTGACTGAAACGAAGGCGGAGGCGGGGATGGCGTTGTATATTTCGCGGTCTGAGGGCATGGCAAACAGGATCATCGAAAAGTAGTCAGGTAAGGCGGAGGAGCTCCGAAGAACTGATCGACAACCAGTCCTAGATAAGCTAGCCGCACAGCCACAATGCCTCACACCAAAACCAGGGCAAAGCTCAAGCACAGATGAACTTGGACCGAGCAGCACGGGAGTCACACATCGATTGAAACAATTGGTGCAGATACATTGGGGTGCGGGCAAGTCCTTGTTCTAGGCTAAAGTACATTACTAATTGACTGATACACAAATGCTCGGTGACCTAGCAGAAGATCACCACGAGCTGCTTCCTATGAGTTAAATGGCGCATGCTGAGCACCCGCAAACAACTCCCCTCTATCCTCTGACACTCCGCTCGCCAGACGACATGGTCTAGCTCTAAACTTCGTAAGTAGGAAATTGTGAAGACACTGAGACAAGCCACTGAAGCAGTACACTATGTCCATGAAGCAGATTTGATCGCCGAAAGCCATGCACCTTGCTGCTAATTATATTGAACGGAAGAAGATCAAGCTTTTTCACCACTGGATGTTGCCGCCGCTGGTGCTGAAGTCGAGGCTGGTTTTGAATCGGCACCTGTTGCTGTGGATGCTGGTCCATCGTCACCTCCACCACGGCCTCGGCCTGCACGCCCTCCACCTCTACCTCCTCGCTCGTTGTTGCCTCTGCCTCGTCCACGGGCTTGGAAACCGCCTCTTCCTCTACCACCCTCGCTATCACTGGCATTCCGATCACTTTGGTATCCACCCCGAGCACCAGAGCCAGACGCTGATCGGTTGCTACCTTGCCATGTCCCTGCTCCCTGTGTGCCTTGGCCGTCTCGGAACTTCGGCTTGGGCCCGCGATCGTCGTACCATTTGACGTTCGGTTTGCGTGTTTGACCAGCTTGAGGTGGCCCAGGGTTTCTCTGCTTATGCTCTGCTGGTTGACGCGCCAATGCCGCAGCTGCATCGTCATGTGAAGCGAAATGGACGACGTGATTGGTCTTGCCATGGTTCTCAATCTTGATGATTTTTGCCTTATCTTCTTCTGGGAAGATGTCACGCACCGCCTGTTCATTCTCCATGTTGTGGATGAATAAGCCCATGCTTGGTTTCTTCTCGACAGCCGGCGAAGCTGGCTTCTTTTCCCCTGAAGGGTTTGCGCTTGAGCTATCCCAACCTGTAGTTCCGTTCGTCTTTTCCAAGGGTTTAGTAGGTTGCTGATTTGACGTGGCCGGCTTTTCTGAGTTGGCAGAGGGAGTAGCATTATTCGTAGTGGTTGTCGTAGGTTGAGGAGTTGCTGGCTTTACCTGAGTCTGGCTTGTGGCAGGGGGAGCTGGTGAAGGCGCAGGACGTGCTTGATTTGCTGATGCTCTGTTCTGCTGTTGCTGAGGCTGCTGTTGGGTAGGCTGCTGTTGGGTAGGCTGCTGTTGCGGTGGTGCTGGTTGTTGTTGTTGCTGTTGCTGCTGTTGCGGTGGTGCTGGCTTTGGCTGGGTTGGAGGCTGTTGGCTTCTTGGCTGTTGACCAGGCTGTTGAGCTTGACTGAATTGTTGGCTAGACTGAGATGAGGGAGCGACAGGCGGACGGTTGTTTTGAGGTCCCATGCCTTGCATGACAGCGTTTGTTGGTCCACCTTGAGCTGGTGATTGGATTGGCTGAGTTACAGCCTGCTTGCCGCCAGTGCCACGATGGGCGAAATTGAAACCCTGCGCTCTCATCTCTGTGCCTATCCTGCCAGCTTCGATCTCTAGTACCAAGTATCCGAATGCCGCATCAGCCAGGTTAAAGTTCCACATGTTCTTGAAAGCACTCTCATCCACTTGGCCACCCGTACCTTGTCCGGGTACAGCCTGGCTGAAAGGGTTGCCTCCATTTGCAATCGTAGGCATTTTATGCACAATATCAAGCGCATTTTCCAGCAGCTGTCGCTGAGCTTCGTTCGCTGCCACAGCTGGCTCAACCTCGCTCTTTACAGTATCCCAGACATCATTAAAGGATGCCTTTGACGCGGCAAGCTTGCCACGGTAATGATCCAGGGTAGGGTTGACGCTAAACTCATTGTAAGAGCTACCATACCGGAAGTGCAGGCCTGCTGATACCGAAAAGTCGGCCTTGAGAGTGACAGACAGCTGGTTTAACAGGCCCTCGCGTGCGGGAGAAGCATGGGTCACAAATACTCTTGTCTCTGTTGGGTCGTAGACGCGATTAGCCGTATCGACTAACTCTCCCATCTGTAGAAGTGTAGTCCACATTGTACCCTGACCTCCGGCAATGGTTGTACGACCCTCACCATTGTCGAAGAGCTTGTGCATGACCACGGCGCCGCCTAAGCCCAGTAGTCGTAGCTTCACGCCACCAACCTCCAAAAGTCTTGAATTAGCTTCATCAATGATATGTAAATTGTCCACCTTGTACTCCCCAGATCTGAATTTCTCCAGAACGCGGACATCTTCGCAAGCACCCCAAACCGTGTAGACTGGCACCTCTAGCTTTAGTTGCTTGTTGATAAACATGGACAGCTCGGAGAGCTGGAGCTCGTGAGGAGAGAAGCGGGACTTCACATCGTAGTTTTGTGGCTGCGATGCTTGGATAACACGTTTGGTGTTTTCCGAGAGTAGTGGAGAGTATTGAGCGACATGCTTCAGAGTTCTGATATGACAGGTCAGTCGCGTGATCTGAGTGTATAACAATCTATCTAGTTCCATACTTATCTGCAATACGCTTCAATGATTCTTCATCATAGAACCCAAAATCTCCAGTATGAATTATGTAGTTCGCCTTCGCTTGTTGTGCAAGGTCGTTCAGCGATTTCAGATTGCCTTGTGCGAGCGGATGTCAGAACTTGCACTTCATTCTGCAACGCTTCAAGCATACCGCGAACGTCCGCAACACATAAGATACGTGTAGCTCCACTCTGTAAGACACGACCATTGTTTGGAAGAAAGGTCGTGCCCTGGCCACCTGTCGAGCTCATATTTCCAGCGTTGTTGGCGCCATTGGGTAAGTGACCTTGTTGATTGTTGTAGTATGGACGAGGCTATGCGCTCATTAATGGGGTCCCTGCTATAATGATGATGTCTGGCAGTAGCTCTCAGACGAAATAAACTTACAGAAGCCATCAAAGCTATGGTTGTTACTGAGAGGCGGAGAGTGATCTAAGAGGAGCAAGCTGGCAATGTACACCGGCTGGCCGACTGATCGAAGAGATGATGTACAGAGAAGCACAAGAATGCTGAGCCTGCAAGGTAGAAGGTGAGAAGTGAAGGTGTGTTGAATATTCAGTTTCGGAAGGCACAAGTGAGAGGGCCATCATTTTTTGAATCCGTGCCAAGCCGCTAACAAGCTGTCCGACCCAACGTGGCTAGCTCTACACGAGTAAAGAACTGAAGCAAACTCAAACGAGCCACATCTGCCATTGAACTTCAGATGATTATCTATTCTGATGTGTCTTCGAAATGCGAACTATTAACATTCCAACTGCTAACCAACTTTCACGGAGTATTCACCGCTCTACTTCATTGGGGGCGTTTGTGCACAGCAACGCTACGCAAGCATTTATGGCAAGCACAAGGGACATCGTTCGTTCCCAATTACGGCTCCAACAGGGAGCTCTAGGAGTAGCTATTGTCCGAAGCGTTTACTCAATGTGCTCCCTTCGACAACGCTCAGTATTGATTCCAGATCTAGATCTAGATCTGAATCTACGAGATTGACTTGTTCCTTGAGCTTCGACACTGGTCTTGGAAGCGATACAAAATAGTTCCCTCATTCCTCGTCTCTCTGCGGAGCTTTAGTCGTTCAACATCCCACGTGCTGTTCATATTTGTCTTCATTCATATGGTTGCTACTTATAGGCCTAGCCAGTACGAGGTTCACATGCTCTCATCTGTTTTGTTGAAATGCAAAATGCCATGGTTCTCCTCGTGGGTTTGATGTTTGAGGCGCTGTCAAAGCACGAAACTCTTGCGTCATAAGCTTGCTGTAGCCACTGTGCGTGTAGAGACAGCACTGCTTCGCACTGATGGTTTCCTCTTCCGCCTTTTCGTGCTTTTGAAATATCTTCCTACTTATCGGTGGATAGCAGGCCCGTAACCAGTTGTCGCGTTTCTCATTTATCGCACCCTTCACCTTTATCAGGCTGTCAATGTCGGGCCATTGGTATATGAGAACAAGTAGGATCGCCATCTCGACATCGAGATTGGTAGGATAGGTTGGGAAGCTAAGCTATCATATCAGCATGTTGGGGGGTAGAACCCCCGAAGAATCAACCACAGCACCCTAGGATAGGTCTAGTACCACATATATTAGGGGGTAGGCACCCCATACATTCAACCACAGCACCCTAGGATAGGGCCAGTACCACTATAGGCTAGGGTGTAGACACCTCTAAGCTATAAGGGCCATAGGGGACAGTACCACTTAATAAGGGCCCCTAGATGGGTGAAGTTTGGAAATAAGATCACGTGAAGTAATACTTAGCGGTAAACAACAGCCAATCAAACCATCTATTTTTGGTAGGTCTTGGCGCTTGAGTCAGTATACAATAGATATAGTTCTCCAAACAAGCTGGGCCATGGTGCAAGCAATCCTGAACGGTTCAGACAAACTATGACCAACATCGACTTCGACTTCGAACCCCAGTCTCGTCAAATGTGCACAGCCTTGCTATCAATGGACGATGGCGTTAGATCCGCAACTGCTTGAGATGTATAGACTGATGATGTGCTTGAAAATTGAATTGAATTGTCAAGTGTTGAGTTACCATAACGGAGTCATAATCATTGTCTATGTAGCGAACAAACTTTGATGCCTGATTACTAAACTGCCGCACTACTACCTACCGCAAAAGTAACAGACGCTCGCCACCTGCTAAGTCCCAAGTGCATTATGCCAGTTGAAAGCGAGTTCTATTGGATTTGATTCCCCCCAATCTTCTGCTGAAGTCACACCAAGCCTCTGACACTGGTAATTGGCCTTGTTCTTGCTAATGCTGTCTCCTTCAGCCACGATGCACTTTCATCCTTGACCTGGATTCACAGAGCCGGCGAACATCGTTACTTCGTAGTCCTACCGCTTTTGCACCTAGTCCTAGGGTATTCTTTTGAATCGGGATGTATGGTGTGAGCAGCTGTGAAGAAGCCCAAGCATCCTGCTACACCGCCCTGGTTAGAAGATAGTTTGCATTCATGCCGCTGTGCAGCCATGCTGTCTTGCGATCATACTGTCTTGTAGCCATGCTGTTATACTCTTCTTGAACAGAGCAACTTCGCCATTGCGCTCCTCGCTCTTTCCTTCAATGATGATATATGATCAGTGTCTTCAAATTGCCCCTTTCGTACCAGATCCATTCCGCATCTTTGTGGCTTCATTCTCTTTTCGCTCTCCGCAGCGTGGCTGTTTCGCTCTGTTCGCATGACCTAGTATACCCAGCCGATGCATAATGGCGCTGAGAAGAGACCCAACGATGACAGTGGGTGGCAAATATGTCCGCATATCCATTGTCTTCGACCACTTCGTTCCTGGCAATGCGATATGCAGAACACAGGAAATGGAGGCTACCACGCATACACAACCAGCGAGGACGGCATCCTGATATCGCTCCCCTCGATGAAAATGGTGCACGAACAGAACTGCCAGGGCAAACGCTGACAAAGCCCCGATAAAAGCTCCTGGCGATGGGTCGTCTATGCTGCGTGCTATTTGCGTTGCGGGATACCACTGTTGCTCAGCATCAGCGTTGACAACTTGTGTAGACACTCGATCGAATTACTTCAATCTCTGCACAAGCCTTCCAGGATAGACACCAGCCCTGACGAGAAGACCATGATGGGCATGACAGTGTTCTGGGGTTGTGTAATGGATCATATCGGCTGATTATCACTGTCGCCGCTGTCTCCACGACGAGTGCCAGTATGTATAGGAGATTATCATCCATAGTAGAAGATATAACGGGTGTGAAAAACAGAAAGCGGTATCCGAAATCTTTCAGTAGTGAAGTTGAAAAGGCTGACAGACATTGACCCCGCTATTGCCTCGTTTGCCTGAATTTGCTCGCAGTTCGCCAAAGCCACAGGAAAGAGCCTCAAAGTCGACAGCCTCCTACACCTTATAAGTCGGTTTAGCACTCTGGGATGATGCAGCTTAGAACAAATATACTGGAGTTTGATGCGTCCCCAAATACAACTTCGGACAAGATCCCTTGATCCCCACACACAATCATCATTAAGAAGTAACAAAAGCCCCAAACATTAAGCTACTTTCAGCTAATAAATCAAAGACAGACTTGAATATCACTGGGAAGTCCTTTGCCATCAAAGATAGGATTACAAATCAAGTCAGCGGCCACCCTCTCAAGGCTCCCACAAGAAAGGATACTTCTAATACGCTTGGGACTCTAGAGGACACAGCTGGGCGTCACTGGAAAGGAGCAATTTGCTCTACGGCTTCTTTCCGGGTCCAAGAGGTCATAGGAATATCCATGACGAGGGGCTCTAGATGAACCCCCCAATGGCACCTGAGATGCTTCTCAAACCTAAGACTAGATCTATACGCCGGGAATTGTCCTGCTCCACCCCATGTGTAAAGGCAAAGGAAAGTCCCCCTCAGATCCTTCAGGACGACATGTGCACGGCGCCTGAAGCACAGCCTGAAATGCTGTTACAACCCGAAACGCGACCTATATCTCACGATCAACTCGTTATTGAAGTAAAAGGAATCTATGCTGGTTTGGTGATGGTAGAGGCTAAATGTATTGACATCGAGGAAAAAACCGCAGCAGCTACAGAGAAGGACCTTCCGATAAGAGCTCAACTCAAGAACGACGGATACCAGTCATTGATTGCTTTACACAAATCACTGCTCCATGATCACCACGACTTTTTCCTGGCATCTCAGCATCCCGCTGCCAGCCCTGCTTTAAGCAGACTCGCCGCTAAGTATTCAATGCCTGCCCGGATGTGGCGCCATGGTATACATGCCTTCCTTGAGGTCTTACGTCACAGGCTGCCGGAATCGCGGGAGCATATGTTGGCATTTATTTACATCGCATATTCAATGATGGCGCTCCTTTATGAGACAGTACCAGCATATGAGGAAAAATGGATCGATTGTCTAGGCGATTTGGGCAGGTATCGTATGGCCATTGAAGATGACGACCCCAAGGACCGTGAGGTGTGGAGCAACGTTGCTCGATTCTGGTACAACAAAGCCGCTGATAACAGTCCGAGGGTCGGTAGATTATACCATCACCTTGCCATACTTGCTCGACCTTACTCTTTGGAGCAGCTGTCGTTGTATACAAGAGCATTAACCTGTGTGACTCCGTATGAGAGCGCACGGGGCAGTATCATGACACTCTTTACCCCCATTATCAATGGCAGGTATACCACTGAACACCGGCGATCTTCTTTGGAGATTGTCTTTATCAAGAAATATGGGATTTTTTCCAGCGGATATTCAGCGGTTACTGGATGGAACGATTATCTCGAAGACTATTCTCTAACGAAAACTTCAAAGTTCGAGGAGAACGGTATTTGCGCTGCTATATTGACCTTCGCAGCAGCAACCTTCGAATATGCATCCTTGAGAGGGAGAATGTTACGTTTTGATGGACTAGAGCCACTGATTACTACAGGCACACAATTTGGAAGCACGACAAAGCATCAGCTTATCACCACAACCCTAGACGTGTTAAGGTCAGCTTTGGATCAAATTTCACACTGGAAAAGGAGATTCACCTCGAATGACAAAGCCTTGGGGTCTGTTCGGTGGCCCCCCATATGCGCGGCGTGCAAACTTAGGAGCTCCCTTGCTCTCACTCTCATTACCTGTTCAAATTTCGTCGAACCTACCGCAGCTCGCACTATATCGAGAAATACTGGCAATGAGGAATCCACCGACAGAATCGCTGCTGTTGTCTTACCGCTGGCGCATTGGCCATGTCTTGTATTCGTGATCATTGCGCTGCTTGCGGCTCAGTATCTAGCACATATGAAGGATGCTATTTTTGTTTGGGGAACTATGATGACCATATGGGCTTTTGGATGGTGGACCATCAGAGCTGATTCTGGTACGACTCTCCAAATCTCTGGAATGTAAGTCAACCGCAAGATCTTCAGTAGACCCGGTTCTGATCGAATGGGATTAGGGTCCTCTGTCTTTGGGCCATTTCTGCATATCAGTATGGTCACGCTGCCTTCAGCAAGCATCGGATACCTGCTAGGTTCGAGATATAGGATCACTCGACCTAATTCAAATGGCTAATAGATTCTAGGGCTGGTATCATAATTGTCATTTCGGCTATGATACTCGATGTATCCACGGTCACCTTGATGACTCCTTCCGAAGCTTCGACTGCACAGTCAGAGCTCCTCCTCAGTCTATCTTTACCATTGGTGAGCTTGATTCTTGCGGCCATGGTGAATATGGTTGCAGCTATGCAATCCGCCGAAGACCCCCATCATCTTGAGGCAGGATTACAAGTCCATGTCCCATTCGTCCAGGAGCAACCATATTATGAGAGACAGCAGAGGCGCTTTCGAATGCCGGTCGAGCCCCATTTCAGGCCTGTAGAACTGCCGACAACGCCGAGCGATGGTCGTTGATATCATGCTATAAAGATGGGCCAGCATCTGCCTGCCGACAACTAACCCTTGAAAAGATTTTGTTTCTCCGTCCTAGGCAAGACGCTAAAAGGCCCATCAGCTGCCGCATTTCTTGGTAGATATGCTGGCTTTTTAATATATATCGCGTATTCAATGACGGCGCTCCCCAACGACATAGTTGTGGTATTTTAGGATACCTGGATCAAGTGACTTAATAAATGGGGAAGATATCTTACCGCCATGATAGATGAAGGACCCAGGAGGGACGACACGGCTTCATGCAGACTCGTCAGCTCCATACAACACGCGCTAAGCTCCGCTGTTGTTGGCTCTCAGTAAGTTTGCGACTGGGCGATTCCACTGAGAATATGGATGTGAAGCATCGAGGCCAGAGAATCGCGAGCGTACTTGGATCTTGTTCGCGACCTCAAGCCGGCAATCTTGGTACTCTACTCCCTTGGCTTCCGAACTTCCTTGCCCGTCTTACCATAGAAGCCACCTCTCTGTCTTCTTAGTTCCAGAGCCCTCTTATATGGAGGCGCTGTGGGCGGCTGCACGGGATCCAGACTGACCCTGTCCTTGGGCAGTTGATAGGTAGCATCAGCATCCCAGGCCGACAAATCCCCACATGCCACAAAAGGTGCGATCCAGCGATTACTGTCCTCGCCGTCAGACTCGAGTTCCAAGACAGCAATGCCATCTTCAGTAACGGTCTTTCTCTGTCCGTTGACAAAACCATCCTTATTGTCCTTCCTTGGCGGCAGAGGAATTCGCGCTCCCAGTCCAACAGGCCTCTCCGGATCAAGCTTGTACCCCTTCGGCATCTCAAACCCTTGACAAACGACGAAAGCCTCTAAACTGCTTGCTCGAGAGCTTCTTGGCTTGGCACAATGCACACTAGTGAAGAAACACCTGAGCTGTGCATAAATAAGATCTACATCCTTGCCTCTAAAGACTTTGGCAACAAAGCTTCCCCCGGGCCTCAGAATTTTTAGCGCTAGATTTAGAGCTGAATACAGGAGCTGAGATTGAATGTATATGTCCAGATCGTGTAATCCAGTCACGTCTGGCGCACCATCGCTCAGTACTAAGTCCACAGGATTACTCCCTGAATCCCCAGCTCCTTCATCCGGTTTGTAGCTCTCCGGATCTAACGCCTGCAAGATCCGTGGAATAGTAGCCGGGTGTGTAATATCCCCTTTCAAAGTTGTGATCCCTTCCAAGCTTGCCATAGGTTGCAAATCCACAGCGACAATCTTTACTCCTTTTCTTGGCCTCAAGTCTCCTTGGTGCTCTTCATATTCCTTTTCCTTCCCATCGCTTTGCCCCTCGCTTTGTCCTTCGCCTTTTTCTACTACTTGGGCATCACCCCCTCCCTTGCCGTAGACCAATTTGCGCTCCCTTGTCTGCTGCTCCTCCCACGCTCTCCTCCCGAAACTTTCACCCTTAATTAGGACCCGGGAAAGTACCTGGCTCCAGCTTCCTGGGGCGGCGCAGAGGTCAACAACGCGGGAGACATCGCGGAAGAGGTCAAACTGCTCGTCAATTTGGAGAAGCTTGAATGCTGACCGAGCACGCCAGCCTTGCTCTTTTGCCAGACGATAGTAGGCGTCCCGCTTATCCTTTGATGACTTTCCCATGGTCAAAGACCAAGCAGTGGGTGTCGGTCCACCGTTTTGTCCACGGAGCTACGGGGTCACGGTGGGGGCCGCGGAACCCAAGCCGCAGTAAACTTTCACCCTTGCTACCCGGCACAAGGCCGTGTTCAAATTGTTGGGCTTCGCAACAGCAGCACTGCAGAGAGCTGGTTGAGGATGGCGCCAATTGTGAATAAGAGAGCCCGGCTTGAAGTCAACTCTGGAAGTCGTAAGAGGCGAAAGCATGGCCAGGAGGTCAACAAACTGTTCCAGAAATCAAGTGCGCGACCAGTGTCTTTGGATAGCCTGCCATGGCAAGAAGTAGCTTTCCCGGAAAGTGGTTTTGAAGATGCGGAAGGATTTTTTGGGTTAGAAGAGATATCGAATGTGGGAGTTGTGAAAGATCCAAAGCTAGGCAAAGTGGAATACAGGGTGTGTCAGATGTCTCTGCATTCTGTCTACCAGAAGACTAAAAGTGCTGTTTAGATTTCCTCTGACATACCCAGGAGCAAACCTCAGGAGATGAGCAACCAGGTTGCAGAGCTCAAACATACTAAGAATACTGCGCCTTGGGGGGTTGCTGCAGAAGATGACCAATGGGAAGGCTTCGAAGAGTTTGATGAGGCAGAAGGCAAAGATGCAAAGCGAGCGCCAGAGATGAAAAATGCAGGAAGGGACGCACGCGATATCAAGCTGAAGCCCAAAGGTCGTCAAAATAAGGAGTGTAAAGACCTCTCACCCAAGCAAGCTACAAGTAAAGCTTTGGTCAACCCTTTCGATGCGTTAACCAAAGTGAATGACGACACCGACGACGCAGTCGGCGAGATTGACGGTAAGCAAGTCAGAGTCCCAATTGGCGATAGCGCTTATTGACAGCCTAGTGTCTGCGTGGGATTCTCTGAACCTATCTAGCGCAACGCTGTCGTCTATTGCTAGATTGAAATTCGTAAAACCCACCTCGATACAGCAGGCGGCTATTCCAGCCATCTTAGATGGTCACGAGATCATTGGCAAAGCACCGACTGGGAGTGGGAAAACGTTAGCATACGGCCTGCCAATCTATGAGCATTACCTTAAGACAAGCTTTGGCCAGTCCTCTGAGGAGGGGAAGGCGGGCCACCGAACGCTTCCTCCCGTAGCTCTCATTCTTTCACCTACTCGAGAGCTAGCACATCAATTGTCTGCTCATCTGACAGCACTCTGTTCCGAACCCAGCTCTCCGGCTCCAACTATTGCAACTGTGACAGGAGGATTGTCGGTGCACAAACAGCAGCGTATCCTGGCTAAGGCCGATATAGTTATCGGAACGCCAGGTCGATTGTGGGAGGTTATTAATGGAAGTGCAGAGCTCTCCAAGTCGTTGAGATCCATTAAGTTCTTGGTAGTGGACGAGGCCGATAGGTTGCTAAGCGAGGGGCACTTCAAGGAAGTAGAAGAGATTTTACGAATTCTAGATAGAGGTGATGAAACCGTCGAGGACGAGCCTGAGGATGATAACAAGACATTGTATGGCAAACAGCAAAGGCAGACCTTAGTCTTCTCGGCAACATTTCACAGAGACTTGCAGCAGAAGCTGGCAGGAAAGGGCAAATCAATTGGAGGTGATCTCATGGGCAAAAGGGAGTCTATGGAATATCTCTTAAAGAAGCTGAATTTCCGAGAAGAGAAACCACAGTTCATAGATGTCAATCCTATATCGCAGATGGCGTTGGGTTTGAAAGAAGGTATTGTGGAATGTGCAGGCACAGACAAGGTACAACCGCAACCGCCTTTCATTTTTCCCTGCTGATGACTTGTTTTGCAGGACCTCTATCTCTATTCCCTCCTACTCCACCATCCTAACACCCGTACTCTCATCTTCACAAATTCAATAAGCTCTGTCCGCCGCCTAACGCCATTCCTCCAGAATCTCAACCTACCGGCTCAAGCTCTGCACTCCCAAATGCCACAGAAAGCACGCTTAAGATCCGTTGAACGATTCTCAGCTCCTTCTTCCCAAAATCCCATACTCATAGCAACCGATGTCGCAGCGAGAGGTTTGGATATTCCCTCGGTCCAGCTAGTCATCCACTACCACCTTCCTCGTGCAGCAGACACATATGTGCACCGTTCCGGTCGAACAGCGCGGGCTGAGAAATCGGGATCGAGTATCTTACTCTGTGCGCCCGAGGAAGTTCAAGGTGTGCGGCGTCTTGTTGCGAAAGTGCATGCACGAAATGCAAGCAACTCGACTGAAGATAGCAAAAACTTCTTTATGCGCACTATTGAACTCGATAGACGCGTTGTATCCCGTGTAAAACCGCGTGTAGTACTCAGCAAGAAGATATCTGACGCCGCTCTTGCCAAAGAGAAGAGAGGTCATGAAGATAATTGGCTGAAGACAGCGGCGGAGGAACTTGGTGTGGATTATGACAGTGACGAATTTGCTGCCGGAGGAGAAAGTAGGAAGGGTAGAGGCCAGGGCCGGAGGAAGAAGGAAAATGAGGCATGGGGTTTGACGAAAGCGGAGGTAGGGGCGTTAAGGGCTGAGTTGAGAGAAGAGCTTGGGAAGAGAATCAATGTGGGTGTTAGCGAGAGGTATTTGACTGCGGGCGGTGTTGATGTTGATGAATTGCTGAGAGGCGAGAAAGGCGAGTTTCTGGGTCGAGTAGATGATGCCATGCAAAATATGTGAACAGCAATTTTATTTTTTAAGCAGATTATGCCATGGATGATGTTATTGTGATGCAGGAACATGTCGGCCTAAATCGTCCCGCGCTAAGTACAAAGTAGCCTCGATCTATCAGGGTGAGTCGGGATGGGACTTTGGTGCGGCGAACTTTGTTGATAACACAAACACAGCCACCAAAAAATTTAAGCGAGTCTTTTTTCGTTGATTTTTTTGACATGATCAGATCAAGCAAGCAACCACGGGCATCTAATAGACTCGAGGAAATAGCAAAAAAAATATCTCTTGAAGAGATGGTGTGG
Source organism: Cladonia borealis (assembly GCA_018257855.2). Lineage (NCBI taxonomy): Eukaryota > Fungi > Ascomycota > Lecanoromycetes > Lecanorales > Cladoniaceae > Cladonia > Cladonia borealis. The sequence goes on from JAFEKC020000004.1 coordinate 1,479,312, forward strand.
TTCCAAAGATTAGGTGTCTTGACCCAAGTTTAACCGCTGAGTAGGCTGCACAACAAGCCGCACAAGCAGGTCGTGCAGCTACAAAGCGTCCACTCAGTATCGAACTGTGCGGTGTTCGAGGGGCTAGTGGCAAGGGAATCCGAAAACGAAACCCCTACACCACCGAGCCCCGACACTGGGTTTTTGTTTATTTGAATTAATATAGCATTTGCCACCCTTATTTCGGCAACCTCCCCACGCTCAACACATGGATTATTTGCCGTTCCGATATTCTGCATCTTGTATTCCAGGGCAATCAAAGTTGATGTTTTTTCCCTCGTGCATTTCCCAACCATTGACCACCTCAGTCAACACGCTCTTCTCAGATCTACAGCTGTACCTTACCGCTCAAGTCCGTGGCCACAAAAGCCACATCGAATACGTCCTTTGACGTTGTCCAAGCCTGTCGAATGAATTTCGGTTGCACATAGGGGCGAAATTCCTACTGCCTCTATCAACGGCAGGTAAGGAGTCGGAAGTCGGATTCAGATTGAGGTACATTAACAAAGAATGTTCGAGGGCGGGTCATGGGGACGTCTGCCTCAATTTTCGTGCTTTGTCTTTTCAACTAACATGCACACATGTATTGTAGTAGGAATGCTTAGTCATTTGGATCCTAAGACACTTCGTACTGCATCCAATACCTGCTCATGGACATCCTTAGGCGCTGCTACCACGCCCTTGTTCTCCTTCAGTGTCCTTCCTTGGCTAAAATCTAGCCTCCTCCCTTCCACATCGGTGACTTGTCCGCCAGCTTCTCTTACAATAAGGTCTCCAGCTGCATGATCCCAGATCTTCTCTTGGTAGTCTGCCCGGACTGGTAACCTCAAATACAAGTCGCCAGCTCCCCTCGCAATAGACCCATACTTCGCTTGCGAGTCCATACGGACACTCTCCTTAACAATACCAAGCTTCTTCGCTATCATGGCCTGGTCACCATGCGACGAGTGCCCAGCTTCAACACTTTCGCAGAAAGTAGCTTGTGCGATGTCCGTTACCTCCCTCATATGTATAGGTTGACTATCTTGGAGTGCACCTCGACTCAAAGGTCTACTTACAGCACCGGATCCTAGCACTGCTGCGAAGAGTACCCCTCGTCCTTCACCGCCCTTATCTCCCACATCTGCTGACAGCGGAGCAGAATTGTCGACCGGTAAATTTGGGCAACCCAGTACTCCCACTTTGACGTGTCCGTCCACGATGAGAGCGAGGCACACAGCATATTGCCCACCCCTCAAGAAGCCCTTTGTACCATCAATCGGATCCAGTGCCCATATCCTCCCATGGCGCCCTCCTGCGCTTTGCCCCGCATCTATGGCCTGCAGCATCTCCCTCTCTGTCTTCGGGGAACCTCCTAATTGCTCTTCAGACGCTTCGTCATCCAGCTTAGTAGTATTTACAAGCTCCCAGATCTGATTCGAGAGATCCTTGTCCTCACGCAAAGAGCTAGCCTCTTCCTCGCCAACGATCTCGTCAGTCGGAAAATTTCGCCTTATAGCGTGTATGATAAGTGCTTGAGCACCAAAGTCTCCAATTGTAACTGGTGACTTGTCGTCTTTCGAGAGCGTTCCTTTGGCTTTCTCATGAAAAACCCGCTGTGTCAGTAGTGTAGCACGTTGGACTGCGAGCTCAGCAACCTTGAGTTCCTTGCGGTAAGACATGGTGATAGAGGGTGAAGAACAATGACTGGTTGGAGAAAATGGGAAAAGCTGTCTGGTAAAAAGAGAGAGGCGAGATGAGAAGCCTGAAAATTGGTTCAGAGCCAGGATGACGAGAGGTAGAAGCACAAGTAAGACGAAGCGAGAGATACAGAGATTAACAGGCTGACGCCGATCTGCTAGCATTCGTGAACAGCGGGCATAGCTTGATTATGTAGCTAGCTCTTCTGCTCTGGAGCTCTGAAAATTCAATCGAGTAAGACCACATGATATGGGGGGACAAGGATACTGCTTTGTAAGGTAGTGGGAAGAGTATGAGGTCATGTTGAATGTAGGCGCCGCAACCGCCAGCCGCGCTTTGATATTGAATCTCATACTTTTGAGCTGAGATTGATATTGCTTTGTTTGCTTGATGCTACCGGTCTTACTATGCCTCCCGCTTTGACTACTACCAAGCGAAAGTTTCATAAGATTCTAGATTCCATCTCGAACGCGTCAAGCACGTCTCTAAGCACGAGTCACGTTAAGCACAATGCATCAACAACCACACTGCCAGCAAGTTTGGATCGTCCTACGAAGAAAGCGCGGGTTGCAAGACCTACTTCAGCCTATGTACCACCAAGCACACGCATCATGATGACTTCAGAATCAAGCAATCGGCCTGTAACAACCTCCAAGCAACCCTCCATCTCGCTCGCACCTCCAAATGAGGAGCGTAAAGCACCGAATTTTGCGCCTTGGGACCGAGCGCAGTTTCTGGAACGATTAAAGACGTACAGGCATGTAGACAAATGGATAGGTAAACCAGAGAAGATCAATGAAGTTCAGTGGGCCAAGCGTGGCTGGTCGTGCATTGGAAGGGAGACCGTTGGTTGCATCGGCGGTTGCGCGAAAGAATTAGTAATCAAATTGGAGGACGATCGCGCAGATAAAGCAAACGAGGAAGGGAGGTCATCTGAAGAGCAGGCGGATGACGACGATTGGCGAGGGAAAGCACAGGAGCAGCTGGTCGAGAAGTACGCGGAGATGATCGTCACCTGGCATGACGGTGGCTGTCTCTGGAGGAGACGTGGATGTGATGGTATGCACTATGTTTAATTCAATTCTATACTGGTATCATATTTACGAAGCTTGCAGATACTATTCAACGGCTTCCTCTTGCGCATCGAGTAACGGCGATAGATAACCTACGCCAACGCTATGAATCTCTTCTCACTATGGCCTCTGAACTCCCAACAGACCCCTCGACACCCGAAGGCCTTGACATTTCGGACGTACAGGCGCGTGTAGCTCCTCTGATTTGCTCATCTCCGTCGAACCACCCCATAGACGGCGCCAAAACTGTCGTACATTGTTCGTCGGACCCTATTGCTCGCACCGCTTCACCACTACCAGTCAACACCGCGGCATTGACGCTTGCTCTATTCGGCTGGCAAGCAGAAGAAGGACATATATCTGGACTCGCAACGTGCACAGCCTGTTTCCGCCGCTTGGGACTTTGGCTTTTCAAACCCCCACTAGATCCAGCGTCACAATCGAGCATGAACCGTTTGGACGTGATAGGCGAACATCGAGACTATTGTCCTTGGATAAATGCTCTATCCCAAACAGGTACTTCGTCGCGGCGGACCTCTTTAGATGGTCTTGCGGGCTGGCAGGTCTTGCTACGAACTGTGATTGCTATTACACAACACGAAAGAAATGAGCGTGGGATGGCCTCAGCTGTAACGATAACAAATTTAGATGACGCTGCTAGCGAGGTTGGTAGCGTGGTAAGTTTAGCCGCGATAAGCAGAGACCGGAAGGATGAAAATGAAAGAGACAAGGAGAGGTGGGCAAAGTTGAAGAAACTGAAGCAAATGTTCCATGTGAAAACAGGAAAGAGAAAAGAGGGCACCGCAAACAAGAATGACCAGGTCCTCGGCTGAGCTGAGTACCCAAGTTTTCGGACATTACAGCTTGGACGCTCCAGTCATGGGATGATGATTGAACCTGAATCAACATGCTTTGCGTCGACTCGCGATCCGCTGAATAGCGTCAAGCCGCAAGATCGCCCAAACCTCTCCCCGTGGGGTCCGGATCCGCTGCCGAACTGCAGGGACTGAGGGCATCGTAAAGCGCATGCAAAATTAGGTGGGGTAGCTCACAATTCATGATGTTAAACCTTCGAGGCTAAACTCATGCATGGAATAAACGTATGACACTTTGCTTAACATTGAGATCATCCAGCATAGAAGTATGCGGTTGTGAATAGCGGAGCATGCGAGAAGCGACGGGTCTTGCCGGGAGAGTATGATCGATGCGGCTCTGTACGAAGCCTAGTCGGATCGATCGGCTCAACCGCGACAACGATAATGAAGATTGGCGATACATGCAAGCGCAGATTCTTCAGCAATCCTATACATCTCACTTCTACTTTATTCACTCCCCTTTTGAGCCTTTCATAAGCTCAAGATCATTAAATTGTCAATGTTCGCCTCATTCTCCACTCTTTGCTGTACATTTTGTCTCTTAATTACTACAAGTGCTATTTCCTCAAACCCACTACCCGAAGATTCCGTACAGAACGTTGCTGGTCCTCTAAATCAAACTGTTGCTTACAACCTCCCACCGGCCGAACCATCGCACTCACTGTCCAGTCCAACCTTTCGATCTCTGCATCTGTCAACGATAATACCACTGACCTAGGGATTAATCCTGTTTGCAGTCTGCCTCCACAATTCAACCCTATTCCTATCCCACAGCTAGGTGGTTTTGCTATAGCTATATTCAATATGCTCAAAGAAGCTCCAGGAGGGCGAAGCAAAGAACCTATGTGGTGGCGCCAGAGTATTTCGCTGCGAAACTGGATCTTTATGGGCTGTAGAGTGGCCTTATACTCGAAATACCCCGGGTCCGGAGACTTATCTTCGTATCTTGATATCGCAGACGCAGCTTCCACACTTATGGTCGTATGCAATACAGAAGAAAATGGCTATCGTGGTGGATATACGGAACTTGATAGCCAGACTAGGGACTTTGATGTGGTACTGTATGGGGTGCCGCTACCAACTGATGTTGAAAATCAAGCTGCCAGCAACACCCCTGCCCCTAATACAAGGCCCTAATACAAAGCCAGCATAATTCCCGCCCACCCCCATTTCCAGCTTCCATCCCTATGAAGAATCCAGTGGACTGTTCCTTTCCAATCATTAATTAACAGCCGAGAGCCTGCCCTATGAGCCTATCACATGGCTTGGCCAACGGCAATGGACATCAAAGACCTGTACTTTTGATCTCATTCCTCACGGAGGAAATCCTCGTACGATTTTTACTATAGATGTAGTATTAAATAGTGGTCCGGGAGCCCGCAAAGGGTTCGACCCCCAACCGTACACAACCCCCAACCGTACAGCCCTATGGGACTGATGCATGGAGGGTGTAAAAAATCCTTAGAACTAGTTCCCTAGGAGACAAGACGTAGGGGTGAGAGACCCAGCTCTAAGGACTTATTTTGGGGCCTAGGCCACCGACTCTAGGCTGCTTCTAGGGGGCCATACAGTTGCTAGGTGAATCCAGTTGAGGGGTGAACCCTTCTACGCCAAGACTCGCGGACTCCCGGACCACTATTTAATACTAAACCTATCTTACTGGGATGGAAGTTGCATAGGAGGCCTCTCGTCCAGCACGGGTGCGTGATGGCATAGTATGGGTACAGAGGCGGCTGTATTACGATAGGGAGCACGGAAGTCTTTGACTTGACGATATGGGCAACATCATCGTTGGAGAAAGACAAAAAAGTTCTCTTCGTCTAGCAATGACGCTGACGGTCCTAGACGCCTATATTGCTTCAGTCCGCCAGACAACCTAATCCCCATCCCTTAGGACTGCGTCGCAGCAGTCAGCAAATGTTACATGAAGGACCACCAAAGGCGCGCGAAACATGTTACGGGAGGCGAGAATGGTCGTATTGTGATCGCAGCATGCCTTTTGTGCCAAGGTTTCCGTTGACACATTACATCTTCACCGAGGCAAAGATTGCTTATACGGCAATAGTACTTGAACGCACATGCTTCCGCTCAGTTCATAGATTGGGAGCAAGAACGTTTATTATCATCAGCAAACGAATCAAACCGCTGATTGGATGCGTTAGCAGCAACCTTCCCGGTGGCCTTCAGCCTTGCTAGGTTCTTGAGAGGTCTTATTATCTACTATTACGATGAGACTAATGATTGGCGTCCCTCAAACAGATTTTAATATTGAGATTGATAGTGGTATGAAGGGGGATGGGAGAACATTTAAGAGATAGCAAATCACTTTTGGACGCATTAAAGTAAAATGTGGTTTAGCTGGGTCTTACTCGGGACGTTCATTTGGATATTTCACAAGAAACTTTGCCCTAGGACAAGGGGAAAGCCTTCTCAGACACTATAGGCTTCTCATATTCCTTCATCACTGCTACGAACTCTATCTTTGGTGTGTATCGTCCTCATGCAAAGCCGCTCTTTTGTTAAGCAGAGTCCCAGGTAGGTACCGGCAACTGATGCAAGCCTCTGGTGCTTCATTTGAGCTCTTATCATTCTTTTTGAGTTGCAGCCGGTTACCAACCTATCACTTCCTTCTTCTTCCTCGCCTTCGCCAGTCGAACAGCGCCGTCAATTTCTGGAATTTCACGTTTCTGAGGCAGCTTTAGACATTTAATCACATTTGACGCCGTGACGGGCACATCTGCCCCAGGAAACAACCAATTCAACCAACTCTATCCTCCGCTCGCTCGTCTTATTGATATTCCTTGTCCATACATAGGGGGTTTTGGCCGCTCTTGCTATTCCCCATATTGTTTTTAGATCGCTCGAACGAACCTTAGCTTCGGGCATTTCTCCCCTTTGCCGTTATCATTGGCCCGTTGTAGACCTCGTGGTAGGGATCATGGGCTCTTTCATCACCAGTCCCGGACTGCATCGTAAAAGTATACTCTCCTGGGATCACGGGCGGTCCCAAACCTGGGACGGGCGGTCCCAGACCAGGGAACAGTGCTTCTACTGTGGCGTCCCAGATCGGCCATGCAGATTGGACTGGTCGCTCGTCAGGGGTCGGAAAATCAAACACCTGTCTTTGTCCGGTAATTGCCTGCCGCTACGTACAGAATGCATTTTGTTGAAGGGCCATTCTGTTCGAAAATGTCGAGCAATTACCAAGGGATTCCAATAAGAATAGCTAAAACTTACCCCCGATGGACATTTCGAATATGACAATATTCGTACGATCATGACGGCCAAAGGCTGCCGGCAAGTCCTTATCCTTCGCGTTAATTTCTGCAATTGATCTTGTGTGATATCGACCGAATCATTGTCGCTGAGCTGGGATGGCTGCATATCGTTCTCCAATTGCTCTATCTGCTGTTCTAAGATCATGTTGCTTTCTTTGAGTTGCTCAGTCTCTTGGACAGGCTGGAAGGAGCATCGCTGGGAAATGCTGGTATTTGCTCGTTAGTGTCAAACAAGTCAGGTGGGAGCAATTGAGAGTCAGTCAATGGCTGGTATGAAGGCAGTGGGTCTGCTTAACATGACATGCTTTGCTCAGCAGAAGTTTTTGAAAGCCTAGCAGCAGCTATACTTTCCGCTTTGCGGATATCCGCTTCCATCTTCTCGGCCTTCTTGGCCGCTAAGCTCGTTCTCTTTTTAAGGTCCTGGGCTAGCTCTTCAGCGTCCATCGTTCGACTAATGGCAGCTCGTCGTTCCCGGTCAGTTGTCGTGGTGGAGGCCCTGACACCATATTTATGACGCCGGAACTCTTCTGCCTTACGCTGAGCGTCTTTTGCCATTCTCTCTGCTCTTCTTCCAACTTCAAGGTCTCTGCTGACCGTCTCTCGATTGCTTCGGAAGTCATCGATCTTGGGTCGCCGATAACATTTCGCACATCATCGTCTACATCTTCAGCATTGAACCATTGGTCTTTGATACGCTCTGCTGCTTCATGTGCGAAGATTCGCCCGAACACCACCTGTCTCACGTATTTTCTCCTGCTCTGGATAGATCCACTCTTTTGCGTATTCTTGGAAGAATAGGCTAAATTTGTCGTCCTTCGAGCCACGTGTTCATCTCGGTTATGTCTTTGAAGCCTAGATCCTTTCGCATTACTTCTACATCTCGAAGCTGAAATTCGCCTTGAATAAGTATATAAAAGTCTCGAATCAAGGTCAATGTGTGCATGCAGGCCGCAGTATTGCTTTGTGAAAATCTTAAGTTTCCCTTTTTTTATGCCGATAAGGAACCGCAAATGTGTGTTTATTTCGTCATAAGAAGAGGTGCAGGAGGCAGGGAAACGTGATACTGGTTCTACGTGACGCGACTCCTATCCTTCGAACCGAATACATCGACTTTGGGAGATGTGCGACAAAATAATTTTATGGCCTTGTAATTCGAAGGCTAGTAGTAGTCTGTAGGCTTATTGGCAATATATCGCTCCACTCGTTTGATCAACCTTCCGACCTCATCGGATGATAGAATTCACCTTCCGCTGTCGTCCCGGAAATTGCAAGACTTCCTGGTGGTGACGCCCTGGTCTTGTGCGTCTGCCTGAGCTTGTGTAGCTTGAGAGGCCGGAGGTTGTCCAGAAGCTGACGGCTGCCAGGAAGCTGACGGCGATCCAGATGTGGCTTGCATGACTATTGATGCTCAGATATGTTCTGAAAGATGTGCTGGTTAAGATATCTTTGACAGATATGATGGGCTAACAAACCGATAAATATCCACAATGTGCGGGTCAAGATATCATTGAAATATATGATAGGTTAACAAACCGGTAAATAGTCACACAATAGAGTCATTAAGATACCTTTAATAGATATGATAGGCTACCAAACCGATGAATATCCACACAATAGTCATTTGAGGTTTTCGACAGACTGCTTCCCAATCCCGTAACGCCTGTTTGTGATCTGATCTGAAAAGTTTCCGTGTACGTTGTGTAGGAGTCGGAGCGCTTGTGAAACCTCTCTTTCGTGTAATGTAGTCCGTCCAGCGCACTCGCCAAAAGGGGTTTTGTCCAGATTGGAAAGTCTGTTGGTTATCTCCAGTGCCCACTGTAAGCTTTTGAGGGAGCTTCACACGGTCTATTTCTCTCTGTATATGCCAACACATTGCTTTCTGGGTGATTTTCGGTTATCACGAACCTTTTAGCTTTTCGATTGGTGATTATCCTCTTCACATCCGTTAACACATTATACTCTCCACCCAACGCCAGGGCAGGGGCAAGCTTCATAATAGGCGGTGCTTCAAGTCTTACACCAAAATCCTTAACAAAATCGTTGAGGTCCTTCGCGCTATCAATGTCTTCGGCATACTCCCTCAGCCTAACAGTCTCCCAATGATACCTGCCATCCTTGAGGACATCATACCCCAAGAATCGGGAATCGGTATCCAGTGTTAAGTCGTCTAGTTGTGGCAATTTGACAATCTGATATTGACTAACCATTTAGCGGCCGCAATTCAGGTCAGCACAACACGATGAGCAGACGCTATTCCTATCTGAGGTCTTTTTCTCGTCTTCGAACGCCGTCGTGCCAAAGTCACGTCATCATACTTGAGAAGACATACGACCACGAATGCCACCCAAGCGGCTGTACCAGGTACAGGGATGTGTATGAAAGGGATATTGGAATGAAGACGAATCTCGAAGGTCAAATCCCCAAGGTACTAATAGTATATGACCTCTAGTGGAGTGCGAATTTACGCTCTTTCTCCTCGCAAATCTTGTTCTTCTCCTCGAGACTCATTCTTCTCCTGCTCTAGTAAATGTTCTCGCTAACCAACTGTGGACCATCGCTGTCTATAAGAACTCAAGTCTTCCGTGGCTTTTGATAGTACATCACCGAAGCAATTAAGAGTGGATTGCGCGACAATGGGGCGGGAGCTTAGAGAAAGTTCAAGAAGGTCGATGATCTCTATTTCCTCCACCCTTTCGCTAGCTACCTCCCCAATAGCCCAATCGAAAGTGAAGACGCCTCCGATCCCTCGATCCTATTTCGCTAGTCTTACTTTCCTGTATCCTGAGGCCATCATGCATTGCCCCAACCGCAGTGAGGGCTTGTTGTTGACGGATTCCAGGTAGTCCACGTGATCCTGGATTTCTTCTACAACTCGAATTTGCACTTCGAATGATCTTTGCTGCGTGTCACTAGCCGTGCCGTCACTAACTTTCGCTTGTAAGAACCGCCAACTTTCACCGCCCTTGATGGTTTTGATCCTGTCCTATTGGTATGTAATTCCCGAAGCAAGATCAGAACGGGCCGGAGAGTGGACGACGTTGGATTTACCCTTCAACCAATCCCCAAAATTATGAGGTCCGTTGTCGGTATGCGCTGTATTCATTGTCACTGGCATTGCCCGCGTTATCTCCATCAATTGCAGTTAGCCTTATTTCCTCGGGTTTTTCTTATCCATATCCAGGAAATAATGATGGAATTTCAATGTTTAGCATAGGCTAATAGCACAAAACTATCTGGAGACTCTCATTGACGTTTTGGCGTGGTATCTCTCTTTTCAAATGGCTAGGTCATTCGATCAGCACCATATCATTTAGATGGACCTAGGTTGTATCTCCTCTTTTGATGCCATGTTTTGGTCACTAGACGAGAAAGCCGAAGATACTGCGAGTGTTTGGTAGAGGTTTAAAAGACTCAATAAGATCAGCGATGTTCGATAGAGGTAAATAAATTATATCGAATGGAAGAGGGAAGCTGCATGATGCTCGGTAATATAGTAATTGAACCCATGGTCATCAGTCAATAACGTAACAAGCAATTGCATAATTAACGACAATCAACGACGTGATTCCAGTTCCACTAATCGGGCGACGAACCCGTCTATGAGGCCATTCCTGGCCCCCCTCGCCCTCCTATTCTGCCTGGACCCCCTCATCCCATCCAAAATATCTTTTACTGCCGTGGCAGCTGCACCACTCAATCACTAGGCTCTGTTTAATCGGGCATCCATGTTGACGTCTTTTTTTATTTTCTGCGCGCATCTGTTGCCTGATTTCTTCCGTGAGTTTCCCGCGAAGTCACATGGTAACGCTTGAGTGACTCCATCATCAATGATTTGTTCTCATCAACAGTAGCCGCAGATGGCCCAGCTGGTTGATCGACTTGCGAATCCATTGCAAGGAGCGACGCAGCAGATGGGCTGATCTCGTGGTGGATAGGCTTCGGATGATTCGTGACAGCTCGTCCTGTGCGATTTCTTTGCCTCTGCCTTTTTTTCTGGGATTATTACATCCTCGCCGTAATCTTCGGTCTGCATAAGCTCCTCATTTGGGGAGGCAGTATTTTTGGGCCAGAGGGGGTCTTGGTGGGAGAGGGGTTAGAGGGGGCAGAGGAGGCATTTGCTAGGCTTTTTTGAAGGGCTTCTATGGTATGTATCGTCTTTTGTTCCGCCTCGTGGGACTTAACAGTAGCAATTCTTTGCTGTTCCTGGTGGTCTACGACTTTCGTCCATAGGTCCGCTAATTCAACTTCTGAAGCGCCCTTCTCCTGTAAATGCGTATGTTCTTGTAATGACATTTTCGCCTTCTCTGCTTGTTCTCTGAGCCTGGGCAAGAGTTCTTCTACTAACTCCTTTTACAGCGCCTCCCCTTCTTCCTCCCATTATTTGCTTAGCATGTCCTTTGCTAGCTCTGCTTGCACCTCAATGAAGAACGGCTTTGCTTTAATAAGTATTTTAAGGATAGCCCTTCGCCCACTTAGCAGGCAGTCCATTGGAATGATAGCCTCTTTATTGAATTCTGCTCCAGCGATCAGCGCCCAAACGAATATTGCGAATATGGTGTTTAACAATAGGGGCCGCCCGCCCATTTACCCAAAGATGTATTTGACTGGCGGTTGAAGACGCCGAAAGCGTGCTGGGTTGAAGATACTCAGCAGATGTAATCCGCGTAGTGTCTCCTTATATCGTCCTTGCTTGCGAGGCTGCTGATTTTGACCCTCGGCAGATGCACAATTCCAGTTTGACCCCTCTGGTTCTCGTTGTACCGGTTGTCGTCGGTCCAAAACCAACCCTCTGCCAAAACACCACCCCCGGGTTGAGAAATCGAATTCCTGATAAGGCGTCCGTCTCGGTGAGATCGACATACCGTTTTTGAGCTTTGTCATTATGATCAGCATCAACGACGACTCCGGACGTCTTGTAGAAGTCGAAGAGCATCTTGATGGGTTTGTCGTGGATGAATTCAGAGATTTGTCATTTCTGTTGCTGGAAGGAGTCCAGCCTAGGAGCGAGGCACCAGATTTCCTCTGGCTTTGGCCGTCATGGCAGATTGCGAGCTGTGTATTAAACCCCCGGCATCGGATCTGTCTGTTGAGCTTTATGAATTGGTCTTCACTGACCCCAAACCCGTCTTTACCCATTGCGAGAATAGTCACAGTCTCGCCGCGGTGGGCGCTAGCAACTGTAAATGTCCACAAACCTATAGTTGGCATCTCCGGACAAATCTAACAAGCCTGTTATGACAGCCTCCTACAAAGTAAAAGACAAGGCCACCTGGGCTCCTCTTGTTCCGACCGCAGACTAAACCCCAGATGCACCTCCAGTCCATCCAACTCCTTTTCCATCGTCACTAGAGATTGCAAATTGGTTGTCAAGCCTTCGATGCCATAAGAGAGTATAAGTATACGTCCTTCTCTAGGCAAAGGATTATTGTCATCATAGATCACTAGGAGCATTTTTGACCTTCCTCTTGTTGTAGGGCATTTGACAATGCCCCATCGCGTTGTGGTAGGATTAAAGGCCTTGTTGTACTCATCTCGAAGCCATAATTGCACAGCCATACCTTGCGGCTGTGATGCCCGAATTCACAAAGGGATAAAAACAAATTGACCTCGGGTCCACGTCAAGGGCTCTCCCGGAAAGACCTAGAGTAATTGCATAAGTTCCCATCACAGAATCTGAGTGAGAGTCTGGAGCTGGTGCTGATCGCTTTAGAGGGTTCTCTGCTGTGATTTCATGCATTAGCCAACTGTTCAAAATAAGACCAGTAGCTGCGCTTTCACCATTACTGGCGTGAAATATTTGCAGTAGAGAGTCCATCAGCCCATTTTCCACTTGCTTTAGGTATCAGTCCGGAGTCATAGCCCCAGTAAATGTGTGAGCTTCATGGCATTCTTCCAGTGAAACGGGTAAATTTACAGCACTGTAAGAACGATGATGACTTTATCAGGGGCCTTGAACTAGTCCTAAGACCCATCTCCTCGTCCTACTGCCTGCTGTCTGTAGACTTTTAGTGCCTCCGTGACTTCTGGTTGCTCTTTCTCTATGGTTCCGGCTGGTGAGGCTCCCTCATCAAGTTTCATTCCGTATATGATCTCATCAGGCGCCAGCCCCGTGGACGCATTGACGGAATCGTTGAGCGTACCTCGGAGCGTGATAACGAACTTATCCCAATCTTCTTCCGGGTAGCATGCTAAATGGTAGCGGAGCGCAATCTCCACCGTCTGAATAGTCCTCTCTGGCTGTCCGTCGGCCTGAGGTTGGTACGCCGTAGAAACCATGAGGTCTGTTCCCAGGGTCTTGAAGATCGTCTTCCATAACTGCGACATAAACTTGGGGTCGCGATCAGAGACAATTGCGCAGGGTATTCCCCAGCTACTCCTCGGCCCCTACTGCTCACTCAACTCCTCCTCCTTCTCCCCCTCCCAACAACAGGCCCACAAGCCCGCAGGCCGGAGAACGAGAAGCGGCGGTAGCCGCGCGAGTACGTTGCACCTGAAGCGCGACCTAAAATAGGGGAATGTAAACAACCATTTTGTTCAATAATCAGAAAAGAGAAAGAGGAAAAATAAATGGCTTAATCTCTAATAGGATAAAACGCCAAACTCAAGAAAAGAGCCATTGGGCTCTCTAAAGTCAAAGAATAACTTTGATTGTTAGTCCTGCCTCGCCTGGCTGATGGGACCTGCTTGTTCCGTCCATATCCACATGAGGCGTGTAGATATGGCGTCTTCCTCTAGGCCACGTCCATGTCTTGAAATGGAATTGGCGTATTTCAGAGTAGAGCAATGGCGACAAGGTATGATTATCGTAGATTGTAGACTGGAAGCGAGAGTAGATCGTCGAATGCAGTTGTCCTGCTTTATTATATAGAAAATGATACAAAAAAGTCGAGAATAACCATGTTGAAGGCGAGAGAATAGAGGTGAGAGTAAGGTAGAACATGACAACCTAACTTAGCCTAATTTGCTTACCAAGCTTGCTTCTCCCCGGATTCAGTCTCGCCACCATCCCAGCCAGCCTTATTACCTTCCCCAACAGCGGTGTTAGCAGCCTCCCCAGCAGCGATGGTAGTAGCTTCTCCGGTAGTGGCGGCAGCCCCTTCTTCAGCAGTGGCGGTAGTAGCTTCTCCAGCAGTGGCGGTAGTAGCTTCCTTAGGCGTGTAAATTGGCTTGTCTGCCTCGAGGTTTGCTTGCGTCCTATCTGAGTAGTCTCGCTGGAATTTGGTGTGGGGGCAATCCTTGGGTTGGTGTCCTACTACTTTGCATATCATACAGGGGAATCGAGAATGTATGAGCATCATTGTCAATAGACCAACGCTCCGTCAGGATTCCGAAAAGCTCCTTGCGCTTGGTTCTCGAGTTTATTTTGGGGTATTATCTGTAGCAGTCGCAGCTGCACTCCACAGTCTGCATGCTTATCATAGGTTACGACAGCACCAGTAATTCTCAAGGTCGTTCCGATTCGTGTAGCGTAACCCTTACTATTCTTAGGGGAGAAAATAGAGCGCGTAGGCCCTTTGATCATGTATTTCTGTGCTAGATTATTGAGCATAAATTGCTCGTCAATATTCTGAGCCGCTGTTAGTCTGTTGAATGTGATTTTGACGAGGATCCAATTCAGTATACGCACGTATTCAGCTTTGACGTTGCTAAACCTCTGCAGGGTTTTGTGAGTGTACACCGCTTCGCATGCTATGGCCTTGTGCTGGTTCTTAATCCATGTACCTTGGTCGATAGAAGGATCGTGGCCAAATGGAGCCGAATAGAGACCTGGCACATATTTGTCCTCAATTGCTCTTTTGGTAGAGGTGTCGGCCTTAACCGCCCATTGCGAATCCGGCAGCTGTGGGCTTTGATTCGGCCTGAGGGCCCCAGTCTCGAGTAACCCTAAGTCGTCGTCACCTCTATTCCAACGAGTGACGACGTTAGCAAGGCAAACCTACCATAGTTGAAGCCGTATGTTACCTCTCTGCGATGAGACATCACGATCTTCTGTAGCTCGTCTCCTGCCCTGCAAGGAGGATTTCGCGAGTCTCTCTGATCACCAAATGGATGCTAATTTGTGGATAACACTCCTTCAATCAGCAGAGGCTGTAAAAGTCCGTTGATAAATTGTCATAATTATATGTGAGGTGGACATAGTGGTTCGTTGTGTTTTGGCCGATGTCTCTGGTCCAACCAATGGTGCCCGGTTGGCATATCGAAAGGGCAGGTCGCTACCTCTGTGCCCGCTAGCCCTTCTTCGGGGTATTGGTCCGGAGGGCTTTTGATCGTTAATTTTGTAGTTTAGCGTACGAGTGGCCCCTAATCCCTGGACAAACTTCTTTTGATCTAGCTCCCGCCCCACAATCTATTGGTGAATCGGAGTTGTTCACTACTTGCTCCAATTCGAGTTGGCGATCTCTCCGCCGCTCGGAGATGATCCCGCGGATATTCCATGAGCAGGACCTAGTTGACAATGGTACAATTGGTATCTGCGGAAGTCATGATCTATAGCTGCACAAACGCCACTGATGGGTGTCCTGGTAACTCAAGTTTATGTTGTATGTTGAAATATGTAGATTGAGATTAGCATCCTGGTACCTGCTGAGTGACGAAATAATTCGAAGTGGCAATCTTGTTTTTTTCTCCTTTCAACGGAGGGTAATAAGAAAAGGAACACAGGCTACAAGGATTTCACCGTACTTTACGAGTGCGATGTTGGCTTCTGGGCTGATATTAGCTCGCACCCGTGTTCGTAGCTAGCAAATCCATAATTCGATACATTGGCTTCATGCTCAAGTTGACACTGTTGGCTATGACGAAAGGATAGCCCGACACTGTATTCGAGGTGTCAATCCTGCTTGGAAAGCTCGGAGTGAACTTAATGTCGGTCATACCGCTTGCTTGTCATGTCCCCCTAGGAATTGATCCGCAATTTCCACTACACCGCTCTGTCCCATTGCGCCCATAGTATGACTCCAGGTATCCTGCCATCAAGAAATAAATTTTTTGACTTCTCTTTGTTGGTTCTTCTAGGCAGAGATGGCTTCCTTGGGCACGAGTACATAATTGCCAATAATGTTTGGCACGTCCTGCAACTGAGATCCATGAGGTCCATCTTGGATATTTCTAAGATCAAGATCACGGGGGTAGAGAGTTATGGAGATATTCCACTGATGCGTGTGTCCCGCAGAGGACAAGGCTCTTGGTATTTGCGTTTGTGGCGAAAATTCGTTGTAATACTTCAAAACGTTGAGGAGAAAAAGAGACTTGGAAGATGTTCAGAAGAGGAACACTTATAGAAAAGCACACGGCATGGCGGAAGAGAACAGCCAAGGCATGGGGGCCTGGCTGGAGGGTCCCTAAGATCGGCGTCGCGAGAACAGAGGTGTTGTCTTTGACTTCGGTCCTTATGCCTTCTCTTAATTCTTCCACCCGTGGTGTCATCTCCTACCTCGCCGCCAATGTCATCAGTGCTTGTGCTCCCCCCAGTTACATGCTTCGTACCAATGCCACGAGTGCTTGTAGTTCCCATATTTCCACCCGTCGTTGCCCGAAATGCTGCCTTCTCTCTTTCAAATTCCTCCTTCTCTCTCTCCAATGTCTCCTCCATTTCTTCGGCCTCTGCTAGTCTCTGCTGAGCATCTTGTGATTATCTACCAATGAGAGCACCTTCCTCCTGCATCTTGACCCGTTGGCGGACGGCATCAATCTGAACACCAATGGCACGCTCTCTCACTTTGGAGAGGCGCGACTTTTGGTGTTTATCGGCGCCTGCCAACCATGCTTTGCTAGCTTTATATATATCGTAAGTTTGCAACAGCGTCTTCTCAATTCCGTACTTTGATAACTCCTGTCCTTGTTCGCTGGCGAATGCTTTCCGAAATTTCCCTTTTTCATCACGCCTATTCTTGAAGAGGCGGGGAGCTGCCTGCCGTGCACCTTTGGTTGTGTAAGTGTGGCCTGCATCTCTGGATTTTCGAAAGGCCGGATAGTTGGTGACCAATTTCTTCTGGACCTCTTCCTCTAAGATAAAAGTACCATCCGCTTGTCAGTCACATATGTGATAGTATGCTGCGAGAGGACGACCTCGGTACCCGAACGCATGGGGAGCTTTGGTGTGCCTCCAGATCCCCAGAGGCATTCCAGCCTGATCTTTGGGCTTTTTGGCTCGTGAAATGGCAATAAGCAACAGCAGTGTAGGCTCGGCAACCATATCAAAGAAGGAGTAGAAAAAGAGGAGCGAGAACAAGGCAAAGGAAATCCGGCTCACCTCCGCTTTTGTGCCGGATACTGGTGTAGGCAGCTACCTTTGATGCAATACTTAAGGGGTGATCCTCCATCCCAGGCAGAGACGGATGGCTCCAGTCCCTCATATACGCCAGCCAACGATTCAAGTTGAGCAGCACTGGTCGCCTTCGTCCAAGCCTCGGGGGACAGGATGGGGGAAGCCATTCGAGGCGAACGACTGGAGCAGAAGAGGACCGAAGGAATCCTAATAGCCGGTGGAGGAACAGAGAAGCGCGAGGTGAGAAGGGATTAAAAAAAGTCACTGGTAAGAAAATCTTCATATACGCCAGCAAACGGTTCAGCTCCACGGCACTGGTCGTGCTTGTCCAGGCGTGGGAGAGGCTGGATGGGGGAAGCCATAGGAGGCGAGCGGCTGGAGCAGAAGAACTTCCACTAGGGTTCATCCATGTTGCCCTTCTCCTGCTTAAAATAGCGCAACCTTCGGGAGGATGTGCAGCGATCATTCTTCGCAAGATCCCAAAAGCACCTTCCGCGCTAGTAAATCTCGATTTTCTTTCCTGTAAACTTCTCAATGTCGTCGATGAAAAGTCGGATGGGCTTCAAGTAACCATGACAACTCTTCTCACAGTCACCCTAAAGAAGACCCACAAGGTCTCCTCGTCGACTTAGAATCCATGCTCCGGAGTATCCAGACATATAAGCCTTGAGTTCGTGTACTTTCCATCCAGTAGCTTCTCCTCATCTGGAGAACATCTTCGAGGATCTTGTAATCAGCATCAATGTACTCCGCGAGCCCGGCAAAATTCTTTGATGTGAATAGGTCGAAGATTTCTCCTTGATAAATAAAGTTCCGGCTGGCATAGAATCTTATCGTAAACAGGGCTTGGCAGAAGTCCAAATCGTCCCAGCCCCAATGAACAAGTGCATTAACACGATCCCTGATGGCCTCCATATAGATGCCAACGGGTCGTGTCTTGCGGCTCTCTTGCGGCTTTGGTCAATGGCCTCCCAGGTGTCCAGATCCTCTTGTTCTCGGTCGATTGCGTGGACGATTCTGGTCCATGGATGCGACAAGAGATTGGAAGATCCCGGACTATATATATATCCAGAGTCGTACGTACAGGCGCCTCCTGTTTGCTGCCTGAATTTTCTATAACCTTCACATACGAGGAAATCTTGAGTAGCCCCAGGAGGTTGACATTCGATTGACCAAGCGACCCGTCAGTTAGTTGACTGTGGGTCTTGTTGCGAGGGGCCACCTCAGCATAAAAAGCCTGCAACTGCCACCCTAAGAAAGACCCTTCGCCTTCGACCCCGATTGAATTCCCTTTCCTGCCTTCTCTTCTTCTAACGACGTCTAAAAGATTTTGCTGCTCTTAGGTCTGCGAGCCTGGTCTGCTCCGAGGTGGGAGACCCTCGTGGTGGAGTCTCACGAAAGTGAGGAGGCGGCGTCAAATTCATCCACTCCTGGTCAGGGGTGTGGTCTGGCATTGTTGAGGGTGTTGGGGTGTGTGTAGGGGGTGCAGGTGTGGTAGTCTACCACCGGAAGCTGTATCCCAGGCTCGGAACAGTTGTATGGCAATGTCCAGAGGATCTCCAGCGGCTACGCTGCCTTTGCGCCCAATGCCTCACTCGTCTTCATGGTATTCCGGACAACGGTCTGGGTGGAGAGGACTCAGCCTACTCAGCAGTCCCTCCGATATGAATGATAAGAAGGAAGATGAAAATCCGATAGACGTGTCGCAGGTGTGGCCATACTGTATCTTTCTAATAGATTTGAGTAAATTTAGAAAGCGTAGAAATATTGAAACTCACGTCCACATGCGTGATTCGAAAGGAATAAAATCTTGTAAAGACAAATACCTCATGTGTTTCTCCGATCATAGGAATGTATGTAGTAGCCTGTCATGCTGATTATGACGCCGCACATTCCATAAAGTCCGAAAGCAGCTTGTCCTTAGTTGATGAGAAAATAGTTGCTTGTCGATTTTATTTAGGAAAGCGATTGATCTGAGAGGGAAGACGAAATGTACGCAATATGCCCCTTAACAATGACGCTCACGACCCCAGGCTACATTCATTAACAATGTAAATATCCCAGTCAAGCGGATACCCAATTTGACACTCTGGTGGCCGAGGCTGTGGACTTTCAGGCACGAAGAAGTCACATTCATCGGCGTTCAGTGTAATTCTCACTCAGGCAAACCTGGGAATGTAATAGTGGTGCAAAGAGCCGTCGATATCATTGCTGAACACCAAGCGCATGTTATCGGCCTTCAGTCATGTGACAAAAGTAAAGGCTGTCGTCGGAGCTCGCCCCATTTTCGTGTAAGGATGTCAAAAGCCGGGGTAAAGCGGTCTTTTTCTTTGCTGCCCTATTTGACCGTTAGGAAAGGATGTATGGAAGACAAAGAGGGATGACCATTCACCGAGAAGAATTTGATCAATACACCCAGCCCTAACGCCTTTCCTGCAACTGCGTCTCCCTCATGCGCTACAATGTTTCCTTCTTTTATAGCTGTAGAGTTGTGGGTATAGTTGCCCTTCATGTCTCTTTCATATACAGCCAAAATTCTTCTTCGTATCTTTAAGTATCCTTCCGAAGTTTGCACATGCCGCTCAACCGCGCTCGTTAGCGAGACACCTGCATGATCTTTCCCAGATACCTTATCGCTAGGCACTGCCACTTTGCGCAAGTCTTGAAATGTTGGCCGGATTGAATGCTAGCTGCGTTTGCAACTTATATATATAAGAGAAGTTTACTGATTTCAAAAACAAGATGTAAGATCCGACGCATTGCCGGCTTGTACTCAGGTAAAACCCAATTCGTTGAGTCGTTCGCATATTGAGAATAGGACGAAGATAACCGGTTGCTGGCTTAATCTAAACAAGAAATGAGAAGAAATGACAAGAAATGGCCGGACAGGAGATGTCCAGAAGCTTGGAGAAGGCCTGATCAGTGAGCCATGGTAGCCAAATTGGACCGGCACATCTTGTAAATGATTGGTTCAATGACCTCAGCAACGTGCCTTTTTTCTCGAGATGTGATAGTACATGCTGATGATTACAACAAAAGAAGCACCGATGCAGGACTATTATACTGTTGGAAGGTGGAGAAAGAAAAAAGATGGTTGAGAGATGGAGAATGGACTCTTTATAATGTATGAATGTTAATAGCAGCTTAATGATGAATAGTGTTTCAACAATGAAGTTGACATCTCGAAGGCTGTCCTCCGTGAAGATCGACTGCTATGAAGATCATTCCTTAAACCTGAATACCAATGGAAATTCACCAGCGGCAGGACTTACAGACGGTCCGCTTGAAGCAGCCTTCACTTGCAGGAGAACAGTATGATCGGCTGACATATGTGAGCCAGCACACGTGTTATCGTGAATGCTTCTATGACGATAGCCGCAGCTTGCGAGATCAGTAACTAAACGTTTATCTCTGCCTGAATGGATCGTGTGCATCGAAGCCAGTCGAGACTTGAATGACCCACATTTGTATGATGAATGATGATGACGGCAGCATACCTGCATGAGCCCTACGGTGTGCAACGAAAAGCCGTTGCAGGGCCATGGCCAACGTCCATGCAAGCCGTAGAGGGCTGTGTGTCAGGTCCTTTCGGCAAGGCCGTCCGCTCGGAATTCCTTATTCATCCAAAGCTGAAATTGATTGGAGCACCTCAGAGCATTCACAGCGTCAGAATCATATAGAGTCATCTCCATCATGCATGATCACACCGTCATTTTGCGAATGCGCGTACTTGCACTGAATAGGGCAGAGCTGAACTCCTTGCCGTGGCAATTCGCATCGCGACACAAAGTCATAACAATGTAGACATGGGATACAATATGTGAAAAACCGCTGTGACTCAGAAAACATTTTGGCCGGACTGATATCAATGCCATTAAGAATTGGCGCAATCGTGTTTGTTGTGTTTGCTTTTTCCACGCCTTTTTCTCGCCTTTGTCCTGCGGCTAAAGCACGGGTCGGTTGGTGGTTGAAAAACTTGCCATTTACAGGCACACGACCCTTCGTAATCGGAATACGTACTCTTCATATCTTGACCGCTGATCGGCGGGATAATAGCCATATCTGCCAGGTCCGTGCGAGCATGGGGCACTGCCTCACTGGGTGACGGTGTGGAACGGCCGTGTCAGAGGTCTGATAAAATTATTTTCAGTTCTTGTGACAATTGGAAGTGTGGGATGATGTAGGAAGGGATGTATGAAGTGATTGCAAGCGAGGTGCATAACGAGGACAGAAAAGAAAGTGGGCGACGAGGGCTTCAATGACTTCAGTGACACAATTAGCAGCAAAATGATTGGTCCGCTTCGAGGGATTTTTGTACTTAGTAGGTACAGCCCCACGAACAGCCTTCCAGGCGAGGTGGCATCCCTAGCGAAGGCCATGGAAGCCTATTTTCAAGCCTAGAGACCCCTTCTGACCCCTCTAATCTTTCGGGGTGATAAGATTATCAGAGGTAGGACGTACTTCTATAGTCATAGTACAGTAATCCTCCCTACACTTCTTCGTCGGCTCGCTCTTCGCTTTGTAGATCTCCCTGCTCTCCTGCGCTCTTGTGCCTTCCTTCTCCATCGTTCGGGTCATAACCTCCAATCAGACCCCGCATAAACGTTTCGATTGCATCTAGGCAGCATGGGACTTACACTCCAGCTCCAACCATCTGGTTTGCGCTTCCACTAAACGCGATCGCGAAGTTCCTGAAAATTTTCTACCATGTACACCGGTCATCCAACAGCAAGGCACATCGTGAGCCCGACTTGTCTTCTTGACTACACTTATTGCGCCACGCCCTGCCAAGTAGAAGCCGTAGAACTAACCGCCGCAGGTGGCCAGGCTACATATAATAATAATCCCCATGATTCCATAATTTCCAGATTACTTTACACAATTATCATTTGGGTTCACTTCTTGACTACAGCGAAGGGCCGGCCAACCTTCTTTTCTCTACTATCTAGACCTACTAGGCGCCTCCCTCTCGCGTGCCACATTGAAACATCGGGTTCTTGCCCTGATTTAAGGCTTCAACACCCACATAGACCTACAAAATCACGGAACCCGCCGTGGTCTCTAATTGCTTAATTATCCACTTCTCCCATAAAACGACCTTGTCCCTCACTCCTCCAGTCTGCCATTTCTCGACATTCTTCTTCTTCAATAGAGCACCCTCGGCCCACCTGGCGGATCGAATCCCTACCGCCCCACGCCTGCCGTCAGCACACCCCCACTCCCCACTTTCCGAGGCTGACTCCAAAGAAGCCATCACACTTACACTTACCCTTGTCTGTATACACAACCACGGTGATGTTGATCGAAGGCGAGAAGTACGCCTGTGAAGCATGTGTGAGAGGCCACCGAGTCAGCACTTGTCAGCACTCGGGTAAGCTTTCGAGCTCTCCCTTGCTCCGTAAGGGCCTTCTCACGGGCGCTTGCTGACTGGTTGCTAAGACCGGCTTCTTACACATATAAACAAAAAAGGAAGACCAGTTTCACAATGTCCACACTGCAGAGGTCTACGCAAGGCTCGATCTTCGCATGTCCAGTGTGAGTGTGGGGCCAAATCACACACGAAGGAGGAATGCGTCGACAACAGCGAGTCTGGCGAGGTGCATTCGGAACAGGGACCTGATCCTGGCGCAGCAGATCCGAAATGCTGCTGCACGCATGGGATGCGGTGCACATGCGCGTTGAAGAAGGATCACCTCGATCCTGTGCAGGAGATCGAATTAGCCACTATCCCTCCGAAACGATCGACCAGCACGTCGTCCAAGCCCCGTCTCCTCAAAGCTGGCTCGGACAACTCTGTCAATTCTATGACCGTATTTATGAACGGACACCACAAACCGGTACACAAGCACAACGATTCAGCCCATAAATGCGGCCTGCCCTACAAGATACCAATTCCTCACAGTGTGCCTGGCAACACTGAGTATGCCCGACGGTCAACCGACAGTCTACCCCTGGTCAAGAAGAGAGAAGATACACATTCACAACTACATGAGTCTTTCACCAGCGCCAAACAAGAAATGCGGCAGGTCAGGTCGGCCCATGGATCCCCAGAGCCCAGGGTTCCAAGCTTTCGTGAGAATATCGGAGTCCTTCCACCACTGGATCTCCAATACCCATACGAGAACTGCACCGGTACCTACTCTGAAGAGTACTCACACTCTCCTGGTGGGCTAGAAAACTACTACACCTCACAGGAAGAGCCACCTGCTATGTCCGCCGGTTTGAGCATGCCTCCTATGGATTGGAACGATATCGATTTGACTAGCAGTGCTTTATCTGCCGCATACAGCCAGCCACCCTCGTACGCCAGCTTTGAGCCTAGTAACATGAGCCGGCCGCCTCTCGCCACCTCTTCGTCTGGCGAGGTTTCCGAAGTGGAAGACTATATCTCGCACGGACAAGGCTCATTACTTAGACCGGACCTTCCCTCTACGTCTTCCGAGGATGTCAGCTACAATAGACTAAGCTCATCGTCTTTTACCAGCCTCCCACAACAGACCTCGACACTCTCCTCAACGAACATCGACAGTCTTGACTATGAAACATTCCTGAAAACCACCGCTTCTCCATCCGAGTTCGAGGAGCCCACGGCTGGTGGACCAGAAGCATTTGTGAGGCATGGCTTTACAGTACATGATGCGCAAAAGATGGCACATCCGGAAACACCTACAGAAGCTATGGGTGGACTTTCATTACCACAACATTCGGACAGTGCTGATCATGTCTGGGCACATCACTTTGAGGGCGAAGAAGGCACTTTTGTACCTACGAAAGCTGAAAGTGAATGGGACTGACCACGGTGGAAGAGCAAAAGGGTAGGTGGTGTGCGGTTGGTCATCATGAGGATATGAGACATGATCTTCTCTTGCTATTCGGTTTTATGTGTATAGAATTTGTTCGCGATTAAGCATGAGCATGTACGTGGTTTTGGTGCTGATAGATTATTTAATTGGATCATTTTGGTGGCGTGATGACTGGTCCAGCCG
Source organism: Cladonia borealis (assembly GCA_018257855.2). Taxonomy (NCBI): domain Eukaryota; kingdom Fungi; phylum Ascomycota; class Lecanoromycetes; order Lecanorales; family Cladoniaceae; genus Cladonia; species Cladonia borealis. Next base: position 1,503,510 of record JAFEKC020000004.1, read on the forward strand.
GATGACAACTCGTGAAAGGCGCGACGACCTCGCCTCAAGCAAGACGACGATGCGTGAGGCCATCGGATTCTGGACTCTCTTCATACTATATCATAGAGCCCGACAAACATGAAGGGTATCTATCTTACAAAACACGCTGCCATCCATCGGCGGTCCCTGTTGAAGCCTCCGTCATATCCTAACTATAGTACACATCCATCCATGATCACTTTCCTCTTCCATCCCACCCAATCCAACCAGGCCAACACCAACCCCAAGCCATCCCACACTCCCTCACAGCTTAAGCGCGCTTCTTTCCCCCCGTAATCCCTCCACCGCGATTCTTCTGCGTATAAGCAGAATATCCCACGTACGCCGCAACCAAGACTCCAATAATAACGATGTTGCCTACACATACCCCCAACATGCATTAGTCAAATGAAAATGACCAGCATAAGGTACGAACGCGCGGGAATGGCACGCGATACGAGAAGTAGATGAGAATCTCACTTACCAAGAACAAATCCCACAGCTCCACTCATGAGATCGAATACCGAAGAAATCAGGTTTTGGAATAGGCCGAGGATCGAACTGAGTAGGTTCTGGATGATGCTGAAGACGGATTGGAAGGCGGAGAGGATGGTGGAGAGGATGCCTTGGAAGATTTCAAGGATGGAGGAGATGAGGTTTGTGAGGCCGTCGAATATGCCGGCCATGGTTGTTGATGGGTGGATTTGGAATGTTTAAGAGTGTGGTTGAATTGTAGCGGTGTAGAATTTGTAGAGATGAAGTGGAGGTGAAGTGGAGGTAAGTGGGTTTATGTTCAGGACAGATTGCTGGTAAACAAAGCAAGGTTTTGATATCGTCGGGAATTCTGACCGTGTTGCGTATGACGTAGGTGATCTACAGGGTATGGCGTAGAGTTACGTGGGTCACGACACCTCTAGTACTTAGCATAGCGAAAGCTCTTATTTGATTGGTACAGAGTACTGCAGGATTTACATTTCGAGAATAGAGGTCATTGAACACCGACAATGGGTACTTAGCTAGATGGTTCGGGGAAACTATAGAACATATGAGGACTCTGCGTCACTCACCCTTCCTCGCAGCCTCCTCACTATGGCATCCGCAAGAGCATCTCTTTGAACTCTTATCCACGATCCGAAACACCTCAATCCGATCTCCTCTCCTGCTACTGATCGCCCAATTTCCCGAAGTAGCCGGCATATTCAGCCACTGGGGCACTGTTCCATAAACCACCACATTTCCACCAGAGTCTTTTGAGATCAGTCTAAACGAACCATCGTCGAATCTCCCAATGAAGATGTTTCCATCCTCAAAGCCTGGCACAGTCCTCGCTTCTTCTAGCCCGGGCAACTCAATCTTCGGCTCGATGGTCGCTTGGCTCTCAAGCACAGTTCTAGGCAGCTTTCTCTCTCCTTCTTTGCCTTTAATAATCTGTCTCACAAACACCAATCCACTCTTGAAAACATCCGTAATTTCAATCCTATTCTCAAACGTGGTCACAACCTGAGCGAAGCTCTTCGTTGCGACAAGTCTGTGCCTTTGCGCGCCTCTCTTGTAAAGCACAGCACATTTCACAAACGTCTTTGCCCTAATCTTTGCGCTCCTGATCAGGCCACGATCCGCCCTCTCTAACACCGCACCCTCATCAAACCCTCTCAGAGCGACGAGCACAGGTATCTGCACAGTCATCTCCTTCGCAGACACCACCGTAACTCCACCGTCCACCGGTTGCCGAACCAGCAAAACGTCACCGAGCCCAACCTCCCCAACCTCCAAAATCGCGCTCTCAAATGCCATCACTCCCCCAAGATTCCCCAACCAATCCGCAGGCACCGCAGGCACCACGCCATGCGCTGGTAGCGACAGAGCAATCTGTTGGACCCCCAGCGTGACAATATCAGGATGGCAGATGCCGACGGGGACCTGTGTGAAATTTAATAGATTGCCGTTGCTGTCGAATTGCGGACTGGGCGGGAACCCAAAGTCAAGCAGGCGCACGCCCCGTGTGGTCTCCACTTGCACGACTAAGTTCTGGCCGTCAGACAAGGAGAGGAAGATACTTGCACTTGCAGCAGTCATGTACGCGGTCACGATTACTTGATTTGCGGTTTCACCTGGGGAGGGCGTCGTGCTCAACATGACGACGCTTTGCGCGGCGGCGCTGGTGGGTGAGACTATGGTCGTGGAACAGAGCTGGACGGTATTGGTAAGGGTTCCGATGCCCTGGACGAACGGTTCGCTAGGCGTCTCGCCACAGTAGGTCCACTGCGTGTAATCGAAGGGGTCGAATTTCGTCGCCGTGTATGTCAGGTCAAACAAGGGTGGTAGGGGATTGTAAGAGACGTTGCCGCCAAGAACGATGCCAGTATCCTGCGCGACCAGATTGTTGTTGTACAAGAGCCTTCCGTTTCCGAAGATCAAGTCAGGGAGATCGGAAAGAATCTCGAAGTTGTGAAGATTATAATCCGAGCCTGGTTGGCCGAGACGAGTTCCTCCGATCGCGGAAACGTCGAAGCTTGCCATGGCCTCTATGGCGGCACCGCCAAGCTCTTGTTGAACAAGGTCGAGCGGATCGAATCCCACATCAGAGGAGAGGTTTAAGTTGAAGTAAACCATTTCGGCCAATTGCGGATTCCCAAGAATCTGGCTCTGGAGATGGATTTGGGCCTTGAGGTCGAGCGCAGCAAAAACAGTGAAGCTTTCTATCGTGCAATTAGCAGATTTCGTAGCGTTTATCGTTGCTTCCAGGTTGGCGTTGCCAGTCTGCGAACCCGCGTAAGTGACGTTTTGGTTGCCAAGAGTGAAGCCGTTTTCGAGGAGTTGCGGCACGACACTTTTGCCTGTAAGTTTGGAGAGTGAGCCTTCCAAGACTGATGACGGGATGAAGATGCTCCATTGTAGACCATTGATAAGATGATCTGACGGTGGTGAACCAGGATTGAACCTAATCAGGACGGAGCCGTCCGACGATGCAAATTCGGTATCTGTAGGCAGGAGCAACCCAAGAGTTTGAAACAACGATCCAAGGTCGATTGTACCGAAACCCGAGAGTGATGAGACGACAAAAGAATCGATCAAATTTTGAAGCGTAGAATGTGGAGGAATGAGAGTGATAGATTGGACTACAAAAGAGAGTGTGGCGCCATTTGGGACCATTTGGAGCCTGATCTGGGCGGTCAAAACCTCAAGATCGGGGCTGAGACCCCCCACGCTCGCATCCAGCTCACTTTGGCTGAGAAGAAGGAGCTCAGCATCTACAGGGAAATCTATGACGCTGGTGCTGACGACGTTTGTGACCGACTGGACTGTGACCGAGTCGATGTAGGTTTTTTGTCCGTCATCGTCTTGAAAAGAAGGCAAGCAGCTGGTGTTAAACTTCTGTTGGAGCGAATCAGACACGAGAGAATTCAGAAGAGACCCCAGAATCTCTAAGTCGATCGACATGGTTGTTATCACGAGGATGAAACCTGCTGAATCCAAGTGGATGCGCGCTGGTTAAGTGGTGGCCTGATGTCGGTCGGTTTCTTGCATCCTTGTAGCCAAGGCTATCCTGTTATTGTCTGCTTAATGTCCCATCTTATAGTTTGTGAACTCAGGGTCAGCTGATGTCACGCGCTCCCATGTCCAGCCCGTATCGTCGATGGCAGGTTGGTATGGCGTTGCCATTCCGCTCAGCTGAAGGTCTGGATGGAGCGCCATGGCTTAATGAGCCATCTCGATGAAACAGCTGACCCAAGAAGGGCGGGGAACTCCCGAGCTCCCAAAAGAACGGCCGGGAATTGCCGTATGTGTAGTACTTCTAAAATGTGATTAACCTTGAGACAATATATATCTAAAGATAAAGTCTAAAAAACAAATTAATTTACAGAATCACAGAAATCTTTGCTTTATTGGTATGTGAGGTTCACATCGGTCACGCTAATTAAAACGCCGATACTCAGTGCCGCGGTTTAGCCGTGACGAGCACCCAAAAAATTGAAAAATGCTGCTCGACTTGTGTAAAATTGTTCCTTTGCGATTATGGCAGAAGGTAAACCGTCCAAATCCTGGGCAGAACAGCTAAAAGATTTGGAAGATCCTGCTCCAAAAGGTAACAATCTTCTCTTTACGGCTATAGAGTTTCAGGCCTCTAATCAGTCAAAGATTTTGATCCAGAAGACCAACACCAAGATGTTGCGGGCGATGATGCCTCAGGCTCTGCCAGTGATGGAGATTCGGCCGAGGCGCGTGAACACTATGTGGATGTTGGGTACGCAGCTCACAAATCGAGATATATTCCTTTACTAATACTTAACCAGGAAAAGCGACCTTCGCAAATCCAATAGCACTGTAGTCGGGCCTCAATACAAAGGCTCCAGTATAAGCCGCGAAGCGCTCCTTGAAGATGAAAGCGATGATGATCCCTTTGCAAAGTACAGCGAGCAGGAAGATTCAGGGGATTTTGAGTATGTGGATCCTGAAGGAGACTTAGAAGAGGGGGAACAGGACGAAGACGAAGAGATTGACAGCGATGAGGCTTTTGAGAGTGGGGATGATGAGAAATTTGGGATCTTTACATTCCGGGGCAGCAAGAGCACAAGAGAAGGCCAAGATGGTTCTGAGAGCGCGAATCATGGGCGGGACCTAGAAGAGCAGGCAGAGGAGGACGCATTAGAGGGTGGGGACGAGCAAAATTCTGGGAGCTATACTTTCGGAGGCAGTAAGATCGTCAAAAAGAGTCGAGAAGAACAGGCAGGGGATGCTGAAGATGAAGAGGATGTGCACGCTGATGAGGACCCGGAAGCTTCTGCTGATGAATTCAATGGCGTGGACAGCGATTCAGCGGGCCAAGAGGACGATGGATCAGATATTGAGATGACTGATGGTGAGACATCTGGCGACAGCGACAGCGAAAACACTAGCATGAGCGCCGAACCTGACGAATCCAAGGCAGATGATCGAGCTGCACTCCGTAAAATGATGGCAGAAGAGCAGAAGACAGTAGCAGCCTCGCTTTATAAGGCAGCAAAAGCCGACGTTGCCAAAGGCCGCGCCATCAAAAATCAGCGAAGCACTTTCGACTCCCTCCTCAATACCCGAATCAAGCTCCAGAAGGCCCTCATCTCCACCAATTCCATGAGCGCTTCTTCAGAAATTTCCACCAACGACGCAGAAACAATCCTTGCCGCAGAATCAGCAGCCCTGAACCTATGGAACACCATATCCGCCCTCCGCTCCTCCCTCCACCCCCCAAACTCCAACAACACCCCTTTCACAGCAACACCAACCACCCCCTCCCCAACCGTCTGGGAAAATATGCAACACCACGAATCCCTCTCCCTCCCCCCCCGCCGCACCACCCTAACAAAATGGTCCCAAAAAACAGCCCCACCCACCACCCTCCCCCGCCCCTCCAAATTCTCCCAAACCCCCACCCACCAACCCCTCACCACAATCCTAGACACCCACCTAACAGGCCCTTCCTTCGAAAAACTCCTCCACAAAACACACATCCCCCGCTCCTGCGCCCCCATCCAAGCCGCATCCTCCCACATCCCCAGTACCGACCCACACATCTACGACGATGCCGATTTCTATACCCTGCTTTTACGAGAATTGGTGGATCAAAGAATGGCTGATAATAATAATGCGCCTGTTGGTGCTGCCGGGGGTACAGTGGGGTCGCTATCTAGTCACATGAGGGATTTTAAAGTGAAGAAGGTGGTGGATACGAAGGCTAGTAAGGGGCGGAAGATGAGGTATACGGTGCATGAGAAGTTGCAGAATTTTATGGCGGCGGAGGATAGGGGGGGGTGGGGGGAGAGGCAGAGGGGGGAGTTGTTTGGGAGTTTGTTGGGGAGGAGGGTTAAATTGGGCGAGGATGAGGTGGGGGAGGAGGGGAGTGGGGAGGGGGACATGGAAGGGGGGGGGGATGAGGAGGGAGGGTTGAGATTGTTTGGATAAGTGGGTACGTTTGAGGTACGATGGCTCTGAATAGGAGTATCGTGATCGTGGTGATCAGCTTGGTTCTACCACTCCAGCCACTAAATATCCCACGTACTCGACCAACCACTGCCTTCAATCGATCTCTGTTATCGATTATTCCTCCTCCAAACTCTCCTGACTCAATCCAAACCCCCCCACCGGCCCAATCAAACTATCATTCAACAAACTCTCCGGCAACAATTGGCTATCAGTCAATCTCACACCATTCCACTTCCACCCCGCTGCCGTGCTCTCATCCGCCACCAGTGATGACGATGAAGGTGGTGGCATTGGTGGTGGGGATGATGGGAAAGCTGCTGCTGTTTTTGAAAAAGTCGGCAATTTGTACGGGGAGGGGAAGAATTGCGAGGAAGGTATCTTGCGGGGCGAGGGCTGTGTTGTGTCTGTGGTTGTTGCTTGGGAAGGGGGGACTGGAAGTTTGAGTTGTGTTGAGGTGGTGGGTTGGGTTGGATAATCGGCTGTGACCGTGCGTGGGGGGGGAAGTTGGGTTGGTACGGTCATTGATGCTGAGGAGGGGGATTCGAGTGGTGGTGGTGATGAGAGGAGGGTGGGAGGGGAGTCGTTGTCGTTGGTTGGTGGGTGGTAAGTGTTCCAACCGGCTTCGTATTGGGATTCTGTTTCGAGGACTGGTTCGGTGATGCGGTGGAGGTCTTTGAGGAGTTGCGCGGAGGCTTGTTCAGAGTCTGTTCGGTGGAAGGGGGGAATTGATGGCGGTGAAAGAGTTGGCTGAGTAGAGATATGCTTGGTTAATCCAAATCTCTCAATTGAGGAGCGATTTCGAAGATTGCTCTGCTGCGGTGATTGTGACGAGCTTGATGAGCCGGCTGCTCTGAACAAATCTCTTTGGGTGTCAGGCGCACGCTGTTGAGTTAGACTGGTATCCTTGCTGTGCAGTGAAGTTTGTCTTGCTAGACTAATATCAGGATCGTCATCATCGTCTTCTTCATTGGAATCAACTATCTCTCTTCCCAATATATCCCGATCTGAAACTTTTCCCTCTGTTTCATGCCACTGCCATTTCTCAGAACTGCGGTCGAGTGCGGCTGTCTGAGTGATTTTGCTATCCATTGGCATTTGTGAAAATATCCCTCCAAATTTGGACGCATTCTCGGAAGTAGAGGCAGTCATGGATGTACTGTCATGCATGAGGACCGGACTCTCATCCTCACGACTTTCCAGGCTGTCCGCTATCTCTACTCTCTTTCTCCCACGAGCTCCATCTCGGCAAGAAGTCTTAGCTGGACCAATATTTGTAGACCTTTCCTTTAGTGGCGATCTAGAGTAGGCTTGAAAAGATCTTCTGCTCTGCGTAGAAAGTGGAGTATCTGCCGGGGACTGGGAGGATGGAATCTCCTTCTTCCTCTGGGAGCGTGGAGTTACAGGAGGAGGCAAAATTTTCCCTGAGCTCTTTTGCTGCCATGGTCTACTTCCTTGTTTATGTTGCTGCTCATCATACTCGGTCTCTCGACCAAGCTGATGCTCTATTTGGGATACTTCTTGTTTTAGACGCCTTTTCCGAAACTTGCCACTTGGTGCCCTCTCTGGCGAAACCTTCCGCTTCCTTCTTTTGATAGGCGAAGGCACATTGTTCTCTTTGTGCTCATCTTCCAGATCATCCAAATTTTCTTCCTCAACGTCTGGATGGTACAGTGCGCGGAAAGGGTCCATCTGTGTGATAGTCTGGCGTTGTGCGCTTCTGGTGCCAGTCCTGCGAGACGAGGTCTTCGCTGGAGTGATCTTCCGCCTCTTTCTCCTCACCGGCGAAGCAATGTAGCTTTCTTGCTCTTGATCATCGTCCGTCGTCAGTCCCTCGTATTCAGGTTTAGGAATATATATAGAAGGGTTCATCTGAGTTATAGTCTGCTGGAATTTGCTCGGAGCGGACCATGTTGGACCTCGCTCCTTGATTGTACGTTTAGGAGCAGGGAATTGGACTTGTTTGAGATTGGATTTGCTGTCAACACTATTGCCTGTAGATTGCCGTTTTCTAGGCATGGTGATTTATATTTGCTGCAGATGCATTCTTGCTCGGAGCTCTTAGGCACTTCGGCGCGTCATTCAACGCGTCGCTTCGGCATGCCCGATAGGGTTAGTATGGAGTATTTTGGTACATCTACTTCTACAGCTATGAAAATTCGTCATTGAATGTCACCATTGAATATGAGTACTAGAATGCAAGGCCAGTCTCGACATGAATGATCAGCAAGCATAGGGTTGGCAGTGAACCTGGCAGCGTGTCCAGCCAATAATGAAAACACTCTTCAATCGGGTTCTCTGAGAACCTCATCTGGCTATGGCGATATCGTATCTTATTCAGTCCTAGCACGCTCGAATTGAACCATGACCAAAGTCATTGAGGAGACTTACAATTGCAGGACGTTGCAGAGGTCGCTCCGCTGTCTTAGAATTCGAATCAATGTGGAGGTTCCTGGATCTGGCCTTCTGTTCGCACAGATACATGATTCTACAATTCATCCTCTGAAGTATAATTTCCAACGACCACCACAAGACCTTACAGGAAGAAATAATTGGGAAGAGACTACTCCCAAACAGCCTTACTTCCATGCAAACGAGTTCTGACTGGCTGGAAGGAGCCGGTCCAGACTCAAGCCTCGTAGCGCCACCATGACCGAAAGCGAAAAAAAAAGGAAGGCGAACGCTGGCAGCTCTTGAGGGGAACATTGAGTCAGCCTTTCCATTGTCCCTGCAAAGCCCAGACATAGTGAAACCTATAGCAAATTCATAATGAGCCTCAGTTTCGGTATAGGTGACGTCATCGCTGTAAGCAATCTCTGACTGCAGATCTACGATAGATGCAAAGCCTCGAGGGGGGAATTTAGAGAATTTTCAATTCAAGCCCTCAGCCTGCGCGGAACGTTGACATCTATTGAGAACTTATGGTGGGGACAGAGGTTAACGGATGAAGAGCGACAAGAACTCGAGGCGATTGCAGTCCCCCTTTCGGATTCGCTACGTAAGCCAATTACAGAAGTATAGCAGCCTCGGCACCAAAACACCGGGGCTCTGCGACCAGATTGGGTGGGCATGGGATGGAAAGGAAAGGCTCCCACAGAAAATACAGGATCAGATATTTCCTCTAAACACGTTGTATACGAGGCAAGGAGACATTACCACTCCTTGACATTGGCTATGGCCTAACGGACTTCTAGACTATTGGTCGGACACCAGTACGGAGTGGGTATAGATGGCCGACAGTTTATGCAACCATCCATGATAAGCGATAACACCAGTGAACGTACTCACCAACAAACACTTATACCTCCAGCCGCTCCTCCCACGATCCAAGGTCTCTCCGAATTTTCGCCTGAATCTGATGGATATGAACTTGGCTGGCACGCTTTGTGAGATGGGATTAGGTTCCTCGTATTTTTCATACTAACACTACTCGCTGTTGCCCTAAGTGTTGTCATTGGTTGCTTCTTTTTTATTGGCTTCATCTTATTTCCGTTCACGGAGATACCTACTGGCTTCGCGCGATGTGGCCAGCACTGGAAACGCTTTGTCAGCTACTTCGGAGGTCTGCTAAACAAGGTTTTCAGATTTGTTGATGGATTGTGGGATTAATGTGTGGGCTAGAATGGTTGTAATATTGAAAGACCAAGGTCGACCATGATTTCAACCACTAAGATACTAATGTCGAATTGTTGTATTTTCTGACATCTTATGACTTCCTCATGGATCGGCTTCTGCAGCTTCACTCATCTGTGTAGTGAGCTGGGGTAATGCCTAATGCTTCACGAGTTCAGTGCGTCCATTCATCGACTTTAGAGCGGTCTCACAAGGCACTGTATTCATGATATTGACCGAATATTAAGGTATGAATATGAGTGGGTACCATACAAAGAATCCATTTATCCATGCTGAATTTGCATCCCGACCAAGGCAATAGTCAGTGTGCTTTCAACGGCAACTAAAGCGCGTGAACTTCGCTTGATGTGCTCAGAGCGTGCAGACAGTCCGGCACCGGCCAACATCATTTACCATTCGTCAGCCCATCATTTGTCAGCCAATCGTTCCTCAGACCACCCTTTGTCAGTCCTCCATTTGTCAGTCCTCCGTTAGTCAATCCTCCATTCGTCAGTCCTCCTTTCGTCGGTTCACTATTAGTCAAGAAGCCTTCGAAGTAACTTCCTAGTGCCGAATCCTCTTCGGGCCAACAGCTAGTTCCCACGCAAAGGTCCGGCCGCACAGCGACCACCGCGCCTCGAGCATGGTTAACACCATACCAATACGCAGCATCTTCGTCAGGTGCACGGTCATCATAAACCACCCTTGCGTTGTCCCGCAGATTACGCAAGTCATCACCTTGGAGCAGCTGATCCTTTTCAAATGGTAGAGCCTTCAGTATCAGCACGATGTTGAACATCCTCGTCCCACCGTACGTAGCAAAGAATCCCTGCGGCCCTAAGGCTTGCTGCGAGAACCGTCCAATGCGCTCACGCACTGGACCTTGTAGGTCTGAACCGAAAATCAAGATATGGAATCTCTTAATACCGACCATGCTATCATATAAATATCCGGTGGTAGCCTCATCGAAACATATGCGTGGATTCGGAGACCGTCTACCACTCTCAATGGAAATAGGTCTCCTTTTCCCAGACTCTTTCCCTAGAGGACAGATTGCGGAAGCTATGTTTGGCACCTCAAGTCCAAGGATGAACGTTCCTTGTCGGCGGAAATGGGCATCACACCACATCAAGTCGCTTTCTCTTGTCCCATCAGAAGGTTCAAGGTCTTCCATGTCGGTAGCTAATACATCGCCAGGGTTGCGTACCTCTGCAAGTGGCACGGTAATACCTGAAATAAAGCGCAGAAAGGCGCCGGAGACCCGAATGACCCGGTTAGCGAATGTGCGCCGCTCAAGGTCGTAACTCGGCAGTATAGCCGTAGGGGAAGCGAGATTGCGGGCGGAAAGACCAAGCTTCCAGCCCAGATTAGCAGCGTCGTAGATAGCTGTGTTCATACCGAACGCTCCCACGACACTATGCACATGGCTTTTCAAAGCGGGTCAGCTATCTCTGTACAAGAACGTAGATAGGTCATTACATACGCTGCATCACCGCCTATGTGGACCCGTAGGTCGGGAGATGAGAAGGTTCGTGCTGCTCGTTCGGATACTAGGACATTTAGCTCAGGGACACTGGCACCGAGGGTCGACAATTGTGACTAAACCAACCTTTCCATATCGCGAACCAAGCCAGTGGAGCCGCAAATGACAATTTGTATGGTGCGAAAACTTTATTGGTTTGCTCCAACAATTCGTCCGGTGTGATGGAATGGACATCAACCCTGCCACCTGCTTCACGACGGTCCTCTGCCAGCTCTTTGACTCTCTCTGCGTCAAGCCTAGTATATATCCTATGATTCGAATCAGTAAATCTGACTAAGCCTCAAAAACAAGGGTCGATTGGAACGCTAACCTCGTGTATCCATCTTCCCTGGGAATACAAATACATCCACCATGTTCTCTACTGAGGACGAGACTGTGCAAAGTCAGTCACGTTATCAAACGGAGGCGAGAACTCTAATTAGACTTACCCAAACGTGGTCATATGCGGATAGTCGGTCTCCCATTTACAGTCCATGATGCCCCAATGGATATCAGTCGTTATTCCATCGAAGGGTATTCCCAGTTGCTTCCTTATACTACTGGCAGCTCCCTCAGCACCAACGAGATATTTGGCCTTGATGAGCTCGTTATCTCCTGATTTTATATTCTTCACGTGCGCTTCGACCGGATGAGAGGTCGAGCCATCATCGTTGACCTGAAAATGATCAAGAATGGTGCTCCGCTCGACAATCGTTTTATGCCGTAAAATGTCTCTGATAAATACCCGCTCGATCTGGTTCTGTGGGATGGTATGCATGCCGCGATATCTTGAATCGGACTGAAAAGCCCTACCATAGACAAGTTTCTCACCATTTCTGTACACAACGCTGTGGTCCAAGAGCGGACCTTCCTCGTGAAATTCTTCGGCGACTCCCCATGAATGGAGTATCTCGAGTGACCGTGGATGCATAGCGTCGGCGCGACCAGCTATTATGGGTTCGCTTCCTTTGTCTTAGAAATTGTAAGCCATTTCTCATCAAATGAAGCTACCTGCTTGACAACCAAGCTGACAATTCTACAAGAGGAACAATTACCAATGATTCGGAATGTCACGCCTTGTCGGGCCAGACTCATCGCCATTGCTAGGCCGAACGGACCAGCTATGAAGCAAATTTCAGTATCTGTATGATATCGCTGGATTACATGGTTCCCTACCACCGCATATCAACACATCTACTTCCTTTCGAGGCTGCCACCAATCTGGAACCCCCTCCGGTGATTCAGTGCCATTGTGAAGGCTGGGCCAAGTCCGGACAGTGTTCAAGCCAAGCGAATTGTGAATTGTCGACGACAAAGACTTCTCAAATGATGGAACCTCATAGTGTGACTTTTCACCGTCCTCCGTGCGATAGGAGTCCTCGAGAGTCCATGATGCTGTTGCGCTTGGCTCCGCGAAGCCATTCTCCCATGTTCGATTCGCCTCTGTTCTTGCCATGCTTTACAGTAATGCGATGGCTGCAGGGTTGTCTTACTTGTACACGTTTCTGATTTCGACTAAGAATTACTGGGGAATCGGAACATGCATGTATGTGTAAATTCACATAGTGTTACTGTTGTACGATGCTCCTTATATAGTAATGCGTCCGTGGCATGAAATACGGTGCAGCCAATCGTGGAAGGTCCCGATCCCATGTCTATGCAGTGTATCGTTACAAAGTCTGGCTTACTATTACCTTTCGGCTTTCGCTGTGTCTCTCGCTGTCCGAACAGCCACGGCTAAAAAGCTCGCATTTTTCGAGATTAATTTGTCGTAAGCATGCAGGGTCTTATCATAATGCAGCTGTGGTACCACTTAAAGCCCCTCCCCATAATCCTTGGCGCATTCAGCTGTAAGCAAACGAACCCTATGCGCTATTCCATCTGACACGCGTGGGTCATGGTATTTCGGATTCTTGAAAACTTTCCATCGTTCATAGGTTCAGGCTAAAGCGCAATGTTCACTGATTGCGTGGTAGTCTCATGTGCTCTATGTCCCTTGTGGTAGACTTAAGCATAAGTGGGCCATGACGTCGCGTCTCTGCTCTGTGAAACACCTCATACTTCACCAATTATTTACACCGCTTCAGTCCGTTCGCTCAGCATACAGTGGGGATGTGGCCTCACTAACGGCCGAAATGCATCTCATAGTTCAAAGGTTTTCCACCTATGACACGCGATCGAAGATACTTGCAGATACGGGCGGTATCATCACAAACGCACAAATATGATTTGGCGCATCGCAGCTATCTACGGTACAGTACTATCGATGTGGCTGCTGCCGAATCTCAGCTCTAGAAAAGAGCATTAGGCATCCGTAAGGCGGTCACTGAGTGGAGGCAGAATGATCGGTGGGTTATTGTATAGATGCCAAATTGCGTTTAGCGCAACAAGCACATGCCGTACATGTGTAAGCCAACCCTTCCCACCTACATCCATCGGTGGTAGGCTTAATGAATGGCAGGGATAACCGTGGTATAGACGATAATTCAATGGATTTTGATCAGGATTTCTTACAGACCTATCATCTTCCTGTATGATCGATGGCTGTTTGGTTAGAGGGTTAAACTGTCGTTTGTTATGCCTATGCTTTGTCAAACCGCAACAAGGTATCAATAGTGAAACAATGTTTGGTGCGATAAGGTAATTTTTAGATGAGGATCAGTACCGATGGAAGGCCAATTAGCTACTACCAATCCTCCACGGAGGTCGAGCGGATTTTGGAGGAAGGACAACCGGACTCCCCGCCATCCATGGTTATGCATGGCACCAATGGATGGTTCCCATAAATGGTAGAATCCACCGACGGAATGCAACGCTATAAGGTACATCTATCAGAGATCTGACTAAGACGGCCTCTTCGGCAGTCCGGCGTCCTCATTACAAGATACCGAGGTGCTTGAAATGGTTCTTTTGTGGGACGAAGCACATCTGCACAAACGTTGGCTGACCATCGTTTCCGTATCACGTTCCATGCTCTTGGCTGACTATAGCAACCTACTCAGTGCAGCCTTACCGGACCCCGCAGGGTACCGAATACCTTAGTGGGGCGAATACACCGCCCTTGCTATCCACCCAGGAAAGTAAGGTCATTGATCATTGATCACGAATTAGTAATTCGCTCAAAAATGATGAAGATGGCAGGCAAATATTCTCAGTCAATCGGTCTCCAATTCGTAAAGGACGACATCGCAGATTTTACCCAAGACGTAGGGCTCAGTCTAAAGCTAGTAAGGCGGGCCATGAAACACCCCTCAATATCCTTAAATCGGGCACCCAGGCGATGACATTAGTCGCCGGAATGTCCCGGCTTCATCGGCCTACCTTAGACTCCATCCTTAAGGGCCGGCATGGTCAGCTCTGGGGCTCAATTCCATTCCTTAGGTGCCCAGCTTTAGGGTGTCTCCAGGGCTCCCTTGGCCAACTTTAGCTCCAGCCCTGTAGGGTTACAACATGCCAAGACTCTTAGAAAACATCAGAGCCAGATTCTCAAGTAACCCCTTGTCAGGTCAATCACAAGAGAATGTTCAGATTCAAGCCTGGGTTATAGTTCTCCGCGCTGAGCTTCAATATCTTTTCGCATTGACAATACTACGAAGATGAGATGGGGAACGGGCCGTGCCTGTGGAGGTTTCGCGGATCTACGACAGTGTTCCAGACCTACATTCATCTTGATACCATAGTAGAACCCTTCTCGACCTATTCGACGGGAGCAGAAACATTGAGGAATATGTTGCTCTAACTATTGGATCGCCAAAGTTAGATCTCCTGCCGTCCCGTTAACCATTTCTATAGCCGCTGGCGAGCGTTTGACGAAATATGCGCAAATCGCTATCGGTCACAGCCCTCAGCCTCCAGTGTCCGATCCATGAGGAATTTATATCTATTCGTGGGATTCTCATAGGATATATGTTCCTGAATGCCATGCCGTTGCCAGGGGCGTGTCTCATCCTGAAGTTTTGGCTAAGTGCTTCGGTCTTTAGTGAGTGTCCTGCCACTGATAAATTCTAGTGATGAGTGATCAATTTTAGTTCTATACAAGTCTTCTAATTTCAGATCTTCAAATTTCTCGTCATGTTTCAACGGGTTTGGTGAAGATTATATATATGGGCAAGGACGCTGCAGAGAAATAACAAAATTCACCGTCAAAGCACAATCTACTCCACATTACGAACACAAACATGACGCATTCCCTTCTTCTACCACTTTTTTCCTATATAGTTCTCTTCTTACTAGGCCTCTCAGATGCAGTCCCGAACCCTCAAGCTACCAGTGTACCTCCTACTCCAGTCACCAATGTCGCGCCTAGCAGTCCACCAAATCCCGTTGCCGCTCCAGGCAGCGGCACTGGCACTACTGGCACCTTTGTAGCCGATTCGAATGATAATGCCACCAATACTATTTCTGACGCTGACGACGTGGTGGATGGTGTGGATCTGATGGACTTCGTCTTCAATCCGTTGCAGATGCCAACGCAGCCAGGTTCGAGTGAGGCAGAAGTCGTAGAGGCATTCCTCACAGGGCCGTCAGCCGGTCCTAATGATGCATTGACGAGTAGATCAATCTCCACCTATGTGACTCTTCACGCCTTCGACGGATCTACCACTACCCAGAATGGAACGACAGTGTACTCAACTGATGTGAACATTACGGCCATGTCGCAGATGTTTCAAGATGCCACAGCTTACGCCCTGGGTCAATACAAGAGCGGAAATCTCACGGGAACCGAGTCTGATAACAACTACTACAGATTCACCTCCCAAGGTCTGACCATCGCAGCCATGGCATACGGCGAGGCAGGCTCAGGCCCTGTACCCTTCAACTGGGGCGATTTCAGCATCATGACCAGCTTCTTGCACAACCTTACAATCAAATACCCCACCAAAAACATGACCTGGAACGGCTACGTCACAATGACCGATGGTTCCCGCGGCGTAGACTTCTTTGTCGTGCCCAGCATCGGCGACATCGAGGCACCTCCCGCGGCAGCGTCCGCGGCAGCATCACCACCAGCCTCGAATCCTGGTGGCTCCGATGGCGATCTTCGCCTTGTCAAACGCGCGTATGCCATCTCACTCGGCGTAGAAAACGTCCGAATGACAGTGCGAAAAGCAACAACTCAAGTAGTCACCGGCCTGCTCTACCACCTATGCAGCACCGCCCTCACAAGTCTAATCGCCGACTCCGGCCAGAGCCCCACCTACACAGAGCTGGTCACAAGAACCGGTGATCCGCTGCTCGACCGGGTCTTCCCGACTGCTGTGATGCAGATCGTAACCACCGCCGGCCAACCTTTGAGCAAGGATGTTGTGGTTGCGGTACTGAACTTCTTAACGCAGCTTACGCATGGCAGTCATATGAATGCGGGCAATGCCAGAACTCTGTATGGGGAGATAATAGGGTCTATGGGGAATACTATTGCGAGGTGGAGCTTGGGGGCGGCGATTGCTGGGCCGAGTTGCATAGTTCAGAATCCAGACGGTTCTTACGCAGTGGGTTGTTTCATAAGGTCTAATTAGATGCGGGCATCTAGTGAAGTTTTTATGTAGTTGAAAAGTCTTTCGTGGATCTATCGTTCAATTGATATCATGGAAATTCGATGGAGACACTAATTAAGGCATCAGGACTAACATAGACAGTTGATATCATTGTATTCTGTTGTCCACACGCAGCTCTTATTGTCAGCAATTCAATGGACCAGTCTGTCCTGTTCTCATTCTATTCGCAGCGCTGCGGAGGTAGACACGATATTACTAGAATTATACCCAGTCTCCTACATAAGAGAAATTGTACCTTGGTCTTGAAGCCTAGCGCAACCCTGAGTGATATATGGGACACCCTCGCTAGAGAATCTCTAGTAAGTAAGAAGAATTTCCAGCAAGTAAGAACCTCCAATAAGTAAGAATCTCCAGTCCAGTAAGTATCCTCCTCTCCCAAAACATTCTCCCCAACCAAACCCCTAACCCCATCCCCCAACATCCACTTCTCTCCCCCACCCATATCCAAACCCCTTTCCCCCCAATCCCTCCCTCCGTCCCCCCTCCCCCTCCCCCCGCCCCCCAAAACCTGAAAACCCTCTGATTCAGCAACTCATTCAAATCTCATCTCTTCAGATTTGCGCCGTGTCGTGTGGATTATAGATATATTGTTCCAGCACGAAGGGAAGGGGGTAGGTATTTCGAGAAAAAGGGGAGATTTTATGGTAAGCGGATAAGTCACTAAAAGCATGGAGCGGAGTTAAGGTGGAGAGGGCGGTGGGGAGGGATTGGAGATCGGGTGGGTTTTTGGTGATGATGGGGACGGGGGAGTAATGGGGGAGAGGATATTCTTTAGTATACCACTAAGCAATGCAATGGTTGATGGTGGAGGATAGAGTAGTTAATTAAGCAATGAAGGTCCGCTATTCTAAAATTTATATAGGGGAACCCGGAGAAACATTGCCTGATCGGGTTAGTAACCCTAGCCCTGCCCTAGACCTAACCGCACTTTGCGGAGCCAGGAGTTCTAATTTCCAACGATATTCGAGAGGGGGATTTGCTGTGAAGGATGCCTCGCCTGAGGTGCCAGAATCTATGGAGGTCGCTGCTAATATACATGATGAGGAGTGCTAACAGGATAACACCTAATGGTGGCAAATGGTGACGCTAGGGGAAGGGGCCATGCTGCTGATCCTCCAACACACCCCCCCAGCTTGAGCGGTGGTTAAGTTGAATCGCTGAAATACTGAGTCCTGCAATATTGACCATGTTGTCTAGATATCCTAACGTACCCCCTAGCTCAAGCACCGGTCAGGCTGAAAAATTTGGTTGATGAAGGTTGAATAGAAATAAATTGCTGAGACGAATGGCCTAATGAAAGGATCGTTGATGGTGATGGTAGTGATTAATTTAGGTTGATGGTGCCCGACGGCAGCTGATGGTAGCTAATGGTAGCTGATGGCATTTGATGGTGTTGTTGATGGTACCTGACGGCAGCTGATTGCTGATGGCGATTGATAGATGGAGTTTTGATTGCTCTGCGAGTAAGGTTGATGTAAAGACGGTGACCATAGCTGTTACTTAATGACCTTGGGGTTCAACCGCTGGAGCTACTGTGCTGGTAGTCGCTGGGCTCGTCCTTTAGACTATAAGGCTTCATGCGCTTGAATAGCCCTAGGGTACAATCACTGGAGCTACTGCGTTGGTAGTCACTGGGCTCGTCCGCTAGACCAGGGTGGTGATTAATAGGGTTGATGGTGCCGTATTGAAAAAGGTGGTGACGGTGGCTGTGCCGTGTTGACTTGACTTCAGTGAGGCTGAGGCTGTTGACGAGATGCAGCGGTGGTATGCTCAATAGAATAGTGATACCAGCTGGGGCAAACCAGGCTCATAACTGTCAACTCTATGAGGAAATGGATGAGATCTGAGATGCATTGTCTGAGGATCTATCTACTATGGAATGAGCATGCTAATATACATGAAGGAGGCGCATAACACGGTGGCAAGCTAATGGGCAACGCTAGGGCATAAGGTGCTGATGCTGATCCTCCAACATTTGCGTAGGTAGCGAAGATGGGCATGGTAAGGGTTAATTACATGGTGGGGTTGAGGAGGTGGGGTTCTGGTGGAGGGGGTAGGAAGGGAGTCATTAAAGAGAAGACGAGGGTCCGGCTTGGATACATTTACTCTTATCCAGTATGGTGACGAGCATGTTGGGCATTCTTGAGAGCTTCAGCGAATGGGTACGAAAACGTTACTAAAGGATGGGGATATCTATCTTGTGATGGGTTGTGGGAATTTCATTTGCATATGTGGATAGTACGGATATAGTCAATGAATGTTCTTTTGGATCTGATCAGATCATATTTGGGCTTGTCTTGTTACCAGAGAGAGCATCTGTTTCCGCTTATAGACGGCCTGAGGCCCAATCCATGGCGATTTATATTTAACCTGCGCAGGACGCAACGCATAAACAAGTCCACTATTCTTTGTCTACTGAGCTGTACGACTGTATCTTGTGTTGCATGATATTAGGGAACAGGTTCTAGGATTAGAAGAGGATGCTGCCATCTTGTGAACTTGACTTTTACCGAGCGATGGCCCCGGTACTGATATCCGGCCTGGATATAATAAGAATACCAGCTTCCGTATTCTATGTTCCCAACGAAGCACTCGTAGACCGCGAAGATAACCAATGCCTGCTATTGCCAAGTGACTGTATTCCCTGCGGAGCCGCCTTGAGCAGAGTGATGGGGATGCCTATAACGAGCTGCACATAGGTAGGCTGTATGCTTAGGCCCAGGAATTGCTCTTGGGCACGTAGGGTCACGGCCAGGTGGCAAATGCTGAATAAAATGGCCGAAAAGAAGTCGATAGGCGCTGAAGGTATCTTCAGGAAGGCTATACTTGTATTGGAACAAGTAGGATTTTGACATTGTGCCTTACCCCCGAATCGATCCGCTCGCATTTGAAGAAGCATAGGAAAATGTATCAGTACAAACTAAGAGCGTGCAGCCGCTAGTAGTGAGCGCCATAAGAGGTCTGCAAGAGACAATGGTCATGTATACAGAGTGTGACTGTAATACAGTGATCATGCAAATGGGAAGCGATGCGCAATGCGACATTTGCTGTCCAAGGGTCATAGATGTCTTGTATCTACTCATTGAGATTCTAAAGATCTGGCGGAAATCATTTAGAACCTTTTCAAGACAAAGAAAAAAGCACATTAGATGTTTCCCTTTCTGAGTGATTGTGCCGATAAGTTCTTAAAGCACTGGAAAGTCGTTGGTATGGGAGGGTTTGAGCCGAAATTTGGAGTATTGATAAGTACCGAACAACGCATATCAATCCCTCAGATAGGTTTCCTAGCTATAGAGCAGCATTTAAGCAAGTTTTGAGTTGAATGCCTTAGGTACGGAGTACTGACGCTCCATTTACTCATTTGGCTCAACGCTGGTGCTCACATAACTATTGGCTCTTTGCGTAGTTTATAACTGAGTACAGAAACCAAACAACCTGCTCTGTACGCTAACACGATAACAAAACAGCGACATACCTTGCTTATCAAATCACTCCACTAAAGGAGCAGGAAGCAAAGAAATTTATTACAGAGTCCCGTTCCTGCACTCAGAGCGTTAAAGAGACGACTATCAATAAAGAAAGGACACTTTACATGTGTAAGTACCCGGAATAGGATACTGACGGGATATTAGTCGACGAAATGACGCTTGGTGCGGCTCAGAAGCTTGGTAGCCAATTTCCGGCCGCTTCCTGCTCGCTTGACATATATCAAAAGCCACCCGGATCCTCCGCTGCTCTGGCGCAACATTGGTTAGGCTGCATCCGCCGACTGCCAGAATAAAAGCCTTGACATTGCCTTGTGATTCCGAACTTTTCAAATTCTAGGTATGGTATCATCATCATCGGCTGCTGTAAGGATGCTCCACCATAAGGAATCCGGCCTCAGGAGGAACCAAATCGCGAGCTTGCCGTTCTAAAAGTGTAGGTAGCCATCATCACTTCC
Source organism: Cladonia borealis (assembly GCA_018257855.2). NCBI lineage: Eukaryota > Fungi > Ascomycota > Lecanoromycetes > Lecanorales > Cladoniaceae > Cladonia > Cladonia borealis. The sequence continues at coordinate 1,524,109 of JAFEKC020000004.1, forward strand.
CAGGAGTGGTTAGCTAGACGAAATGATTAACTCCGTAACGTTATGTCTGACAGCCTTGTTATGATGTAAGACGACGAGGCTTAAGCCGGACATCACGTGCTGATGCCATCCAAGCCGAATTCATGATTAAACATTGAGTGCTTGTTACGCGGAAGCCACCGCTCACATAAACGGCTACCAATGCAGGACCAGTACTTTCGCCGTAAGGTGGAGGCAGGAAGATGATTTTGTGTGCCTAATATCAGATTGTTAATTCCAAGTGCCAGCTGGTCAAATTCAATCACAAATCAGAATGATCCTGTTGCTTACGTAATGCGTGTAGGTGAGCGAAATAGCGTGCTACTTTAGCACGTGAAGAACGCGGTTTGACTTGAGGTGCGGAAGCAAGCTCCGCCTGAAGGCTTGAAGGCGCCGATAGATTGACAAAGCCTTGCCAAGCACAAGCGAATCGCAACCATAACTAAACCGGGAAGGTCACACGCAGATTGCAGATTGCCCGACTGAACTGACATCAGCATACATACTTTATCAAGGAAGACAAGGCGTATCACACTACTCGTGCATGGCGCACACCCGGATGCATCTCTTGGCTTGAAAGGTTCAGAGGCGAATGCTGATGACCAGCGCTACCTTCGTTGATCTTGGACTTCTTTCCCCTATCTCATGAGATGCAAGGGTCGTTGAGATTGGAGCTTGCCAGCGAGCCGCCATTGTCGAAACCGCTAGAGAGCAAAGACAGCTGATTTAGGTTGATAGCATGATGAGGCTGATTGCGGGGCCCCAGGCGATTGACTTTTTTGTTGGTTATGTTATTGGACTGTCTGGCGGCTGTCTCAGATATCCAAAGAGTCTATTCCAGCTAAGTTTCATCGTTGGAATTGGTCTCGAGGTTTTGAGGCCTTAGCCTTGTCAGGGGAAGAAAGTCTTCAATACCTAATGTTTGTATTGCATACTTTGGTACACAGCCTCATAACTCGCACCTTGTTGCATTGGAGTTTCACAATACACTTCCCTTGAGCACCTTCAGCTACCCTACCTTACCAACGACGCGTGTTGAAATCTGTTCTTCACAACATTCGAGAGGTGGAGCACGTGAGGATGATGGCGGATGGCGGATAGTGGTGGCGACTGGGGAGGAATAAGTGACTTCTACCCCGTGGGGTAGTGTAGCGTCCCCTCACATTGTCTTCGAACGAATTCCAGTAGACTCATACCTAGAGCGCTCTTAATCGCTGGAGATATAGTGGTAGATAAGCCTGATGATCAGCCACCAACTTTCCGCTATGTAGCATCATTACTGGTGTAATTGTCGGAGAAAGTCACCTCCTCCGGGGGCCACTGGAAGGGTGCACTAAGCTAACCGAGGGCAACCGGGCACTCCACCAAGGCGGGTCAGCCTTAGCCCGCTCGGTTAGCACGCCGCAGCCATTGACGTAATATCTGCAACCCACACTGCCCAGTGACTGGGTAACCAACATTTGGGATTCCCATCTTGTGATCGAGATCTGAATTAGTGGGACATTCTTTATCGTCGACTGACTCTCCCACTACTACTTTATGCCGCCTTCACCACCCATTGTTCTCCTCTTCGCATTCTTCTTCCCTCCCTCATCGACTCTCATCAACTGTCCTTTGGACATGTCAATGCCCTCAGCTGAGCTGTAGCATCACCCTCTGTGCTTCATTATACAACCCATTTCCCAATTGGATCTACACCAGCCTGACCCCAATCCCGTCCTGTCCACGCCACACAGGAAAAAGCAATCATGGCATCCCACCCTGCCGCCCACTTCCCTACTCACGATAGCCAACTGGCTCATGCTGGCACTGAGGCCAATGCTACCTCAGATGACGCCTCTTCAGAAACAGCCAAAGCCACCAATACTCCACCGGTTGCTCTCCATAATGAAAAGCAAGTGCCCTTGGGAGATGAGGACAATAGGATTGAGATGACCGAGGAAGACTGCTACGATGAGCTTGGATACTCCTGGCCAGAGCTCAAGAAATGGACCGTCCTCTCTGTCATCTTCCTCGTCCAGGTATCAATGAACTTCAACACCAGTCTGTACTCCAATGCCCTCGGTGGTATCTCCAAGGAGTTTGGCGTCAGCGAACAAGGTGCCCGATGCGGTGCTATGATCTTCCTCATCTTATACGCTTTTGGTTGTGAATTATGGGCCCCTTGGTCTGAAGAATTTGGCCGGAAGCCAATTCTCCAAGCCTCTCTCCTCCTCGTTAACATCTGGCAACTCCCTGTCGCCCTCGCCCCTAATTTCGCCTCCATCATGGTTGGTCGTGCCCTTGGTGGTCTCTCCTCTGCTGGAGGCTCGGTCACACTGGGTATGATAGCCGATCTATGGGAAGCTGATCGCCAGCAATATGCCGTTGCCTTCGTCGTCTTCTCTTCCGTTGGTGGCTCGGTTCTTGGGCCTCTCATCGGTGGTTTCGTTGAAGAATACCTAGCATGGCGTTGGTGCATCTGGATTCAGCTCATCTTTGGTGGGGCCGTACAAATAATTCATTTGATCCTTGTCCCGGAAACCAGAACCACCATCTTGATGAACAGAATCGCAAAGAAGCGACGTGCATCCGGCGAGAACCCGAACATCTACGGCCCAGACGAAATCACCCCTTTCAAGGACAGGTTCTCTTTCAAAGAAATCCTCTTGACCTGGATGCGTCCATTCAAAATGTTCCTGACCGAGCCCATCGTCCTCACCCTGTCCCTCCTATCCGGATTCTCTGACGCTTTGATCTTCATGTTCATCCAATCATTCTCTCTCGTCTACACCCAATGGAATTTCGGAACCGTAGCCCAAGGCCTCTCGTTCATTCCAATTCTGATCGGCTACTTCCTCGCCTGGTTCGCCTTCATCCCCGCAATCAAGCGCAACATCAGAGAACGACAACAAAAGCCCGATGATGAAAAAGCACAATATGAATCCCGCCTCTATTTCCTTCTCTGGACTGCACCCTGTCTCCCAATCGGTCTCATCGGTTTTGCATGGACTTGCACCGGCCCACCCATCCACTGGATTGGCTCCTCTGTCTTCGCTGCTATAGTCGGCATTGCAAACTACGCCATCTACATGGCCACAATCGACTACATGATCACCGCCTACGGTCCCTACTCCGCCTCCGCAACAGGCGGCAACGGCTGGTCTCGCGACTTCCTCGCTGGTGTCCTAACCATCCCCGCCACGCCCTTTTTCACCAACATTGGCGGGAAAAACCACCTCGCAGACGCCTGCACCATCCTATTCTGCATCTCTTTCGTCCTCGTCATCGCTGTCTACGTTATCTATTTCAATGGTCCTAAATTGCGCGAAAGGTCGCCCTTCGCGCAGCAGCTTAAGGGTGCAAAGAACGAGGCTGGTGGACGCAGACCGTCTTTCGTGCCTGGTCCTGGGTATGGATCGCACCCTGCTTCGAGGAGGGGAAGCCGTATGCCGAGTCGGAACCCGAGTTATGCTGTGGGGATGGGTAAGGGTACTTCAAGTGGGGTGTCCGGTCAGCAAGTCAACAAGAGGTTGCAGGAGATCAATGCTGCTGATAAGGAGGCCTGAAGGGGGGTTTTTCATATATAGAAAGAAAGAAAAGGATGATTTCGTGTATGTATCTTGGATTAGCAGTGCTGCTTTGCATATGTGATGCGATGTGAGGGATTAGCAGGCGGGAGAAGGGTGTCCAGGGTCGAACTCCCGACTTTGTTGTACTTATATCTTGTCCAATGGCTCCACTAGCCGCATAGCTGGCTGGAGCCTCCATGCCCAACTCATCTGTGCTCGTTCGCATGCAGAGGTCATTCAATGACAATGTTTATAGCAATATATGATGAAGCAATCCATCCATCAATCTATCTATCAATCCAACCATCCACCCAAAATCACTCCTTTCCCTCTACACCCCTCTACTCGTGATCCCGACTATCGAAATACAACCAGCACCGAGATTAATCCTTCCCCCCCGCCCCCATCCATCCATCCATCCACTCCACCCCATACCCCACCACCTTCCACCCTTTTAACGTACACATGAAACCATCTCCCACCCCACCACCAAACATCAAACATCAATCAAGTTTCGCCACTCAGAAAGACAGATAGATAGATAGACAGTACCAATCCCAAAGCTGTGTATGCTTTAAGTACCTATCAATTTGCGATAACTAAGGTGATGGATGGGTTTGTGGAAGGAGGATTTCCCGGGGGGGGGTGATGGATGAGGCATAGGTGATGTTGGTGGAGTAGTGCATGGCACGGGTAAGGGATAGAATCTACATACATACATAGATACGATCGACTAACATCCTCTCCATATAGCTAGCTAGCTATCACAACGTATGTATGTATCTTACGTAGCAAACGCATACTTGCAAACCCTCCTTCCCGCTTAAAGCACAATACAACACAGCACACTCCCTGCATTCATCCCCTCACATAATATAAACTAATATTGATAGTATACTATCCAAGCTATCTACCATCCATCCTATCCCACCAATCAATCACTCAACCCAAAAACCCCCCCCTTCCTCCTTCCTCCCTCACGCCGAACGCGAATGCGAATGCGAAAGTGATAAGGTCAGGTAAGCTAGAAACCACCTACCTAAAATATGTACTTATGAGAATTTTGTTTTGTTCAAGCGAGCCATTCCGGCTCCGCGTCCTCGTCTTCAGGATCATTTGATATTAAACTACCCTGATCGTCTTCGTCGTCGTCGTCATCCTTCTGATTATCTCCCTCCTTTTCCCCCTCCTCCTCGTCCTCCCCCTCCTCATCACGAGCTTGGTCATCAGCATGCTCTTCCATCAGCCCTTGTGATACATGTATAGGCTGTTCGGGCTGCTCTTTATGCTCATATCCAAGCTCAATACCGTCCTCGTCCTCGGGGATTGAGAGTTGAGAAGCGGACTGAGACTGAGCGTGGGGAGGATGGGTCATAGCGCCGCTTTCGTAGAGTTGTTGGAGGAGTCTGGCTTCTTCTAGCTCGGCGGGGGGGAGGGAGGGGAAGGGTTGTGAGGGATGAGGTGGGGGGGTGGGTGTGGTGGGTTGTGGGGAGGGGGGTTGAGGGGAGTGGTGGGAGGGTGAAGTAGTAGGATTGGGGTTTTTGATTGATGGGATCTTGAGCGGAGGGGTGTTGTTGGTGTCGAGAATGTCGGGTATGAAACCGCCGCCATGCTCTGAGTTGGTGATATTGGTAGGTGAAGACATCGTTTTCACCTCTGGGGGACGGACATCGTAGCTTTCAGTGTGCCTAGGGGTTATTTCTCGTAATGCTTCTTCGGCGTCTGCGTCATCGTCATTGATTAAGAATCCACCGCCATCATCATCCTCCGTGTTGTTGAGAAAAGCATCTCTAGCTTGAGACGGCGTAGTCATCTCCTCGTCGCGAACTCCCAGGTCGTCGTCGGATTCTTCAGCAACGAATCCACCACCTTCATCGGCGAGATCCGCTAACCCTCGTGGCATGATGCCTCTCCCCGTAGTTGGCTGGGCGATCTCCCGTCTATCCCTCTCTGGTAGGAAACCTCCTCCCTCATTGCTATCTTCCCAGTCCTCATCCTCAGTATCCGCCATTCCCCGTCCAATTGCAGCATCCCTCTCCCCTTCGACCTCATACCCTTCGATCCTCTCCCTAATCCTCAATCCCGCCAATAACCGCCTCCACATCTTCAATGCCTCCTTACTTCGCCTCTCCTCCTCGGTTCGAACCCTCTCATCGTCGAATGCTTTCAAGACCTCCTCAACAGCCTCTCCATACTCGCTAGCAACTACTGCTCCCTTCGTAACAGCTGTACCGTGTCGGCCTTTGAATGTAAAGCCTGTGACTGCATCTGCGTAGTCAATGCCGAGGATTCGAGCGGCTCGAGCGGTCTCTGGATGGGCAATGTGGGTGCCGCCAGGAGGAATCATGCTTGGAACATAGATATCCAGGTTTCCATACATATTCTTTGGAATACGTCCATTCTGAACTGGAGGTGCGGAGTAGAGCTTAGTTTGATGAGCGGCGTAAAGAGCAGTACCTGCATTTTCGTCGAGGTCAGCACTCGGGTCTTCTGAATCTAAGATCTCATCTCTTGTCCGTCGTGCGGGTACGCGTTTGAGAGGCTGCTCGCCTGGCTTGATCTCTCGCCCCAATCTATACCACTTGTCTGCACTCTTGACCATATGAACGTCCCTTCGCCGATAAATAGATTCCAATGCATTAGTACTACTAGCGCGGCCGGCTCCGACTTTTCCAACTTCTCGTTTCGGATGTATAACCTCATGGCGTTTCAGATGCCGTTCCAATGCGTAATACGGGTGATCCTTGAAGTCTTGTACATTCCTTGGAATTGGCTCAGCAGCTTCTTTGGCAGCTAATTCTGCATCTTCCACTTGGTCACGATTAAGATCGTGAGGTCTTCTATACATTTTCATAACCTTACGCAACCATCTTTCACCGCGATTTGTCACTTCAACTCTGTGACGTCGAGTTTTGGCATTGTATGCTTTAGTGTAACGTCTAGTGACATCCCGAGCGCAGCCATCGTCTTCAAATGCGATCACATAGCTCATATGGTTCTCTAGCTCGCCGGCAGGTGGCTCAAACTTTGACGGTTTGGCTATCGTTCGTGTTACAAGAGGATCTACTGGGACCCATTTTTGCATTGCCTCGTTGAATGCCTCCACCCAGTATACAGGGTATTTCGATTCACGAATTGGCCGACGCGGGTACTCTTATCTAGTCAGATTTTCAAAATAAACACACCGTAGAACTGTACTCACTTCTTGAGCGAAGAGGCACACCTGCAGATGAGGGGCCACTCCTAGCTTCTTCAGCGTTTGCTGGTTTATCGGGTTCATATTGTGAGTGTCCCTCGCCAGGGCCTCTACTTTTTACTGTGGAATCTTGGCCATCGCTATTAGCATCAGATTCGCTCTCTTCGCGTTTCGTGGTCTGTCGATTTGCAAGATCCAAAGCTTGAGGAGCGCGGCGCCTCAATTGCGAAATAGTCACTTTTGGCGCTGGCTGAAAGGGCAGAAGCTGCAGCGAGCATACCAGTCTGGCCTCAACACCAATTGAACGCAGCAAGGCGCAAAATAACTGAGCTCCAACATCGCGGGAAGCCTGAAATGTTGCAGCAGCGTTGCGAAAGTCGGACAGGTGCATCGGGAGGTCGATGTCTTCCGGAGGTTGCAGCTACAATGGCTACAGCGTGAGTGGGGCCTCAAGGCACGTAATCTCAGATTTTACATACTTGTGCCAATGTCTCGGGGCTATCAGCCCACACTGGTTTTGCCATGCCCCTTGCGGTGATTTTGAATCTCCCTCTAAAAGCTTCGCTCGCTTGTGTCAAGCCGTCCATAAAAGATCGAGACCTTTGAAATTGAGAGAGGCTCCCATCTGCGGTAAGATAGGTAGCGGTTTTCTTCGTCAACAGGCCTTTCAGTACGGAATGAACATGCCCATCATTGCACCAATGGTTACGAAGAAAGATATGTGCCATTGAGCTACACAAATGCATTTTGTGGATTTCGAGCCTGAGCATCTTCTCTTCAGCTGTGATTGGTCTCCGCTTGGCTGCCCCGCCACGTGGAAATGTTTGCTCGCTCTTCTCGCCTCCCAGGACAATATTAAGGTCCTCTGGCTCTTGAGGTTCATAGCCTGGCGCACCTGCATCATTCTGTAGCTCAATCTCTTCCCAGTCGATATTACTATCCTCAGAGTCATCCGACTCAGTTTGTAATATTTGCTGCAAATTTGGTTCATTAGTTTCGAAGGGTTCATGTAATTCGCTATTGTGAGCCCCATCGCTGCTCTGATCAGCGTGGTCAGACGCTGACTCTTCCTTGCTCTGTGTGACGATACGCCCATTGACTCTACGTCTCTTGATAGCTCTTCCTTCCTCATTTGTCCGGGTCGGTGACGAAGAGGTAGCATCGAAGAGCATATCTCGATAGACATCGGGCACAAAATCGGTGGCTGGTACCTTCCCGGCCTTTGAGCTGGGGGCCTTCTTGGCAGGTCCTCTGCGAGCCATAATATTGCTTCATGCTAAAGAATACGGAATGTGATCCAGGCTTTTCAACGGTGGTCGATCTTTCAAGCAGCTACATGTACTGGCTCTTCTGAATCAGAGCCAGTCTGAGGTTGTTGCTTAACATATAGAACAAAGAAACAAAGGAATCTAACCAAAATATCACCCAGCGCGCATCTGCAAGATAGACTCAGTTATACACAGCGCTGGCCATCAATATCTTGTGCCAAAAAAGACCGAGGATAGTACAAAATTAGCTTGAGTCATGCTAGTCGGCTTAGTGAGATCATGCTTGGCAAGCCTGTTGAACGGGCTTAAAATTTAGGGGGCGTAGGGGCGCGTTTTCAATACCAAGCTAGACGCAATTTTCTTACAGACTATAGATAGCTCCTTGTATCTCGTCCACATATCAGAGACTCGACGCCACAAACCTCGAAAGCTCGACCAATAGGCTTCGTATATAGCTACCAAGGTATATCCAGTCCGACGTGCTCGATGCCAGTTCTCAATGTCGGCGATGCTCGGCAAGACTCTTAAACTACCAGCGAACGGTATTCGCAATGGAGCCTTAGGACTACTAGCAGCGCCGTAGGACAATTCCGTATCTAACAGGTGTCTGACAGTATCGGGCACATCACAGACCCTAGAGTGCACTCTATGGTTTTCCTGATCTAGATGTAAGAGTGGAAAACAGCGATCCTTTTAGGGTGCTGTGGACAGCAATTGCATAAATACAAGTAAGGTTTGGTACAATATGATCACTTGAGTGATTGTGGTACAGCTGTTGTTCTATGATTTCCAGACATTCATCTCGATTTTGCCTGGCTGTCTGCCAAACGATTATGTTTGGCATAGCCACATTGCGGCTTTTTCCTGCAGCCTGGTTTCGCCTTACCCAGTGTGCTTCCGGCCTAGTGCGAACAAGAACGTCTACTGTCGCGGCTCATCGTGTTCGCTTCCCCCGGCACAGTATGATTGGGAAATTTTGTAATGCCTCAGCATCATCAACACGATCACAAACAGCATGAGCTTTGGCTACTCGGTAGGCGACGTGATCGCTATTCTCCAGCTCTTTGAACGCGTGGCTCTTGAAGTTCGCAGCTATCGCAATGCCCCGCAGCACTTCCAGCAGCTGGCTGCTGAGCTGCAACTCTTACAGGGAACACTCCAAAGACTCTTACAGTTGGAACCTACTTGCGAAGATGAGAAACAACAGCTAGAGCATATCAGAGCAATTGCAATCCACTGCCATCAGCCAGTTCAAGCCTTCATCAACAAGATGCGCGGAAGTGAAAAGAGCCTAGGTCATGTTCGACCACCAACAACACTAAGCACCATAGGTCGCAGGCTTCATTGGTCGTTGATTACCAAAAACGATGTCGACGACTTGAGAAAGGTCATTATGTCAGAGATGATTGCTATCAACATGCTTTTGGGGTTGCAGCAGCTGTGAGTATCTTATCGTTCTCAATGCTAACGCAATCGCTCACCAACTAACTAGCTCATCACTGAAGAGGATCAAAGCCGGCGGAGACTTCGCCACGAGCAGTGAAGTGAAGCAGTTCTGCACCCAATCCCAAGATTTCTTCGCCACTTCTTCCCTCATTTTCAAGGATCTGGAAACTCTTCCGGCAGATATTACTGGCCTTCAGACGAAAATGGCAGAGCAGACCTTCAGACAGAACCATACTTCTACTCAAGTCATAGAGCACCTCGATGCCGTATCATCGCAGTCGAGAGCTTTAGTCTCCCAAGGCACTTGCACTGTTGCTTGTCTGGGACGACTAGAGAATCAAATCTCTCGATCAATCAGTGCATTGATCTCAATAGCACGGGATATCAAAGAAATTCTTTGCAGATTACGAACATTCTCGAAAGACTTTTCCGATATGATAACTGCCAATGGGTATGTAATTTTATCGCCTCATGAAACCTTTACATCTAGTGGGTTTCTAGACCACTTAATACCCGAAACTTCGGCAGCAATTTACACTTGTTGGCTGTGTTGATACGTGTCTTCACTGACAAATCTATTGAAAAAGAAGGAAGCTACTCGATATGCATGCAATGATGAAAAGTCTCGTCCGTGCGGTGGAAGCGATACCCTTACATCTCACATTACCCATTGTTAGGCTAGATGACGCACTTGGCGAAAGCTGGGCCTTGCCTTACCAGGCCTGCCAGACACTAAGTGTAATTCTTGTCACCCACACTATTGGCATATTACCCTAACAGGCTGTAGGGTTTTAATGAAATTCTTCGAAGCGTTGTTTTTGCGAGTGGCAGACCAGGTTCTGGGCGCGTTGAACTAGGCCAATTTGTAATTCGCACCATTAACAATGGAGCACCGTTGAACACTCAGACATGGACATCCGCTGTCAAAGAAGGCGCTCATCTTACGCAGGCTATGGTGTTGTCAAGAACGAAGAATGATCTGAGGAAGTGTTTCGTTTCCGATTGTTCAGGACATTTGCAGAGTAACCGAAATTGCTGGTTGGTGAAGCAAATTCCCTTTTCTCTCTGCCTAGGGCACCTTTCCACTACCCTCCCGTTCTGCTACATTGCTTATATTGCTCTAGTGATGTATGCGGACGAACTTCATCCTCTGGAATAAATACGACATCCCCATTAAGAATTACACCGACCCTCGTGGACAATCCAGCTCCTACACCAACAATGCAAAGTAACCGCAGTCGAGGCGCTTTTGCACCGATTCTGCCCGGTAAGATCGCCTGGGAAAGGGATGAAATCAGGAACTTTCGCAATGTTCATCTGGTTGAAAACCGTCCACCGATCGCAAGTGTCAAGGAAGCAGAGAGAATCCTAGAACGAGACCCGTTCGATTCAAACGCATCACACTACCTCGGCTGGCATCTACTGCATTCCAGAAAGATATCCGTTGACACCGTTGAGAATGCCATATTTTGGCTCCAACGTTCTATCTCCCATTGTAATTAACTTCTCCTATTTCACACTCTAAGGTTGATTCTAATTAGCTTTAGATGGACCACAACGAGAGAGTTATTACCTCCTTGGTCGCGCCTTCGTGGAGTTGGACAACATAAACCAAGCTTACACTGCGTATCAATGCGCCCTATCCATTGACGGCCGTTGCACTACTTTTTGGTTGTCTGTGGGCTTGCTTTATTATCATGTCAATCAGTACAGGGATTGTCTCGATACTTTTAGTCACGCTATACGATTGAATCCATATGAGCCGCTTGTATGGCGCAATCTGGGTGTCCTGGTCAGTAGTGCTCTCACTCATTGGCGGTCACAGGACTGTATAACTGATATTCTCGTCAAGTACGACATCTGTAATCACCAAGAAAGAGAGGCGATTGACGCTTATACAAGAGCATTTGACTGTGGTCTGGACGACTCCCAATGCCAGGATCGTCTCAATGCGCTACAAGATTATGTGTTGTACGGAACCGACCCTCCCCCACTGACTATTCAGATGGAAGATTGTGACCTGCGGACAGCCACCTACGATGTTTACGAACTTGGTCAAGATGATCCCATCGAAATCGCTGGCCTTATTCTGGACAATGAATCCAATGGTGCCGACAGCAAGACCGCTAGCGATGACTGGCAAAGCACTAGTGATGATGAGAGCGACGGTGAAGGATACTAACCACTAGAAAGCCACCACATTTCTAGCCTCAATTGGGACCTGCTGACATAGTGGAGAACCGACAACGCTTGAATCCAGAGATCCGCTGTCGGTACATTCCATTCATTAATGCCTGGGAGCGAAGAATCCTTAAGTTGTGATACGATCTGTTCGAGACAAGCACTATATAAAGTATCGTTGGGACTGTTATAGGGAACAGGTGGTTCGGTGCGGGGCCGACGCCACCGAAGTGAAGGCTGCTGTATATTCCTTGAATTTGCAATTTATATCATGTCATTTAGTAACGTCTCATGAAGTATTCAACGAAGACCTCATTCTACTATATAAGACCTCATTAGATTTGATTCGAAGCATACGAGATTGTATTCGAAGTATTAGAGTTGACAACCTTGAGTCCTACATTAACGTATTTTTTTGGAATTTCTATCTTCAATTAGCATTACCATTTGGCTCTTCTCTACCACGAGCCATGCTAACACGCCTCCTAAAGAATATGTGCGGTTCGCTGCGGTACCGCTGTCTATGTGCCAACTGAGTTCCCAGTATCAATGGACATGGTACGGGACCTCGTGATGTAGATCGCATGCTTTGATGTTCTTGCTCAGCGAATGGCACTGGCCATATGAATTGCTTCCTTGTTGCAAGATCCAGAGGCACGCTCATGAGATGCAATGAGGAGAGTGGTCAGAAGATTCATTATTTCTCGGTGTCGACGCCATTTCACATAGCCAAGGTTAGGAGGGAGCAACCGCATCCAACAGGACCTACCGTCTAGCGCGTTCCATGTCACCATACTCGTGTAGTTTCTCAAGCCTGCTTCTCCTTTGCAATCCCCTGCCCTCGCATTTCGACGCCCGACAGAGCCGCAGTCCTGAGAATTGTTACCTCCCTATTGTGATTCCAACTTCGTCCTCCTCGGCCCTCCAAGTCCTCTAATTTATCCTGCCCTGGGCATTCAACAATCTTACATCACAGCAAGATAGCACGATCCACCAGCGCGGTCATAGCTTGTACCGTACGCCAACCCTTTATATTCGTATGTTTTGCCCGCCAAAGGAAGACCCGTAGGAATGTCGGGCCCCCGAGCAAGCTGGGCACTGATTCGAGGAGCAGGATTGTTTCAGGGCAGGCGAAGGAGTAAAGGAGGGGGAGTAGGAATTGAGGACGGAAATAGGTGGAAAAGGTTGCCAAAGACGCCGAAAAGGGATACCGACCGCTGTAAACTAGATGTGGTAGAAGGAGGGGCTTGGGGAGGACAATATGTGGTTTGCGTTAGTGTTGAAAATGGTAGATAGGAGCGAGGTTGATGTCACATTTCGCGTCACTTGTGATGTTCATAAGCATTGCGGCGAGCCATAGAATTGACCGAAGGAACATGTGCGCAGGTGGATGAGTGGTGAGTCGGCCCTAATCTAAGTGTGGAGGGCGCGCTAAAATGCACGCTAAAGAAAGAACTAGGCGTAATTTACGTGGGGTAAAAAGTACCCTCTATTCCGCAAGAGTGGCACATAGTTCACGGTCATCCGATTTCTCCGTGCCCAGTATCCTTCAGGGGGAAGGAAATTATTCGAGCAGAACCTTTTCCACGGGTAAAGCCTTTATTGTAGTGCTAGGTAATACCAGAGCAAGACCTTTCACGGATCGCCGTTGTCCTCGCACGAAGTGGGAATCCGCGTTCCCCGACTCATTCCTATCCGTTGTCCTATCTAGCTTCCGATATCTCACAAAGAAATGGATAGTGTAATAGCAACAACCTCTGGGATCTTCGTGGACCCGGGACCCTCGTACCCTGGAAAAGTAAGGCATGAATTCGCCAACGGCCGCACAAAGATGAGTCGCAGCGATTTGCGTGGCACATATTCTCCACAATGGGACGAGACCTCTCATATGAACGAATAAGCAGCAAGGGATGCTTTACTTCCAAGGATCCCGATGAAGGACACGTTGTACCAAAAGTCTTCGCTGGATTGAGTGAGACTTAGCAGTAGAATATGACAAGGAAGATGCAGCTGCAGCTGCAGAAAAGAAGTCTGGTTAGAAAGAAGTTGAGAAGAGAGACGTAGCGCAGAAAAAGCGAAGCAGACGAGAAGGGAAGAAGACTGACTGTTGGCAGAGCTCTAACACAAACCGTGTGAAAGACTACAGAAGAAACCCGAGTTCAGAGGAGTTAGACGCAGACTTGTGTTCTGCCAAATTTTCTACTCATTGTATTTTGATTGCAGCGTTCAAGAGCGTGGCAAGTCTCGAAGTCTTGCTAGCGCCTACATGGTAGTAGTTCCAGATATCTCTAATTGAATGGAATTGCGGAGGGTTACTGACCCCGCTCCCTACTCGACAGATTCACATCTGTTGACTCTGTCGACCATCATGGCTTCGAGGTTGCACTGCGTCCGTCATCAATTTAAGACCAGGACAACAAGATCCTGTTTCTATGGTACCGGCTCCAAGACTTGAGGGGGCGAAAGTACTTACGATCCGGAAAACCAGAGTCTTGCCAAAGGGAATTCTGGGGACATTATGTACAGGGACTTCATTAGAGATCCCAAGCTGATAGGACAGAAGACTGAGGCCGCGTACCGCGACAAGAGCATCCAGAGACACTTCTCGGATTGGAAGCGGGAGTCTTGGTTGTGGAATGATTCCAATTATGAGAGGGAGCAGAGTGGCCGCTGGGCGTTGTAACAGTTGGGAATACGGTGAAGAGAATGAAGTCAAACCGGTATCTGATACGGCATAATGGGATAACAGGCCGGAGAATGAACGGCCACACCAAGAGGAAGCGGCGGTCAGGTGAGAAGAATGTCAGCGACATCAAGGTACCAGAGTTGGTACGTACCATGGTGCGTACCATTCAAGACCAATCATGCGTTCTTTGGTCAGTCCGACCTAGCCTGTCCACTGCAAACAGGGTCTAATCATGCCAATTCATGTTTGTTATGGTTTCGATGAGTTTCACAAATTCGTACGCGAATATAGATTGCCTGTAACTAGCGGATGTATCACTACCCAACTTCACATCCCAAAATGATCAGACACTAACAAATTCTTACCTAGGCGCAACAACTACGGTTTAGCTCACAGTCTAAGCTGTCTTAGAGCCCAATCACGACGTTCCTGACCACGATCAACAATTTACATTAGGTATGGCGCGGAGTAAAGCCCGTGCCACAAGACTGTCCTTCTGCGAAGGCTTGTCAGCTCTAATCTGATTCGTTTGGTGTTCTTTACCCCGCCCAGCGAAATGAGAAGTGGCGCTATTCTCGACTCAATCATCGCTATCAAAGGGGCTTATCTACGCTGAGTTATACACGTGTTGCAGAATCTGTTAAATTCCAATTGGTCCAGGGCAGGTGGCCTAAAACTGTAAGCGAGGGTCCGTGGAGGGCAAAAGTGTCGGACTGCTTATATTTAGGAATTCCCACAATGATTTACGGGCCTAAGCTTAGTTGTGTGTTTTGAGATCGTTTCGAAAGCTCTCTGAGGGAGTTACATCTTTCCAAGATGGGAAACAAAACAAATGTAATTGAAGCTGCTATTACTGAGAAGCCTGTTATCATTCAGTGTAAAGCAGACCCCAAAGAACCGGATGCCGACTGGGAAAATGTATCACCTCGGGTTGAACTATTCGCATCCCGTGTTAAGGGTCGTGTGACGCTGTTCCTGGGCTCCGCTATATCTTCTTTTAAACCTGCGAAGCTGCCCATGTGGAATAGATTTATTGAGTTGCTTTGGACCTCCCTTTTGAACAAGGCAACGTCCACCATGCAGGAACGTGAAGGTAGACCAAGGATCTAAGCTGTACTACTCATAGCCGTTGCTGATGAACTGCAAGGTTTGACACAAGCATTTATGAGCTACTTCAGCATAGCCTTAGAAAAAGTCCCGAACTACTTGGTTACCGAGATTATCGCTCGCCGATTAGGAAAGCAGTACTTGGATCTGCTGGGGGCTTTCTCCGCCCAAAAAGCAGATGGAAGGTGGGCAGTCAATCACGTTCATGAATGGGCCGCAAATTGTCTTGTCGATGGCTCAGTCGCGGCTATTTTGACAACCAACTTTGACGACTATCTTGAGAAGGCATTAGAGCAGATAAATGCTCCTTACTACCAAATAACGGGAAATCCTCATATTGACGGCCCAGAAATCTTGCAACGTCTTGCCACAACCTCTGAGACGCAGAGATTGGTCCTCATCGTTAATGGTGGAAAAGCATTCGCATTTGTGAGATCTCTCATGCCTCAGCTTGGGAGGGGTAGAATGACTTTCCTCTTCAAGCTTCACGGATCCTGCTATGAATCTGCAAGTTGCATTGATACTCGCCTTCAACGCGCCCAAGGACTTCCCTCTCATCTGACTGATATTCTTGACACCCTTTTGCAAAGATCCGTCTGGTTTGTTGCAGGCTTCAGTGGGAGTGATATGAATGACAATCTGGACTACCTTCGACTTATTTCTAACAAAGAACATGCACGGGTAGTATGGCTTAGCTATTCTGCTAGCCGCATGGAAGATGCCCTTCGCAGATTGCTGAAGACTATGGACAGGAGCCCAGGATCAGCCCAAGGCCTCGCTCTATTACTTGGTGGCTTCGCCGGGGACAGGACTACCCCCAAAGACGATTTCCCCTTGTTTAATAAGAGTGTGGAAAAATGGGCTAATAACCTTGGCACCGAATGGTGCAAGCTCGTCGTCATTGACCTCATGGTATTGCTGCAAGCACGTATAAAGGAGCCAGCTGACCCAGCACTACTTAAGAAGTTGAACAACAGCTCTGAAGAGCCAAGACAGGACTGGAACGAGATCCTCCAGGACATGGACCTGCGAGATCAGGAATCTCAAGTGAGGCAGGTTTCGTTTTGGAAGAAAATTAGGAATACTGATATGTTCCCAGGTATTCATAGCGAAGCTGTGTCGAGAATCATCGGAGCTGCTTAAACAGGTCCTTGAACTTGCGGAAAGCGACGCGCAAGGCGACTGTACGCACTTGTGCGGCCGGATGAACTCAATGCTTACTGATATCAATGAACAACATGTCGTCTTGCAGCGTGCGACAGAAATTGACAGCAATGGGCCACATGCACAATCTTGGGTTCTCAGCTGCCTTGGTGGTCTAATCTTACTTTGCTGTGGCCAGAATGAAGCTGCTCAACGAGCTTTGGACATATCTTCAAGTACGGCTTGGATTGTGGGCGATTTTGAAACGCATGTGCTGATTCGAGACTCGGTTCCTATATTAATTCCAGCAGGGCCTCCAGGACCATCTGACAAAAACACAGGCGATCTCGTGCAGGCCGAGAAGCCGTCGACTTACGTTGCATTCAACTCGGAATTGGACAACGTCAATTCGAAGATGAACCGCTTCGGGATTCCACCAGGACATTATACACGCGCATTGTTGAACAGGTCGATTTTGTTCACTGATGGTCTCACCGTGTCCCCGAATATATTGACTAATTCAAGTGTCTTTGTCAGCGAAATCCTTTTTCCAAATGATCGTCAAGAGTACAACAACCACATCCTACAGCATGTGTATCCCCTGCTACCACAGAGTCTGCGAGGACATCCAGAGAAGCTTCAGACGTACATAGCAAAGCGCCAGGGGAATTACATCCGTGAGCCTATCAACGAACAGCACATCAAGATACTTGATGAATACTTCGAGAAAGCCCCCAATTCAGATCGAGTCATATACTATGACGAGGAGCGTATAAGCGAGAAGTACGGTACATGTATTCGCAAGCTAGTAGATCCAACACATGCCAATCTTACCATCGAGCACCTTGTTCGTATGTGGAGGAGTGTCGAGAAGGACAGCTGGTGGAATCTAACACAAGAAACCCGCGAGGAGAGGGTTACTGTTGCTAGAGACTCTGCACAGAGACTTGTTGAGATCATTCATGAATTTGTTCAATGCCTTCCCAAAGTGGTGTATCGATCGACCCTCTACCGTTTCGCTGACCTCTTTGACGAAGCCAGCGATCCAGACTCCTACCTCAAAGCTATTCCCAATGTCACTTCAGAGACTGCTTCCACTCTCGAATTCTTGCGCAAGGAGATAATCAACAAGCCGTGGGTGTACGGACCCTTCTGCAAGGAGCTATTTGATGTCCCGTACAAGACGAACATAGTTTTCGACCTGGCCTCCAGATCTGAGACCGGTACCTTCGTTTTTCTCGAACCAGACGCACTGTCATCGTGGGAGTTCATGGCAGCCCTTAGCAATGATGATACTCGGCCAGTCTACTTCAAGACATCTGGGGACTTCGATGATGATGTGTATGCGAAGTGTTCCTCGTTACTCCTCAGCCAGGCGGCCGATTCCGTGATAGTTGAGAACAGAAAGCGCCTGGCACCAATCCGGGAGAAATTAGCAAGTGGATCAGATCTGAGCAAGCAGGACAAGATGCTTGTCGGGTCTGTGATGGGGAAGTTCACGCAGAGCTCACTACAGCTAGAAACGAGCAAGGCTGAAAAGCTAGCAATTCTGACGGACGAACAGAGGACATGTGCCAAGACTCTCTTAAACCAGTGTACCTTCTTAGTTCGATCCGGCCCGCCGCTGGATCGGATGTATCAAGAGTCTAAGCTATCCGTGCCTGGCGTTGTCTCGCTAAGAAGAAAGTGAGAACGAGAGGGCAGCAGAAAAGGTGAAAGTGCAGGGGATTAATTATTCGCAATCGTTCAGTCAATTCTGCTTGATGTGCGACCAATTAGAATCATTAGACATTCCAGCCTTGCATCAGAATCAGCTCCAGACTCCGAGTATTCATCTGACCGCTATTCAGTACAAGCTTCATAGGGGTGTGCACTCCCGGCACCCTCTCGGCGCAGCTCCCGGACCACTGTCGATCAATTCTCTATACCGATTCCTAGCATTAAAAGTACAACCGGGACTCCGCTGTCGATTGTCCAGTAATCATACCTTACCTACCCTATGGCGGAGGGGTGCAGGATAATCTTCAATTGGCGCTGAATCATAGGGCAATGCACCTTGCGTGCATCACCTGGGGTGTGCCCCGCCCACCGCAACACTAGTGCTTCGAAAACTCACCCCGACGAGAAAACAGGCTCAAGCCGCTCTGCTCGAAACCAGGACTGCAATGTTGTCAAGGGACTTCCTTTTGTAGGGAATTCCCATGACTAGGCCTGGCAGGCTGGATAGTTCTAGTGGTAAAAGTCGTGAATGTTTCATCGCTGTGTCTTCAATTCCTTTGGAATACCATGGCAAAATCTTCTTGTTTCCTTAATGTTACTGATAGTTGTGTGCCACATAGCGGGTGTACCCTACTGTCCCTTCCAAAAAGAGGCAGAATCTTATCGTTTCATCAATGCTAGTGATAGCCCATGACCAAACCTTGGCTGCGCCTTCTATTCCCTTACCCGCTGTTACTGTTCTGTTTTCGAGATGGCTCTGGGAGACTCATCGACCCAAAGCAGTATGGTGCGACGGGCCAAATGCGTCATGCAAGCAATAATAGTGCGACTTCTGACAGCCCCTAAACATGCACCAAACTGTCTGGTGCCTCCTTTTTTTAGGTTCTCTAGAGCTGCTCTAGGCGTCGGCCTACATGAAGGAGGGAAATTCCCAGGGCTGGGAATCGAGAATCTTTTTGGCTGGTGGGAACTTGAACGCGCGCAGGGCACGCAGGTTTAGGGCTTTTTGGCGCAGACATCGTGACTCCAAAGGCTTGAGAGCCTGCATACTGCTAGAACACAGTAGGAAGAGGCTAGAAGGAGGCCGTGGGGTGCAGTGTTACTCCGGTGAAAGAGCATCATCCCATCCAACCCCCATCGACCATCAATATCTCCCGTGACATATTGCGATGCGTCGGACGCCAGGAACACAACTAGGCCTTAAAAATCGTCAGGAAGACCCCACCTACCCATAGGGATTCTGACTAAAATACTCTTTGCCCGATCCTCATCAGGAGGTGCATGCGCACACGTCCTGTCGCTAGTAGCGGTTCAATTTTAGCGGCTGCAAGCTTCGAATCGTGCGTTTCTGCAGCTTACCTACACCTATAAAATTACGTGCTTCAGCTGGTTCACCCACGATCTTGAGATGACTAATCTACCGCTTGTATCTCATTTCTAGCGCATCGTTTAATGGGCAACCAAGACTTAGGACGTGGAGATTAATGCACGTCGAACGACGCTAACACTCTTCTTGGTTGCCACAACGGTCTTTCTTTGATAGTCTCGTCACTTGCCAGGCGTCAGACTGCGTCCACATGCTACCGGGCAGTACATACTTACAAATCCATCCACAGGCCGGCAGCCGTGTCCATACTTCTCGGTGGAAAACACCAATCATGCTCCTCGCTTGGAACAACAGTCGGATTGCTCATTGGCTGACATTCAACCTCCTGGGAGTGCAGTATGCTGGGCGAGTCGGGGCACTCCTGAGCACTCTGCAAGCTTTGAAAACTAATGCAGCGTGGCAAGGTCTTTTGGATGCCTTGTTTGTCCTAAGCGGAGAGCCCCTCCTTATAGTGGATGTCGTCCCATTTCATTCCCATTGCGACTTTGTCATGCAAAGGTGGAACATTTGGTCGAAACAAATTGATTGAGATTACATGCGAAACTGACAATTGACCACGGAGGACGCGAAGATGAGTGCTTTGTCAAGTGCGGCTCGTGCTTCAAAAACATGAAGACGGTTGCTTACCCAAGAGCAGAAGACAATGTCGATGTGGAGTACTCTTCCATCAAGGCATATGCAGGCAGTGAACCAACAAGAGCGGTTGAAGATGCGAGCCCTAATGCTTCGTAAGTTGTATGCAATATTTCGGTATTTGGCGAGACATGTTATATTAAGATCGTTCCGCAGCACAAGTCAAGATCAGCATCTCCAAAGCAAGCGAAATCACAATGCAAAGCGGGAACGCAGCATTAGCAGTGAGCAACGCAATGCAATGATGCAAAGATGGCTTCTCGAAAGACCCCAAGAGGAGCCCTGGAATGGTCTTGGGTGTAGCAACATGAATGCAAAGGGGAGAGAATAGCTCCTCGGGAGCTAAAGAATGAGGATCCAACTTTGTGGGCTTCTTTCCGATTCGAATTCTACAAGTCACATTCGCTTAAGTGACTTGTATCATAGATGAGAACACGGTTCGTAGGTAGAATGATTCCCCCAACAGGGATTGCGTGGTCGATGGCCACATCTCTCAAATTAGCCAATCGATTCATCGCGGCTTCCCTTAATTTCCGTGATTCGAGAGTGGGCAATGGCATCGTATACAATCTACTTAGACCCTTACTTTATAGCCCTTGTATTACTTAGTATTCGCAATAGACTTCATAGGATGCCATCGGCCCATCTCTTGGCACGTGGGGTTATCTTTTTGCATAGAAAGAATATCTTAAAACCGGGGAGGAGGAATCTTCGTTCCGCAAATCTGCCCGGTGAAAGACACGGGCTGGCATACTACGCGCTTTCCTACTGTTCAAAGCGTGCGGGAAGCACTCGGTGGACGCCCAATTCACTCCAAGTCAAGACGCGGATGTCTGCGAAATTTCGGGAACTGAAAGACAGTTGAAGGTAATAAGCTGGCGCTTCTTGTTGCTGAAGCACAAGTGACTTGCAATAGCCATTCCTCTGGAGGGCTCCGAGGGTGCTGGGCGAGTCAACGCAAAAATTGATCAGCAATCTAGAACAGCAGCAGATAACCCTAGTGCTTACCTGGACTTGAATATATGATTAACAGCTTTCCCGCTCATGGTGCTCCCGGATACTCGCTCTAATTCGTCCATCGATAGCCGTATCGGGTGGCGGAGATCTAGTGCTGGATCAACATGTCATAGTACGGTTGTGAGCGACTTTTTGTTCCAAGGACGTTCAATCCGAGTCGTACTCCACCAAGGCCGGAGGCCTAGTCTGGGTCTCGACGGGTTTTACATCGAAATCCGGAGTCGAAGGCAAATCGTGAGTGGAGCTCTTTTTCCGCTTAAAGAAAGAGACCCGGTTCGTGGTCGGCGCAGTTGGCTTGTCACTATTCAGGAATGGATCCAACGCGGCTCTTGTATTACTTCCAAGCTCCCTACGTAGTTCCACCCGCTTCTGTTCAGCTGCTGCGACAGCCTTAGTTATTTTAAGCCTTTTCGATAATGGCTTCTCCATGGTTGATGATTCCGCAAACAAAGGCCTACACTTTGCCTTGACGACTGCCCCTTCATCATTCAAATTTCCGAACTCGACAAAGCCCGCCCTTCTTCTGTCTTCTTCCGTTTCTTCTAGAAGGTCCATGCCTAGACTCATCCTTTCCTTCAGTTCTTCTGTCAGGCCATCCTTCTTTTGTCTAATCTTTCTCTCCGCCCGGAACGTCTTTCTTAATCTCCGATTTGCCTCTCCAGGATCACTCCAATCTCTGTTTTTCGCCTTCTGTAGTTCCTCGATTCTGCTCTTGTCACTAGAGGCTTGTCGCTTATCGTCAACCTTCCCTTCTAGCGCCGCAAATGCATCATTGGCCAGTTTTTCTCTCTCTTCTTCATTTTTGATCCGAATCTCGCCTTCTTCTACCTTGTCCTCCCCGGTGTCTCTCTTTTTGGCCCCTTCCGTTACTACATACGCTGTATTTTTTGGATCTGTGCGTATCTCGATCCAGCCCCCACATGATACATGCTTCATCCGGAAGCTATAGACTGGCGTAGTGTGATAGTTGCCGACCTTCTTTTTCTCCGCATTGAAACGTACGCCTTGACCTATAATGCTAGGCTTGGGACAGGTGGTGCACCAGATGGCGAAAGGCATTTCGAAGCGGACCGTAAGAATACCTTGACCGGCTTTGCGAGCGCGGGATCCGAGAGCGTGCTTACCGGCCAGCTTGTTAGCGGAGGTGGTGCCTTCGTGCTCTGGGGCAACATAGCGCCCCATGTCTGCGGACCGTCAGTCAATGTACAGCGCTTCCTAGAGGACAGCAGGCTTACTGAAACCTTGCATGTTGGCTGAATTATATGTGGATCGCCAATGCAAGACAGTAGGACTTCGGATATTGGATCACCCTAAGGAAAGAATATAGCGCACTTGAGAGGCTTCTGTTAAGTGTTCTATGAAGATTTGGCAGCGAAGTTGGGAATCACTTGTGGATTGCATAAAATTATGCAATTTCTGCCACTATTATTTCTACTATGAAGCTTCCAACCTAACTTTCCAAGGACCACGAATTCACAACACAACGTTCAAGACTAAATGTGTCTCATGCATAGTCGCAATAGAAGTAGAAATACTGGCCCAGCAGAGAGATCACCACCTTATCCAGTTTTCCCGGACTCTCCAGCCACTTTTCCCTCTGCGCATTAAAGGTGCGCTGTGCCTGTCCAGGTCGTCTTCCGGTGTTCCTTTCCGTGCTCTTTGTCTTCGTCTTGCGAAGGCTTGTTATTGTAGGCAACACAAGTCCACGGCTCTTCTCTAGCACTCTCGCTCAGCCATCTTTCCATTTGCGGAGCCAGATATTTGTAAGACTCCTGACCGGTTTGTTCTCTCTTCAAGTTGTCACAGCATACACGGTACTGCCGATCTAAACTGCGAATTGGACCTCAAATTAGCATCACACGACATATAGCGAAGCCTTACAAGGCAATAGGCATAAGCTTACAGAGTATGTAAACAGCATTTTCCACCTTGGCATTGTGGTTCGTTGAGACAAGAGCATTGCTCTATATGATCGGGGCCTTGCTCAGTGGCTTGAATTTGGAGGAGATTCTGGGTCAAACCTAAAGCCTTCAATTCGAAACTGTTTCCCATCTTTACTGTTATTATCACTTCAGTGTGCGAGGCCACTTTCTGAGGTACTCCAGACTCAGGTAGATACCCAAAGACTAGTAAGCTGGGAAAATACACGTGTGTACTTTCGCATTTGCATGGGGTGTCGAGGGCTCTTATGATGACTCCAGTGGAGCGCAGTCCTGGTCATATTCCCAGTCTAGACGGTTTGGAAAGAGTGGGTCGGGTCTGCCTTCCCCTGAGCTATCCTTCTGCACTGCCAGAATGTTGCCCTGAATCATAAGTCAAGACGAAGGTTACCTGAAATGTTACGCCCTTTCCACAGTGAGATGGCAAAAGACCGGTCAGCGCTTGGAATATTTTGCGGTGGATATGGTAATTTTGGCACACTCTACTGTTCTGATACATAAACAACGAACATGGGACGCGGCGCATATGACACCACTGGCGTACCCAAGCCAAAAGTTTACCATTTGCTAGGAACAGCTCATAGTCTACCTTGGTATCATTGAGCTCAGACCTATTCAGGCATGCGTCTGGAGTGGGACTGTTATTCCGGAAGTCTGTGATTGCACTTCTGCTTCATACTCTAATTGGCTACATGTACGATTATGCCGGTCTAGTCGCTGCAATACCCACACACTAACTTATACGTAATAGGATTACGAAGTCTTGATATGGTAGATAAAGGCAGGTCCATTGGCCAATTCAATATGCACTTCTGTTGATTCGCTCGAGAATTAGGTCGATAATGCTCCTGGCGGCGGCAGGCACTCAAGTTGTGCACTTTTGCGCAGGGTTCTGTTGCGCGGGTATATGACAGCCTCGTTTTAGGCTTGTGCCCTGCTCTAATGCGCTTCTTCAACGTTTACCGATCTACCAACACGTATATAGATTGCGTCCCTGACAACCTAGATCCAGGCTTTTCAGCTTCAAGTAACCTACCAAGGAGAATTTCACAACCATCCCTAGTGGGGAGAGACGAAGGAGTTCATAATTTTAAGGTACCGTGAGGGCTGCACACAGTTACGACCCCACCAGATAGTGGCCTGGAGAAAGGCTTGCATCTTGTTCCAAGGGGTTTCCACCTTGCAATTTTACTTCCTTTGTAAACCAATCTCGACATTCAAACATCCAAAGCCAAGCTGTCCGCTTCGCTCCATAGATCACCCTTGCAAAGCACAGTATGCCTTTCGCAACTCAAACCAATCTGAAGGACCCCAATATAGCAACGATCAATGGACAAGATATAGGAAGGCAATGCCGCCATCGACATACCATTCAGGAATGGGAGACCATAAAGGATTACTTTACGTTGATCTACCTTCAGGAGGGCAATACTCTAGAAGACGCCCGGCGCGAGGTAAAATTCAAGTACAACTTCGAAGCTAGGTAAGGAGGCTTCTTAATGATATCACCATCTCCAGTGCTATGGTGTCTTTACGTTGCTGAAGATACCCCCGTTCCAGTGTCCGTCAATACAAGAAAATGGTTAAGGAATGGGGCTTGGAAAAGCATTTCAAAGCAACAGATTTACGCATTCTTGCCAAAAAGAGGGACAAGCGCGCCCGGGAAAGAGGTGTTGGAACAACATTCTTAGTCCGGGGGGTCACACTAGATGATGAACGTTTGGAGAGGTTCAGCAGACGAGAGACTGTAAGGCTGGATAATCACACGTCTCCTTGTGCTGGTATATTCATCCCACATTATGTTTTTGCTTCTCACTGATCCGTCCGCAGTAACACCTGCCGGAGTGAGCTATTACACTCCAGGACCTGTGATTGGTGATGCAACACCAGAAGGGGGGCTTGACAACGGCGTCACTTCACGAATAGGCCACGA
The DNA here is from genome assembly GCA_018257855.2 of Cladonia borealis. Lineage (NCBI taxonomy): Eukaryota > Fungi > Ascomycota > Lecanoromycetes > Lecanorales > Cladoniaceae > Cladonia > Cladonia borealis. The sequence continues at coordinate 1,549,334 of JAFEKC020000004.1, forward strand.
AGCTCAAAGTAGAGGCTCTTTGCCACCGACTTCTATTCACGGCACACAGTTCCTCAATCGCTGGGCCACTTTCATATCACACACCCGTCATCACGACGATATAATAGCTTCCACAACTATCATTAGCGTCAGCTTCGAACATATTGTGAAATTCAAGGAGCAGGACTTAGCGACTGACTGCCATCCGCATCAAAACGCTGGACACGGTATAATCTGTCGAGGAAGCTTCGCGGACGAGAACGCAACCACGCGATTCCTCTGGCAGGCCCGCAATCTGGTGTTTGAGTTGGCAAAAACCATGCTGGATACGGGGGAGAAGCAGGAATCCATGCGAGCTTCGCGTCCCACCAAGCTGTCTCAAATCTTCTATTGGATCTCTCCACAGAGCTCAGAGAGCTTGAGCACTTCAAAAACCAAGCTCTTCCTGGAGAGTGTTGCAAATAGTAGTCTGTGTCAAAGCCTTCTTGGCTTCGACAGTCGTGGCATGCCCCGATGGCTAGGCGACCTGCAACAAATGACCTCAGAGGAAGGTTCTAGAACGGAGGAACTAGGGTGCCTCTGCTTTGGAGATCCGGCTGTGCCTTATCCAGAAATGGAAATAATAACAATCTTAGCCAGATCAGAAGAGACAGATCCAACAATGGATCCAAGCCTTCTTCGCATTTGCCTCTGGGTCGATCCCACTGAGGAAAGACGGAATTGCTGTTATTGCCATAGCAAAGGCATGATTCTAGACTTCGTGAATTCGGGTGGCGCAGTGAAAATCAATGTGCCACTTTTTGGAGCCAATAACCTAGGGCCTATCTTTGACTGGGCCCATTTCAATCATTGCTATCGAACGGCTATCGAACATGGATATTACACATGGAAGGAGCTCGAATATAAGTTCCAAGGAACTGCACAGACACTGCACATCTGCAGTGCTCACGAAACAACGAGCGTGGGCTCCGAGGTGCACGTTATCGAAGACTTGGATACTAGATTTGCCCGAGAGCGCAGGCCAAACGGCCACATGTGCTACGAGGTGTTTGACTCTTTTCCTCTCGATACCACTTCGTGGTTTTGCTCGGTCTCGGGAGGAATTCACTCTATCAGAAAAGCTTTTTGGGATCTAGGGTGGCATTCGGGTCTGTTCAACAATAACATTGTGTTCGAGCGTCGTTCGGTCTCTTGACGTACTTTTCTTCTCTGGCGACTTTAATGCAATTTACGTTGGAAAAACAATCCCCTGAGAGCACAATACAGCATTGAGATGAGCTTGACACGTAGATAAAAGATGATCGCAGATTAGTGGATGTACCAAGTCAGGACCATGCAAATGGAGGATCGCAGCGCAGCGTACTTTGGATATAGGAATTTCCTGGTTGGTCTAACAAAGCATTATACGAACAATAATCTAGCATCTACCATGTTCTGAAGACCCTGTGAGATAGCAATACTACGACGAAGGCTTCCACCCCTTCCCCATGCTGAAAGTATGTGTTCGGAGATCTTGAATGCTGAGGTAGACTGACTCAAGATATCTAAACAATTAAATGGCAACTGCATACGCATGACTTATACTCTATCCTTTCAATATCCTTTCTCTACGCTCATGATAGGCTAGCGGTCTCAGACCCTTGATTCAAAGAAGTCGCTGCCGCTTCCTAGAATCTGGGCATTCTGCTTCTTCTGTTGTCTTCTCTGCAAATGCTGCTGTGACACGAATTGCAGCTTCGATGCGGTCCAACGTCAAGCCGTAATTGTTATAGGTGCACCATAGACGTGCGGTCTTGACAACATTCCTGATTTCACGTCCATTCAGGCTCCATGCTGCAATAGCGTTCATATCTTCGGACGATAAATCTATTGAAGGATTGCTGCTTTGGATTGGCTGTGACGATTGCGGTGGAATCCGAATTTGAGCTTCCGATTGGATGTCGGACAAATCTGCACGCAGGAGGAACTGTTCCCAGAGCATCATACGAGACGCAGCCGAAAGCGATGGATAACGGAGATGAAGATGCATTCGAGATAAAAATGCATCATCCATATTTGACAGAAGGTTTGTGGTAAGGAACAGAATCCCTCGGAAGCTGTCTAAGTGATGAAGAACAGCTTGCGCATAGCTAGTCAGTTGGTGGGTGGAATTGCAACAGAACCAATCAGCTTACCAGAGACCAAGCCATTGTGTGACTTGTCGATAACAGATCGTTTGCATAGCAATGCATCAGCCTCTGCCAGTTCATAAGCTCAGTGACGGCTCGCTCAAAACTTTTGCACACACCGTCGAGTAGGAGGACAGCATTGAATGCTGTTGCAAGAGCCAACGCTTTGGATAGAGTCTCTCCAATTGCATAAGAAGATGTCCCTAGCTCCTCGGTATGTAGATAGTAGAGCGGCCGCCGTGCCTTGTCTGCCACTATATGGATCGCAAATAAGTATTCACTATTCACTCATCCTCGGACCACCACTCACCGGATTCCGCTGTCAAGGTCTTGCCAGTCCCTGGTGGCCCACTCAAAAGAATTACAAGCCCTTGCCCTGTTCATGAAAAGCTGTGAGAGAAAATTTCATATACGCCAAGTTGCGAACGCATGGGAATACCTTTTCCTCCAATGACGTCGTCACGCTGCTGGCTCGAGTGCTTGTGGTTACACACGAAGCTCAGGAGGAGGTTTTTATGTTCTTCTGGAAAAACGAGGCTGTCAAACGCGCTCTCATTCCAAGGGATCGGCCGCAAGCCGGATATGTGCAACCAGACTCAGATGCTGTCAGCTACGAAATTCCAACAAAGTGATTTCAACCTACACCATCTCTTCAATTTTAGAGAATAACCCGCCAACAAAGGGTTCATCAAGAGAAGGTATCGGCGGTTGGACTCGATAGAGTGCTTGTTCGATTGCTGTTCCTTCGTTGATGGTCTCGATTTATTGGTACTGGTTACCTCCATTGCCTCGGAGTCTAGTTTTCTCAGTCTGATACGACGATCAGGATTGAACTTTTCGAACGCGAATGCATCGATGACTACTTGACCATCCACCTGTATCGTTAGTTCCTATATCTGCCATTGGATTCACATACATACAGAGTAGTACTCTTCCACTCCTTTGTTTTCGTCATTGAAATCCCCACCGTTGTCGTCATCCTCATTTAGTGAGCTGTGGACACCAACATATTGTCGGTATTCGGTGTCTTGATAGTTCAAAACTTCGCGACCTCTCTCTAGAAGTTTTTTTTCCAAAGTTGGATCCGGATTGAAACCTATCGGATACACGTGCAGATCTGAGATTATTCGAGCACCTTGGAATGGAAGGAGTTTGAAGCTATGAGAGAGCATGCCGAACTTCACCCCATTGAATTGCACAAAGCGGCAATTTATCTGCCAGTGGGAACCGGACCAATTGACATTTACTACTTGGAATAACCTGTCGGAATCTTCGACTCGGGAATATACGATGATGTCTTTCGGGAAGATAGCCCAGATATAATCGTAGGATATTTGGTTCATGCTCTGGAGAGTTGCGACCTTTGCGAACCTTTCTCCAAGTAAATCCTTCAAGACCTGGACAAAGACCTTCATCTGCGCGCCAGCTTCTGTTTGTGAATTTTGCTCATCAGCTACTTCTAGAATACGCGTGTAGGCGAAATAAAGCTCTATGAATGGATGATAGAAGCGCATAGTCTCCTTGTCTGCTAGCCGAAAGGCCGCTTCTGCTAAGATTGGCTCGATGGCAGCAACAATTGATGGGCTTGAGACTGTGATAGAAGATAACTTCATCGGGGTCAAGCCTCCAATCGTATTCTCTACGGAATAGTCCTTGACTTTGTAGATTCGAACAATGGCCTTGTTGTACCTTGCTTGGGCAATTTTCGGTACCTGCATGGGTTGTTTCTCAACCCAATTGATGAACTGTTGATCTTTATCTTTCCAAGGGCCTTCATAGAAAGTCTGGATGCGCGTATTTATCGACTCTGAGGCAAGCATTTCCTCGTCTGCCGCAACGATTGTGGGAACCATCGGCATAGTCAAAGCTTCAACCTCGTAATTTGTGGGCAGATAGGCCGAGAGTCGCCCATGTTCGTCGTACCATGGTATGTTGTTGGCGATGGAGTCGTTATCGAGCAAAAGGTGATCTTGTGGTAGAGAGTGACTCAGTATCGACTAAACGGAAGAGCTAAAGCGTAGACCTACCCATTCTCAATATAATATTGTCCTAAACAAAACAAAGATTTTCCAATTCACGTAGTTAGGAGCGAGAGCAAACAGATATCGAAATTGTAAATCGTATCTTGAATCAAAATGTCTGATCAAGCTATTTGAAACGCTGTGACAACATATGCAAGGATTTTAGCCGCCATTGGATGCGCGAAACAAGGCAAACTGTAGATTGAAGACACTAATTGCCTTCAAATCCAGCTCATCTGAGCGCTATAGCTTACAGGATCCATGCCCCTGATACATATCCTAGAGCACATTGCTATATTCCCACACCTTGATCTACTGGGTGCCGGAGGACTCTAATCTTCGTGATGATCCGCAATTGCATAGTCATAAGCTGTGGCATTCAATGAATTAGTATCATGTGCGAGTTACCAAAATATTGAAGCTCTCCTGCTCTTTGAGTAACAACATCAGATTAACTCTTGAGCCTTGTACCAGTGGGCAGATTGTGGCGGGCACTTCGCTCTCGCTGCGGACCGAAAAGGCTTTATTCTAGGCTTCCCAGTGCTAGCCCGGAGCCGTCCTTGAACTCGGACTTGCTGGCGCTCAAGGTACTCTGTAGAGGCTCGCTTAAGGGTAGACTTAGGTTCGGTCCTCTCCGTCGCTTTTCTGTGTGTTGTATATGGCAAAACCTCGGATTTCTCATGTTGCGCTAAGCCCTACGGGTATTCTATTGCTGTATCAAAGTCGCGTTCTCAGACCAAGGGAATATACAATTTGCGCCGAGTAGCATTGATGCCACAACGATGCTTGCGACCTTTTCTTAGGGGGTCAGACAGCTCTGACTGATCCGGATTCGGGCAAACGAATGCTAACTACGGCCAGTACGAGCAATCTGATACCCTAGGATGGGTCCGAGAAGCTCTCATGAGGACGAGCCAGAGGAAAACCCAGACCACGATGAGTTTGTTGAATCGCTGACGAAGTTTGCTGAAGAAAGAGGGTAAGCTGTTCTACGTTCAATGGCTTTCCTGCGGTAGAGGTTGACCTATCGCACCTGCAGAATAACCGTGGACTTCAACTCAAGAGTTAACGGCAAACATATTGACCTTCATAAACTATGGAATGTGGTCACATCTCGAGGAGGCTATGATGCTGTCAGCAAAGAAAAGCTTGCATGGCGAAAAGTAGGGACTGATTTCAATCTCGGAAATACAAACGCAGCAGCCTACGCCTTCGCGTTGAAGACCACATACTACAAAAATCTTGCGTCAGTCTCAACAGTAAATGCTAGGACACAGCACTCACGGCTTACAGGGCATACGAAATTAAGACATATTGGAAACGGGAACCTCCACCGGTTGAGATTCTTGAAAAGCTGACCGCCAAAGGAGGCGACATCCTCAGCCGTACCATGGAGAACTTTCAACCGCCAAGATCGAGCATGGCTAACGGGGACAGTGATAGTGGAGGAGAAGAGGCTAGGACTCCTAAAGATGAGAAGATGGACATCGACGAGCCAGGAAGTGGAGCAGGGGGACGTAGTTCAAGAGGTGAGCTGTCTCTACTGTTACCATTCTTTTACCACGTCGTACTGATACAGTATTTTAAGGCCTTCGTCAAGCTCCGCCCCCGCGACAACTTTTCCAACCAGATGTATCTTCTTCAAGACAAACACGCCACTCATCTGGTCACCTACAGTCCCCTCAGCCAGCTGCACCGGCCCATGCAGGTTACAATTATGCGTCTTCGAATCCAAATAGTGCATCTTTCGCAATCGCAAACTATGAACCGAGACCTCCGATGCCTCTAACGTTACGGCCAATTCTAACCCCAAGCAACAATCCTGCCTTGTTTAGAGAGAAGCAACGCTTGGCACGAGAAGCTCGAAAGGTTGAGCTGGGTCTAATCTCTCCAAGTACTAAGGGAATGATGAAACCGGGGGGTAAGTCTTACGGCCCATGTTATATGTATTATACTAATACATGCTGAAGCCGGTTTTGAGGGTCCCAACATCTATGTTCGCACCCTGCAGGGGTTACGCTCACAAGTTCCAGAAGAGCAAGATTATGCGTTACATCACCTGGTCAAGATTTCCCATGAACGAGGAGACAAATACAAGTTTGACGCGTTTCCCAACCTCGCCGAAGGTCTAATTGAGTACGTACTGGGCATAAGTAGTCTATTCTACGACGTCAAATGGGTAATCCGCTACTCAGATGACGAGCACGGTATAAACATACTCGACGGTATTAATGGAACACCGGATATCTTGCAGAGGATCCAGTGCTTGAAGCGGGTCGACCCACCTGATGAGATGGAATCAGAAGACTTCGCTCGTAAGCTCACAAAGATCCTCGAAGCGGGGCTCACTATTCGGAACCTAGCGCTCCTTGAAGACAATGCTATTTACCTGTCCGAAATGCCTCAGCTCAGAGATTTTTTGTCGATTGCTTTGAACCTTCCGATGTCACCAGCCGTTACGGAGCTCAAACACTACGCTCTGGAAATCGCTGAGCAGGTCACCAAATATTGGAAGATGGACGAGTCGGATCCACTGTACCAGTCGCTTCTTACCCAAGTCAATGAGGGACATGATCGTGGCGCTGCTTACACTGCATTACGTGCTCTCAGCCGCATATCATTCAATCTTGACGATATCAACTTCCTCACAGGCGTACCTGTTTCAGTCATTAGGCGTATATCTGATTGGATCCTCCTCGAAGATGAAGAACTGACTCACGCTTGTTTGGACTTCCTCTACTTTTTCACCGCGGTTCCCGAGAATGTAGCCTTCCTACTGTCAAACGCAGAAGAGCTCCCACTGTCGTCCTTCTTTGGCCAGCTGGCCCGACTCCTGCAATATCACTCCACATCTTCTTACGTCAGAAGTAAAACTCTGGAGAAAGTCCCAATCACAGCTGCGACAGACATTCCCAACGTTCCACGGGACTTACTCGAGCAATTTCTTAAGTATGACGAACCAGACCGCTCTAACCATTGGCTTCGATCAGTCTTTGAAGAGGACGAGAACAGCCACATTACGCAAATCGCTTTATGGCAAGCTTACCAGTATCGATTTACTGAACATACCAATCAGCAGACAGGGTTACTGCCGGCTGCAGAGTTCATAAAGAACGTCAGTAGTATCTTTGCGGGGGCTAACGCTCAAGTAGTCAACGGCGCAAGCCAAAAGTTCATCATCAAAGGGATACGACCCCGTCACGCTCCAATGGACCCTAAAGGTCGGGTCTACAATCGCTGTCTTTGGAAAGTGCCTGGTTCAAGTCAATGCGGAGAATTTCTCTTGAAACCAAAACACATGTTCGATCATATCGTGTACCAACACCTGGGTATCGATCGAAAGTCGGATGGCTTGTGGGACTTGGAGTCAAAGTCGCGTGCATCACAGCTTCCCCCAGATTGCTTCTGGGCGGGCTGCAGACATTTTTCACGCCGCGATGGTTCACTGCCGACTGCATACGAGTTGGGTATGCATATTAAAACTCACCTTCCAGATCAGTCCCACAAGGCGCCACTCAGGCAAAAATATAACCGCACACCCGTCAACCAGAAGATCCCACTCACAAGTCAGTTGAAATCCCACACGTCCTCTGCAGGAGTCCCAAAAGTAGACCCAGAACACGGACGAGAGGAACAGGTCTACTACCAGAAGTATGAAGCGACGGCGTCCGATGAAGTGGGAAACGCGATTGGTTTGCCATGGGGGAGCGTGTTAGTGCTGCGAAATCTTGCAAGAAACATTCCCAAGGCAGCTGGCCTGCTCAAGCCGGACAGCCGCGCCGAATTCTCTAGGACTGCGATTGACACGTTGTTTGGGCCCTTAAAGGATAGGTTGCTGTTCGTGATGGCTTACAATAAGCCGCTTGCTGGTTATGTGCTTGAAGTGCTGGCCTACATCGAGAAGGGTAGCACTATTTCCTGAGCGTGATGAACATGGATTTGCGTCTTTGCATGAAGGGACGATGGAGAAAATGAGGGCTGGCCTTCGTGCCATAGGCGACTAAAGGGCTACCTGACGGCGTTATGCACTTTGAGATTGGACTGTCTGCTGTCCAGAGCGATGTTATGATACCACCTTTGAAAAGAGGTCTGACGCGTTTGCAGTCCTATTAAATGTCTCCCGGGAAGAATTTGTTCACCTCCGAAACCTTATTTCTGCTCCATCCGACAATAGATCCGCCGGCCTCACAAGATTCGACGTTTTTTCTTCCCTAACACAATGAATTTGACGGAGTGCGATCGGCCAAACCCACGATAGCATAGCATAGCATAGCAGGCCTCGCCCTCAGTGGGCACTAGCCCTCCCGAGACATTCACTCAGCTGATTCATTTCCTTCCCTCCAGATATGGCTTCATCTATCTCCACAACTTCTGTTGCTACACCGCGGCCTCTCTCCTTGCCATTGTTCAAATTGTCCTTCTGCACTGCCCTCACGCCACGTTCGCCAATGACGTGGACCCATTTGCCCAATCGAGATGGCATGTTCGCTGTCTTCGACCATGTCATGAAAAGGAACCCGGATGGTGTGGTAGGTGAGAGGGCATTGTTGAAATGCGTCCGAGGTGGAGAACTCATTGTATGTAATCAATCGTCTTTGTCTTCCCTAGCTGATGGGGATTGCCAGGAACAAATAGACCTCGATGTTTTGCAGCATCAGGTATGCACAGACGAAGCGAGAGCGGGGTCTCAACAACTACGAGACGAAGATCGAATTGTCATTGTGTTGCTGAAAATCCCTTGCCTTGCTCTTCGCTATCAACTGCCTGATGGCCAAGTAAGTTTTTACTGTATTCATCGCTGTCCCCCTTGGTAACGGTTCTAGATACGCAAGATCCAAATGAATTTCCTACCCACCTCTGGTTGTGAAATAGCCGTCAACATCTTGAGATCCATCGGTATTCCGATCCGAGATAAAAGCCAGCCTGTGATGCTTCAGGCCGTCCCGGAATCTTCGCAAGAACGACCTCCCAGTCCCTCACGGCTTCGACCCCAGGTCCAGACTAGCGCTGCTGGCTCGACCTACGACCCAAATTTACCGATAACGCAATGGTCTCACATGACTCCCCAGCCCGCTTCTACTAGACACGACTCGCAATCCAGCTCCCAGCGGGGACTTAGTAACTTTGACAACGCAAGTTACGGCTCCGTGCCACAGCCTAGCAAATCAGCTCACACTCTCTCCCGGCCAACCTCAGCTACTAGCGGAGTCAATCACGACGAGGCTAGCAAGCCTATTACATTTATCTGTGACCCCCGGACAGACCTCCTAAGATCGAGGAGCGCTCATGTGAATCGTTACGATATTGTTGCGAGACCCTATTCATCCTCTGCCGTCCTCGATTCGAGGAACCATCCGGCAGTGCCACCGTCACTTACTTCGAGACTCTTGCCAAGCGCTGGAACAGGAAGCCAATCACGAGCTTTCGGCCACGAAGCACGACCAACTAGTGCTCCACAATCACAGACGCTGGCTCAGCACCTTTTGATCGATGACGTCCCGCTGAGCCAGGTGCTACCCCCAAAGCGCGTTCTCCCATTTCCTGAAAGTAAAGCAAAGCCCGCAAGCGGCAATGATGGGGCAGCGGCCGCAGAGAAACAAAATGCAGAGCCTACCGCATGCGACAAGACTAAGGCTCAGACAGCAAAAGGGACCAAGGGCCGAGTCAACAATGCCAGGACGAAGTCCTCAGGTCGTAAGGCTTCCTTACCAACGCCAGAACCTAGCTCATCGGCACCCAAGCCGCGATCGAGGAAGAAAGCAGTAACCAAGAAAGACTTCGAAACGGCTCCGCCGTCAAGTGCTCCCCCTAAAGCCACCTCTCCTCGAAAGCCATCATCACGAGAGGTATCGCCGATCTCTGAAACAGCGTATCCATCAAGCCCACCTGTTGCAAAGACCACGAAAAAGCGTCCGCTGATAGCCTTGGAGAATAATGAAACCAACAAACGGAGGGCCCAGGTGCACGAGGGACCATCTTCACCCCCCGTCGAGCGGCAGAAAGGCCCCCTGGGCTTGGCGTTTTCAGACATGAAACCAGCAGAGCTTCTGGACTCTCTTCATGGCTGGATTCAGAAGTACCATCATCTGCCCGCGCCTGAGCCGCCCAAAACATCAAAGGACCATCTTGCAGAGTATGCTAAGCACAGTGATGAGGAGAGAGCAAAGGCTATTGATAAGCTCATCTGTGATTGTCTTCAAGATGAGAATTTCCACAAGCTAGTTGAAGACCTCGAGGGAACATGGAAGAGGATTGGGCTTGGATTCTAGAAGAGCTGGAGTGAGAGTCGCCTGTTGCTGTTTAGAATGGACGCTGCAATGCTATTTGAAAGGTGGTTTTGCTTATGATTTGGACAGTTGCTCATCTGCTGTGATATAGAACATCTGCTCCTGAATCGGCTTTTCTATGGTTTTGCTTATATACTTTGCCTCATAGCGCTGCGAATATACTATAGTTACATAGCACAGCTCCATAGCTATATATTGAACCATATGCTCTATGCTTTCAGCAAACCTGACACCCTTCCAATGCGACGCCACGCTATGCATCCCACGAATCCAGCACCTCCCGATTTGTTATAGAATTATCTAACATTGCAGGCAACCACCTCAATCAACCCTCAGTTGGTTTAATTCCCCTATGCACCGCCGCGATTCCTCCCATCAAATCCTCCCACCCTCCCTCCTCCTCCATTCCCCCCGGTAGTAGAAACCCCGCCTCCTCAACCATTCCCGCAAACTCTCGTTGACTAGGAAATCTCTCAATACTCTCGACCAAATACTGGTAACTCTCCCTATCCCCCGCGACCAACTGCCCTATCAATGGAATAGCGCCAAAACTCCACCGCTTGTACGCCCCATTCAAGATCGGATTATGCACCTTACTGAACTCCAGACATGCGAACACGCCCCCTGGTTTGAGCACGCGATAAGCCTCACGCAATGCCGCCATCTTGTCCGTGAAATTCCTGATGCCGAACGCGACAGTGTAGAGATCGATACTGTTGGAGTCGATCATGTGTAGATCCTCAGCATTAGCCTCGACCCAGCTCAGTCTCTCACTGCTCGCCCACTCCGTCTGTAAGCTGCGTTTCTTGCCCTCGGCGAGCATAGCGGGGTTTATGTCGGAGACAATAACACGGGATGAGTGGTCGTTGTTGACGGTTGTGGCATGGGATAGGAGGCGGAAAGCGATGTCGCCTGTGCCGCCTGCGATGTCGAGGATTGTTTGGGACGTAGGCTGATTTGGGGAAGGGAATAGAGAGGTATGGATGCCGGGATTGAGGGAGCGGACGAAGTGGTCTTTCCAGAGACGGTGGGTGTAAAGGGACATTAGGTCATTCATTGTATCGTAGGAGGAGGCGACGGAGGAGAAGACTGCGCCAACTGGGGGGGCGATAGGTTAGTCGCATGATGATTGGAAGACTAGGGCAAAGGATCACCTCTAGATTGCTTTTCTGCTGCTGGTACACTCTCGAAGCCGAAGTGGGTGGTTTTGGCATCTTGTCTTGCTTCTTCTCGAGCTAGGCGGAGGGAGCAGGAGAGGCATCTATAGGGCTGCTTTATTGCTAAGAGGCGTCGGGTTAATCGTGCCGATGTTCGCCAGGGTGTCGGAAAAGACATCTCGTGTTTCAATTGAGAAAGAATGTTACTGAGGGCGAAGAGTTGCGATATATTGACTAAACGGGACTAGTAGTAGGTTTTGTCATGCCGACGCAAACCGCGCCGCGTTCTCTTCGCAAATTCCCCAAAGATTAGTACAGAACTGCGACGGCCGTACCTTGACCGAGATGATTGACAGATAGCATTATGTCCGTCCGCTGCTTGAGAGCGACTGCTCTCTATCGCATTGGGACCCGAGTCGCAAAAGCACAGCAGTTTTCTTTTGCACAGCAAAGATGGAGCTCAGTGTCTCAAAGGCCGGGCTCAGACCAGTAAGACCGCGGTCGCATCAGCTATCCTGTTGCTAATCCCCTCTTAGTGTCCATTTCCCAGGTGCCGTAAACAGCAAGTTTACAAGCGAGCTTGCGTTCGAGCACCCCTCCACCCACGCTGCGATGCCTACATATCGGGTCATGGATTCGGATGGCATTATTGTCGATGAGAGCAGAAAACCCTCAGATATTAGCAACGACGAGGTATTGTCTTGGTACAAGAATATGTTGACGGGTACGGCGATCCATCCAGGCAGAACATGTGACGGTGATCAGTAGTGCTGAAGCGACTGTGTCAGCGTAATAGTCAGCATTATGGACCTCATCATGTATGATGCCCAAAGACAAGGCAGACTGAGCTTCTATATGGTACGTATTAGATCGATATCCAGACGATACCTAAGCCGGCTGTAGTCTAACGAGCATTAGGTCTCAGCAGGTGAAGAAGGCATCGCCGTTGGCTCAGCTTCAGCTTTTACACCCGAAGATGTTATCTTCTGCCAATACAGAGAGACTGGTGTATTCAAACAACGCGGCTTTACCCTCTCAGAATTCATGAACCAGCTATTTGCTAATTCGAAGGATCATGGGAAGGGACGTAATATGCCCGTCCATTATGGTAGCAGCAAGCTCAACATCGTCTGATATCCCCTTTTACCTTAGGAAGCTGCTCTACTGACGCGAACCAAAGCATACTATTTCTTCAACGTTGGCAACACAACTCCCCCAAGCCGCCGGCGCAGCCTACGCTCTCAAAATACAAGCTCTCCAAAACCCCAATGTCGGTCCTCGGATTGTAGCCTGCTACTTTGGCGAAGGTGCAGCCAGCGAGGGTGACTTCCATGCCGCCCTTAATATTGCAGCTACACGCTCTTGCCCGGTGGTCTTCATCTGCCGCAACAACGGCTACGCAATCTCCACTCCGACCCTGGAGCAATACCGCGGTGATGGCATCGCTAGCCGAGGTATAGGCTACGGGATTGACACTATCCGGGTAGATGGGAACGACATCTTCGCCGTACGCGAGGTGGCTAAAGAAGCACGGCGGATGGCACTGCAAGATGGCGGCAAACCCATTCTCATTGAAGCGATGAGCTACCGCGTTTCCCACCACAGCACCAGCGATGATAGTTTCGCCTATCGTGCCAAGGTGGAAGTGGAAGATTGGAAACGCCGAGATAATCCAATCACCCGACTACGGAAGTGGATGGAGAACAAAGGGCTGTGGGATGAGGAGAAGGAAAAGGAGGCGAGAAGTCAGATCAGGAGGGATGTGCTGACGGCTTTTGCGCAAGCGGAGAAGGAGAAGAAAGCGCCACTTCGGGACATCTTCACTGACGTCTATGAAGAATTGAGCGAAGAGAGCAAGGCCCAGATGAAGGAGTTGGGGAGGTTACTGGATGAGTATCCTGAGGAGTATGATGTTAGTGAGTTTGAAGGGGGCAGGAAGGGGCTCGACGAATCATAAACATGCTGGACTATGACTGTCGCTCATGCTCTGTGACCAGATATCTCAGGTCGGCCCCAATTTCATGTCACTCTCATTTCACCAGAACTTTGGATCCACGAGTAATGGTCTATCTAAACACATGTCTGTCGATTGGGCAATAGCTTGATTGAATTGCGGATTAGAGACGCCTAAATGCGTCGAAGACACGAAGCTTTGCAAGCAGCTAGCGCTGTTGGAAATGGACAACTACAATCGCTCCATACAAATCGCCGCGGGTTAAGCAGCACTATTATCGTTGATCAAAAACCCTCCCGCGCAAAGCGATGAAGCTGAGATGGTGACACGCCAGATCCTTCGGTGGGCTTCTAACAATTATAGCAGCTATACGCACTCCAGGGCCCATTTGACGGATCTTCACATAGCCATCGTTGCATCGCTGGAGGGGAAGCCTGAGGATACCTGCTGCTCTCAAGGTTCGGTTCGTTCGCGTCGACGAGCATGAGCTGGCTCCTGTCACGCCGCCAAGCATGTCAGCAAAGTCATAAGTTTTAAGTTTTAGATTCGTTGACTGAAGTACTTACACAATAAGTCGGCTCATACCCATATCTCCCTGTGGTTTTGTCTCTCGATGATCTACGTTCGACCTCGTCGAATGAGTCTGCTGCCAACTCCTGGTTGTGGCTTTGGAGGAACAGACACTCTTGTCTGACGAGGCTTTCTGGCTTATTTGTCCCATGCTATATGCTGGCCCAGTCACCATCTCTGTTCTGTAGGTTGTTGTTCTGCGAAAGCTGCAGATTCAATGGGGGAAAAGCTCACGTATAACGCACTTGAATCCGCTGGTGGTTCACGAATTGTTCACGTTGAGCTGCACTCTTTAATTCCTCCAAAATAAGGATGCAGATGGCTTTTATAACCCTGAGACGAAGAACGTTTTGACAACACCATCTTGTTCGCCACGATGGCTATGATGTATCAAAATACCTTGCCACCATCAACACCTGCTCAGCACGTTGTCACACGGCGTCCATTTCCAATGCCACCATGAGAGCTGTAACTCTGTTCCTATCATGCAGGTCTCCATCTTCCAGCCTCCTGGCCAAAGCCATTATTGGTTAAATTGTTGAAGTCAGGACTGGAACTATGTACTCATGTACCTCGGGGCGCTTAACGAACATGACGACTGCAACATCAGCACTTCTGAAAACGCTAGAAAATCTTCAGAATCTCGGCAGCTTGATTAGGCTCCCATTTGTGCATATATTTTCTGTTGTTTCATGTTGCTTCTGCCGCATTCCAGACTGCAAAATCCTTCGCCGCACCGCCACCTCCCTTTTTGGGGGCCATCTTAGCATCAACGCTCGGAGCTGAGCGTCGATTTCAGCGACACTGCCTTACCGTGCTTTATACAATTGGTGAGTGGGATATAGGAAAGCTCGATCGCGCACCTCTGCTGCGTGAAACGCGAGCATTGCGAACATGCGAAACCCCCAACACCTGTGTCGAGGATCAAACTGTGAAGTCAGTGCCGTTTGACGCGTAATCTTTAACACCCACTTAGCAATTCACGCCGTGGGAAGCCTTGAAGCGATCTTCAGGCGGTGAAGATTCCTCCCTATGCTAAGGGTTTGAAGGATGAAGGTGTAGTGAACCAAGTGGCAAGGCTAGTCGTGAATACCATTCAAGCTTTAGATCACTTTCCAAACGTGACATGCGCATGATGGGGCGGTTCAACGTGGGTAGAGAACATTGTCTGCAGGACAACAGAGTGAAACGGGCAAACCCTGAGCTTGTGTCTTGAAGAAGTTGGCAGCCTTTACCTCACATGGCAGTTGCTCCACCACCACCGCCTCTGAGCAGGAAATCCGTGACAGTGCTGAGATCTCCAAGTCAGTACTAGCGTATTTCGAGTGTTTGGGTGTCGCGGCTCGTAGGATTTGGCTCGAAAAAGAAAAATATCAAGACAGGGAAATGTAGATATGAGTCTTCTTTTAGATCAAACCCTTCACAGAGATCATGAACTGTACAAAGCACAGCGCATTTGTAGTTCAGATGGATAGTATAAGATGGATAGTGGCCACTCCGGGGTATAGAAAACATGTAAAGGAGCGCCATTCGCTGTGCATATTGTGATCAAGATAATGGCCAGTCTTACCGAGCGAGACCCTAGTATAAATCTTGTGTTCATCATATCGAACATGACCGCAAAACTTCACTTGATCTTCTTCGCCTTCATCTTGATAGTCTCCCCATTAACGAATATGCCCTTGCCCTTATATGGCTCCGGGACCCTCCACTTTCTTATCTTCGCTGCGAACTGATTCACTACTTCCTTCTCGATCCCCTCCAACAATATTCGTGTAGGCTGCGGTGTACTAGCCTTCATACCAACAGGAAGGCCAAGCTCAATAGGATGCGTATAGCCGACCTTCAGAGAAACAAACTTCTGCCCGGGATACTCTGGCTGAACGGTAACGGCTGACGGCTCGACTGTGGCTCGGTATCCTACCCCCACCAGTCGAAGAATTGCAGTATGGCCTTCTGATACTCCAAGTATGTGATTGTTTAGGTATGCGCGGGTGGTCCCTGACAGGTGCATGTCAGTATTTTCGACCAAATTTGCGAGAGTGGGAGGAGAAGCGGACATACCCCACATCTCGCGCTGCTTGCGCTCTTCCCTATCAAGTATGTTTAGGGTAGCTTTCCTAGTCTCTTTATCGTGGTCCAGACTCATGTACGGGGGAATCTGTACAGTCATCTTCCCTGAGCTTAAAGTCAGCGAGAAAACTTTTCGGCATGTTTGATCAAAGGTACCTAAGGGACCCTTAACTTCAACTATCTTTGGTTGCTCCGTCAAAGCAACACTCTTATTCTTCTGTACAGGAGGATCAAGGATCTGAAGGTCGACATTGGGTGGCAGTGACAATGGCTCACTACCTATTCGAGATCTGCATTTCGATGTGCTGGAGAAGGATTTGGATGTGCGCGGTGAAGAAAAGGCTGGGAGCAGAAAATCAGGTAGAATTACCGCAGCCCTTCGATGGGCCGCGAGCAATTGATTGAATCTTATAGTCATGGTTAATGGATTTCTTGACCATGCTTGACCCAGAGCAGAGGAACGAAGTCGGCCAGCAGCCGCGGCCGCGCTAATGGCACGTGACTAGGCGCCATTATCGCGACTTCCTTCTCGAGTCCGCACAAGTATAAAACCAAATTCCACCCTGGTGGACGAAACATGCTAATATCTTGTTCGATGTGGACTACCGAGTTGCTCGTGCTCTGAGCGCTTGTCGTTTGCCACCTGCAACGAGAGCCGCGTTCACTTCGAAGAAGTTGGACTCCTTCACTGTAGAGTGAATACCTCTCCACACTTACATTGAATTCGAGACTCGGTTCAGCCCGCAGGAAGCGGGTACAAGTATCTTCACCGCTTTGGTTCCATACATATTCACCGCTCGTCATTCCTTTTAACTCTTCTTACCGAGTCTTCGCAACTTGCACCCTCCCACCTACTGGGACATCGTACACTGCAATGGCTTCGAATTTGAGGGCTAGTTGCCGATTGGCAATTGCTGTTTATCTTCTGCTTTGTGTTCCTAGATCGATTGCTTTCAAGTTCTACAGCTCCGGGGGTAATGGTAAGCGCAAAGCCAAATGAATTGAACATAAGGCCAAGAAGGGCTTGGATAGGGTTGCTGATGGCTTCAGCAGATATCTCAAGGACTGGTGACCAACGACAAGATAAAGCCGACCTCACAGCACTTGTAAGACCCATACCGAATGACCAGTCGGGAATATATTCCCATGCACTGCAACTCCTGTCGGCAATGCAAGGGTCACCTTCGTGCAATCGCGTTGCGGCGTCAACGCTCTTAGATTCCTGCCACTCCATAGATGGGTCCATGAAAGATGCCGAAATATCATTCGAGGATGCAAGATCAATTTATGCGGCACAGCTAGCCATGTGTGAGATCGTAAGTGCCGAATCATCCATACCTTATTCTTGTCAATGGTTGGTTCCGGTGCTCGATTCGAAGGCACATAAACCTGTATCGCAGAAGAGCATCCGCAAAGGCCAATTGAGCCAATGTCTACAAACCTTGGAGTCAAGACCACAGTGGTGGACGAGCTATAGCAATAGCAGACAAAATGCGGTGGTGATGTGTCAGGCTGCTCGTGTTGATATTGAGAAAGGCATGTGTTGAACGTTTGCAATTGGATAATGAGTTAACTTGGTTCAGATGAGCTCATCAAACTTCATAAATCAATGGTCGACACAAATGCAGAGGCGAACTCAGCACTGGCGAGAGCCACAAGCCAAGCAAATGCTGCCCTACTTCAGTTGCATGACGAGTTTGCATTAGCCAAAAATACATTTCAGGAGCAGCTAATGCAAGACCTCGATGCTTCCACAGCAAAGTCGCAATCATTCATTGAGAGATTGGTGAGGAGCATGGACGCTGCAGTGCAAACAGCAATGAGCAATCTGGCTTCGGTGACGAGAGAGGTCGAGGCCGATACGGCTCGTTTGAGCGATGTATGTGTCTTCGACGTTACTCAAGTTCTAAGTCCGTACTAAATATTTGCAAGAATGTCCGCAAGGCCAATGTCGATTCGGTTGACCTCCAGAAGAATGTGGGTAAGGTCTTTCAGCAGGTTGTTGAGGGCAGCGGAGAACTTGCAGCGTTTCAGACACAGCACGCAGACCACTCCCGGGAGATGGCGAGAGAACTGCAGGGTTCATTGCAAAATATGAGAGATCAGGAGATCAATTCTATGCTCAGCTTGTTTCACGGCATACACAGCCAATTGGTACGAGATACATCTACATTCTTGTTGTACAAACACTGACCACGACCAGCAAAGTTCAAATGATTTGGTTTCTTCCCTGCATACAAGACAGAATGCTTTGGATCAGGTATCTACTCCAATGTCGCGGCGAGTCCGTGTTGTGCTGACTCTGGTACAGCGCTTGATCAGTCTTGACAATTCATTTGCTAGCTTTGAATCAAAAGCGGAGTCCTTCCACGCTGCTCAGACTCGCCACGCGGAGATGCAGGCGCGCCTCCACAACGAGATGCAAATTGACATGTACATTACCCGGGGATTACTAGACAACATCACTTCTAGTGCAACAACTCTTCACACCACCATCCAGACCTCTAGTGCCTTGATCGGTCAACTGGCTTCTTTTATTGGCAATTTGCGCGGTGCCACTGGATGGATTCCGACCGTTCTCTGCGTATCCGTGTTATTCTTCGTTCTTTGCATGTTCCATCTCAAATTCGCTCTCCGCGCTGCAGGGTTAATCGGTCAGCCTTCCCTTGAAGGAAAAATGTGGTCTCTGCTGACGAGCCACGCAGTATCCACAATCATTCTGAAGGCTTACGGTGTCTTTGATGTTCTACTTTCGATTACCTCTGCCGAAGACGCTCTCTCTATTGTTTTGCCATTTAGCACGCACCTTTTACCGCTCCTGGCAGCAGCCTCTGTACTCGCCATAGTTTTAGCGATCGCTGCTTTGCGTCACTCCACCAACATCATCGATCTCCTCCGGCCCCGCCAGCTCGATATCACATCAAATTGGCCAAGCCTAGACATGGAGAAATCCAACCACGCACACTGTGCATATGGTGTATAGACTTTTGTCGAGATCCCAACGCTGGCACCCAAAAACACATGACTACACAGTAAATCTAGATATCAGCATTCTAGAGAATTGGGCTGTGAGAGACCTTTGCATTGCACAACGTATCGGTCTGGATTCGACGTACAGGCGGGCCACACACGACTTGTCAACGTCCGTCCAGCATTCATACCACCTCTGTTCCTTCGCATACTTCTGCTTCCAGGTATCTACCAATTACAGCATTTGATTGCATTTCGCAGCAGCTTTTCTTTGCATTTTACGACTGGGGAGCATGGCTTTTGGCTTATCCTCCATTATGCGAACAATCTCTTACGTTTTATGAGGATGGGATAAACAGGCGCATCTTTATTGGCTTCAGGATGGTGGGGATACCTATTTACTTGACTGAACTTGCTACTTGATAGCATCTTAACGAGCAAATTCAATACTTCTCGCACTCAATATTAATGACCAGTGCCTTGTCTTTGGAGCTTCTTATCTCTGTCTGAAATTCCGAGAAAGTCTTCTCTTTGTGGACATAAATTCTATCAACTCCATATAATAGGCAGGTATATCTCTCTAACTGTATCTCTCTAACCGGGAGAACAATTTCAAATTGCACAACAGACATCGCTTTCGTTTCGATATTTTTACATCTTTGCTCTTTCAGGGCTCAATATGCGCTATAGTACAGTGTCAAGTTTAATGAAGCTGAGTATCCGTCCGCAACAATTGCGATCCCATCGAAGATTGTGTTGACTAGCTCCTTAGCGCCTCAATGTCATCAACCTCAAACACTATCAGCTTCTCAACTTTCATCAAGCGGGCAGAGAATAACATACCTCCTTCACAGCTTCTGTAGTCAGCACAAACGGATGTTCCTCCTGCACACAGACGCTATCCTCAATGCGAATGCCCATACCGCGAAAATGAGTCGGGTATGCATCTGTATTGGGGACGTAGATGCCACTGTATATGTTCTTTCAGCAATGTGCTCAAGCGATTTTGTCGGATGCAAGACTCACGGCTCAACAGTAACGCATTGTCGGGCTTGTAGCAGAGTTTTGCGAGACTGACCAGGGGTATCGTGGACATCTAAGCCAATGTAATGGCTTAGGTGATGGGGAAAGAGCGTTTCAATTCCCTAGAAATGGAGTCAAATGTCAGAAAGTGGTCGTCGTACCATGTCAGGGTAGAGCGATACGGACCTTCCCAGACATGTCGAACCCGAGCTGACCAAGCTGATCTTTCAAGTGGCTTTCTGCAATCTCGTGAAGCCCGTCGAGCGACAAGGATGCATTGGCGCGGCACAAGGAGACGCAGTGGCGCTGGGTGTTCAGGACGGCGGTGTATAGATCTCTCTGGGCTGCTGTAAACTTGCCCCATACTGGCCAGGTGCGAGTGATGTCTGTGATATAACCGCCGTATTCCTAAACAAAGATTAAAGATGCATCGGTTCCATTGGGAGACGAACCTACTCCGCCAGCGTCTACAAGCACGAGCTCGTCGTCCCTGTGCAAATTCAGCCTAAAGGAAATGTCATGGAGATGACGAGTCCTACTTCAAGAGATGATCATTCTGCGTGTAATGGATTATGCTGCCGTTCTGTTGGCGTCAATGCCATGTTCACAATCCATGCAAGTGCGGATCTTACCTGTCCACCAGCAACCACAGGTATGTAGGCAGATCCATCACAAGTATTAGTTCTAAATTTGTACTCCATATATGCGGCTAGGTCCTTCTCCTTCGTCCAAGCTTGCCGCATAGCATCCGTAAAGGCTCTACCCGAAGCCTGACCAGCTTTCCGCATGTTTGCAATCTCGGCATCGCTCTTGAGATTGCGAATTTCGTTTATGATATCCTTCAGAGGTAGTACAGCGGTCGACTGAAGAACCTTGGAAAGGCTTTCAGCGTTAGGAGAGCGATCTTGTAGGAAGCGGGAGAAAAAGGATTTGGTCTTGGCCTCGAACGGGAAGTCGGTGTACACTTTAGATGCTGAGGAGACAATTGGTGAGAGGAGACTCGAGATTTGGTTGATATCTCCGGTCTACCTCAATCCTCAGCTGGAAATTCCGATTTCGAAATGCGTAGAGCATACCTCATCTGCGTTGAAGACATCCAAAGCTGCTTGTGTTCCTGACCTCACCCCATCCCATTGTTCCGCTTTTGCGTCCTTCGGCCGGACGAACAGATGAAATACATGGTCATCATCGGCCACACCCTTCCCTAATCGCTATGAATAACCTGCCAGCCCTTAGGAGCTCCGCAGACGACCTACCTATCACAGCGACTGCTTCTGGTTCATTGAACCCTAAACTTCTTCAGCATATGCATACTAACGACAACTACTGCCTTACCCGTCAGGTAGAAGAAGTTTGAGTCTTGGTGGAACTCATAAAAGACTGCGCCAGATCTGTATTTGACTTCTGAAGCAGCTAGGAGAGCAAAACTATTTTTGGGAAGTTTGGCTGCAAGATTAGAGCGGCGCTGAGCATACTCGAGGGCTGTAATGCCAGGCGTGACTGCAAGGCGAGGACTATCAGCGAGACCTTTGCAAAGTTCGAAGGCGACCAACTTACGTTCACCAGCTTCAAGTAAATGGGGGTGGGTCTCATGAACTGGTTGACCGAATCGCAACTCGCCGGCGGAAACAGATGCGTATGATCGATTGTACTCCGTAAAACCACTTCTGTGTGCTTGCCTAGCAATTGATGCTGAAGTTCGTGTTACCGGCCTTATACACTTATTCAGGGAGCGGACACATGATTGCATGCTTGAGTGTATCTGCGTGAAGGCGCTCTCGGCGTTGAGCGATGGAACGGAGACGGTGCTCTTCCGCGCATATCGTCACTCGCCTGCCCTGCCTTAGACACGTACCACCCAACACGTTGTGGCCTATATAAGGCAGGCGAGGCTGCAATGCTGTTTAAGAGGCATGAGCTTCTCTGGAAGCACCATTGCATCCTTAAGACGCCTTAGCATCAACCGATTCGTTTCTACGAGTATGTCTCCTCCCATAAGCCAGAGTGACCTCGAGTCTTTTTCGAAGCACCTGAGGAACTCTGAGCGAATCTTGGCTCTGTGTGGCGCAGGACTTTCAGCGGCATCAGGATTGCCTACTTTTCGA
The DNA here is from genome assembly GCA_018257855.2 of Cladonia borealis. NCBI lineage: Eukaryota > Fungi > Ascomycota > Lecanoromycetes > Lecanorales > Cladoniaceae > Cladonia > Cladonia borealis. Next base: position 1,571,641 of record JAFEKC020000004.1, read on the forward strand.
GGTGTAGGTGGGTTATGGAGAAGCCACGAGGCACAGCGTTTGGCTACACCCCAAGCATTTGCCAATGATCCAGGCTTGGTCTGGCAGTTCTACAGCTATAGACGGCATATGGCATTGCAAGCACAACCAAATCCAGGCCATTTCGCACTTGCAGAACTAGCCCGTCGCAAGAAAGACTTCCTTACCCTTAGTCAGAATGTTGATGGTGAACCCATGCCCGCTCCAGAATGTCGGGCCTAGAAGACTGACACCAATACAGGTCTCCATCAACGAGCACGCCACCCTTCATCTCAGCTCCATCTTCTCCACGGCTCTTTATTTGACGTCAGATGCACGGCCTTCTACTGCAACTATTCTGAGCAAAATTTTACGGACCCGATAACACCAGCACTGGCAATTCCCAAGGAAGTGACTCAACCAGCTCCACTAGGAACTGCCGAGTCAGGAGCAGAAGCTACAAATTCACTAAGCAGTGCAATGCAAAGTGCATTGGCAGCGAAAGAACTTGATATAGCAGATGATCGAATCGAGATCCCTGAGCTGGATATCAAGGACCTTCCTCAATGCCCTAAATGCGGCAATGGTTTGCTGCGGCCAGGTGTTGTTTGGTTCAATGAACTGCTGCCGCGTCAGACAATTGATGCTATCAGCAAATGGATTGACAGCTCGAAGAAGATAGATTTGATTCTCGTTATTGGGACTAGCGCGCGGGTTACTCCAGCAGCTGATTATGTTGAAGAGGCCAAGGAGAAGGGAGCAAGGGTCGCCGTGATCAATATGGACCGAGCGGACACTCCCGGGGGAATATACGGGTTGGAGAAAGAAGATTGGTTCTTCGAAGGCGATGCTGCTGTTATTTTACCCGAGATCTTCCAGGGTGAAATCGGAGACATCTCTGATAGGATACGTCAGGGGTAATTGAGGAATCAAGTCTAGATACTTGGAGTATGTAGTGTTAATCACGCTTACCGCTATGGCGTGCACTCCATCAATAGTGCCGCTGGAACGGCAGTAAACCATGGAACATAATCCGACGGGTTTTGTTCTCCATTTGTCCATGAGAGCGATTATCCAATGGCATCCTACGGATTTACATAAGGGCAAAGTCCTTCGTAGCGAAAAGGCGGGGTTAAGTAGTACCGACATACGTCAAAGCCGCAGTCGAGGATCTCAAAAGGACATTTGCGGGTACATGGTCAGGCAATTTTTGAAGCGCTCAGGCTTCGATATTCTGAAACCCAGCTTCCGCAGACAACAAATACAAGATCCAGAACATAATACTTGGGGAATTGGAGAACGATCCACCCAACTAGTCCTTGTCCGTGACACATCAGCCGCCTCGCTCAGCCTTTGGTATTAGGGTACGTGAAGCCGCCTTGTGACCGCCTTCCCGACTTTTGCCGATGGCCCGCAAGGCTTACCTTTACATTCAGGAGAACATAGTACTACATAATAATGGCCATGCCCGCTAAAGATCAGGAACAAACTTCACAATCTCCACTCTCCTCCGATTTTACCATTCAGCAGAAGCAAAAACAACACGGCAACAACTACCACTCCAGCTCGCTCAGCATGATGAATACTGCAACTGTCAACAAAACAAACTTGCATCCTGGTGGTGTAGAGTATGCCCAACATCTGCTATCTTTCAATGATTCCCGTCATTGCTAATTGTTCTTCTACCTAGGCCCAAACAAGAGCACACCGAGATCGAGGAAGAACTACATGAAATAGCACACATTGACTATAACCGTGTTTCAATTGTGAGCCCCTATCCCATTTGGACATGAAGAATCACTGTTAAGACGCCAAAGATCGCCAATCCTTCAGTGCCAGCATTATACGAGGATGCCTTAGTCTATGAATCGGGCTCAGCAATCACATCGAGCGGAGCACTGACCGCATACTCTGGAGCGAAGACCGGTCGTTCACCACTGGACAAGCGTATCGTGAAGGAAGAGGGCTCTGAAAAAGACATCTGGTGGGGCCCTGTGAACAAGCCCATGTCCCCCCAGGTCAGTTCCAGGCCTTCTTGTCTTATGCTGCGAGTAGTGTTTGAATTTGCTTGAGAACGTCACCAATCATACCCACCGGGATCCAGATGCGGTTCTTTGCGTCTGCCTCGGCAACACCCCGCATTGAGCCCCACTTTATCTTATCTATTGTCACGTGAGCGTGTCCTTTCTCTAACAATCATTGATAGGTATGGAAAATTAACAGAGAGCGTGCCGTTGACTACCTAAACACACGGAACCGTATATATGTCATCGATGGCTTTGCTGGCTGGGATGAGCGATACAGGATCCGCGTGCGCATTGTCTGCGCTCGAGCCTACCATGCCTTGTTCATGCGCAACATGCTCATCCGACCTTCAAGAGAAGAGCTGGCCAAGTTTCACCCGGATTACACTGTCTACAACGCCGGCTCGTTCCCAGCTAATCGATACACCACTGGTATGAGTTCATCTACCTCGGTTGCCATCAATTTTGCGGACAAAGAGATGGTCATACTGGGGACGGAATATGCTGGTGAAATGAAAAAGGGTATCTTTACTGTCCTCTTCTACGAGATGCCAGTGAAGCATAACGTCTTGACTTTACACTCCTCAGCCAATCAAGGCAAGAACGGTGATGTCACAGTATTCTTTGGACTTTCAGGAACCGGGAAGACCACCTTGTCAGCGGATCACAACCGTGCTCTGATTGGCGATGATGAGCATTGCTGGAGTGACAAAGGAGTCTTCAACATTGAAGGCGGCTGTTACGCTAAATGTATCAATCTCTCCGCTGAGAAGGAGCCGGATATCTATAACGCCATTAGGTTTGGCTCAATCCTCGAAAATGTAGTCTTCGACCCGGAAACCCGGGTGGTGGACTATGATGATGCGACACTTACTGAGAATACCCGTTGTGCGTACCCCATTGAATATATTGAGAATACGAAGATCCCTTGCTTATCCGACAACCACCCCTCGAACATCATCCTTCTTACATGTGATGCTCGCGGCGTTTTGCCCCCAATATCGAAACTCAACAGCGAGCAGACGATGTTCCACTTCATATCTGGATACACTTCGAAAATGGCTGGCACCGAGGACGGTGTCACTGAGCCTCAGGCTACGTTCTCCTCGTGCTTCGCTCAGCCATTCTTGGCTCTACACCCTATGCGGTACGCAAAGATGTTGGCTGATAAGATCAAGCACCACAATGCTAACGCGTGGTTGCTAAACACTGGTTGGGTTGGTGCTGGTGCTACAACTGGTGGCAAACGGTGCCCGTATGATCGAACTGCCCTAACATGTGACGGATTATGCTTACTATATACAGATTGAAATACACAAGGGCAATCCTCGACTCTATCCATTCGGGCGAGCTGGCGAAAGTTGAGTACGAGGTCTATGAGACTTTCAACCTCTCCGTACCAAAAACTTGCACCGGAGTACCTGACGAGCTACTAAACCCTGCCAAATCCTGGCATGGGCAGACGGACTTCAAAGAAGAAGTGACGAAGCTTGGCAAGCTCTTCGTAGACAACTTCAAGCGATTTGAAGATGAGGCGACGCCCGAAGTTATCAAAGCTGGCCCTGCTGTTTGAGGTCTACCTCGTAGGAGTGTAAGCAAAAGATTGAACAGGCCTCAAGAGGTCGGCAGAGTAATATTGCCGCAAGGCATATCATGAAATGTAAATCACCATGTAGTTAGCATATACAATGAGTATCCGGATGTGACCAATGCTATTATTTTTCTTTTGTTCCGAACCACAATGTACAATGTTGTGTAATGACATATGCACTTGCTTACTCATCACCTGGTACTATTCTGTGTTGCTGGTTGCTGACCACTGCCATGCCATTTGGAGAGGACTGTCCTCATTTTAAGCTACAGTCTGCAATTTGAAAGCCACCAACACGCAAACATCACCTTGAAACCGACAGAATTCGTAGATCGAACAGCAAGTGCGTTTGCTACTATTCATCGTTCAGACGTATGGCTGGGATATGCTCTGACCCAGGCAACCCCTGAGGGGACCAAAAATCCCAGGTTGAATACTAGCTTCGATACCATCTTAGGGAACTGCGAATGTGTCAGGCTGTGGCGCTTTCAGTCACAAAATGGATTGCAAATCCTTCTATTGACTACCTGCTCGATTCCTATAGCGTATCTGGCGTTACTTATACTGGTAATCGCCGCTACCCTAGGCAGGACGTTTAGACATCAACATGGACTCGGAGTGGCAAGAGGTAAGGCGCCAGAGTTCCATCCCAAAGGCATAGACTCGTTTGTCCTTCGCGTCATGTGACTATAAGAACGTCACTTGCACAAACAATACCCATTGATCTACGAAACCTACTCACCCACGAATATAAGGTACAACAAATCCAGCTGCCGTTGACCCAAGATAACCAATTTGGGCCAATCCCTAATATAGCTACCATTGCTTTTGATACGCAACAAGAACTTCTGTGGGTCGGAGATATCCATGTAAGTCTTTGAGATCCACTACTTCCACTATTCTTAATTCGACCACCTGACCTTCTCCATAGGGACGCATCACCTCTTACCGATGGCCAATCGAAAGGCAACTACTGCGATATACAGCATTGAATGCTCACACGGAAGATGAAGGTCCGGTTCAGCAATTCCTTTTCAACGAGAAAGGAGTCATATCCGTCGCCGCAAAGAGCGTACATTTCATGATACGAAGAGCGCTGACCCAATGGCATTTGGAGTCTGTGCATCTATGCCGTATCCTTATCACGGCTGACACAGAAGCAGGGACAAAGATATGATCGATCTATCTTGTATGAGCTTTCTGGGCAAAGAAAGCTCACACCAGATCCTAGTGGGCGGCCGTCAAAAAGTCATGTTCAAGATCGATGTAGACGAAGGCTCCATCCTCGAGAAGGTACCTGCGAATTCGGATTACATAATGATGAAACACTCAAGGCTCTATATTTGCGCAGCAACTAATACAGGCAGCATTGACTTTTTACACCCAGTAACTCTCCAGGTGGTAAAGACATGGAGTGCTCACAGCTCTAAGATCAGCAGCATGGATGCCAAGAACGATTTTCTTGTGACTTGTGGGTGGTCCACCAGACCACATGGCAATCCGAGTCTCGATACAATTGCAAAAGTGTACGATCTCAAGAAGTTGGAGCAAGCAGCTCCTATATCCTTTCCCGCAGGCGCAGCGTTTGTACAAATACATCCAAAGCTGTCCACTACGACGGTTGTTGCCTCACAGAATGGGCAGATTCATGTTGCGGATATCCACAACACTGATCACGTCAAAGTACTGCACATGACCCTAGCCCACTTCATGAGTTTAATGATTATGTCTCCTTCTGGCAAGGTATGGGCCATTGCAGACCAAGACAATACCATACATTTGTGGGGTTCACCCCATGACTTGCAATTCTGTGAGATTTCCAAGCCTCCTGAGCTCGCCGACCCTAGCATGCCTTCTCTTCATATGGCTGTAGATGCTGATATGTAAGTCAATTCCATCTTGTTGGGAGGGTCATGCTAAGTCTGGACTCGCATACGTAGGCCATTGAGCACGATTGGTATGCCTTACTATTACGAGAGCTTATTCTCAAATTGGGGTTATGATCGAGAACTGAAGGTTCAAAAGCCGCCTGCTGCAATTGATCCGGACATTTTCAAACAATTGCGCCTCGACCCTACAGGCAGTGGACGTGCACAATGGGTGACAAACCCTCGTAAGGTGCGAAGGAACCAAGTCGACTTGAATGAATCACATCTCGTCAACGGATCGTCTACTTCGAAGAACCGTATTAGCGACACCACAAACAGGCTCGCCAATGTTGCATTGTCAGCTACAAAGGAAGTAGTGCCACAGCTATACCAGTACGCTCGAATGAATTACGACCATAAACACGGCGTAAAAGGATTTGACTTCGAGTGAGCCGTAATATAAGCCATGCTGAAACAACCGCTCATTTTGTGTACAGACATTATAACAAGACAGCCCATTCTGGGCTAGAAAACGACATCATAAATTGTTACCTGAACCCACTTATACAAGTCCTGAGATTCACTGTGCTCGTTAGGAACCTGGCATTGCATCATGTTGCCGGAAGTTGCCTCTCCGAAGGGTGCTTACTGTGTGAACTGGGTTTTTTGTTTGATATGTTGGAAAAGGCTGGTGGCACCGCCTGCCGGGCTATGAACTTCCTGAAAGCTTTCAGTAGCCGACCTGAGGGTACGCACTCTACGTGAACGAATTTGGCAGGACGCTCATTGTTCGTTTCTAGCTGTGAAATTAGGCATTCTTGAAGAATCCTCGCCGCGCAATAAGTCAGACGCAAGACTCTCAACTGCCAATCGTTTTATTCTTGAGCAGATTTGCAATGACTTCCGCAGAGTCCTCCAGTACGATTTTTCGCTTGATCAGGTACGCTGCATAATCCGACATCTCCATGTTTATCACTCACTGATGCCAGACACTCAAAACGAATGGGCTCCAAGGATATCAATGCTTGAACTGTGGCTTCGAAACCCATCGCAATGAGTTTTCTCTCGTTATCAATCTAATGTACCCAGACTCGGTAAGCTTCTCTCAAAGCCTTTAGGCTAAAGACCAATATTGAGTGGGATCAGAATCTATTCAATCGACCTCGCAATCATGTTCCTAAGTTTTCAGAAACCCTTGGCTTAGGCTTCCAGGGCGAACAAAGGTCTAGAGGTTGGTGCCTGGGCTGCAAGAAATATGCCTCCATGGAATCACAGAGGAATGTTGTCAGAGTCTCAGACGTTCTCATTATCAATGCTGGTTTGGAAAAGAGTCCGAAAAGTCGACAACTATGGACCAATCCTGGATGGCTGCCGCATGAGATAGGTATCACCGTTGAAGGGAATCATATAATGTGCATAGAGGGTCAGCAATTGCAACCGTTCAGGAACTATCGGTCAACCACCTTATACGAACTTGTGGGGTTGGTGGCGGAAATATCGGGTACAGAAACACAAAGTTCACATCTTGTTTCTTTTATTGACGGTATGTACGCTTGTGCTCTATTCTCAACTACATTTTCGAAGACTTTATATAGTTGCAGGGTCAAACCGGGAACCTCAGACTGAAAGCCAGTGGCATCTCTTCAACGACTTCGTAGTCGCGCCAGTCGATCAACGAGAAGCGCTCGACTTCGCACCCCATTGGAAGACTCCAGTCGTCCTGATTTATCAAGTCTCACACGCCAGAAATAGCATCGATGATTCCTGGAAGAAGGCAATCGACATTAATCCACTATACTACGACGGCTCTATGAAGTAAGCCGCCTAACGAATCTTCCAATCACATACTGACAACACCAGCCATCTCGGCAACCCCCACACCCTCACCCCAAATGAAGAATATATACTGCCAGGCACCCACGTAGCCATCGACGCCGAGTTCGTCGTCCTCCAACGCAAAGAAATCGAAATCTCCTACTCCCAAACCGAACACATCATCCGCCCCCCTCGCTCCGCTATCGGTCGTCTCTCCGTCCTCCGTGGCGGCAGCGGCCCTACCTCTGGCCTCCCCTTCATAGACGACTATATTATTGTCACCGAACCCATCATCGACTACGTAACCCAATACTCCGGCCTCTCAGAAGGTGATCTCAACCCCACCACTAGCCGCCACGCGCCCATTCATTTGAAAGTCGCGTATAAGAAACTCTGGCTTCTTCTCAACCTCGGCGCCATATTCATTGGTCACGGCCTTTATAATGATTTTAGAAACTGTAACATCCATGTGCCGGACGAGCAATACATCGATACTAGCAAATTGTTCCAAAAGGGCGAATATACTCTGCGTCTCTCCTTCCTCGCTAATCACTTCCTGAAAGAGGACATCCAAGTCGGTAATCACGACAGTATCGAAGACGCACGCTCGGCGCTGCAATTATATAGGAAGGCGCAAGAATTCATAGCGAAGGGGACGCTGGAGCAGGAGGTTGATGGCGCGCATGAGGAGTGGAGAAAACGGTTGGCGTTTCAGCGGTTGGAGGAGCCGAGGAGGGACATTGGGGCTGGCGAGTTGTTGGGAGGGCGAATGACGCCGGAGGGGGGGGGGAGAAGGGGCGTAGGGAGTAGGCCTGAGACGCCTGTTAGGAGGGGGAGAGGGAGGGAAGAGGGAAGTGGACTTTTCGAGAGTCCGTTGAGAGGAGGTGGGGATGGTGGATGAGAGGGTCGGGAATAGTTGAGAAATACTTGTGGACGCGCGCCCGTTTAGGGGAGAGAGATGGTTGGGAACTGATGGAGCAGGTAGAGGTATTCTTTCAAACAGCGTACTCGTCATTGCTTTTCAACCGAAATCCTCCATTATGTCTTATTCGGACGTTGGTAAATGGAAGTCCTGTTTTGCTATAGCTGAAAACCTCAATATAGAGATTGTGTGCCTCTAATAGGAGGCATGGACGGACTGAAGTCGAAGCCAGTGCCGTAGGAAAGAAGTTTGGATGATGGTCCAAGTATTACTAATCTAAATAACGGAAGCGAAAACATCATGAGTCTCTCTAGGGAGCTGGGAATTCTTGATAGGCTTGCGGATACCTAAGAGGGGTTGGGGATGGTGGAGGTTAGGGGGGCCGTCCCAGGGGGCTGGTATTTTGAAACACGATAAGGCTACGATGAACAGGGGGGACTTTTGTCACGCATTGTTTACCACCCACTCTTTTGATCATCAGTGCACCCATGCTGATAATTCAAGACTTGAGCTGTTGATTTAATGACCTGGATCATACCCCGTTCAACCAACAGCGCAATGCTACAATAGGAGCCCTGCACTCGAGGCCAGTCCACCATGGCCGGTGTAGGGGAGGCATCAGCCATCGTCAATCTCATAGCGATCGCGCCCCAGCTCTCAAAAGCCGTCATCCAGGCTGCTAGCAACTACAACCAAGCAAAACCCCAGATTGAATCCTTCGGACGCGAAGTCTGCATGCTGGGAGAGATTCTGGGACAGCTGCGCGACGTGCTTTTTCCAGACAATAACAAAAGCAACCTTGAGCCGGGCGTGAAGTCTCTCTTGAGCCAGATACTTGATGAGTGCAGTGGCATGTTCTCTCAGTTGAATGGATTCAGTGATAGGTTACATGCCAAACCGAATGCCCTCCAGGGTGTCAGTCGCCGTGGAAAGATGCAGTGGGTGTTAGGCGACAAGACGGAGCTGGAATACCTTCGAGCGAGGGTGGATAGTATGAAGATCAACATTCTATTGATGATGACGTTACAGTCTGTACATAACCATAAGAGGTAACCCCATTATCTATCCATTACACTGTCTTCGGTACCGCTGACCGATGTCACACATATTACAGCTCAGATGCAAAAACAGAACAGAATACCAAAGGTATCATGGAACTATCTCAGAAAAATGAAGCCTGCATCAAAAGACTACAGATGCTTGAGAACGAAGGTGCTTATGTGGAAGAACATAGCCGTGGAAAGATAAGCAGCAGCATGTCCGTGATGAGCGCTGAAACTGTTGGAACGGCTGGCTCAATTCAATCAAATTGCACCTGGAACTCCATTTTCGGGGCTTATGGCTGGAAACTTGAGAAAGATGAGGAACCACCAACCGATAATGCCAAATTTGTTCTTCGGCCGGTCAAGGAGCAGGAGCTCTGTGGGATAGGTGGGCATGCATTGCTACAAGTCTGTGACTCCAAGGTGGAAGATGGTCAGCTGGAGAAGTTGGATCTTGTCCCATCGATCTTGGACGGAAATACAAAGGTCCCAGCGTGGCTTGCCCAGGATTCGCTGCCCGCTTTCTTCACCTCACGCCTGAGACATCGTTCAGACGAAGAAACTGAGAAAGCTGATGCTCTAATTACTCTCGTGGAGGAACGAGAGGAAGAAAGATGAGATGGAGGAGACCGAAACCGTGACATGAAAGCTCAGTCATGACACATTTTTCCAATCTTGTCTCGCAACCAATACTTTATAAAAGTCGAGGTCCCTTCAAATCGTCGGGGATCCAGCATGTCAGGGCCCGGCATCAACATCCTCCTCATCTCCTTTCCCGGGCTCACTTCCCTACCACCCACATACCCATATCCTCGAACATATCCCCGCCGCTCCGTCGAGGCGTCTAATTCATTCCAAGCCTATTCATACCGCGAATGAGACATTGGATATAACTGACATATGAGGAATAGCTGGCGCCGATATTGGAAAAGCTACTTCACGCTCTTCTACCTAGGATGTGAGATATCTGTATCCTGATCATATTCAACTATGACATGGACCTGGCAGAATACAATGTCATCTTAGTATGACAAGAAATTTCTTTGGGCTTGCCAAGCATGCTGTCCCGGTAGCATGTGGATGCGATAGCCATGCGACACCAAGCCGCTCTTCGGATTACGGATATTCACATTGGACTAGAGTATGGGGCCCGAAAGCGGGTAGCCGCGGTTGGCTTGTGGGGAGCGGGAGGATTGGACGAGTCTTTACCAGAAAAAGCGAAATACACAAAGCGACATCTACCATATATATGACCTGCAGCTCCGGTCTTTGAAATGCGTGGAACTGCGCCCTGGGACTGGAGTTGCAATCTCACCACCTTACGTGCACGTCTTCATCTCTAGGAAGGGTAAGCTTGCGATGCAAGAAGACCTCTTACTCATACACCTGCTTTACCTAGTCAAACTCAGTCAGCTCCCGCTCCGAAGGTGACAAGTCGTGCCGAAGTCACGCGACACGAAAATGATGACGGGGTGGCACTGGGAGGCTGGATGGGGAGAGGAGTGGAAAAAAACGAGATGAGAGGAAGCGGCGGCTGGTGGCGGCGAGCTTGTGCGGAGGATTGCCGCTGTGGCTTTGTGGGGATTCATTGAAGGCTTGAAGGCTTCAAACGGTGGGCCGGATCCTAGATTCGGCACGAAAATCGGTTGGAGCCAATGAGTACTAAAGGACGAAAACTCTACTCGGATATGGGTAAATGATCTCGCATGATTGGCCCCACTGGGTCGAGACCAGGCCAGTGGAGTCGTGCCAGATGGAATACTACGATGCTACCTTAATGTTACTTTACGCAGTAATTGCGAGGTAAGGCCGATGCTTGACCGGGATGGGCATCAATAGACAATACACCAGACAATAGACCATCCCCGCGTGACTCGGGGAAATTCACTCACAGTGCACCAACCCACTGATCCTTCCCCGGAAGCGCCCCCGGATTGAGGAACGTCACTCACCTACCATAGTAAAGGAGCCCATGTCATTGTGACCAAAACGTGGCACCGCTCCACCTGACCGTCGCTCCTCTCGCCAGTGGGAGATCTGGCGCGAATGACGGAGCAGGCCTCATCGTCATTGTGCGACAAGGATCTGGTAGTAGGTGTGTGACCGCATTATGGGACAGGAGATGGCAAACGGTAATTGGTTGTAAGAGGCTGCAGGCATCTCCAATGCGGGGCAGAAAAGAACTAGGAGTAGGATAGCGGCCAAGCCGGCGCCTTTCCACTAGCGGCAGGAATTGAAAATCAACACTGCAAGCAAAAAACCGAACTCGACGAATGGGAATCAACTTCGGTCCTTGCAACGAAGCTTTGAAAGCACATCACATGCAGAATTATATTCTCCATCGTCCAATCGACATGCAAGATTCCCCTTATGTAAGATTCTAGCCAATCTTCATTCGCATTTAGTCGAATCAGCAGCCGAGGATGTGTGTTGATGTGTGGTTGATGTGTTGACTTCATGCCCCTTACGGCAGTCCGTTCAAGACCATGTGGACCTTACTCAATGCCTGGCCAGAACCAGAACGGCATCTTGCAATTATTATTTGAGCGAGCTGTCACCCCGGACAATGTTCAGTGACCCCTCCATCCTCCTACCTCCTTCCTTGTCCTTTCCTACTCTTTCTCTCTCTAACGCTTCTGCTTCAAGACCAAGTTAACACCAGGTCCTCCTGCTGCTACATACCAATTAACTACTGCAGTCGAATAACCACCACACCGCCAACATGCCTGGAGGAGGAGTGGGCTTGATCGCCACGGCCGACACGGCCCGTATTGAGGCCCCCGTCACCCTCAAGGCCTATCTTATGTGCGCTTTTGCTGCCTTTGGTGGTATTTTCTTCGGATATGATTCGGGATATATCAGCGGCGTCTTGGGCATGGACTACTTCATCACCCTCTACACTGGCAAAGACCCAAACAACCCTGCCTACGCGAAGAACGGCTCCGACCCTTCAGGATTCGCTCTCCCTTCCTGGCAAAAGTCGCTTATTGTGTCTATCCTCTCGGCCGGTACCTTCTTTGGCGCTCTGATGGCTGGTGATCTTGCCGACTTCATCGGACGTCGAACGACCATTATCGTAGGTTGCATCGTCTTCATCATTGGTGTCATTCTTCAGACGGCATCGAGTTCTTACGGCCTCCTTGTCGCGGGCCGTCTTATCGCTGGTTTCGGTATTGGCTTTGTCTCTGCCATCATTATCCTGTACATGTCCGAAATCGCGCCCAAGAAGGTCCGTGGTGCCATTGTCTCAGGATACCAATTCTGTATCACAATTGGTCTTCTCCTGGCCTCCTGCGTCGACTACGGCACCCAGAGCTATACCAACAGCGGGGCTTACCGCATTCCTATGGCTCTCCAGATGCTCTGGGCCATGATTCTTGCCGCTGGTCTTTTCTTCCTCCCAGAATCCCCACGTTACTTCGTCAAGCGCGGCAAGATTGACCGCGCTGCCGATGTTTTGGGCAGACTTCGAGGCCAGCCCCGCGATTCGGAGTTCATCCAGACGGAACTTGCTGAAATTGTCGCCAATCACGAGTACGAACTGCAGGTCATTCCCCAGGGCAGTTACTTCCAAAGCTGGGCCAATTGTTTCACGGGAGGACTCTCTCATCAAAAGAGCAATCTCCGCCGTACTATTCTAGGAACGTCTCTCCAGATGATGCAGCAATGGACCGGTATTAACTTCATCTTCTACTTCGGCACCACCTTCTTCGAGCAACTCGGCACGATTTCAAACCCCTTCCTAATTGGGTTGATCACAACCCTTGTGAACGTCTGCTCCACACCCATCTCGTTCTACACCATTGAGCGCTTCGGTCGCCGTACGCTGTTGGTCTGGGGGGCATTGGGCATGTTGATCTGCGAATTCATCGTCGCCATAGCTGGAACCGTCGACGGCAGCAACCCCGCAACAGTCCGAGCTGAAATCGCATTCATCTGCATCTACATCTTCTTCTTCGCCTCTACATGGGGTCCTGGAGCTTGGGTCGTGATCGGCGAGATCTACCCTCTACCTATCCGATCCCGTGGTGTTGCTCTCTCCACCGCTTCCAACTGGCTATGGAACTGCGTAAGTTACACATCTAATTCTTCTACTCTGACAGCTATATACTAACAAAACAACCTAGATCATCGCAGTCATCACCCCCTACATGGTCGACACCGACAAAGGCAACCTCGGCGCCAAAGTCTTCTTCGTCTGGGGCGCCCTCTGCGTCTGCTGCTTCCTATACGCCTACATCCTCATTCCCGAAACCAAGGGCCTCTCCCTCGAACAAGTCGACCGCATGATGGAAGAGACTACACCCCGCAACTCCGCTAAATGGGTGCCCCACAGCACTTTCGCGGCCGAAATGGGTCTCACGGATAAGGGCACGTTGGCCCCGGAAATTGTGGAGGATGTGGAGCGTAGGGGCTCGGTTGTTTGATTGCATAATATAACGTCTGGGGGAGCAAAACAGTGTAATAAGTGGATTTATGAATATGGAATGGTCATCTAAATTTTTTTTTTCTGGAAATAGCGAGAAAATGATACCACTTCTGTCAATATATTAGCAACAGGAATCATAATGCCCGTTCATGACCTACCGCCCGCCCACAACAGAAAAAACAAAAATCCTTCACCCTTCCACCCCAGTAACGAAACCAACCTTGGCCTCGTCACGCACCGCATTCCCACAAACACATCCAGTCACGCACCGCCTTCAACATCTCCCATCTCCCATCTCCCATCTCCCATGCTCCCATCCCGTCCCGCCACCACCCACAAGCCCAATCTCCCGTCCCAGAACTCACACTTACACTTACACTTACTTACACTTTCCGCCATATAAATCCTTCCCACATTTAATATAATTAATTGTAAGTTTTGTCCGGGGATACCTACCTTAGTTCAACTACCTTACCTTATCAATCTTACCTAGGTTAGTAGCGCATATCCTCGGCAATACTAACCCCATCCACGCCTCCAAACGCCTTGCCCCGGACAATATCCGGGGGCTTGTCTTTACCTAGCGCATGGCAATAAACGGGGGCGCACGGCCCTCGGCAATTTTTCTGGGCGCTAGATTAGGTGGGGCGGGTGTACTTAGATCGTGATTTCCCATGTACGCGGAGGAGTTTTAGTGGCCGCTGCTTCCGCCACGGTGAATTGTCCGGCGAAAAGTACCTGAGGGGAGGTTGGCTGGGGGGCAGTCAGAAGGGGAGGCTGGTTAGATATATACTGGATGGAAGGAATAAATGAATAAATGAATAAATATGGGACGACAATTTGACTGAGTCTCGCTACACTACGTGTGCAAAAAATTTCTTATCCCCAGCCTCAGTCCCGAAAATCTTTCTCGTGGCACGTTTTCGCGGGTACCCGAATACTTCGAAACTTACAGCATACTAAACTTTTCGGCACTGTCGGTTGGGGAGCGTGGGAGCACATGTCTTATCTGGTCTAGAACTAGAACCCGAAAATGGTAGGCGTACCCGCTTGTTGGGCTGGGTGTTTTGGTATATCAGAATCGTATTTGGAGAGGTTTTCTTTGTATGCCATAGGTCTTAGGGTTAAGTGACTGGAAGTCCTGCTATGGGCGATGATTGAGGTGTTTCTTTGATGGTAGGAAAGGTGAGATTATTCAGCGGATTATCATAGCAATAGCGCTGATGCCATTCTCACGTCTATATCAATGTTTGCTAATATTATGACATTTGCAATGCTTCATTGTTCATGTAGTGCAATCACATCTTTCCTTCTCTTTCAGTCATATCGTCTTCTTGATCCCATTTTCCTCGATGTGTAATCCATCATCTTGTGGGTAGAAGATTTCTCCGTCCTTTAGGTCCGGATTTTATAGATTGTCTGTCATAGCATACATGTGCTCTCTAGAGAGCCTACTGTTGCTTTACTCTCAGGGTCAAGAATAATGATCATAACGCTGTCAATGAGAAGCCGAAGACGGTATCTCTAAAGACATTTCTAGGTTTGATCCTGTGGTGAAGATGCCTTATATAAGGTCTTCGAAGTCTCTGTTTCACTTTAAGATGGTCGTTCTCTTGTCTGCGCTGCTTCTCGTTAGCCTGAGATTGAGAAGCATACTGTAGGTTCATTTCATGAAGTTCCACACAGTTATCGCGTACTCCTCGACAGTTATCTGAATTTGTGATAGTCCTCTTGATTTGATTGGTAAATCATTAGAGCATTATCAGATTCCCTCCAGTCAAAGACAACGTTTAAACTCCCGCAATTCCCCGTCTTTTGCATTCTGCCTCTATCTGCCTGTGCTTCCTTTCTCGTGTTTATGCAAAAGGAGATATTCTGGAGGTCATCTATCATTAAAGTAATACAATCGCTAGACCGCACCCATTAAAATCTGATAGTATTTCCACTCAGAACAGAAGAATTAGGCCATTGCGCTGGCTCGCTTCGCAATTGAGCTGTCAGTCCTGGCACTTCGTACTTCTTTCTTTCCGTATTTGTCTTCCCTTGTACGTAGCAGACTGTATATGTTGCTGCGCGCCAAAGACGTGGCGTTTTTAAGGTGCCGGAGGTTCAATACAAGAGCGTATGTAACGGCGCACATGAGGATAGTGACCACAAGGTACGACACTATGCCAGCGCTCAATGGAAGAACACGCATGCTGTAGATGGACTAAAAGCTGTCAGTGAGCGTCCGTACTTGCATGTGGGGACAAGCTTTACGGCTGCTAGCGTCAGCGGTAGGTATACGATTGTCACCAATGTCAGCAAGCGAATGTTCCCATTCTGCTCCAAGGCGATTCTGCCCTCCGCTACAGAGGAGGCTGAAAAGAGCTGGGCAAGACTTGGTCAGCTTTTCCGTGAGCCAGGGATATTCATGCGGATCAGTTGACATACACCATCACGTAGGCTCTCTATCGCCTGTCTTTTACGCTCGATGCGATCTCGCAATTCTCCAAACTGCTCCTGCATTTCCTTCAAACTGCCTTCCACGGTTTCGTAGTCCTCCAATGAAGAATCTGACAGCCTGATTGAAATAAAGACATTGGGAATCGAGCGTAATGTGCCTTCTATATGCTCCGCAAATAGGCGGAGGGACTGAAGAGCCCAGAAATACCTCTTGGAGTTGCTAAAATTCCGGTCCTCAAACAAGATGCCCTGCCGCAGTTCGCTATCGAAAGTAATGGAGCTCTGATCTCCGATTAGCAAAAGATGATTGAAGCAAGTAGAAGGAAAAGGCAACGAAACCACTACCACCATACCGGGAGCGTGGTTTGTTCATCAAGCGAGTCCAAGACCTCCTCCCATTTACATCCTATAATGAAAAGATTGTTTCTTATCCAAAGGACTGCTGAGGATTGTTCACTTTTATAGTCTGGGCCGTTCTGGTACCCATCCAAAGGATTGAGAGCCACTACTAGAGAAGGTGCACCAAGTTTGTGACCGCCGCTCCATGAAACGCTAAATTTCTGTTCGCGAATATATTTCTCGCCTTTTGCATCAACACCAAAAATACCACTTGGAGAAAGGGGGGCCTGGTCTGAAGCAGGAGGTTTCTCCGTCAAGCTGAAGTAAGGAACCGTAAAAGCGGTGATCTTCATCAGGATTAGCTTCAGCAAAATTGGAATGTCGCAGGCGGTGAGGTGGAAGGAGAATGCTTCACAGACATTCCTATAACTGATTTTATTGTCAGTCGATTCCAGCTCGTATGAATGGCCCTCATTATAGTGTCTCTCGGTCTGGCTGGTACTTAGGTGTCTTCGAAGTGCAGCATATATGGTAGCGTAATCATGAGACTCGTCCTTCGCGGCACATAGCAGGATCGTACTCAGAGCGCTTGGTGTAAAGGCGTTCACCTCACTCATTCTTATTATTAGAAAACCTGTAGAAGCTTAAGAGATTAGCAGAATTGGACCTACATAATTCGACATGCGGACTTGTCAGCCGATCTCTAGACAGACGAATTTTAGCTTGTTGAGAATGGCTCTCCACCGCACAGTGTGGCTCGGTACCTGACTGAAGAGGATACGCAGCACTTTCTTTCTTTCAGATGAATTTGCATCTAATCCAGAGCAGCTACTAGTATCCAAATTAATTTGCCTGCGCCTATCAAAGTCGCTTACAGAGAACGCTATGCTGTCAGGTCCGTCCGATCTTTCCAAGAATTGGGGTTCCCTTTCAAAGGTAAAAAACGCGAGATCGTTGAGCGCAGTCCGCGCAATAAAGCTCGCTGCAGGATCCAGTGGGCTCACATTTGGAAGACCTTTTGCGTGTAAGATGAGCTAAGGTAAGGCCAAGAACTAATGGTATTTACGACGGGCTAGTCCACCTCCGCAACCTGGCTCTCTCTCTCGTTCCTCAATCCTTTCTCGTAGGAGAGCATTACTCCATGGTAAAGCCCACTCATCAGGCATGGGGATCGCGTTCTGAGAAAGCTGTATATCGGGTACAGTCTCTTGCGGCGCCGACGGTGCAGGGGTACTTCCTGCATTGTTTGAGCTCAATGTGCAACCCCATTCGTGCCAAACGGCCCATCAACGACAAGCATATGGAGAAGCTGAATAGCATTCTGGGAGACTTGCAGCCTGTGTACACATACCCTTGGCCTTGTCCATGACTTCCAGCCTTCTGCCATTGTCCTCAGAGGAAAGACCGAATAACGCCTGCAAACACTGGATCTGGGCCTGGTGTTGTTGCTCAAGCTGCGTGATGAGCGCTTGGGCCTTGGCTTGATCTAATGCCTGCATTTTGGACAAGAGAGGCTCATAATTCACAATCTCGATACATATCATGAGATATTTAGTCCCATCATTACATACCCTAAACACTAGCGGCAGGACAGAAAACCCTATCGTAACTCCGCGCTAAACCCGCGAGCTACCTCTTTCCCCGTAGTGGCATACTGTACTATTTTGTTGATCCCAGCACTTGCTGCTCAGGAGTTACCGTCGATAGGGTAGAATGTGCCATGCGAGTGCTATTCCTGGGAAGCCATACTCGAGAACTGGTGATGGGTGACAGCTAAGCTTACCAAATCAGACATGTCCCACCATCTTGAGTCCAAACCGTGAGTTTCTCTAATGAGCAACGACAACATTCTCTGACCATTGTCCACTGTTTGCCAGAGTTGCACGTGCAGAGCTTGAGATTGAGGCTTTTTCGGAGGATGACGACAGTGTTGACCACGCTCTCGAGGCTCAATTCAGAGATTACTTTGAGCCGCAATACGCGAATGGCACTTTTCAGAGCCAAGATTCCGATGAGAATAAGGTGGAAGATGCCAACAATTACTTAGTTGAGCAAAACACTAGTCATGAGGATGAGGCATACAGCTTTCGATTGTTCGCAAAGCCCGGGGTGCCAGGGCCACAGGAGGGCGAAGAACAGGGTCCACAGAAGATCTCCTTGAGATCACCTTCCCCTGCGAGTGGTGAACCAGGCTTTGTGCATACAGCGAGGCCGGCAACATACTATTTTACAGGAGAAACAAGCGCGGAGCGGGCAGAACAATATGGCATAGCCGCCGTGTCAGGTGAGCAGCTGTTGCAGGGCCTGGGAACGAGATGGGTATGTTCACCCGTGTTCCGGTATGGCTGCTGCTGACTGCATTTATCAAGCCGGGTTTCGAGATGCCTTGGCGAGTGACCATCCTCAAATCAACGGGGCGCATCATGGCGACTTCTAGCTTCGACACATCACAGACTATGATAAGGAAAAAGAAGCGTATTGGAAAGAAGAGGCGTATCGCCATTAGGAAGCACGAGGCTGCTGAGAGAGAAAAGAGAACAAAGAAGAATAGAGACAAGAAAGTCAAGAAGAGACAGAAAGAGAAGCTAAAAAGGGGTGAGGAGGGCAAATCTCCAGAACAATATCCTCCTCGGCAGGAAAGCTTGGGATTGGTGACCCAACTTGACTGAATACTAAGTCTTAAGGACCCATGCTATGGTTGCTGCGATGGGCTTAAACCGGATGAGTAGATTCAGAAAGCTAGGAAGCCGCGAATGGTACCTGAGCCTAACGAAAGGAAAGCACGACTACAGTCAGTATACATACGTTCAAGGTTTCAACGTCTCCATTCCTTTCAAAAATTTCAACATATTGTCACCATACCATTGTTATCAAATATTATCATGGCTACATGTTACATTGCGGAGGGGGTTGGCATACCAGAGTTTGGGCTCTGCAACACTACAGCGAGTGTCAGTCTCTGCTGCTTGCCCGGCGCCATTTGTCTTTCCAACGGATATTGTTCTACACACTCCGGTCAAATCTACAGTGGTGCTTGTACAGATCCCACATATTCTTCGTCTATCTGCCCGGAGTTCTGCACATTTGGTATGTCCTAGCTTAGGAGTTTCGTCGCATCTCGCTAATCTATAAACAGCAACTGGTGGTTACATTACCCAATGCGACGGGTCCGCTGTTGAGAATGGGAGGTTTTGCTGCAGCATGGACACCAACGGAACCTGTTGCGACAATCCCAAGAACAAGCTGCACATGGCCCCTGCGGTGTCCTCTGCAATTGCTGTTATCCCCGCCATTACAACAGTTGTTGTTTTGAACGCAAGGTCGACGACCTCCAGCATGGGTCCGCTCTCTTCAACCACTCCATCTTTGACGTTGCACAGCAATCAAACTTCATCGAGTAGCACTCTATCGACCACAGCAACTACATCTACTCCTGATCCCAAACCCACGCCTACTGGGGGAACAAAGACGTTGGCGATTGTTCTCAGCGTCGTCTTTGGCGTTGGAGCGTTAATTTCACTCCTCTTGGGTGTCTGTGCTTATCTTCGTCGCAAAAGGAGACTGGAAAGATTTCATAAGGTTGAAGCAGGGTGCCGCATGGATGCATTGAACATGGCGAACAGGGCGCACAGGGCGCACAGGGATCTTTCTCGCCGTTGGACTAGCCATTTCAACCGGAGACAGAACCCTGCGAATGGCCAGCAGGCCGTCATGTCCTCAGCGGAATCGGCCAAATCGGAGTCTGCACCCACAACAGTCAGCAGGCTTGCCTCATCGGAATGCAATGCTGAGTCGCAATTAGCATTAAAGTTACTAAAAGAATTGCCACACTCTCAAACTGAGCAGTTAGAATCGGACACTGGCTCATCGGACACTGACTCATCGGACACTGACTCAGCGGTAGACCGTGAACCGACAGCTGAGCTAGGACCAGAAACCTTCAAGTCGGAACAGCACAACAGCACTTCACAGCAACCTAACACTTCAAACCGGTCCGAAGCACTTACATCAGCGCAGTTAGATGGTACTTCTGGCCCATCACCTGATACCGACAAAGTAGCAACCCGCGCGCCAACGCCAGAAGAAGTGTCGAAAAGTCATGAACCGGCACAAGACGAGGACACCTCAGCCGCAAACCCCGCCGAAAACCTACAAGTGGAGGACGAAGTACAAAGGCAATGGTCGTGGCAACACGGGGATGATAAGCATTTACAGCGAAGCCTAGAAGAACAGATAGAAACTCCTGAGTAAAATAATCTATTCTTTGCTCTATCAGCTCCATACTTCTCCTCTACCTAAAGTCTCATTAATGCGCAGGCTTGTGACTCTCATTCCACCTCCCGCACCTAAAGATCCTCGCCCTCTCAGCCGTAGCCCGATACACCTCCCACAGCCTTCTACTTCCTGCTCCTTCAAGCCACGTACTAACGATGCGTTGCGCGATATCTCAGCGGTGTATACGGCGCGGTGGACGGCTTCTGTGACGGAGTGGGCTCTCTCGACTCTGTAAAGTTAACAAAATCGGATGCTAACGCTGCTCCTAAGTATGGTGACGATAAAAATCGGTCATAGGTAGCGTAGGGGAAGGTAGACACTTGTATCGAAGACAGGGCCGGTAGTGCCTGGAATAAGGATAAATGAAGCCTCCCTACCATATTCACTCAGCCTGCCATATCAAATACAGCCTCATCGCTCCCGTTCTCTTTGGTACAGTGTCTGATAAGTGAGGTGGGTACATCAGCACGTCCCCATCCCAATCCCTCACTGTCACCAAACCATGGCTAATCACAAACAGAAGCTTCGGCAGGAAGTTTCGGGTTGCTGGGGTTGCGGAGGGTGGTGTGGCTGTAGGGGTTGGGGATGGAGTAGAGACGAAAGATGTGGGAAAGGCATGGCTGGGTTTGGGATTTGGGGTTGGAGGTGATGGTTGTCAAGTTGGAGGGTTTGGATGTTAGGAAGGAAGATATGGATGCGGATGGAGGAACGGATGGGTGCAACAGTATGGGTGCTGGGGTTGATGTAAGGGGGTACGTATTTGCTGCGCGCCTTATCAAAGCAAACACGGAGGATGCGCAAGGTGAACAGGAAATCGATGGGATGGAGGGAAAGCGAAATCTAAAATATACATATAGAATCAGACTGCCATGCGTCTAAACACCACCTATGCAGCTACAACCCCCGAGCGTCAAACACGCCGCAATATCACTTTTCCTCCTTTGTAGGGATCCTTGAAACATTCGTCTGCGTCCTACTAATCGCATCCGCAGGCGCCTCTTCCTGCACCTTCTGCTTTCTCGGCACCCTAGCCAACCAGTAGAGAAACAATGCACCGAAGATATTGAAGATAATGAATGCCCACATGATACCAAAGTTGCGCCAGCGGGTCGAGTATTGCGAGCTCAGTCCCGCCAAGTAGACATTGGTGGAGCTAGCGGAGCAATAGGAGCAGTTGGCTGTAGCAGAGGAGTCTGTAAAGTAGCCGCCTGCGGAATCAATGTAGGCTTGGAGATATTGGCCGCAGGTCTGGCCAGAGGGTGGATTGATCTGGACTAGTTCGATGCTGGAGCAAACGATGGCGTTGTTGGCGAGGCCGGTGGAGAGCATACCATCGACTAGGTAGGTGAAGGGGGAGATGCGGTACATAAAGATCCAGAAGCCTGGAAGTGCGGTAGGGCTAGCTAGTACACCGCAGAAGATGAGGGTTAGGGAGAAGAGGAGTTGTGCGATGTTGCCGGCTGTTTCTGCGGTTTCAATGCCCGCCACGATCATGTCTGTGAAGGTGGAAGTGAATAGCAGGAATGACCAGATGAGAAGCCACATTAGACCGCCGCGCTCATGAACTTGGTGGTCTGGAATCGCATTGCGGTACATGCCGATCGGGTAGTAGAAGCAGAAGAAGATCAGCACGGACATTAGAGTGTTCCAGGGTAGTTCGACAATAATATTAGAGAGCATGAAGACTTTCCAAGAGTATGTCTTGGATGGGCGTTCTCGGGATTCGTAAAGAGCGCGTTGGGTGACGAAATGAGGCATAGTTTGCTGGACGATGTTCCCGAAGATGGTCATCAGCATGAAAATGGAGAACAGCTGATTCTGAAGACCTTGGAGACTGATCGCCGAGTCCCAGAAAGAGAAGCCGATGAACAGTGCTGAGCCTGTGCAAAGCAAGGCTTTGGAGTAAAGGTAGGAGGGTGTTCGCCAGTATTGTTCAAAGACACGCTTGGTGACGGCCAACAGCTGGACAATGAATGGTTCAGCAAATTCACGCAACGCTGTGGGATCGTCGTCAACGGGCTTGCTCTTAAGCTCCGTTTTCATCTGGGCCAACGTCTGTCGAATGACCTGCTTTTCTTCCGACTCACGCCACACTTCGGGCCAATCTATAGTATTCTGGGAACCTGGCGCAGCGCCAATAACGTCCAACATCCACTCGGCGGGATTTTCCTCATCGCCGCATTTCCTGGATCCATTGCGCTCAAAGTAGCTTGTTAATGTCTTGGAGCGTTCGCCAATATCTCCAAAATAAACCGTCCTGCCACCACTGGCAAGGAACAGTAAGTTGTCAAATTCCTGAAAAAGGACTGCCGAAGGCTGATGAATAGTACAGAGAATAGCTTGACCATTATTTGCCAATTTGCGCAGTAGCGTACAGATTGACCATGCTGTCTGACTGTCAAGTCCAGATGTAGGTTCATCGAGGAAGAGGAGGAGCGCAGGTTTGGCGGCAAGTTCCACACCAATAGTTAGGCGTTTGCGTTGCTCGACGTTAAGACCTTCACCTGGAACGCCAACAACAGCATCGGCATAACCCTCCATCTCTAGAACTTTGATTACTTCATCAACGTACGCAAGCTTCTCCTTCTTGGGCGTTGTTTTCGGTTGCCGCAATAAGGCGCTGAAGTTCAAAGCTTCTCTAACAGTAGTGGTAGCGAGGTGTAGATCCTGTTGCTGCACATAACCAGTCTTCCGTTGGAATCCGCTGTCTCGCTGACGGCCATCGACTAGCATTTGGCCAGTAACGACACCCATAGTGACACGGCTGGCCAACACATCGAGTAGTGTAGTCTTACCCGCTCCCGAAGCCCCCATCAGCGCTGTTAAAGTTCCAGGCTTGACCCAGCCATCGACGTCGTCCAATAACCTTCTCGTGCCGCCTTTGATCTTGATATCGTAATTGACCGCCTGCCAGTGGAAGACTGCAGTCTGCTTCTGGATTGTCGGCGGAATCTCAGAAGTTGTCTTGGCAGCCACGACACCATCGGCAGTAGGACGATCATCCGCAATAGCTTCCTCATCTCCATCCTTTCGTATTGCAGGTACCATACCACGACGGAAGAGTAGCACTTCGCCTTTTGAGCGCTGAGAAGAGACAAATTCCGTGGCTACAAGGTAGATGCCGCACGCAAAAACCATGATAGCGAATATAAGACCAAGATTCCTCCAAAGGTGTGAATGGTAGTAAGAGAAGCTAGTATTTATGTAGTCATCTCCCTCGATGTAATTCAGTCCAGGCTTTGCACCCACGGCGTTGCATACATGCTCGTCCGGGCTGATATTGTTGTAAGAAGGCCCAGAAGGCACGAAGCTAGAGCAAGGGAATCTGCGGTCGTGGAATTCGTTGATTAGAAGAGCTTCGAATGCGTATGCTACAGGGTCGAGGTAATTGATCCACCGGAACCCTGGCCGCCAGAATTAGTGAAAGCTGCGTGAAGGCCAAAGCAGACTACTCACAAGGATGCATATCTCGGATTGGAACCGTGAAGCCAGTGTAGATAACCAAAGCCAGAATAAAAACCGCTGCAGGCGCCATAGCCTGAGCAAGAGTACGAGACAATGCACCAATTGTTCTGAAGACCATAGACATAGTCAAGACACAGGCAAAGGAGAAGAGGTAGAAGGTGAAGAAGGCGGCCGGCGTTCGTCGAAGATTGGTCATAAAGTACAATGTAAGGTTGAAGAAAACTGATGTGGTAAGTTTGTTTGGCAAGTCGCAGATCATGGATGCGATAGCCTCAGAGAATGGATGATAGAAAGCGTACTTCGAATGCTTTTCGACAATGCCTCTTTGCGCATAAAGTGTCAATATCTGGAGTTACACAGTAAGCTAAGGTACAGTAACTGCCAATTTGCCTTCGACATACCTCAAGAGAACTGCTGAAGGCGTTGAGTAAGATAGCGAAGAAGAGTAAGGCTCCTCGACTATAGAAAGTACCAGTATTGACAGGAAGATTGTAAAAGACGCTGCCGATGATCAAAGCCATGATTGTGTTGCCGATGATGCCGGACAGCGCCAGACTCATGTCACCTCGTAGTCGCTGGAAGCCTCGTTGTATACACAGCCGTACCTGCATTGGTACAGAAATAGTGTAAGGAGAGTTGGCCCTCTGCCCTTTTGCCATCGTTGCTTTTCGCGATTGCTGGAATTTCTGTAGATGCTCTCCACCAACAGGATACTGTCGGTCAAATTCCTCAATGTCTTGAAGAAGGCGAGCTCGTTCTTCGCTCTTTTGCCAGGCTGCAGCGAACTCGTCTGGAGTCCTTGGAACCCGATGTTCAAAGCCTTCTCGAATGATTCGTTCTGCAGGGTTTGTCAAGGATGTAAGGAAGTCTCCAGTTGTAGCTCTCTCGGTGCAGACGAAGCCCATGTTGACGAAGAACTCTTTTGCGGATATTGTCGGGCCAAAATATATCTGTCGCCCCTCATACAGCACCACCACCTTATCGAAGATATCATAGATACTCTGCGATGCTTGGTAGATAGCGACTGCAGCAGTGGAGCCAGCTAAGCTAGTAGAGAGTCTCAAAGTCCTGACGAATTCCAAAGCAGTGGCGCTGTCCAGTCCGCGCGTGCTATTGTCCCAGCATTGAAGCGGGCTACCACCCAACGCTGCTTCAGCGATACTGACTCGTTTCCGCTCACCTCCACTGACGCCGCGAACAAAGTCGTTCCCAACCTTGGTATTGAATGTATGCGAGAGGCCGAAGACAGCCATGATGACCTCTGTCATATGTTTGGCGTACTGCTCTCGCGTGACACCAGGAATGCGATTGCGTGGTGCTCTGGCTTGGGCTGCGAAGTTGAGGGTTTGGCCAACAGTCAATTGGGGAAAATGGACGTCGACCTCGGCTTGGTATATGCATTCACCACGAAAGTCTTTATGCATTGTTTCCTTCGGTATGCCTTGGTAATTGATCTCTGATTTCGGGTCGATATAAAACCCGTGTGTCTCCCCTGCTATGGTTTTTAGAAGCGTTGAACATCCTGAACCCGGACGGCCCAGGACGACAAGCATCTCTCCACTGCGGACCAGTCCCTCGAAGTTCCGAAGGATTTGAATCTTGTGTTTACCTCGACCGGTTATTTTGTTGAACACGGAGCCGATTTCAAGAGGATAATTGCCAAAGGTTCTGGAAAACAAACTATGTCAGCAGGCATCTTAGCTGCGGTGAGTCCACCCACTCACTTCTGGTAGTCTGTGAGACTACCAAAGCCATGAACACTGAGGTTTCTGTATGCTACGCCTGCAACACGCTGAGGATACCTTTCCGGATCGCGCGACTGCAGACCTATCAATGTCCTCACCCATGCTTCAGGCTTGAATTGTCCAGAACTCGGGTCGAGCGCTGGATCGCTCGAGTCTATGAATGAGTTGCGATATGCCCCTCCAATATCCTTGACCGACCGCGCTGTACGCAGTCGCGCATTCTTTTCATCGCCTCCAGCAGTGTGTATAGACTGCTGAGTGAGTTGTCTCGCGAGGTGAGCAACTTCTTGAGTGCTACCGATTTTCTCGAGCTCGCTGGACTCGTCCGTGTCCGTAGAAGTACCTGATAGATCTTTGAAAGGTGCCTTCTCTTCGGCGCTCGGGGACAATTGACCCTCAATGATTCCAGCCGCATGTTGTGCAGCGTGAGCAACGCCCTCTGATTGGGGGATTGCACCCCATGGCGACGCCGAGGTCATGGGCAGGCACCCGGTCTACGGCGATGGTGTAAGGTTGCTTCCAAGACCTAGTGGTCACGTCGTAAGCTGAGGGTAGAATGATATTAACAAATTTCATGCTATAATGACGACGAGGTTCCATGACGGTACGCATGACTGTTTATTATACTTACACACTCATGCCTCTCGGCTCGGATTGAAGCACTCCGGCCTTGCACAAGATTTTCGGGCTGAGGATGACTAACCCTACTCGGCTATAGTTATCCACAAACCGTCTCTGACTGCTTCGAGCTCTCGCATCCAGATGCAGGCCGCGCGAGCCTGTAAGACTGATACTGGGGATGTGGATGTCAGTGAAGAGTCACAGCGCTGTATAGTCAGTCCGAATCACATGTACAGTCAGCCAGCGACACCGTTGCTGACTTGAAGCTTACATTGTTCTGCCAAGATGTTGTCCCGGAATCGGGAACTTCTCTACCGCCTTACATCTTTTGGCGAGGACGTTCGGAAACATGAGTCCCCGTAGCAGGGAATGTGAATGCCGCGTGGACAATGGGATAAGGGTTGCTGGTAATCTCACCTTACTCGAACGTCACTCCGTCCAGGATATTGAGAATTGCAAGTCCCTGGGTTCGAATCACAAACTGCATGGACCGAGACCGAAGATGAACGACAAATGCAAGATTCTCTCTTAATTATTCAATTATACTATTATATATCAGTAAGGTATGCCGATGAATTATAATTCCTGAGCCGAAGCTATAAATCTTGTCGTAAATTCGTGAAATATTGCAAAACATGTCCTCCGTCGCTATGCAGCCGGGTTGAATGGCTTGAAAAACATGACCCCGGCTGCTTGCCCTGGGGCGGCCACATCCACACTTGTTCCATAGACTTGCTTGGCGCTCAGACTTTTACTAATAATAGCAGAATAAAAAACAAAAGGACCGGTAGTCCCAATCTTCTTCAATGTTGCTGTGGTTGAGGTGTCGATCGTTGGGCTTACGGTGCCAGTTTGAGGGACGGGAATACTGAATGTTGCTGTGAGCGAAGCAGGTGGCGCAGTCGTGAGGTAGGCGACGGTCATGTTGACGGTATAGGTAGAGACAGTGTTCAGATTAGAGGTTGTGCTGAAAGTTGGTGGGGTTGGCGAGAAGTTTGACATGCCTGGCACCACGAACATGGTGTCCTGAAGCTGGAACGTTTGGCCGGAGACGGAAATGCCTGAGAGACCGACGGTTGCTGGGAAAGATAAGGTAAAAGGGTATGAGCGGGTGGGCCCCCAGAGGCCCGTGCCTGTGTCAGAGGAAGATTTGGTAGCTGTGGCAGTGGTCGTGGTCGTCTTTCCGGCTCGGTTGATCAAGGTGACAATCAAGCTCGCTGGAGGAGCTGCAGCCCCAGTGACCTGGATGTACCTCATGAAGCCAGAAAGAGTCATAGTTCCTTTCCAGTTCACGCTAAGATAAAGTGCCGCTGGTTGCAGGTTTGTGGTCGTGGTAGGGTCCACAGGAGCCGACAGCGGGGTGCAACAGGGTATGGTCTCGATCATGCGCTGCATCACACCTTGGCATTGGCCTTCGAAGTAAGACGAAGATTGGGCTAATTGTTTGATGGTCGCATTATTGTCAGAACTGTAGAGTCGAAGATCTGACTGGACGGTTACATTCGTGGTCGTGACGAGGGGACCACCTTTCGCGCCAGTACCGTGAACATAGTCATTGACAGTGCCGATATCGAAGGCAGCTACCGTCTCGTCGAATGCTACCCGGCCGTCTGCATTGTTGGGTCCAACCGAGCTTGCTGGGACAACTTGAGGGAAGCTGTTGCGATGGACACCACCCATGGTATGCCCACAAGCCGTCAACGCAATCGTATCGCCACCATTGAATCCAGCATTTGAAAATTGATTCAATGTGGCCGTGATACCGGTCTCGGGCTCTGGGACACCGGATGGGCCTGCCGCGGTAGCATCTAGACGGCCAGTTTTCATGGGGATCAAGAGTCCTCCGCAATTCCCCACGGCTGTGACAACGCCCAAGGCAATGAGGTCCGACACTATTCAGCTGTCAGTGACATGTAATTATCAGGTATGAACAGAGGACTCACTGGAGACCCGGGCATTATAGAAGAAGCTGAAAAAGAGGAGTGCATCATTAAATGCAGGGCCGACATTCTCAGCGCGTGTAGTCTCGAACCCAATAGATGCATCCAAGCCACCTGTCTCCGTGTAGATATCCGCAGTAACAAAGTCATCTGTAACATAGTTAGTCAATGCAGCGCGATATGTATACTCGTACAACGTCGTCCAAGGTAGCAACCTACGGAAAGCAGTTCGAATCCACTCAGCAGCAGTTTGCATTCCCAGGGCATTGTTCGGGGCGTTGGCAGTAGGGTCCTGGTAATTTGTGCAGGGCGTTATCGCAGAGAAGAAGCCATGGGTAGCGGCATCAAAATAGAGATGTTGTATCTCCTTGATAGTAAGAGCCTGGGCATTTGGAAGGTACTGAGCAGTAACACTCTTCAGGGCGACTAGGCAAAAGGGGACATAAGAAAAGAGAGACAGCATGGTGTCTGCTTTGGCTTGTAACGGGACTCAGCCCAAAAAACGTGTCCGGGGGACTGTGAAAAGAAGGGCTGCACCGGACACTTTTATTATCAACGAGAGACGTGACTGAGGAAGCCATTTTTGGGGGAGGAGAGGGATTATTATTCATAGAAACATGCATCAGGGGTTCGAGACCGCTGCGTGGTACGAAGGTACGAGTCAAACACTCAGCCCTAATCTTTTGGGGGCTGCCCAAGGCTCGTACCCGGGTGGTAAGCCAATGACATTAAGATCTTATTACGGCTCCAGGCTCCAATCAGTTAGTCACAGGGTTAGTAACGACAGTCCAACGCCTATTAACAGACCAGCCTGCTTTCTGGGTGCATATTGGTGAGCAGCGAGGCGTAACACGCGGGGTGGCATTCTTACACTTATGCATCTAATACATTTTCTGTTGGCCTGGACCGCACTCAGTGTATGCACGGGGGGAGCGTGATCCAGTGGACTATCTCCTTCAGGAGCAGCTTGCAAAACGGGAACAGAGATGGTTCCAAGCTTTCTATTGACTTTAGGGTGTTACTGTTTTGGGATAAGGGGCTCCGGGCTGTTTATTGGCCCTTAACAGCTGGGCGCGCGCCCTGACGATCCTAATGTTAAATCCTGAATAAGAGCTCCACGATAGATTGGGAATCCTTCTATTGGCCGAATTACCCTGTTGGAGGTAGATCTATACTTGGATTGAATTACTGTTCCACTAAATTATTCCCAAACTCGGATTACTCGGTCAGCTCGGATACAACTCTGAGTTTGGTAGGTATTAAAGATGCCGAATACCCATTCTCTGTTCTGGTGTAGCCAAGCTGCGCGATAGAATAGTCCTGGGAAGCCCATATTCCGCCCTCCGATGTGCGCATTCCCTTTGCCACAAACTGATAGGCGCGCACTTATCTTTATAGATCTTACATAGGAAAGTCGGTTATGTCTGATCTGCAAGATAAAGGAAAATCGCTCATGTGCTTCCACTACCACTCATTGTTGAGAATCCTTCCGACGAGAAAGCCTTGGAGAAGTGCTACAAAGCGATGAGAGGTGTTCCATAGCCCACCGAAGCGCGCTAAAGTGGGTATTTCGAATGCTGTCAGCAGGCAAGCTAGTGACTTAGAAAGCCAAATCTCAAGGATTTCATAGGGTCTTCGTAAGGACCAGCCAGGTAGTCCAGCCCTAGAAAAGTGAGACAGATGTACATTAGTCTTGCATAAAGAACGAGTGATGACGGTGATTATGACCATGAGCAGTAAAGAAAAGGAAGTTCCGAGGAACAGGGTTCTCGTGGATGGCCAAGATCTTGACCCGCTGGTGTCAAAACAACACCGTTGACCTTGCTAGACATCTCAGGCGAAGGACTTATAGAGGCCAAGCACAAGGAAACGCTGATCCAGGACACTTGCAGCAGCCTGTCAAGCCACCTATGCTGACAGTATTTCCGGCGACCAGACATGCGACAAAGGGTCTGGTGGGCCGTCCGACTGTGCTGAGTCGTACAATATTTTGATTGTAAGGAAGCTTAAAGGGGGACTGCTACTAGGATCTCTTCGAATCTCGAAAGCCTCACGTCGGTGGACAGTGATCCTCAACTAAATGTCGTAAAGATTCATCTCAAATTGGGGACTTGAATCACCATTAGCGCTGACCATGTTCCGCGTTGCCATGTCGAGCACTTGGATCAACTTACCCTGAAAGATCTTTTCACGCGGAAATAAATTACTTGGTAATACTCTTCTAGGAGATATTGGCGAATTTGGTTCTTCTACGACCAAATACCATGACGGTGGCTCGTACAAGTACTAGACTGGCCACGACTCTGGCAACTGGTAGACCTATTATTTCTGTTTTAAGCCAGATCTTACGGACTGAGAATCAGGAAGCTGAGGATTTACGGCATATGGACAGCATCGAGTTGACACGGCGGCTGAGGTTGCTCCCTTGACCTGTACAGGCGCTAGGAAGCGTCTTGATTTGATGTGATATAGTTGATTGATTCTGTCTTAAAGAATACATAGGGATGGTGCCAAGCATGGCGGCAGCACCCTGCACCTCCCGATCATGCTAAGCTAACTAACATGCCACTTCCTAACAATAGGTGTGGCTACTGAGTTGGGTTGTAAAGGAAGTGGGGGTTGATCTACAACAGAGAGCGGGATCGTACTAATACCATTGGCTGTTAGATTGAGCGTGCGCACAATTATCCCAGGAGTAGTGATTGTTCTAAGTAAGATCTTACGGATAAGCACCAATGTACTTACGTTACTTTTTTTTCTTTGGAAAGATTGAAGGTGTTTGTAGCCCAATAACTCGATTCCTCGGTGGTATCTTGGCCTCTTGAGAGTCTTGCTCGCTCAGTGCGCGACCTGATAGGCAGATAATCAGCTCGTAATCGCACTCCAAGCGAAGCCACAAGCTAAGGTAGCACGCCTCCACATCGCATCCTTAGCACCATCTGGGCCGCAGCCCAAATCCCACTCCAGCCTCACCCCTCTGACATTATTACAATACTCCTCGCCAGACATTGTCATCGGATGACCAAGATTACAAGTCGATTACAGCTATGGGACTGAAAGTTTTATATCCAGAGCCAGATCAAGCGAGCCAGGAGACCCTCACTGTCGATATCGTCGCAGTCCATGGACTAAACGGTGACCCCACGGACACATGGACAGATGCGAAGACGAAGGCTTTCTGGCTCAAGGACTTTCTCCATCATGATCTCAAAGGAGCCCGAATCATGACTTTCGGCTACAATGCAGATATTGCCTTTGGCAATACGACGGCGAGCATTAAAGATCATGCAATGGACTTACTTGGTTGTTTGGTTGATGAGCGCGAAGGTGATGCGGTGGGTGAAGACATCTCCCGTCCTGTATGCGTGAAGTTGCGCTCGCTTTGCTCCATCCATCATTGCATAAAGTTTGAGGCCTGTTCTCAGATTGACTTGCAGTCGAATGAAGCCATCGATGATTGAAGGCTAGCAGTAAAAAGATGACCGAGCAATGCCCTTCACTGATCTCCCAAGCCGTATCTCATTGCCTGACATTCCGGGTTCTCACAAGATTTGTGCTTGTTGCAATGCCTATTTCAAATGCCAACAATTGTGTTCCATTAATAAATCCTGCTCGGTCTGTCTTCTTTGCGTTTGATAACTGCAGATCATCTACTATCAATTCAAATTGTGCAATTATTCGCTGTAAAAGCGCATGACGTGTCAACGTTGGGCTGATTGTGTCATAGGAGACGCAAAGACCGATCATCTTCATCGCTCATTCGCTCGGTGGTATCATTGTAAAAGAGGTATGAGAAAGCTGTCAGAGTTCGTCGGCGGCGCTGATTTCGGTAGGCTCTGACCTGGGCACATGTCGAGCCACAATATTCAAGGATCAAAGAAAGCACCCTTGGTATCGCATTCTTCGGTACTCCACACCGAGGTAGTGAGAAAGCAGACTACGGAAAAGTATTAGTAAGGGTAGTATCAGGCGTGATGGTCAGACCAAAATCGAAGCTCGTGAATGCTTTACAATGCAATAGCGAGACATTGATGGATCTTACCTCAAAGTTCAAGTTTCAAGCTCGGCCATTGCAAATCGCCGCCTTCTATGAATTGAAGCCGACAGGAATTATAGGCCTTGTAGGTGTTGGAAAGTATTGAGAGTTTTAGTCCACGGCTGATTATATACTCATCAGATAGTCGAGAAATACTCAGCACTACTGGAAATCGAAGGCGAAGACCAAGTTCCTGTGAACGCCAACCATCAAGATATGTGCAAATACGGCTCTCGAGATAACGAGACATATCAGAAATTAGTCAAAAGGTTGAATCGGATGCTGAAGGCCAAAGAAAATGCCAGCAACACAACCGCATCGGGTGGGTTCCCAGAAGTCTTGTCTTCACGCCGCGAATTACCAATGCTTGAGTATAGTGCAGAACCAAATCCAGTCCCGGACACCCCACAACAAATACTTCGAGGTTCCTCGTGACGTCAGCTCGATCTTCACGGGCCGTGAAGATATCTGCCAAGGTCTTCAGGAACGGTGTCTGCCCTCGAATCCACCAAGTGCTCAAAAGACGCAGAAAAGATATGTTTTGCATGGTCTTGGGGGTTCTGGCAAGACTCAAGTTTGCTTAAAGTTTGCTCAAGATCACCGCGAAAGGTACGATAATAGAAATCTAATACCAGAATATCGGATTTTCTGTCTGAACCTTGGCTCCGCGATTAATGCTTTTCTGCGACTCTTTGCTTTGACCAAGCACTGTCCAGCCCAAGGCTATTCTTGTCTTTTTCCATGCTACTTTGAAATTTGTGCAACGTTTCCAAGCCTCACCACTAATTTTATCTAGTTTCTATGGTGTTTTCTTCATCGACGCTAGCAGTGCAAGCCGTGCAGAACAAGGCTTTTCGGCAATGGCTGAAAGGTGTCAAGTAGGGAAAAGTATGGATGACTTTAAGAGATGGCTCACCAACCTTGCGGAGGATTGGCTTCTAATCATAGACAATGCCGACGATCCATCCCTAGACATCTTGCCATACTTCCCACCAAGCTGCAGAGGTACTATTATAATTACTACTCGAAACCCGGATTGCAAGATCCATGCCACCGTTGGATCACGCGATATTGGCGCCATGGACCGTGAAGAAGCTATCAGTCTTCTATTGAAGGCTAGTGGCGAACAAGAGACGGACGTCTCTTTGCGACGTCGAGCACTGCCTGTCGTGGAGACCCTCTGGTTGCTAGCACTCGCCATTATTCACGCAGGGGCCCTGATACGACAAAAGCTATACGATTTCGAGGACTACTGTAATGCTTACAACACCCGTCGAAAAGAGCTACTGAGTTTTCAACCTGTCCAAGCTAGCTTAGACTATAAATTCACAGTCTATACTACTTGGGAAGTGTCGAAAGAATCGATCAGAGCTGTCGCAAATAGGCGAAATGCTACTCAAGAATCAAGACAGACTGCTACCAATGCCCTAGAACTTTTGACCTTCTTTGGATTTTGTCATTTCGACGATATCTGGGAAGAATTTTTCAAGGTGGCGTGGGAAGAATGCTCGAATTTGTCGGATTTCCCATGGTGGAGATCGAACATACCTCAGATACTTCGAGAAGACCGATCACGAGAATGGGATCCTTTTCCATTTCGCCGAGCCATGAGCCTTCTCTCTAGCTATTCGCTGATCCAATGGTCGGACCTTCGAGTCTCTTTGCATCCCTTAGTACACTCCTGGATTCGTGACTCTTTGACCGAGAAAGTGCAATTGCGCTACTGGACGAGTAGTCTATCAACACTAGCATTGATGAAGGGCCCACCTAGGCAGCCTTATTCGTATTACAGGCGCCTGATGCCCCATATTCAAGCTTGTCTTGGCGTCAGAGATCTTAAATACTTGCTCATAGATGACTCCGTAGTCATAGAACGAGCCCATATCACAGATTATCTTTTGGATGTCTATTACCATTGCTATCAGCACGAAGAGCTCTTACGGCTTTCCGAAAGTGCGTTGGAATACACACGGCAATCGCTTGGCGATGGGGATGCTCTAATCTGGACTTTTATGGATTATAATATATCGGCCCATAACTGGCTTCATCAGTACCAAGAGACCATAGACAAATTAGAGACGCGGGTAGAGGACTTTATATCGTCACCTAGCCCAGTAATTTCACCTGTCACAGTATCGATAATGGGTCGACTAATGGAGGCTTACAATAATCTGAAACACACAAAGAAGGCGTTAGAATTGGGCGAAAAGCTTGTGCCATTATGCATAGACACCCGAGGCGAGAATGACTTGATGACCTGTAATGTCATGCACATGCTTTCGCGTTCATACAGAGAAATTGGCCAATTGGAAGAAGCCGTGAAACTATGTGAAAGGGCGATAGAAGTACAAAAGACCTTCCTGAGCGATAATGATCCCAATTTGCTGTGGTTTGAGCACGAGCTAGCAGTGACATATAACCAAATGGACCTATATCACGAGGCTGTTGATCTTTTGCGACATGTGGTGGAAAAGCGCAAGATAGCATTAGCAGATGATCATTTAGTAACACTGGTTTCACAAGTGGAGCTTGCAAGGGCATATAACGGCTTGGGTCAGCCAGGAACTGGTATTCCGTTGATCGTCAATGCGATCAGATTGGGCGAGAAGGCTGGAGTGCCGGATGCTGAGCTCCAGATTTGGAGGAGAAATCTCGCGATATCACAAGTTCATGAAGCGCATCGGCTCTGGGAAAGACGAACAAAGCCTTTTCAGCCAGGAGTTGTTATATCGCTGCTAGCTGAGGCGATTGAATTGGGGGAGAAGAGTGAAGTACCGGATGAAGAACTCCAAAATTGGCGAGAGGGTATCCAAGAATGGCAATCTCATGCAACGAGACAGCTCTCTGAATAGCAAGCGAAGTCGTCAACCCCAGAGTCTCATAATCGCAGGTGTAGAAGAGGCTGGAGGAGACTGCTGAGGGTGTAACTCGCAGAAAGCCAGGATACTACCTTCGCATGCTGGATACCATTTACTCCACGATCCCGGAAACCTCTATGCAATCATTCGCCGGTGCATCAACAACGACAATGACGGCGAGGGAGGGCTAAGTGACAAGGCGGCTGGTCAATAGGAAGGTTCCAGGAAATCGGGAATGGTGTACAAGCTTGGGTAAGGCGAGGCTAGACTAAGGGCGCCTTCGTGATATACAGGTCTGATTGTCACAACATCTGGGCTCGTCCTGGGAAACTTTCTGATTTGTGGACAAGGAATTGAGGGAAAGTATCGGCGTTGGTGCACATTTAAATGAGTTTTGCGCAGTGATTTTGTACCTATTTGACCAGATGTAAAGGCAGGACAATCAAAGGAACAAGGAGGATACATGCCCGCTCGAGAAACGAGAGCGGAGTACATCGAGCGTATCTCGACGTTTCCAAATATCAGAAGCCATAGGAAAAGCGGTATCGAGGTTCGAGAGTTGTATACCTTTACAAAACTGTGCCACAATCCATTACAGTCTCAACACGACCCCACCCACACCGACAACCAACTATCCCCTCCCCTTCTTACCAAACCTCGCCAACAACAGCCTAGCCCTCCACCATCTCCTCATAACATCCCCAACCCCCCAGAATCCAACCACACCCATCATCCCACAAACCCATTTCCCTCCCCACCCCCCACATCCTATCCCTCCTTCCTCCAGCACCCTATCCACCAAACGCAGCACCATCAACCTCTTCCTTGCGCTCCTCTGCACCGCCTCCACTTCTCCTTCCTCACACATTCATATACCTGAAACACAGTATCCATCTCATCAGCACAGGTCCCAAAAACTAACTAAAACGCCCGCATCTTCCATCTCTTGCGCCGCACCTTATGCTACGTAGGGAAGTATGGGATGGCATGCCTCGCCAATGAAAGCGGATTGATTTTCGATCCAGGTGGGAAGAGGGGAGTGGGTGTTTGGTGTACGCTCCACGACGTGAGCTTCAGGTGCGTAGGAGAGGAGTGTGCGGATGATGGGGGTTAAGCTTTATATATTTCTAGAAAGTTTCTTTGGAGCTCTTGTTTTTGAGGGAATTTTGGGATTCGCGGTTGGGGAAGCAGGGGTATATGAAGGCCGTGGTATGAACGGTGTTGGTTTCGATGGGGTATGCGATTATGTGCGTGCCAGGATAGATTTAGGGGATGCTGATGTTGGTGGTCAAGAGGCGATGGTGGGAGGGTGGGCTTGGAGGGTGGAGTGGGAGATGAGGACGTCCTAGGTGGGATTGCCGATGGAGCTGATGGCATTTGGTGAGCTGTGTTTGAGGGACATTTGATGGTGAATGTAGCTGGGATGAAGCTTTTGATGTCGTTGGCTGCGAGGAGAACGTCATCTCTCATTCGTTGTCCAGACACCATCTGGACTCTGGCTTTGGATAGAGGATCAATGTTTGAAAACCTGTGCTTTAAGCAGACATCAATTCGTTCTGCATGTACAAGCTTCTTGAAAAATGTAGAGGTCTGCTCTGTGTATGACTGAAAGGGTGCATTTTATTCCTTGCTGACCTATTTCCATACTGCTCGGGAACAGGTACGCTATGTAGGACACATTGCATACCGCCGGTATCAGATGCGCGGTTCCAATCTCCTGTATTCTGCCATTCCCATGCTGAGACTCGCTCTCTGAAATGTTGCCCTTGTCCATGATCTTCTCCAGGAGCCTGAATCATCCCTGATTCTTGCAGCATAGGTACGACCTGGATACCAGCTCCCACATCTCCAATCGTTGACGCTTGTTCGAGATTATTCAGATTGTGGCAAGCGCGGTATAGATCTTTGATCAATCAGTCAACTTAGAACTGCAGGCTTATATAAAGGAGTCTCAACAATGCCATCAACCAACCCCGCCCTACCAGCGCCAACAATGGTTGCTCAAGATGATTTCCTGGCTTCATAATCCCAGTTGAAGTCATGATGGAATGCAACTGGCACTGGCTTCTAGCGGTAAAAGGTCCCTTCGTCTTCCCATCCCCCAGATTGAAGGGCCGGCCGTTATCAAAGATTTTTTTGTACAAGCCTAAGCTCACGACAAATTCGTTGATAGCCTCCCGGACTGCGGTTCAGATGAAGATGGCTTTCCGTGCCCTAGAGCCCGGGGGGCGGGTCTTCGTACAGCAAAATCCACACTCGTGAGCTTCGATTGCCTTGTCGTCATGATAGAGGAGCCTATCTACCAGGAGAGGGGCAATTTGAAGGGACGGAAGACCTTTAAGCCGAAGTATCCCCGGAATTTGGTGGCAATACTTTTTCACTTGTTCCATATTTGATGGTATCAGATCCGATTTCTGTAGCGGTTTTTGTTTTCTTTCTCGGTGGGAGGACATTGATGAATCTATACCACTTTCTCTACTTGCTCACGGTTGACAAAGTCTGTCCCTACGAGACTCAAGGCGATCACTTTCATTTCCCGGACGTTAATATTGTCCTTCGGCAATAGACCAGAGAAATGGCGCTGGTCAAGGATTTGCTGATCCAGAAAAATCGTGGTCAACTCAACTACGTCACATGTCTGAAGTATCTCTGCAAACGGTAAAAGGTGTGGCCGTATGCTCGTTGTTTCTATGTATCTGGTAGCGGACGTTGGGAGAGCCCGTCAAATCTTCCGTTGAGGCCCAATTAAGATCTAGAAGCATTCTCCCACGGGCTCTGAAGAGCTATAATCCAGCCTTTTCACTTAGCTGCATACCGTTGCTACGCAGACCTTAGGGCTTAGTGCAGCCTTAAGCAGCTATCTCGTGAAACATCCAACCTGCAGATTGCTTCTCGCTATCGATCTTGATGGCAGAATGGTGGTAAGCATACTATGTACTTTTCGAATAAGGTCTGTTGTGGCACGCACTGGAAGTGATGATGCGGTTGTATAATACGAGCTGGGCAAAACGCAGTTAGAAGGCCTCGTCATGGAGGGCTACAACCACCCCATCCCAACCAATATTTAGTGTGTGTGAGAGCGGCCCAGTTTAGCGGGCTGAAGATTCATGGTTGACTCACATGGACAGCTGTCGTGGTCCATGCCGCTGCAACATGAACCTGGCTGATGCAAGCCTGGGCGGCCAACCACCATGGGCATACGACGCCAGCTACATTGCCTTATGGGCTGCGGCTCTGTGTAGCCCCGCAGTCTGCCTCCTTGATATAATGCAGTTGCCCGCCCCGTTTCATCCTCCTCCGTATTGCACCCTGTTAGATCATCCTGTTGCTTAGAAACATGCCGGCCTTTCAGGAGCGAGCACCGCCTCTCCGCGAATGCATACTCACCCCGGAACAATCGAGGTACATTGTCAGAGAGCGCTACCTTCGAGAATTTCTAGTCCAGACGTTTGGCCTGGGCATTGATTTCAGGATCTCGGTACGCCGGCCTCCCAGTTTCTCAACAGTTCCTCGATTTCACACCACTAATGGATTTGGGCAAGCAGACTAAGTCGCACCGATGGAAATACTGGGCTCCAAGAGAGTTGGACGAGAATGAGGTCGAGTAAGTTTACCCGAATTAATTTTGGGGGCTTTTTGGAAGAGGCTGATTGGAGGTAATTTCAGTACTTGGACTGCAGAACTCGAAGCCCGTCGCCGCCAGGATAGGCTCCAGCGCAGTGCAACAGAGAACATTGGAACATGCCGAAGCACCAACAAAATAGAGCTTGCAGGCGCTCGGTCTACGTGGGGCTGAAATGAAGGAGGGCAGTGAAGGCGGATTACATGTAATACGAGAAGGGTGTGCCCTTAGCTATCGCGTAATATTAACATTGTCTTTCTTATTGGACCTCCTTGCATTATCACGATGACTGCATGAAGAAAGGCTTTCTGTGAAAACTGCGATTGGACGTTACGAAATAATGGGAAAAGCCACAGAAACACCAATGCCGCGGGACCGACCGATAGTGGGATCTAAGCCCCAACGGTTTCAACCTTGTGCTGAGTGAGGCTGTTGCCGATTCCAGGTAACAAAAGGTCATATGGCATGGTGCCACTGAAGTTTGGTGAACATTCTTGACTTGCACTGACATGAAAAACATGAACACGACTGCAATCAGAAGGAGCATACCTTTCGCCCAACTCCCGCCTGTGAGGACAGATCCTCCCGCGTTTGCCCGGTGGCGTGACTATCCTGCTGGTATTGGTGGCTACAATGCTATTATAACCTCAGACAGCCTCAGTACTCGGTTAAGCAGGCTTAGCTCAAAGCTCTTCTCGGAGGTAATTAACCTCCACATTATCGATATCAATGACATT
Organism: Cladonia borealis; assembly: GCA_018257855.2. Taxonomy (NCBI): domain Eukaryota; kingdom Fungi; phylum Ascomycota; class Lecanoromycetes; order Lecanorales; family Cladoniaceae; genus Cladonia; species Cladonia borealis. The sequence goes on from JAFEKC020000004.1 coordinate 1,611,413, forward strand.
AGAGGTGACCGTGCTTTGCCTTAGGCTGGGGGCAAATACTGATGTCCGAACAGGCTCTACGACATGTGCGACAACTTTGTACGAGCGTGCAGCTGAGGTGGAGAGCATCTTGTGTCAACCGGATGAACAGCTACCTAGGGTCAGGATCATGTAAGTTCTGAATCAAAGTCTTTGAGCTTACGATAACAAATGACATAAGATCATTGCATTCCGCAAAATCGCTTGGGCCTTTGCAAATATCAGAATCTCTGATGCGCAAGGTATTGACACGATATGAAGTCGACCCAGCCTTCCTCTCCGTACTTTACTCGTTTGGCGGTGCGCCTCACCTTGCTGAGAATGGTTCAAGTAACGAGACAAGCCGGACAATTGAAGAAGGCTCGCATAGTAAGGCAAATGCCTATCTTGTGGAATTTTCGCTTACCAAGCGTAAGATCTGATTTATCAGATTCGTTACTCAGAAGAGAACCAAAGGTCTCGAGACAGTCCATGGTCAGTAAGGCAAACGGGCGTGTACCATCACCATTCTTCAACGAAAAAATTCGACCTCTTTATAATCCTGCATCCACTCAATGAGAGTGTTCTTGAGAGGCGCTTGCTGGAATTTGGACTTCCGCAGTCCGATGCACGTGGATTGACCAGCATCTTCGAAAATCCGTACCGATTACATATATTACCATTCGCGTCATACCTCGAGAATTGGAGATGGTATTTCAGATCCCTGGGAAAGGAATTTCAAAAAAAAGTGAATTAAACCTCCATTCCCTGAATTTGTAAGCTTCTAACTCAATCAAGAACGATGAAATTATGACCTTAGACCTTGAGACGCTACAGCTTGGGACACCTGCCGCCGTCACACAAAATTTCGATAAAATGCTAGGGTTGCGAGATTTGCAAGATACATCACTGTCGTTAAGCGCACATTGTAAGAGTAGTCTTGAAATAATCGAAAAATTCCAGGAAATCCCCAGTGCCGACTTCCAAGGCGTATGGTCCTTAAACTCGTACAAAACTCAATTGGTGGGATACGTCGAGAATATGTCTGTGTTGACGAAGAGAATCGGGAATACCATCGATCTTGTAAGTCTCATTGGATGTGAAACCGGTTATATTGACCAGCTAATGGCGTTTTCTTGCACTAGTTTGCATATGCCTTAGACTTGAAGAATCAGTCCACCGCTGCAGACACCAACAATCATGTATCGCAGTTAGCTGAGACTACAACTCGTGATACCGCAGCAGTGAAATGGATTACGTACCTAACGCTTCTCTATCTACCGGGAAGTTTCGTTGCAGTAAGCTCCAAAATCTACAGCTCTGTGTCCCTGGCTAATGATAGTGACCAAAAGTCAATATATGGAATGAACCTGTTCGTCTTTAATCAACAAACAATGAAAATCATGATAGCTGATGATTTCTGGATCTGTATCGCCACCTGGATTCCACTGACTCTTTTGACTTTTCTATGCTACGGGCTTCTGGTCTTGAGACACAAAGATCGTGCGGAGAATGGCTGGCACTGGCTCAATACTTCCAAATCAAGCACACTGAAAGGGCCATGACCGAACCAGTAATCATTAGCTTCGTCGTGCCATCGAGAAGGGGTTGTTCCAAGGGATCTGATATGTACGATAACGTTTCAGGATTTGCGTATATATCTCAATATTTCCCCTTTCATAGTACATAGAATCAACAGTAGCTGGCCTTCATAGAGCCCTAGAGCGGTTTTGGTGGTCTTATCCACACTGTGCTCAACCGAGGCGAGACCTTTGCTGGACTTTTTGATCAGGAAACGTCCGTCTGTTCCCTTGGACAGTTCATATTCGAAGATTTGTCCCTTTATGAATCCTTTCTGGATACATATCAACACATTATCTCGTGCAACGCGACCCACGAGCGCTGAAAGGATTTCGAAGGATTGCCGTTTCTGGGGCTGCTGTCGTGGATCGCTGTTGGGATGTATAACGTAGGTGCTGCCGTTACTGTTGTGGACAATGCAAGCAGGCATGCTCTCGTATGGCCATAGTGTGAAATCCTTCGAGTCATTGGCTGCCTTTAGAATCTCAGTGATCGTGTAGACAGAAATAAGAACGGAAAAATACCTTCTCATATGAGACCTCGCCAACGAGAGTTGCATGCACGCCATTCATCCTATAGAGATAACCATGATGAACCTCGCCCGAGGCCCACACGAAGAGCAAGTCTCCATCCTCACTGAAACAGGCGGCTTTAATCGTGAGATCTGTGCCTTTGCCTATCTTAAGTCCTTCCGATTCACCATCGCTAAACCCTGGATCAGTACTTGGGGCCGAAGTAGGCAAAACTTAATGCTACTAACGAGAGAGAAGCCAGGTACAACCATTTGGTATAGACACCAACGACCACATCTCGATTTGACAGCAGGATATCCGAAGCCTGCTCCTTTTCGAAATTGATAGGAATTGTTGTTACTTCTCTGCTCGTTCCAAATTCACGTACTTGGATCTATGACCGCTCAATAACGGATGCCAGCAGTGCCACAGCATGGGATTGACAACTCACAAGCTTTTCAGTCCCATTCAATCCATATGTAACCGCAAAATCATTTGCGATGCACATTTTTTTCCACTTGACGTGTGGTGCCATATCCTCCGGTGCGAGTTCATCTATAGTCCCGGCGTTTGACCCATCGCGTGTTGAATAAGCGTGGATGTGTCTTCCACACAAGAATGCTACCTTATCTCCAGTGGGTGTCATTGCCACAGCATCCACAGACTGCATGCTGTTCAGAATGGGAGAACTTCTGGAGGCTAGCTTATACTCCGAACCTTTTCTGAGAGGCTGTGGCCTGGGCATATTTATAGCCGACAAACAATTATCTGGGAGGCCGCCATATTGAAAATGCGAGGGTTCAGTGCTCGAGGTGCTTGTGCTTTGGTGCCTGCCATTTTCATATGCTGAAGATTGTTCCGCTAATTCCACGGGCGTGCGATCAAACGAAAATCTAGACACCATGGACGCGCCAGTACTTTGCACTGGGGAAAAATTATTACTGGATGTAGTCGCAGTACCAATCGACGTAATGGAGGGTCTTTGTGTTTGCTGCAAGCTCGACACTTGAAGTCCATCGGAACTACGGAGATGTTTTAATGTCCCTGGGTTCGAATGACCGTCGATGGGGAGACTTCCAAGGCCTTTCATGATTTGCTTCATATCTGGCCGCTCTAGTGGTCCTGGTACTAGGGCTCTCTCTATGATGGAAACGTAATGAGGAACCCATGTATGAGTTGAAAAGTATGCGTGGGATCGAAACCAGTCTCTTATCTCGGATTTGAGTTCCGTATTCGAGCTGTTAATAACCCTAACCCGATCCTCTGAGCTCCCTCTGGCTCTGGCTCTATAGAAGAAGTCATCCTTGCCATCATAGCGTAGTGTTCGGAAATTGTGCAAGGCTTTACTTCGACCAAAAGCGAATGCTAAGACATCGCAGAGGATGCAAGCCAAAGACCAAACATCGCACTTTCTGCCATCAACTTTTTCTAGATCGACCTCAGGTGGCTGGTAAGGTCCATAACCTCTATAACCTCGCATTACTTCGTCCCTGTTGGCCCTGGATGTGAGCCGGGGCCCAACATCACGGATTGAATGGACCCGAGTTGCTTTCTCATTGGTGTCCTTGTCAAAAACAGACACTCCAAAATCTGTCAGCATCCATTTGCCGGCTGGATGGTCCAATCCCGCAGTACCACTGTGATTGTCTTGAACCAACAGAATATTTTCAGGTTTTAGGTCTAGATGAGCGAGATACCTGTCCATTTTTCCGAATAGGTAGAGCTCTTCATGTAACCAGACTAGAGCTCTTGCGATCTCAAACATCTCTTTGAGAAGAGCTTTGTGCAAAGTTTCCTCGAAGGCCAAGTCCCGGAAAGTCTTGTCAAAATCATAAATCTTTTGGTTGTATCGCGTGTCAGCGCCGGGTTTGTATCCACCACGCAAGAATATCTCTAGGTCACCATGTTGGGCCAATGGAAGTAATATCATGAAATTATTGCCGTGTATGATTGAGGCTATATGTTGCATAACCCGTTTTGACCCCTTCAAGCCTTCTTTGAGGATGTCTAGGGTTTGTGATTCTCTGTGAAAGTCTTCGGCGCTGTTTTCGTTCGTGTAGGTTTTACAAGCCACAAGCATAGACTGTAAATCGTTCAGTATTAATTAGTTTAGTGACTGGTAATGGCGAGTTACCTTGAAATTCTCGGTAGAGTTCTCCATGTGACGAAGACAGCGAGGAGCAATGGTCACTTGCGAGACCCTTCCATATGCGCCGCCTCCCACCTCGACAGGCTTTCCACTGAATGGCAGACGTCTGTTCCTCTCTATCCTCTGGATGTGACTGTTCCCAGATTCCAGTATTATTGCGGGACAAAATGCAAATTGATATTGCCAGAACATGTAAAATGAAGCATCAAGAAATTTAAGTTTCTCCTTATCAATTGGCAAATCATTGTCTTCCCTGCCCCCAGCACGAAGAAACTGAGAGCGGAACTTGTTGACAAGATCATCGCTTGACCATCCTATGAAAATTAATACCGACAGTACGCGGAGAAAGCGATTTCTGATTGTCTCTATCTCCTCCGGACTGTATTTGGTTGGAGGAAAGATAGTATTCAAGTTGTGGTTTTGCCAGGCTGTTTGCAAATCGTGTTCACAGATAAAGATCCTTGAGGCATCTGAGGGATCGTCTGCGTTGTACATTCTGGTACGTATGGCGTCCTGAAGCGAACTGACGGGGCTAATCGTCCTTTCTCTCGTTGGGTCTGACGGCATGATGACGTTTACTCATGTATCATTTGCTCCAATCGTATAATCTCGTCATTGAGAGTTGAATGAATGTCCTGTCTTGCAATTCCTAGCTATCCCTCGTGAAGTAACCCTCTTTGCTCAACAAGTTTAGCGCCTGTCCCGGCGAGCGATAGTTGTGGGGTCACTAGTCTTATGAGGTGTATCGATCTCATGCCTGTCATTGGTCAGCCACGTAGTCTTCTAAGGCCAGCACTGGATTGTCGCTTCACATCCTACGCCCTTTGACGCCCGATGTACCGTGGGGGCAGCCGTACACAATGAGGAGCAAACTCTTAGGGGTAGCTAAAGCGTAACTTAGCGTCTTCGATCCCGATCGGTAGAATCTGCAGGGCGTTCCGTGGCACGATGGGCGAATTGCGCATCTTCTAGCTCCGTGTAAGCCACGTCACATCCTTTTCAATATTAGCGGTTCAAATGCATAGGCTAAGTCCAGTCTAAAAGAGCCCATTCATTGCGCGCTGAGAGTCTCTCCAAGGCCTCCAGCATGAGGATTCCACCAAGATCATCCATGTGCATACACCTATTCAGAACCACACCTCGGGGCGAATGTCCCCCTACTTAACATTCTCAGCCATTAATTGAATGCAAGCGTCCTATATAACTTCGAGTTCAACCTCCCCACCAGTGCTAGAACTCTGCCCACTTTTTGAACGCTTTTTCCAGGTGAAAAATCTACTCATTCGCCTAGGTCTATTCGCATTACCGTCAGCCTGAGATCCACGCTGACGCTCAGGCTTGAGGAACTTCAAGTGCTCAAGCGTAGCTACTAGCACAGCAAAGTCGTTATCGAGGTGGACGGGACGTCTCCGTGTGATGAGTTTCAGTACTAGGAAGAAACCGGTGAGTATAATAGGCTGGATTTGTATCTCTTGTCAGTAACTCCTTCATCACACCGGCTGTGGGAGGGTTTCTTACCGCACCATATGCAATGGCGACTTTGCTGAAATCGACTGGAGTGCTCCACCAAGTCGCCGTTGTGAAGACGAAGACAATGACCAAACAGCCGATCATCCCAAGCCAAGCAATCACGGGTTGCAGGCCGCCAAGGATAGTCGATGCTTGACTCGTACTTCTCCACCGGTTATGCTCAGGATAGACCTGAGCGATACTATCGCTGTGTTTGCGCAGCCTTACATCGCAGACAATTAGCCCTCGAGACGTCGAGATTTTCATATATGAGGACTAACCATGCATGATAACGGATGAAAGCGAGACATTGTGACGCCCAGACCAGGAGACAGCTAACGCTGGCCGACGTGCTCATGATTTCGCGAAGCTTGCATTGTGTAAGTCAAAGTTATTACACGCGCTGATGGATGCAACTCACATCCGCAATAGCATAGCCTCGTTTCAACTGCAGAAATGGAAGCCAAAGAAAGGCTAGAAAGGAAACAAATAATGCCCACATAGGAACACCTGTCTTGTGCCAGACGCTCCCTAGCTCCTTCAAAAACGACAGCCACCCCCAAGGAGTTATAGTGCGAGTCATACCGTACAAGGCTCGAGAGGCAACATAAAGTGCCGAGTTCGACGCACTGAGAGCTGAAAAGATCATGAAACCGTTCATGAGCCCTGGCATACGTTTGTACCCAGCTGCAGCTGCTGCAAGTACAAACACAGCATTGGATCGCGATGTCCCGACTGAGGTGCCGTTGATGCCGTAGATCTCTGGAAGAGGAGTACCGACCCACTTAACGTTCAGAAACTCTCCTATTGCTAGCAAGAAGTATATCGCAACCACGAAATAGGCAATTGTCTGAGATGGCATGCGTAGTGATCGGAGGTCGCGCGCCTCGAAAGCAGCTATCGAGATCATTTCGACACCAATGAAGCCATAGGCTATTAACGGTACAACGTAACTATAGATGATTGTTAAAAATGCCCTAGGAAAGTCAGGAAACAATCTGATGGCTTACCACCCAGCTTGCCGGGGGTTCTGAGCAAATGAGTTGTTGTTCCTAAATCCGTCATTGATATCTACGCATCAATGTCAGTCCTTGAGATGTCTCGAGCCCCACGTGAGCATCTCAAAATCTGCGGTGATGGAGAACAGACGTACTTTCGGAACCGTAGTGTTCTGCTCGACAATCAGTCACTGCTCTATGAAGAGGAAGCGAATTTCAATACCTTGCCCGTGTATCACATACATGAAAATTGCGCCTCCAACAACCATGCAGGTTTTGAGTATCCCACCAATGGTCTCGATCCAACCAAAATACTGCAAACCTTAGTTCGATCACCCCATGATCCGCTGATGTTCGGTAAACTTACGAAAACACCTGCAAAATTGATAAACAAGATCGTGACTGGAACAAGGACGTAGAAAATGACTGTTTGGTAAACTTGTGCTAGTCCCCAGAAGTCCGTGAAGCCAGCAGCCGTGATGATTAGTGTGGCAAAAATTGACGAATAGGTGTACCTGGGGGCGTCAGCGCCCACGCTTAAAAGGCAATGCTGTTATTGGCATCTCTGTGGTCTTTACCAGTATGCGATGCCTACCACCCATGCTAAATCTTCATCCACAAAAGCCCGCACGAATTCCATGAGGGCATTTGGTGTGGGGAACATTTGTATCATTTCGCTGATGCCTTCCATGACGCATATCGCGACGATTCCCACAATTGCGAATGCCAACAATGCGCCTGAAGGTCCTGCGACCTCGAGAGCTTCTCCATCTCCGTAAAAGATCGTCACGCCGATCACACTGCTAACACTAATCATCTGGATATCAATTAGTCACAAGATCGGAGACATCAGAGGAACTAACAAATATCTGCCATGAAAAAAGGACCTGTCTGCGGAGCCATGAGTCAGTTATTGAGTAAAGCTTTGCCGATGAATAATCACACCTTAATTGAGGTTCTCTTTCTGCCATATCTTTACAATCCGTGAATTATGACGCGATAGAAGAGGCGGATGAAAACGCTAGAGGTAGGCCTTGTTGTATCCCGACTGTAGACCTTTACAGCAATGCAATGGACTATGAACAGAAGTAAGTGCAGAATTTTAAAAGTAGGTGCAAAGGTAATAAAAGCTCGAGAGCATAGCCTTACCTAGCAGAACCTGAATAGAGCCCGGCCCCTTTTCTTTGACGCTTGCCTGTTAGCCTTATGGTTGCCATCTCAGCCCCCTTTCAGTTTAGTAGAAAGCCATGTCAGGCCGGATTACCCTGAAGATATTCTAACGAGCCTTGGCTGACAGCCATCAAGTCCGGTTCGCTGTTTAGACGCTCGTTGGCCGATTTTAGATATCAGCTATGCAGAATACGAATCAGGAAGAGTACCGGAAACAACCATCGAATCAGCCAACGAATGTCAAAGCTAGTGCAATCAAGCGACCTTAATGCCCCCTTCTCCGCTTCTTTGGAAGTCTAGACCCAAAGCTGGGTGTCAAGTGATTTGCGACTCGGTTAGTCCTACACTCTTTGTGACTTAGATTCGTCAAAGCTCTGCCGCCTGTTGATATTACAATCATGTAAGAAGCACATCATGCGAAGGCTTTGATAGTGTGGAGCTAGTCTTCATGTAGTGACACACGCTTGGCTCAGTCTCTTTGTATGGTGGTTACGTTGGAGATGAGCTTTATCAATATCGTTTTCTGAGACGGTGCCTTGGTGTAAAGATCTTGTTGTTGCGACAATGCTCGCCGGGAAGACCCACCATGGTGGTAAGGCCAAGTCACCATGAACACCTCGTTCAACCGACGTTAGAAATATCCCTTTGTATCGACACGACTTTGATCATAAGTGATACGATATCCAAACCCAAGCTGAGTTCTTTTACGGCAGTGATCAGGCCCGGCTAAAGTATCGAAAACGGCTGAAAGATTGCGTTGACCCAGACGTACCGCTAGCCGGTTGCGATTGGCTCATCAGCTGGTGCACGTATTGGGAAACCCCGTCCTACGATCAATGTCTGCCTTCAGAGTGAAAAGCGTCAGGCGAATGGGATTCGGGAAATTAACGCCGATGCGCAAGGGTTTTTAGGTCTTCAGAAAGACTCGGAATCAGAAGATCCCACTCTCGAAAATCGACATCGTGTAGTGACAATTGCGTCATATAGCATTCTTACTGCTCCCCAATCCTTTCAAATCCCTGGATTCACGCCCTAAATCGCTCTGTCTCCAATACAAAGCTGGAATGACCCGTATCGACGTTTTAATATGCACATTGTCAAGAAAGCTTTAGTATCAGAATTCCTGAGAGGTCCTAAGCGAGACGGTTCGGCCCTGCAGGGTTGACCCCTAGAGACCCCTAAAGCTGGTCCCCCTAGGAATTGAGATCTAGGCCAAAGAAACATGGCTTCGGGCACCACACCTCTCGCCTAGGTAGCCAACTTTTAGGGTGTCTCTAGGGGGCCCAGGTGAACACTTCTAAGCGCACTACTAGCCCGCCTGTAAAGGGCTCTTATACGATCTCAAACAACTGATAATATAAATTGGTGATCGCATAGCTGTCCCTGCCGCATTCCCACCTAATCTCCAAGATAGGGTTACATGACTCATCTTCAAGTGGCTACTATGCTTCACATATAGAAGCAACCCTGTCCATAACGAAGAGGATTCGGTAACTCGAGCACGGCCTGAGAGGGCACAGGGTCTTCACTGTCCAGCCTTTCGATGACTACTTTATACCATGTGTCAGACAATTTTAGAATTTGGGAGTGCCGACGCACATTCAGTCAAATATCTCTTTCGATTCCTAGTACCATACACCGGCTGTTCCTAGAGAACCCTGCCAATTCCTCTTTGAACACCCAATAAGACGTGAAGAGACTTAGTCAATTACCTCCAACAAGTGTACCAGCAGCGGGCTCCCTACATATTCTCCACTTCCTCACCTACTTTTCACCCTCCCATTCTTTCCTTCCCAGCCTAATAATCTCACTCTGCTCCACAACCCACACCCCCTTCTCCCTCTTGCCCTCGGCACACGCCAATCCCGCACTCACCGCCGCCTTCGCAATAACATCCGCATCCTGCGCCCACCAATCCGTCAACGCCGCCCCGCCAAGCTTCTTCATCCCCTTTGCCACATATCTAAACACAGCCTCGGGCGGTCTACTATCCTTCCTCTCTCCCACCAACAATCCAGGCTTCATAATGACCGTATGCGGGAACCCAAGCTCCTTAACCGCTTCCTCCAGCTCAGCTTTCATTTTAGAATAAGGAAAGAATGAGCTCGTAGATACCGCTGCTGAGGATATCAGGACGTAGGTTTCCGCTCCTGATTCTCTAGCGGCCTTGGCGAGGGAGAGGTTGAGGTCATAGTCGATCTTCCTCTGTGCCTCGAAGGACCCGGCTTGCGCTTTTGTTGTGCCGAGGGCGGAAATGAACACTTTGGCTGAGGGAGTGAGAGATTTAAGTATGGAGGGCCATGATGAGCTGGCTGGCTCGATGTGCGGTGTTAGGGTGGGGGAGGTGCTGGGGAGTGATTTGCGTGCGAGGGCGTGGATGGGGGGAGGGGTGGTGAGGGAGGTGAGAGTTGTGAGGATATGGGAGCCCTAAAAATGGAAGTTAGATATACGGTAGAGCATTGTATCAGGAGGATGACTTACTACAAGGCCGGTGCAGCCTACGAGAGCTACTGTGGTGGTGTTTGCTGCCATGGTTGGATGGCTTGGAGATGCATGGGCCATGTGCGGACAGGGATACCTGAAGGTCCCTATTGATGGGTAGATCTAAGGTTATCTTATCGCGGGATGATCTCTTTAGTGTAAAAGCACGCCATCGTCATCTTGAGTGGCGGGAATTTTTTTTTTCGTTCATACCGTTCTTGGACTTTCATTTTTTTTGGTTTCTGGTACAGCGTCCTTGCATTTTGGCGGTGTTTTCATTAGAATCATGCATTTACAGCCCACAGATTTCAATGGCCCTACGCCAGTGCCACAGCCTGTTCATGCAGGACCCGAGAAGAACATTAAAGATTTCAAGCATCATTCAACGAGTCTTCCTTTTGGCCAGCCTACATCTCTGCAGTCAATTGGTGGCCCCACGTATGTCACTGCTCAACTTTTAACTCAACAGGTCGCATACACCCTGTCTGACAGACTATGGACATATTCTCCTGAAACATTTGATCTCGATACCGCTGTTAAGGATTGGTTCAAAGAGGGGGCGCAAAATGTCCATGGATACCCTACCAATGTCGAGGCGATGCAGATCCGACAAGGAGCTGCCTCAATTGCTCTCGGATATGTCTTCTCTAAAGACTTTGACCTGAAGAAGCGCTATGTTCCCCAGTCAATATTAGCCTCATCGTCGACCCTACAATACCTACATGCAGCTCTTGACCAACTATCGCTTCTCTACTCAGTCGCCAGTCCATTCGTCGCCCATATCGCTGCTATTGACTATGCAGGCGCTTCCTCTCAGCTCGTCTCGGACTACGTGACTGCGTTGTCGCTGGCAGAAGAGTTGGGACTCGGCATGGTCTTATCGTTCTCTGCATATGAGGCGCAGCATATGTCGTTGTTCGCTACCTTACTTGCGAGTATCATACCAACCATACACATCTATGATGGTGTCAGTGTGGGGCGTGAAACTACTAGGGTCATCGATGTGCTTGACCAAGCAGGTCTGCAAAATACCTATAAGGCAGTTCAGCACGAGATCTTGGCACCAGGGAAAAAGAGTGCTAGTCTGGATACAAAGGTGCTGCGTCTTTTGAATGCACTTAACGGCGAGCTAGGAACCGAGTATGGTCTGTTTGAATATCAAGGACATGCGGCACCGGACTCCGTTCTGGTTGTGTTTGGGACCGTTGAGTCATCATTGGCTTCGCAGGTGGCTCTGTCTCTCGAGAGGGATGGTGCCAAAGTTGGGGTCTTAAATGTGAGAATCTACAGACCGTTCGTTGAGGAGGAATTCCTTAACGCTTTGCCCCATTCCGTGAGGACCATTGGCGTTCTTGGTCAGGTGCAGGACGTTCAAGCCGTATCAGATGGCAATGTCCGGTCGAACCTCTACTGTGACGTTGTGGCCGCTGTGACATTCTCTCACGAATGGACTACCCCTCCCGCTGTGATCGATGTAAAGTACGCTAGGGAAACGGTCTGGACAACTGTATCTATTGCAGCTGCATTCCAACTACTTGTTAGGGAGCCTTTGCTGAAACCTACGGAGCAAGAGAACGGGACCACACCCTCGGCGCTGCAATTACTGGATCCGACATCTGTGCAGCAATACACTTTCTGGGATATCGACACCTCAAACTCAGCCAATGCGCCTGTGGCGTTGGGGCAAGCATTAGCGACGGAATCTGCAAACAACGTTACGAGCAAGACCGCTTACGATAACCTTCTGCAAGGTGGAGTTCTCCGTACAGACATTCGAAAGTCCGCGAAGTCAATTGAGGCATCCTATTCGATCGATGCCGCGGACGTGGTGTATGTCGGTGAACTGATTCTTCTTAAAGAAGTTGACATTGTAAATGGTCTTAAAGCTGGCGGGAAACTCATACTTAAATTGCCAGGAGTGAAAGATGACGATCTTGAGAGCAAGCTGCCAATTGAAGTCCGGAAAGCTCTTAGTGCAAAAGGAATTCAGCTTTATGTTCTCGATCCACCAGCCATCGAGGCCGTGGCTAATGATCCAGCGCTCGAAATGTATCTAACGCAGATAGCATTTTTACGAGTTGCATTACCCACCCTTGAGAAGGTCGGGTTGCATAAGCTGGCGTCTGTCAATGGAAACATAAGCACTTTGGAAGAGCTCGCCAAGGTACTTGACAACGCCTTGCGACTTATCGAGGTTCCTAAAGACTGGGCGGCTGCGGAGCTTGAGAGTGGACAACCCAGTCTGCCGAAGGATATCAACGTCAACAGCTTCGACGCGTTTGACAAAATTGAGGTAGAGCCACCCACGTATCTCAAGGATTGGAAGACAGCAGCGAAAGGACTGGCTTTTAAGGAAGCATATGGGACGAAACCAGCTCTCCGTCCCGATGTATCCGTTAAGACCTATACTGTTCATGTGCAAGAAAATCGCAGACTTACGCCTCTCACTTATGATCGAAATATCTTCCATATAGAATTCGATCTAGGAGACTCAGGACTGAAATATGATATTGGAGAAGCACTCGGTATACACGCTGAAAATGACGAGATCGAAGTGAAAGACTTCATCAGGTTTTACAAATTAGATCCCGAAGAGATCGTCGAAGTCCCCAGCCGCGACGATCCACGGGTGCTGGAGAACCGTACAGTATACCAAGCGCTTATGCAAAATGTTGACATCTTCGGCCGACCACCAAAGCGATTCTACGAAGCTCTGGCGGAGTTTGCGGATGATCCAAAAGAACAGCAAGAGCTTACCACGCTGGGCGGTCCTACGAAAGAGGGCAATCAAGAGTTCAAGCGAAGAGCTGAAGTTGACACCATCACCTATGCCGACGTCCTCTTAGAGTTCCCTTCTGCACACCCAAGCTTTCATGACATCGTCCGGATTGTCAGCCCGATGAAGCGAAGAGAGTACTCAATTGCTTCTTGTCAAAAGGTCACTCCCACAAGCGTCGCCTTGATGATCGTTGTGGTAGGATGGGTGGATCCTAAAGGCCGGGACCGATTCGGCCAAGCCACCAGATATCTTTCCAAGCTGAAGATCGGAACTCCAGTCACCGTTTCGGTCAAGCCCAGCGTGATGAAGCTCCCACCAGAGTCAACACAGCCACTTATTATGGCAGGTCTCGGTACCGGTCTTGCTCCATTCCGTGCGTTTGTCCAACATCGCGCTTGGGAGAAAGCGCAAGGGAAAGAGATTGGATCTGTGCTGCTGTATATGGGCTCGAGGCATCAACGGGAGGAGTACTGTTATGGTGAGGAGTGGGAGGCATATCAAGATGCTGGTGTGATCACACTACTTGGTCGGGCCTTCTCGCGCGATCAGCCGCAGAAGATCTATATTCAGGATCGGATGAGGCAGACCATGAACGACATCATCCAAGCTTATCTGAAGGAGAAAGGGGCTTTTTATCTATGTGAGTAATTATCGCTCCGCTTTATTGCGGGGACACGTGGCTAATGCATGTTCCAGGTGGTCCCACATGGCCTGTGCCGGATGTCACCAACGTGCTTGAGGATGCTATTGCCCGGGATGCTAAGACACTTGGGAAGAAGGTGAAGCCAAGCAACGAGATCGAGAAGTTAAAGGACGAATTACGTTATGTGTTGGAAGTGTACTAGGATACCGTATTTTGTACATACAACCGTGTCAGCGCCTTTTGTGGTTAATGTCCTCGATGGCGTATTAGAATTGCATGGACATATATTTGAATCATGATAGAGCATACTAGATACTACATAACTTCGATACGTTCGATGCTGTCTTTGCAATGGTATGCTTCATTTATTTTGTATCCTTCAGACCGGATGGATGCCTACAGCGAGATTCCAGGGGAGAAATTCTCGGTGTAGGTTTCCGACCTATGAGGGTGGTGTGGATGACCCGGAAAAAAGCCGATTGGACAATGACAACTGCAGGTCGGGGGGTTCGCCTTGCGCTCAACTCCGCTGCCACCTGCAAAAAGCACACCGTCATTTTCCAACATCTGAACAGCGCACCTCCTTCATTGAGTCTCATGTCATGCCATGACTCTTCTACACCTCTGAGGCTTACGGCGGCGTGTCATTGCTTGCCTCCCGAAACCCCGCAATCCTACCCTGACACCCACGCATTGCCTGCGCTCAACCCGCCACGGCCGCAAGCAACACATCGCAAACACCATTTCCCCCTCGATAGCAAATAAAAAATGCCTCGTCAAGGCTCTCCCTCACCAGCGCGACGGCCGGATCTGGCCAAACGAAGTTCATCAACGCCGTCTCTTTCCAAAGGCTCGCCCAACGGTGGACAGCTCGAGAAGGCGCACAAAGGCTCCTCAACAAGACTACACAAGGCGCATGCTGTCGGACATGGTCGCCACCCCCATGCCAGGGTACCATCACATGGCAAGGGTTTACATAAATTGTCCAAGCTAGGACCTGGCGAACTCAGCGATGGCTCGGAGCATACAAAGCACCACAACAGGTCATCATCTTCTACACCTGTGGGGAGTCCAACTAGCCAGAAATTCAAGCGAAACAGCTCTAATGTCAGCTTACCAAGGACTGGATCTAAGGTTTCCCTGAAGAAGAACGACTCCAATGTGTCAATACAGCGAAATCACTCAAGCACCAAGTCGGGCAGTCAGTCGAAGTCAGAGAAGGCGCACACCAAGAGCAACTTGCGCAAGAATGGCACAGATGATAGACAAGTCAAGGGACAAGCAAGCTTTGAGGTTGGCGATGAAGACGAAGACCAAGGTGACGAGTGGACAGAAGACAACAGCTCCGTCTCCCCACAAGCAACCCGCAACAGCTTAGTTCGTCCAAAGAGTCCACTATCAAGAGATCCGCCCTCCCCAGACGAAGAACCGCCAGATCGCTCTCCGCAAAACCTCCCCTACTCCCCTCCACAGTCTCCCCCAAACAACCCCTCCGCATTCGCAAACCACACCAAAGACAACGGTCCCACCCATAATCACCCCCCGCACGCAGAGGACCTGACTCACCGCCTCTTGAACCGCAGCACCCACTCCATCGCGCCCCACACCTCCACCATCTCTGCCACCAAAAGCCCCAATTCTACTGGTGCCTTTTCCTCCTTCGCCCACAGCCATTCCTCCACAATAGCCGCCGAACCCTCCATGCCCTCAGACGGCATATCCCGCTTCATCAACAGCACCGGCACAAATTCCGGCAGCACAACTCCCGGCTCAGTCTCCCACCTCCAAGCCAACCTCGCCGACCGCCCTGCCTCCCCTGCCTCATCCTCAAACCCCGCCAAAGCCACCACCTCCTCCTCGCGGCGCGTCAAATCCGCCGCCAACCTCTCCCACCCCTGCCTCGACAACTCCCCACCCAAACACCCCCCACCAGAAAAAGTCTCCAACCCCTGGTCCCCCCGCATCTCCCCCTACGAATCCGCCCGCGCCGCCGACCCCGCAGCAGGAAAATCCCTCACCCAACTCCGCCTCGATCTCCAACGCATGAGCACCCAACGCGACACCCCCGCCTCCTCGCACCCCCTAATGCAAAACGGCTCCGTAATCGGCATTCAGAATCTCAGCGCCGGCAGCAGCGAAATGCAAGCAAGGTTAGCTAGACAGTGGAATCAAGCCGTAACGGAATTCAGGAATGGGAAGAGATTTTATCCGGATCTGGGTATTGGGAATTTAAGGAGAAGGCGGGTGGAGAGGAAAGTTGAGGGCGCGAGGAGAGATGCGAGGGGGAAGGGGAAGGTTAAGACGCCGGTGGGGAGTGAGAGTAGTAATGAGGGTGGTGGTAGTGGGGGAAGAGTGGGGAGAGGGAAGGTTAGGTTTGAGGTTGGAAGGAGTCCGGAGGTGGGAAGGGGAGAGGGGAGTGTAGGGAGTGGAGAGGAGGGTGGTGGTGGTGGTAGAGGAGGGGAGCTAACTGAGGGGGTAGAAGGGCTATTGAGACGGATGTGGATGGGAGAAGGGAGCGGCGCAGGAGCTGGCGAGGATTAATGGTCCTGGATCAAAGGCTGTGTCTGCTGGTGTAGGATATCGCCTGGCTTATGAGAGCTGGTGGCTTTCGGGCTTCGACCTGGGTGAAGGCATGTACAGTCGTTTTCAACCATTGGAGCGTGGTGTTGGGTCATGGTTCAACCAAGCTGGCATGGACATGCATTGCGTTTTTGTTGTAGATACGGATATAGGGTATAAATCGGCTAACAATATTGTATATGTTTATAATTATGTGAATATAGACCTACTTACCGATTTGGATTGGCGCGAAAGCTGCTGCTTGTTAAAGGTAATGCAGGTAGGTTTTGAATTGATTGCATGGATTGAAATAAGGATTTACACAGGTTTCGGGTTTGGGCTATTGTATTGGAACGGGTAGAGCGTTCTCAGAGGTTGTGTAGGAGAGCTTGGCTTCTGAGTGTGCTAGAGTGTTGCGTTAGGACATCATAGATAGTCGATCATAAATATAGGGGTACAAATCCTCAGAGTAAATAGCGCTGATATTAATACACCATGCCCTCCAGCACCTCATATCCGACAACGTAGTTCCTAACAAATACAAACACCATATACTCCTAACTGTACGGCACTGAAGCACACATATCTCGCATCTCACTCAGAGCAGCCCAGCATTCATACTCGTCGAAACACACGAGATAATATTGCTAGTTCTCCAGAACAAATGAACGAGATCATTGACGGCCTTTATGACACTTGTTCGAGCAATTGCCAGAACTTTTCGATATCAGCCGCATCAGGGAAGCGGCCTGCCATTCCGACTATGGCTATATCAGATCCTGTGCTCACAATAGTCAATTCTCCAAACATCAGCGGTGTTTACTTCCCTTCCTCAACGCACTCCCCGACGCCAACCTCGAAATCCTCTCCCTCTCTTCCTCCGGTATATTCTCTCTCTCCAACTCCCCCTCCTTAACACTAAACCCCCTCCTCTTCCACTCCTCAAATTCCTCCATCCCCACCAAATGATACGCTATTCCCAAATCCCTCGCTACCTTAGCACACCACACGAATTCATCGAATGGGGATATATTATTCTCATGTTTGTTTAATCCCAGTATTTCGACTTTCCGCATCGTATTCCTGCGTTCCTCAGCGAATTTTCTCATGGCTTTTTCGCCCCATGCGCTGCGAGCGCTGGGCATGCGGTTGCTGGTTTTTTTGATTATGTATGCTTTGTCGAGTTCGTAGCCGAGGGTGTCGTAGGTGGGGGGGCCGGAGAGGCCTTTGCGGCGGACTTGTTCGACGCGGCGGATGTCGGTTGCTATCCAGGACGGGTTTTTGGGTTTGGAGGAGGGGGGTGCAACCTCGTTGCCACTCTTGCGTCGCTTTGCTGGTGGAGGTGGAAGCGCTTCCTGGTCGTCTTCTGCGTCCCTTTTTTTGGGGGGGGGATCGGTGGAGCTGGTGGCTTCTTTGCCGAGGACGTAGGCCATTTTTTCGATGTCGATGGCGGAGACTTGCTGCTTGCTTTCCTTTTCAAGTCGTGAACGTAGGGTCTGTAACTTCGAGAAAAGCTCTTTGTATTCTTTCATTGTGTAATTGATTTTGCGATCCCAACCTTTGGATTTAGCATCTTCGAAATGCAGGTAGCGGTATAATTCATCGGAGAAGAAAGGGACTTGGACGGGGTCATAAGTAGAAAGGAGGAGGGAGGCTGTGGCGGGGCCGATTCCTTTAAGCTTGGTCAATGCTGTAATTGCTTTGAAGTAGTCGTC
This sequence comes from Cladonia borealis, assembly GCA_018257855.2. Lineage (NCBI taxonomy): Eukaryota > Fungi > Ascomycota > Lecanoromycetes > Lecanorales > Cladoniaceae > Cladonia > Cladonia borealis. The sequence continues at coordinate 1,629,506 of JAFEKC020000004.1, forward strand.
GTTGTCGGCTTCATAAATTGCAAATGCAGATTTTGTTGTTTCTCGAATCTCTTTGGCGGTATTTGATGCAACGAGCTTGGCCAGGTTGGGGCGGTAGGTGCCGTGCTTACTGTAGGAGGTAGGTCAACGCTGGGGTTTACGGTAGATATGATTGATGAAGGTCACCCACAGCTTCCACTCCACAAGGCTTGTGACTTCTTTCTTCTCAAGAAAAGCTTTACCATTCTTCTTCCGTTGAGCCAAGGTCTCTGGGGTGTCGTTGAGGCGGAGTGATTCCAAGTCTTGGAGGTTTGGGGGGACGTGCGACTCGTACGAGCGGAGGTGTTTCTCCAGGTTTGAGTAAGAGATATGGGCTGCACCATCGGTGGATTTCATCTTGTACGAGCTAATATTCAGAATTTGAGCAGTATTGTAAGTGAGATTGTGCTTCGTATGTCTGGCGCGTTGGTGCTCATACATCGACTATCTTGTGCATATGACGTCATTGTTTACTTAATCGCGTCTGACAGACGCGTAACCTTATGTATTCGCACCAAAAGTCAATATACGCTGTGGACAGCCTAGATTCTAGAATCTACTTTGGTCTTCATGATCAATTACATAGCTAGCCTATGTTACAAGCATCAATCGCGAGTTCACACTGAGCCAGGAAATGGTGGACTATAAAGCCTATGAATATCTTAAAAACATCAAATTGTAAGTCTAGATAACATGAGCGCTTATCTTTCTATGATCTAGTACAACTCATTTCTTTATACGCAATGTTTCAACGCCTATATCAGGAATACACGGCTTTGTGGCAGGTGTAGAAGGAAATTCATGAATTACCTTCTTTATGGGGATTAAGGGTGGTAACATTGCATCCCATCTCGGCACTGTAATTCGGGCAGTATCCTCGATTCGAGGACCAATTGGGTGAGCAAATGACACTACGTCTCCATCCCGCTATAAAAGAAGCAAAATTGAGAGAGCAAAGATAATCCGTACAACTTCACATTTAGCTAGCCGCTGAAGACGCTAGCGTCGTTGAAACAAAACGGTAGTCTTGTTTTGCTGTGACACAAGACTACTCTTCAGTTGCCAACCTTACGCCGTATCTTCCCAACATTGCCTTGAAGTCTGCATCTAGAATCAGCAGGTTGAACATCTCACAACTCACTCCCACAGAACTGTTATTCCAGCTCAAGTCATTCACTTCCCACCCCCTTCCCTCCATTAGCGAGGATCCCGGACTCCGCAATCAGCTTTATTATGCGGCTCAAGCGGCTATGGTGTCTTTTGAAGATAATCCAGACCCGATCTCGCGCGTAGCAGTCGCTCAGGTATGTCTTTGGTTCATATATATCTTGAACGATGGCAATCCAAAGTTGAGATATGCTAGCAAGCAGAATGGGTAGCAATGTGCACAAGCTATGACCTAGGGTTGTATCCAGCACTTGCAGCAGAGAACGAACCGAAGACGCTTGCTGAGCTCGCAAGAGCTACCGGTGCTGATCCTACCCTACTCCGTACGTCACCAGAAGTATCGAATACAACGGCTGCCCCTTCTAACCGAGATTAAAACCTTTTTGGGGACTCATCAATGACTCGAACAAAATTCAAATCATGTCTCGAGTCTTCACGGACACGCCATACAATAGGCGATGTGAGGGACAGATCACAGCTGTTGAGTGGAGACGACTTCCTTCGGACGATATGTTTGCCAAACGCACAAAATACGCCCTGGGAACTTTTGCATACTTTGGCAACGGTGCTGACAAGATATTTGAAGGCTCTCGTGGGGAGTTATTGTGGACAAGTGAATATGACGTGATTGGACAATATAAATTCCAGGCGGCTGCTAATAATGGCTTCTGCTTCTTTCCCGCGTTTGACAGTTTGACGTAGTGTCAATATAAACTGGCCGAAGTCGTATGATCGAATCGGAGGCTGTTTGATGATTTGCATGGCTTGGGCCACCCTCGTATGTATGTTGGTGCCGCTAGCCGACCTGTAACGCCCGTGGCTTAATGTGCCCCTAGTGCTTGTGGAGTGACTGATTTGATGTGATATTAAGTGAGGGGCAAAATATGTCCTTGAGTTTTAAGTCGACAAATGTCACGGTGGACGGGATACGAATATGTGATCGGGGAATCACTGTTGTGAGCCGGGCTCATAACTATTACAATAAATGACAGGCTCGCCAATATTGGCGGTGATTATCTGGGCTTAAATATTTTGCGACACATGTCGTCCGGTCCGAAGCCCATAAAAGCGGTTTGATATATCATAACATCGATTATTCTGGTTTTATCAGGAGTATCAGATAAACAAATCCTCGATGTGTGGCATAGCTTTATCAAGCCAGAAGGATCAGCCGCCATTCCGGATCCAGTTTATGCCAGACCTTGTCAGTAATGGACGCATTACGAACGACCTGGACCCTATAGGCAATGCCATTGATCCACTCAATGCATAGGAGGTCGAGTAACGACTCAGACCATCGCACATTTCTTGCTACAAGAGCGAAAGACAATCGATCTGAGCGTGAACCTCTCCATTCGGCCGTCAAATTAATGTAGCCAACATATCGTCCGTCTCCGTTACGCACTGCCATTGCGGATGGATTGTCCTTGTGCGGGTTCCTATCTACGTCGAGCAGCACGACCTGCGTCCAGAAACCCAAAGCGTGAGTGGCAGGTGTGCCCGCTTGTTCAAGGACTTGCAGTGTCCAATCCAGATGAGCCCTTAAGTCCTGCGCCTGCCACCTCTCTAGTGACTCGGCGAAAAAAGTCGACCCCGCGTGACCGATCCAATTGTTTCGGACAGTCTTCCAAGATGAGTTGTCCCGGGCAATGCGAAACCATGCTACTTCGGCTCGCACAGTTGAGGCGTCTTTGACGCTATCCGGTCGCCCAAGTGAGGCATTAGACGATGGTTTCTGATTTTGAAATGCGCTTTCGAAAGGGCTACCTACTGAAAATGAAGCCGCTGCCTGCCAACCTGCCCAACACCAGCTTGGAAACAGAGTACGCCGAGGTTTTGGGGCTTGTTGGTAGACGCCAAAGTCCCACAACAGAGCTGTATCAAAGATGGATTCGGGCAAGCCCCAGAAGAACCCTTCTGGAAACATGGATTCGAAATCATTCAGCAGCCCTTGAACTGCGTTCAGGGCATCGTCCTGATTCGACAATTCCCTCGGTGTGTATTGTGCTAGTAGAAAGGCGTATCTTTGCACAGGACTAAGGTCAGGATGAGGCTTCTTGAACCTTGCAATAGACGTGTCTAATTCAATCTGGATTTGGAAGTCGAAACACTCCTGCTGTAGCTCTTCACTCCATGCTGCTTTGTTGCATTCCCAGAATACCTGCTTTGGAGTGAAGACAAGTAGTCGAGGAGAAAGATTACGCTCCTGTAAAACCCACGCTCGGTTTGACCAAGCGGCAGCTTCGATCGCTCCGATGTAATCTTTTGATGCAGTGACGAGGGTGATATCGTCTACCGTTTCCGTGAAGTGCAGGCTCGAGCGAGAACCAGAAAGAGCTCCTGCTAAGCCGGACCATGCATCGGCTCCGGTCGCGGCTACCAGGGTCAGTGTAGCAGACTTGTACAACCTGTCCATTAGGTTAAGCTGGACCTCCAGTTCCGTCGTATTGTCCTGGATGATACAGAGAGCGTCTACCCAGATATATTTGGATTCAAGGCATTCTGTGAAATAGATCGCATCCCGAATCGTGCAAGGGACCCGTACATTGTCCTTAGAAAGTTCGCCTGGAGTATGGAGCTGCTCCAAGTTCGCGGTCGTCAATTTTAGGTGTTCCACTTTCGTACCGTCACCCCAGCAGTAGCTCAAAGCGAAGTACTGGCAGCCTGCTGGGGCCGTGACTATACAGCGGCGTTTGACGTCGATCATGCGAACTCCATGGAGATCCAGGTCTTTCCATGCGGTAGGTCGACAGGCAGAACCGTGATAGGCTTTACAATCGCCTAGCCAAGATTTGATTCGCCGTACGTCGAGTCTGTCAGACGGCATCGACCTAACGAGAAGCAAGCGATCCCTTTCATCAATAGCATCATGATTTGAGGGTCGGATTACCCCTTGCCAATAACGTCCGTCCAGCTTAGCCGACACATCTATCCTTCTGACATACCTGACCATGCACCCATCTTCTATACACCAGCCGCTGCGCCACTCCAGGTCCCCAATAGTAAATTCTGTATTGTCTTGTTCCACTGGTCTCCAGATCACCTTTCCAACGTCCCTCGTAGCTATCCTAATTTCAGCGGCCTGCCCTCCTCTCACGGCTTCTATGAAGCCAGGATTTTGAAATAGCGTCCTAACGATCAGTTTGCAAAGGCCGCAACGCTTGTTCATCACAATTGCTTTCCAGTCTAGGGAATCCCTCCATGAAACGAGGGCGCTCGGTGAAGAAGGCAGAACCCATTCACGGATGTTTTGCACTTTGCATGAGCTACAAGGTGTCCATCTGGAGGTATTAGAAGGGGAATGGGAAGACATTGGAGCGCTTGTAGAAAAGTGTCTATAAACAGAGGAATGCCTCGGTCGAGTAAGTTACCTAAGACCTGTCTACGTCCAAACTCACATCTGCCAAGTAGATTTCCAGGTAATAGGCCAGCATTTTTAAATATTCTACCTTGAAAGTGCTCGATGGCTGCCTTGATGTGACTTACATAAGCAATCACATGACCATGAAGTCTAGCCAACAATTTACTATTTTGAAGCCTGACAATAATCTCCGCATGAGAGGCACATACGGCAGTAAGATAGGCCCGAGATATTTTGGAGTGTCCATGCTCCAAAAGAGCACAGTAGTAAGAAGGGCGACAAGGAGGGCGACATTGGCCTGAGTGCTGCATTAATATCACTACGGCGATATTGCTTATCTGACTATATTTACGGACCAATTATTCGTGAATCAAATACGTTAATCTATTCAAGATTCGCTACCTTCTTTGAGCGAAGCTCGCCACGCAACAATCGTACAATGCTGTCATTTTCCACATCATGTGCCAGATCCAAAGGCGTCTTACCATTTGCATCCTCGAGACTCACATCGGCACCGTTTTCTAAGAGCAAAGCAACGACAGCCTCCTGGCTCCCCTTAACCGCACTGTGTAGAGCGGACTCTGCCTGGTCGGGTCTTTTGAAAATCATAGTATCAGTCCATTGGATCAGATTGACGTTCGCACCGTGAGCAATCAAGCAGCGAACAGTTTCCAAGTTCCCGTACTGAGCAGCCACGATCAAGGCTCCGCTTCGGTCGACCTGAGCACCGTACTTGATGAACAACTCAATCATCTCAACATTGTCACCGGGATTCCTTGCAGCCAGCGCCAATGGCTGATAGATACCAGTTTGGAGATCGCTGTTCGGGTCGGCACCGCGTGAGAGAAGGTATGCCGCTAAAGGTACGTCTTTTCCAACCCAGCATAGTGGACCGCCTATGATCCCGTGGTCGTAGTTCAGATTGTAGCCGGCCGGGACTACCACTTTGTAGACGTCAAGCGACTTGGCTTGAATGACGGCTATTAGAATCTCGAAATCGTTTACGTTCGCACCTAGGCTGATACAGTAATCGATGACTTGGGCCTGGCGGTTGTTGACTGCTGGTAACAGTAGTTGTTCTAAGTTAAGGTTGGCTTCCTTGAGAATCTGTAGTGGCTGAGGTCCTAAAAGCTGTTTGAGCCCTATGCAGTCGCCATTTGAGGCGAGTTCGATCAGATTATCGCGTCTGGATGTCATATCGCCCCGTCCTATTAGTTGTTACTGATATAAATGGCTGCTAGCCAGAGCAGATGGAAAGGATTAGATACCTTTTGCCAGCACTGCATGATGAAGGCATAGCCCCTTGCCCTCCACACGTGTAAGAGAACATCTGACCTCAAGCGTTGTTAGCTCCCGCACCTACGCACCCTTGTGGGTAAGAATGTTGGTGAAACGGGAACTTCCATGTTTTAGACCTGTAAATTAGCGCCGAATCAATTCTGACACCCCGCCGCCTCCTGTGGCTATCAGCATTACATAGCTAGCGTTCTAAATTCATCCGTCATACGTAACCGTCGACGCATTAACAAGCCTGGCTTATCGCGCAGGGTCGAGGACTGTGTCCGTTGTCTTTCGCAGTCTAGCCGACGATAGTGGTCAAGATCTTCGAATACTTAGACGACATTATCAGCACCTCTACTGGGATAAATCTCTCCCAACATTGATCGGCACCCGAACGTTTCGGTCAGGATTATAATTGCAACATGCTCGCAAATGACTCAGACTGTGCCGGGGAAAAGGGATGAGTCTCACGAGCCATATCTTTGCTGCGTATCCTTCCTACTGTTGCATGAATGCTGCCAATCCATGGGAAGTCCCGATATGGGAATGTTCCCTGCGTGTCTCAGTGCATGAAGCAGTTCCTCTTTCCAACGCTCACAGCTCTTCTGATTGGTGAAATCTCTTCACGGCGAAGTTTCTCTAATCCCTTGTTGTCGATGGGCGCAAGAAATCCTCTGTCTTCCACCTTGCGGATAGTTGCTTACCTTCAGGTTCTTTGAAACGATGACTGTGGCAAGACTACGAATCTTGTTTGAACCGTTGGATGTTGGTTGTGGAGCAAATGATGGAGGAAGCGATGCGTTTTGACATTGCAAGCAAGCAGCATGGACCAGACCATTAAAAGTCATATATACGTCCCTATCTGGGCCGTGCTCTCCAAAACATACCCACCATCCAATCCTATCGATATTGCAAGTCTGTGTATTTCTTGAGTCCACCTTGCTTGATTCTATCTGCAAATTTACCAGTAATGTTGTTCATTATGTATTGTTCCCAGAGCATCTTTTCTCTTATAGTCGTCGGTTTGCTTATGATCAACGCCCGGGCGGAGCTTGTCGAAAGGTATGCTGGCAATCGAGGCGAAGGAAATCTCGATCCACCGTCTATGAGAATCAGAGGACCAAACACGTTAGCAGAACGCAATACCTACCCTTACCCAAGCTACCAGGACTGCCTCAACAGCATTGGACACGTCGCCCCAGACAAATCAACCTTCTATTCGGGGTTGGGCTACTATCCTAAAGGCCAAGGCTACGTTTATCTCGAGAATTTCATCGCAGCCCGAGGCCTTCTAGAAGTAGACAGCGTCTACCCCAAGGACTTCTGCAAGAGTGATCCCAAATTGAACGGCGGATATGGCGCTTACATCAGTTTCGCGTACTCCTTTTCAGGAGTCTTTGCCCAAAAATCCTCGGGCACGGCATATCTCCTCACACCCAGCCAATGCGACCCCAGCCCCAACAGCATTTGGAACATTGTTGAACGCGGCAACTTGACGACATCACAGGGAGCCCAAGTAACGAAAATCATCCGTGTTGACCCTGCCACCACTTCAATCTCAACAACCATATTCCCTACACCTTCGGGCTCGCCACTCCCATCCCAAGCTATCTGTCCGACTGACCCTCCTCTACCTTCAGGCGGTGCGTCATCGACGGTATCAGCAACAGCCACAGCATCACCTACACCGTCTGTTGTACCTGTGGCGGACATCCAATGCGATGCTTCACTTGGCGTCGCAACATCCGATGCGATGAATGCTCAGCTTTCACTGGCAGCAGTGGGTAACGGTCCCTCGAGTAGCAATTGCTGCGCTGGCGGTACGGTGTCCTGTGAGCAGATCGCGATCAATGGCACGGCGGCGGTGGATCTTTGCGGTGGGACCAAGCAGCAATGTGCTGGGTGCGGCGATCTGGCCGCGGCGTTAAACGACATCATCGTTGATTGTACAAATAACTACGAGGTTGGGGGGCAAGGGACGATTCCGTACCTCGATGGTGTAACGCTGCAATTAAGTTTAGATGATACCACTTGAGTCTATCCTGCTTGAGGCTTGATATGTTTTTGGGGAGCTGCTGGAGTCGGACTCTAGGCGTTTGGACTTTGGTCGGACCTGGAATTGCAAATGATATGGGATATGGACATACAGCTCGTGAGAGATGTATGGACCCCTTTGCATCTTGAGGTCGACGTATGTATTATTTGTGATCTAGTTGAAGGCGGGATTTCGATGTTGCCACTCTATAGAAACGGAGTCTGGACCAGTGTTAGCAGAAATGCCAATTCGATCATTCTTCGAATTTGCATCTCCTGTTCCTTTTGGCCCACATTGGGCGCAACCGAAAGTTTGGTAATACTCCGTCCCATTCTGTACGGTGAGACCATTTCCTTGGCGCCAAGAGTGACCCTAGAAGAGTTCACCAACCGGACAGCCCTATAGGGCTAAACCTAAAGCTGGCGAAACTGCCCCCGAAGATGCCCGAATATAAAGACTCTCGGAGACCACTCAGGGACCATTCCGAGGGGGTCTTTGGGGGCTCTTTAAGGGCCCGCTTCAGCAGCTCTAGGTTCAGCCCTATAGGGCTGTCCGGCTGATGGGTGTGTACGTCTTGATTTGCGCTAACGATATTAGCGTGCCAATATTCCAGCCCTAGGAGCACACCCCTAGAGGGCGTGCCTAGACAATAATCGCTCAGGGGCCATTAATAGGGGCTTCCTAAGGGCCCATCGGGGTCCCTCGCTTAAAGCACCCGCTAAAGCAGCTGCTATAAGATCAAGGTCTAGGCCCCACCTCACCCCAAAGACACCACCATGCTCCAGGGGCCTTATCTAGAATTAGGGTTAGGGTTTTACTAGAACAGTTAGCGCAAATCAAGACTTATCTTGTCATTCTCCGTACGGTCGATAGGTGAATTCTTCTACCTAGGGTCTTGAGCGTGGGTGTCCTTGGCAGTGCTGACACAATTATGTATGCATTTGCTTCGAATCCACGCACAATTTGGGGACTGAGCGAATGGCCGATTATATCAATGTTGCCTGACGTCTAGTCGCCTTAGTGGCAGTTTACAAAGCAATCACGGCGAATGTATGGTGCTGATTCAGCAATACATAAAGATCACTAATCCTCCGATATTGGATTTCATCCACTTCAATTGCTGCACCTAGGATTGCCTGGGAGACAAGATTCCATAATCAGCATTAGGTACCTCGTATCTCGATTCACGAGATGAGCAAGAGCAAGCGGGAGTTCCTTATACAAGATGGGCATTATGAGACCAATCTTTTAAAAATATAACAATCGTCTATCGTGTCTTCTATATGCACATCCCTTAACAATCGTCCACGACACAAATTCCCAAAGCCAGACAATTCCGAACTCACTTTGATCGTCATGTCCCTCATTGTCCAATACAGGACGGCCAAGGTCGACAACCTCGACATCTTCTACCGCGAAGCGGGGAACCCATCTCTCCCAACCATAATCCTCCTCCATGGCCACGCCTCGAGCTCTCACACCTTCCGCGATTTGATTCCCCTCATTGCTGACCAATTCCACGTCGTCGCACCCGACTATCCAGGATTTGGCAATTCCTCTCGCCCGACCCCCGATGAATACAAATACACCTTTGTCAATGTAGCCGACACGATTGACAAGTTCACCGAGATCATCGGGCTTAAGAAGTTCGCAGTCTACCTATTCGATTACGGTGCTCCTGTCGGTTTACTGATAGCGTCCAAACACCCCGAGCGGATTACCGGCATCTTCTCTCAGTCCGGTAACGCGTACGACGAAGGTCTGTCCCCAGCCTTTGAAGGTATACGTAAATTCTGGGCCGACCCGTCCCCAGACAACCGCGAGCCACTCAAGCACATTTTCTCACCCGAGGGTCTGACCGGTGCATATACCCTTGGAGTGGAGCCCGCTTCTCGCGTCGCGCCCGATGGAGCTAACCTCGATATTTACTACATGTCAAGAGAGGGCGCTCTCGAGATCCAACTCGATAATTTGCTCAAGGATTACGAGACGAATGTAAATTCCTACCCACAATGGCAGGCTTACTTCCGACAATATAAGCCAAAGCTCGTGGTGATATGGGGCAAGAGTGATCCCTTCTTCATCCCGCCCGGAGCCGAGGCGTTTAAGAGAGATCTGCCGGACGCGGATGTGAGCATTATTGAAGGTGGTCACTTTTTGAACGACTCGAACCCACAGGCGATTGCAACGGGGATCAAGAAACTGCTCTGAGCGATGAGTGAGATATTTCGCTAGCGCAAACAAACCAGATAGCCGCTCTTGAGCCGTGTCTCCTATAGCGTGAAATGGCGACCAATTCCGGTGTGGCATCTTCTTGATAGCGCTGGCAAGACTCAAATGCAAAGGGATGGTAGCCCTGCGAACCTCGGAGGTAGCGTTTCCTAGTGTCACGGCCACGGTCATTCCAATGCATACAGATTTCTGTGTATCACTGTCCTCTTTCCTTGTCATTATCTTCATTGGCTGCCACCTGCACTTTCGTGGCCGGCTCTGGGTCGTCTCCGGCTCGCTTTCTTTTCTAATTCTGGTTCGTTGATAGTTCTTAGAGTACGCTTGTGCGGGTCTCCGTCGCCGCTACAAAGTCGATGAACATTATCCTTTTGACTTCATCATTCCAAAGTATATTGTCCGATATCATATCGTTATGCCGGATCCCTAATCGCTAAAGTTCCTCTTTAAGTCATTTAATCTCCGTATTTACATTTCTAAGTCTCTTGACCTTATTGGCTTTCTCTCCTCCCTATGACATCAAAAGCATGTGAATAAGTCTGATATGCACCATGGCCGGTCGAGGTTAATATCTCCAAGATACACGAGCACCATCCGGGCTTATATACTTTTTCTGCGGCCGTATATACGTCCCTCGTGTTGTAAACTGAGGCACGTAGACCTCCCGTGTTGCTTTACCAACAAAGCTATAATGGTGCGAAACCAAAGTAATTTGAAACAGCGACCCCCTAAAGCATTGTTTCTTCAATTCATTGCAATTATGATCCAGGTCCGTCGCGAGCTGTCGCTGAGCCAGTGTATTGAAATCCTCCTTGTTGAGTAGGTGGATACGACCCTTCTCACTTTGACGCTGTGATTTGACTTTTGGGCATCCCCTATCAAGTGCCAAGCCTTGTACTAATCCTAGCAAACAACGTTGCGTGCAATATTGCCGATACCGGTGTCCGGCCAATGATGAACCCTGCGTGGTTTCTCGTTCATTATCTTCTCGTCCTGTGGGCGCGCTCTTACTTGGTGTTGTATCGTGCCTGTAAAAATTCTATGCTAGTGCCGCGGTAGTGCCAAATTCGGTTGCCCGCACACCAAAAAATGCACATGTCGACCATTTACATAGAGCTCCACCATGACTGCAAGAAGTCCTTCCAAATTGGGCAATATTGATGCTCTATATATAAGCATGCTTTTGCCCCCTTAATCGCATATATCAGCTGTTGCTGTAGCCCATGCTCTGCACCTCGCATTTTTGATATTTTTTGGTAGGTCTTGGCATTTTTTCGCGGGCATATACTTAAAAAATCGCATATCTTAATCATTTCTATAGAGCTCAATGATCAACTATCTACAAGGCCCTAAATCGGGCAGGATTGAAGCTATATATATATATATCCTTTTGCCCCCGCTTCCCCCTTAGTAGGGGACCTTGTTGTTGCCCTACAGCCCTATTCCTACCAAAATACATCCCCACCTACTACTAGCACTTAGTATATACTTAATAAGTCTTCACCTACTATATACGCTGTTACCAATAGCTAATTAATAGACTAGGTATCATCTAGGTACTCCTTAATACCTAAACGGCTCTTAATACTAAGCGGCGGAGGTACTATTGTAGTAGTAGGGTCATAGAGCAACAACAAGGGCTGATATTAGATAAGAATTGGGGGTAAAAGGATACCTAAGTATATAGCTTTAATACCGTCTATTTGGGTATTAACTAGGTCGTTGATAGTAGGGTGCTACATTATAGTGACGGGGGCAGGTATTTTAGTGGTGATAGGGCTATAGGGTAACAATGAGGTCCCCTACTAAGGGGGAAGCGGGGGCAAAAGGATATATATGTGTATAGCTTCAATCCTGCCCGATTTAGGGCCTTGCAGACGGTTGATGGTTGAGCTCTATAGAAATGGTCGGCATGTGCATTTTTTGGTGTGCGGGCAACCGAATTTGGCACTACCGCGGCACTAGCATAGAATTTTTACAGGCACGATAATTCTCCCTGTCGGCGGGAACGCTATGGGCGGGTTCGCTAAAGCGGCAGGGCCCGGGGGTTGGAACGGGGGCTAAATAATTTACCCGTCGATTTTGGGCAAAATGTCCGTCGTCCTTGCATGAAACAATTCCAGTGCTGATTTAGATAATTGGTAAGCCCCCAATCACTGTGTTTTGTAAAAATTCTGCGCAAAGAAGCCTCCGTCTGCCAAAGCCATGGCTTCGCCCGCCCAGATTGCCGATGAGGTCCTACTGGCGCCGTTTCTACAGCTCAGCACCCACGAAGAACAACGAAAAGCGTAGGTCCTTGGTCTCCTTGTCAGTTGTCTGCCAGTCATAACAATGACAGGTTGCGTGGACTTGCTAGACACCTGACGTATGACCACTTCCGGACACTATTTTCCGCCAAAGATTCTTCTATTATCGACAACTTAGGCTGGGGGTTTCACTACGATATCATTGCAGAATTACCTGTTGAGATCAGTCAGAAGATTTTTCTCTATCTACCGCTACAGCAATGCTTTAAAGCCCAGAGGGTTTCGCGAAGATGGCGCAAGCTTCTTTCAGCTCCCCAGACGATGGAGCGCTTGATCCGCTGGTGGTATCCTAGAGGAGATATGGACTTATGCATACCCGATGGTCTCTCGATCGAAGCTGTCATAAACCTGAAGGCTGAACATATCGATGCTTTCCGGACTGGGTACCCGTTCAGCAAGAGCACCCTTGTTGGCGTGCCAGATCATTCGCCTACACCACCTGTTGGAAGTATCGCATATGCCCGTGGCGTTCTGGCGTGGATCCATCCCGACCCATCTGGTCGTATCAGTCGTTCTATCGGACGTTCTATAGAGACACTAGATCTCAAAACGCATCTGAGAAGACACTTCATTGCAGAAGATCGGACCTCATTCCATACTATAGCCATGTCTTCCACCATCATAGCAGCGCTAGATCATGCAGGCAGATGTCACGTATGGAATATCAGTCACTCAGATAAAATTTGTCTGCTACAACTGCCGTCAGCAGGCTATGACAGATTGGAGGCTTCGGGCCCGGCCCTAGCAATCGCTTCTTCCAGCCAGGATAGGGACGGGAAAATCGAAGTCTTTACTTGGTCATCTCAAAGTAGGAAAACCCAGTCTTTCCTGTTGCAACTACAGCCACTTCAGTCCGGCTTTGGTCGCGAATGGAAGATAACGCTCGAACCTAGAGGAGAGTCATTATTGTTGTTCCAAAGAATTTTCAGAAAGCGAGTTTTTGGGGTGCGTGGCATTTCCGACTTCCAACCAGAGCAGCAAGATGGCTTCTATTTCACACGTGCCAGTTTGGATGGTCAGATTTGTGCCCAGGGGCAGTATAAGTGTCTTTCGGGCATGTGCGGAGTTCCCTCGGGCCGCGAGTATCTAGGTAAGATCAGAACTGTTGAAGTGAACGGTTCCGCCACTCGCTGGCTATTCCATAGCACAAATTACGGCTCATATAACAATGACGCGGGCGAAACGGGATTATTGGAAATTATCCGCATATGCTTCAATTTCGAAGAGAGTTCATTCAAGGTAGAAGAAAGAAAATTCGCAGATACTAGTTTATATCACTCCAACACCAGTATTCTCTCAATCTGGAAGGATATTCTGTATTGGGGTGATCCGGCCGATACAAATTCGCGAATAATCGATTTCAGAGAGAGCACTTGCGAGATGACCAAGCTGTCGCGGAAGTGGGCCTTCGATCTTTGCGAGGGCGACGCCAAGCACGTATTTATGGACGAAACTTTTTGCATCCACGTACTTCCGAAGGGTTGGACGGTGTGGTGTTTCGACAAGAACATCCAAATGGCCAATGAGGACCTCGAGTATGGAGAAGCGCGCTCTCGGGGGAGACTTTGGTTAAGTATAGCCTAGCTATGCTTCAATGGTTTCACTGTGCTTTGTCAATCTCAAAGGAAGGCGCAAAACCGCCAGAATTGATGACGGAGGCATTGATATGGACCGCCGGAAGACTACAAATGTACCTTGGGTATTTCCAGATTAATCACCCATATTGCAAACTATGCATGATGATTTACCAAAAGCAAAGCCACAAGATTCGATGTGTAGGTATGCTGAGTGCATTATCGGGCGCGTTGCGAGACGATCTCAAAGCCGCTTCAGCACCCCGTCTCCATTGTATCTGGCTAAAGAAGCCTTCGTAATATTTTTTACTGTTTTGCATCCGGTTAGTTGCATACATCGGCGAAATTCACTGTGCATGGTCTCCAGCATGAGCCTAACACCGGCTTCGCCATCGTACTAATGATCCACATCAGCTCGATCATACCAGAAAACGGTTAGGGTTATGGCGAAGGTGTTGCACTCACTGCCAGGCCCCAGATCGCAGGCCTTCCGACCCAACAACACTCTGCTCCTAGCGCCAGTGCTTTGAAAATATCCGTCCCAGATCTAAATCCACCATCCACATGTATTCTAATCCGCCCCTGAGCAGCTTCAACACACTCCGGCAACGCATCGAGCGTAGCAAGGACACCATCCAACTGCCTTCCACCATGGTTGCTTACAATAATACCATCGCATCCATGTCTTATGGCCAACTCGGTATCTTCTGCAGTCAGTACACCTTTAATCCATATCTCCATTTTCGTCAGCGACCTCAGCCGAGGAATCTCCCGGTCCCAGCTATGCGAGTCATCATTAAACCCAAGAAATACTCCGTCATGAGTCTGCCGTCTTATATCCTCCGACGTCTGCTCCAGAATAGGGAAATCAAGGCCCTCAGGTGTGCGGAAGTCATTCCTCCATTCATTGTAACGGAATCCGAGGACGGGAGAGTCAGCTGTGAGAAGAATCGCTGAACAACCAGCCGCTTCTGCGTTCTTGATAATGTGCTCTTGAAGCGCGCGATTCTTCATCGTATACAGCTGTATGGCATGGGACATAGGTCCAGCGCTTAGGCCAGCAGATCTCACAGCTTCGATAGAGTAGTTCGAGTAAGAGCTTATACCCATGTTAACGCCTTGTTTGGCGCATGCTCTACTAGTTGCCAACTCGCCTTCAGGGCTTGCCATGGCTTGGAGACCTGCTGGAGATACGGAGAGAGGAAAGGAGATCTTTCTGCCGAAGACTTCGGTTGATGTGTCGACGCCGGAGACATCGACGAGGACGCGCGGGCGGAGACGGTATTTGGAGAAGGCGGTTGAGTTTTCGCGGATGGTGATTTGATCCGTTGATCCAGAGTTGTAGAATTCTGAAAATGTGTTTATGATTAACAGGTGAATCCTCATCAATAAAGGCCAATGCAAACGTCAGATATGCTTATTGCAATTGCCTGTGCTGTCTAGTAGGACAGAACTAGGTGGGGACCAGATGAAGGAAATCAGGAAAGTCAAGCCTGATTTAGGATACGATAGAAATTGTTCCAGATTCATATTACCCACACAGATGGTGGAAGACTACCAGGCAAAAGCTACGTCAAGACAACAACACGAATAATATTCAGATCGAAGGAGTTTCCTTATCTGGATGCCTTACCTCCTGCAGTCTTTCCCAGTTTCTTCGATGCCGCCTTCTCGAGATCTGCTACGCTGAGAATAGTCTCGTGGCTCTCAGGCACTGGTATGGGGACTGGAGCGCCGCCAGCCATCTTGTCTTCAAAGGTTCATACAATGGCTCCGCTTATCGAAGGAAAATTTGGGACGATAGATACAACGCTTGGCGTAGCGAATATTGAAGGTTACATAAGCCGTCATATCTCAAGGGAACCAAGCAGGGCTAGTGGACTAAGGTATGCTAATTTCACGCTACTAACGCCATCTCCAGCACCCATGCAAGACAAGCAATTTCTTACCTAATGCCTCAGAAACACATATCGCGTGAAGCTAGTTCGGTAGATCTTCGGGAAACAACGCTCGCCCATATTTGTTGGAGGGGATGAACCATCGCTCATAGCTGCGAAATGAAGATGACAGCTCACAGTATTCCTCACTATGAAGGCTGCCGTCCAATTTAATCCGCCAATGCCATGCTCATATGGTACACCGAGCAGATACTCCGAGTATATTGGTCTCCGATGCATGATATACGATCAATGACATGGTTTGAAACAAATGCAGTGATACACTCCGCAAATTGGGCCGTATTTCAATTCTGTGACTTGCATAAACCTCCGGATGTCGGCTTACAAGGATGAAACAGTCAACAAACGAAGACTTCAATCCGATTACGTGCATACATCAAAAATCAAAAGCCGGGAGATGGCTTCCCTGTGCAGCAGACGATGGAGGAATTGCCCATTGCCCTAAGCCCTAAGCAGTAGTTCCCGAAGCTTGAAGTCTCTCCTGCCTATTTCAGTAACAAGCCACACCCGGCAAGCCCAAGCGCCCCCTCATTAGCCAAGCCAAACTCTGTGTTCCACCTACGTATGGCACGTGGGGCTCTTCGAATTATTGGAATGGTTCACAATTCTCCAGGACGGCACCGACAATTGAGTTTTCACATTATAAACATGCCCGTCGCCCACACTGTTTCCCTGCTTATCAGGGCCCAATGCTCCATTGAACATTATTGGGGGGACTGGGACAGATCCAATCGGCGCAAAACATCCACAGTCAGCAGCTTGGGGAATTGAATCATGTCAGACGTAGAAAAAATCAGCGAGGAGGACATGAAGGTGGATACGAAGGTACCAGGCGCTCCAGGCGCTGTTATAGTGGCAGGGGATCCTGCTGCACCTTCAAGGGAGGTCAGTTCGAAAAGACAGTCGCTGTCTGACCTGTTCACCATTGTAAGTCACCATTGCACAATTTTGAAAGATCTAGTCTAACAGCTATCAGTTCTGCGCCGGTTTCGCCCTCATCAGCGATGGATACCAGAACAACTTGATGACCATGACCAATGTGGTCTTGAAGAAAGAGTATGCCAAACAATACACCTCCGCCGTGAGCACGCGCGTGTCGAACGCACTGCTGGTTGGAGAGATCATTGGCCAATTAGTCATCGGCTTAACATGCGATTACCTGGGTCGCAAAGTCGCAATCGTCACAACGACCGCTATGATCGTTATTGGTGGTATCCTGGCTACTGCATCACACGGCGTCACAATCAATGGCATGTTCTGGATGATGACCATTTCACGAGGGATAGTCGGATTCGGTACTGGAGGTGAATATTGTTAGAATAGATCACCTGCACCTTACCTTGTTAATGCTTTAGCAGGTGAATATCCTGCTTCTTCGACCTCTGCGTCCGAGGCCGCAAACGAGTTCACGTTGAAAAGGCGAGGACCGATTTTCATTCTTGTGACGAATCTGCCGCTCTCGTTCGGAGGCCCTCTGGCTGTGAGCATATTCTTGATCGTACTGTCCGCCACCACGACCAAACATCTCTCAACGCTATGGAGGGTCACTTTTGGCATTGGATGCTTGCTGCCGTTGACGGTATTCTACTTCCGGATTAAGATGCTCAACTCGAAGCTCTACCGCAGAGGCGCCATTAAGAGAAGTGTTCCGTATCTTCTAGTAATTCGGTACTATTGGAAGTCATTGATTGGTACATGCGGGGCGTGGTTCCTGTATGATTTCGTATGTCGAAGTCACTCAGCCGTTGCCTGATATTTGTTGACATCTGTAAAGGTCACTTTTCCTAACGGTGTATTTTCGGGTACCATCATCTCAAGTGTAGTCAAGAACGGAAGCATTAAGAGTACTGCCGAATGGCAACTTCTTCTCGGCAGCATTGCGCTTCCTGGAGTACTCATTGGAGCCTGGCTGTGTGATAGATTGGGCCGAAAGCAGACAATGATGCTTGGCTTCAGCGGATATCGTGAATTTTTCTGTC
Source organism: Cladonia borealis (assembly GCA_018257855.2). Lineage (NCBI taxonomy): Eukaryota > Fungi > Ascomycota > Lecanoromycetes > Lecanorales > Cladoniaceae > Cladonia > Cladonia borealis. The sequence continues at coordinate 1,647,414 of JAFEKC020000004.1, forward strand.
ACGACGCAACAAAACCGGGACTAACATATTTCATAGTGGTCTTCGGCCTCATCATCGGCTGCTCCTACGACAAAATCACCAAAATAGTCCCCCTCTTCGTAATATTCTACGGCCTAATGCTCTCCTCCGGCAACCTCGGCCCAGGCGACATGCTCGGCCTGCTTTCATCCGAAAGCTACGCCACCGCCGTCCGCGGAACATGCTATGGCATATCCGCCGCCTTAGGAAAAACCGGCGCTGCTGTTGGCACCGAAGTCTTCACGCCCATCCAAACCAATCTTGGCAAAAGGTGGACATTTATCATCGCCGCTATCTGTGGTGTGGTAGGCGTGTTGGTGACGTATTTTTTCGTTCCGAATATCACGGGCGCTGATCTTGCTATTGAGGATGAGAAGTTTAGAGCGTATCTTGTGGCGAATGGGTGGGATGGGGAGATGGGGGAGGATGATTTGAAGGCGATTGCGGATAAGGGGATTCCGCCTGCTATTGTTGAAGAGGTGCGCTAGGGCGTTGATAGTATCAGTGGAATGGAAACTAATTGTTATTGATACTCAATTGTGCACATCTGACAATGCGACGGTTTATGACAATAGTACGTCAGAGTAACAGAATTTCGAAGTAAACACTGGTGGCCATAGATGTACGATTTTTGTAGCTTATGCTATATATACAATACAGTAAAAGCGTAGTACATATCCTGCTACTCCACTGTACTCATGCAGTGACCACTCCCCTAATGCACGCTACATATCGCCCAAGGCCACACGATGTCAATGCAATGATCTGAATCCTCACTGCCAATATAAATCAAATAGTAGCGCGCTAATCCACGCTTGAGGTGTAGTCTGCGGATTCAAAGGAATGGGGTCCTTGAGAAATGATGATATCGGCAATTTTCTCAGCTAGGGCATCTTCATCACCAATTAGATTAGGATATCACTATTAATGTAATGGATAAGTACAGCTTACAAACACTTGCTTGTGGATGCCCGGGCGGAAGCAGGGGGAAGGCACTGGCATCTACAACTCGTACCCCATGCACGCCGATAACCCTAGCTACGGGGAGAACCACAGGAATCAGCCAGAGCAAAGAGTAAGGCCAATGATTGCTGCGGCAAAACGCCCTAACGTACCTTGGGAATCCACAACCGCCATTGAATCATTCGCCAAGCCCATGCGATTTGTCCCCGCTGCGTGGTGTATAGAGTCGGAGCTAGACGTAATAGTTTGCAGGATTTGCTCATCAGTCGTAACATTGTTTCCAGGGTAAGCCTCGGACCCGATGAGCAGGGGGGTCACAGCAGTGCTTTGAAAGACTTCACGTGCGCGTTTGAAGCCTGCGACGGCGACTTCGCGGTCTCGCGGGTCCGTGAGCCAATTTGGGTTAACGACGGGATGGTCGGTAGTATCGTTAGAAGCGATGGTGACATTGCCACGAGAGAAGGGCGCAACCAGTGCGATGCACACGGATGTGTAATTCTTGAGGTCTGGGGCACCGAAAACAAAATCATTCAGATGGCCTGTGTAGGCATCAAGCGAAAGAATCTCTATGTCGGGCCAGTCGGGACCAAAAGTCGTATCCAGTGCACTTCGAGTAGAATTTGACACCGCACCCGCAGGCAGTTTTTCGAAAGCTAGTGCAGAAATTAGAGAGAGAAAACCAAGCAAAGCAAATTCTCTGTCAACATACCTAGAAGATCTCCACCGACGTTGGTCAGAATACCTTTACGACTCATAACGTACTCCTCCGTTGCCTGTGTAGAGAACGTAGTGGCCCCGAGATAACTATGGGTGACGGTCTTGACGTCGTAAGACGGGCCAAAAAAAGGGTGATCCCACATATTCTGGCCGACGCCAGGTCGATCTGCAAGCACCTCAATGCCATTGCTTTGCAGGGTTGCCGCGGGACCAACGCCAGAAACCATCAACATTTGGGGCGAACGGAAGGCCCCCGAGGAGACAATTACCTCGTTGGTTGCCTTGATGATGTATGTAATACTTCCACTGCCCACACCAGAGGCTTCCACTATAACTCCTGTCGCTGTTTTTGTGTCGTCAAACACAATTTTCTTTGCCAGTGTGTTGTGGTAGACGACCAGGTTATCATTCAATTGAAGTGCTTCTCGCAGCATAGAGGACTCTGATGTACTGCGGATCTGGGTTACTGGGTCGATAGTATTAGCGACCCAGGTCCACCCAAGTAGATTACCATCCTGTAAGCCTCCAGGTAGCTCTGTGAGCCCTATCGTATTGAAGCCAAGAGAGAGCCAAGACGCTGAAGGGCTTGCAAAATTGGGGTACGAGACATGTAGAGGCCCGCCACTACTGCTAAAGACGGAAGCATCGTAGAGTGGAGTGGCATTAGCCGCCCTGGCCCCTTGATTTGGCGGGCTGAATTGTACGCTCTTCTTAAAGTAGGTCAATAAGTTCGAGAACGTGTAGCTTTGATCACCTACGACATCTGCCCATTGCTGATATGAGCCTGTGGAACCCCGCTGATACCACATGAAGTTTCTGGCACTACTACCGCCCAAAGTTCTTCCTTGTGGGTAGAGCACTGAGACTCCTCCGAATCCGGGCTGGGGTGTTGTTTGCTGCCTCCAATCAATTAGTGGATTTTCGAATTTTGGGTCTTTTCCGAGGTAATAGGATGCATCGGCTGGTATTTCTGTAAGATTACTATTATCCAACTCGTAGAGGCTGCCAGCCTCGATGACTGCAACAGTGCTGGTCTCAGCCAAGCGACGGGCAACAGTAAGTCCAGCAGTTCCACCACCAACGATCACGTAATCATAGGAAGTGGGAAGGTCCACTTGACCGAAATGAGAACCAAGTAGCCCTTGAGCGAGAAGGTTCTCGTTAAAAATAGAGGTGGCTCGTCTATGTAACGGAGCTGAAGTCACCACGGCAGCCAGAGCTCCCCAACGCAAGGTCGACGAAAAAAGCATGCTTTTGAGCAGAAGTACAGAAGTAGAAGAGAGACATCGGAAAGCATTATAGAAGAACCTGACTGTTGTACCTTAATAAGCGTGTAGCGGCATGAAGCATATGCGAACGCGGATATGCACCTGCATTTAGCGCACTTGAGGCGTCACCTGGTTAGGTACTCTGTACCTCAGGCAGTGATGCATCTCATCTCATCTGACCATGATAAGGGTCCACATGTATGTTGTTGAGCGTTCATCGGTCTCGACGAATCATTTGGGTGAAACCACACCACGCTAACGGTCATGGCTTGCCAAGAGATCTGCCTTATAACCACACCCCTAAAGGGTTGCCTAGACAGCACCCGCTTGGGGGCTATGAATAAGGGGCTCTCAAGTTCCTAATTGGGGCATCCTGGCCCAAAGCACCCGCTAAAAGATAAGAGTCTGGGCCCCGCAGCACCCCGAAGATACCAGCGAGCTCCAGGGGCCTTGTCTTGAGCTAGGGTTAGGGCTTCTACTATAATTAGAGCCCAAGACATCAGGAACCCGGTAATAACATTAAACAGCCTCGCGTGTCACGCAGCTACTCTAAATCGTCATGGCCGCGCCGACTAGCACCTCAACATGCCATTGCAAAGCCATCAAGCTCACATTCCCCACGCCTACTGAGAAGCTCAACGAGTGTCATTGCACCATCTGCCGTCGCTACGGAGCGCTGTGGGCCTACTATAACCCCAAAGACGTCCAGATCGAAGGACCAAAGACAGATACTTATCAATATGGAGAAAAGAGAATTGACTTCCATCGCTGCCCGAGCTGTGGTTGCATGACCCACTGGGCAGACATCCAAGACGAGAACGCCTCAGAGATGGGTGTCAATTGCAATATGCTGGAGAAGGAGGAGCTTAGAAGATTCGAGCGCACAGTCGACGAGGATGGGGATGGTCCCCAGTTCAAGGTCAACAACGTCCCCGACGAGCATGGACCTTGAACGATGATGATGCTAGGGTCGTCAGGTGTCTACTCTGGACCATCCCATGTGCGAAATCTTCTCCCATGGTTGTCCTTCTGCAGACATGGTCAGAGGAAGAACTGTTGTCTAGGATTGATACCTATATCTTTGTAGGGCTTCTATGGCCGCATCATTACAGGATTCCTGTGCTGGATCACTCCTGCGCGCGGTACATCTTTGCGCGACTACCTACATCTTTACAGGGCTTCTATAGTCGCAAGTTACAACACTGAATCCCCAGCTTCAGTTCCAGTAAAAGCATGCCTGACAAAACTAAATCCAGCAGCCATCTCTCTATTATATCCCCCTAACCCCACCAATGAAGAAGCAGATAATTCAAAATAAACAAACCATTCCCACTACCGATGGTCCCGATAAAAACTTTCAAGTATGCGTCATACAAAGCATTTGCAAATTGTTACTCACTGCATACGTACATATACTTAACCCTTCTAACGAACGGGTATCCAACCTCCGTCCCCCATCATCCCCCCCCCCCTCTAACTAATCATCCCCCCCCCGCCCCCATATCCCCCTCAGCAGGATCATGCTCATGCTCATGCCCAACCTCCTGATACACCTCCGCCATATGATCCCCCAGCGGCCCACTCGTAGCGCTCATGCCTGTTGAACTCTCCCCCTTAATACCACTAGTAGTAAGTGGCGCGAGCTTTCCCTCGTCGACTTTTGCAGGTTTCGTGACATCGGTTGTCGTTGTTGGGTTCAGGTCCACGGCTTTTGCTTCTTCGACGCCGGAGGGCTCGGCGATGTGGTGGGAGTGGGAGGAGGGGGAGGAGGTGGTGGTGGTGGGGGCTTCGATGGCGGGGGGGCCTGGAGGGGGTGTTAGTGAGGGGTGTTTAGAGGTTGGATGAGCTGTGTAGAGGTTGGATGAGCTGGTGGGTATACAAACCATTGTTAGTATCATCTCCAGCGCGTGCAGCAGTTGCAGGCGCAGCCCCAGTGTCCGTTGGTAATTCTCTAGACGTACTCTCAGGCTCGGATTGCTGCTTCGACTTCTTGCGATTGAAGAGGCCACGTAGGCCTTTCTTCACTTGGGCCAGTGCATCTGGGGCTAAAAGAGAGGAGAGAGATTAGTATTATGCATTTGAGAGATATTTTGATAGCAGCTTTGCTCGATTGAGAATGTTGTTGGGGGCTGGGTTTGATTGAGGGTAGCTTACGAACGCCGGGCATCTTGCAAGATGATAGTAAGCAACGACTTTCATAAGTCGAAGCAAAGCTCACGGACTACATCCCCGAAATACGTGGGAGCTTCGTGTTGTTTATGGTGAGGACAGACCCATACAATTTGCTGGCTTGGGGCTAAGTTTGGGGAGGTGGCTGAGCGGGATCACTATATGCAGGGTTCTCTATTTATATGTTTTTTGGATTGCGAAACCCCAAACCCAAGCACACGCGATGATTGCTCGACGTCCAATAGGACTTGTATCAGTTCACCGCTTGCTCTGTGCATTACATCGATCGTCGCCTCTATTCGAAACGTGCAATGTGAAATTCCGGTTTCGTGGCTAGACACAGGCTGAAGAGCAGGTCAGTGCCCAGGAGGCACAATACACAATTGAAACGCCCCGCTTCCATAATTTCAGCTCGCCCCGTGAACCACTTGTACTCAATTTTGCCCGATTGGCTGGCTATTGCCTAAGAGGCAAACATGTTTCAAAGCCAGACCACTATCGGACGATGAAGTCAAATCCGAAGTGCTGCTGCACTGCTCCCACAAAGCCAGCGGGTATGAGTAACAGCATTGCTGCGGAGCTCATCCTTTTTATGCAAACTTATATTATAACGCAATAAGCAAGCTTTGCTTCCAATCGGTGGCTCTCCCCTTCCATTGACTCTTTGACCATCAGACACTAAGCAACTTTGCTTCCTTTAGGCGGCCCTCCACCTCCGCTAGTTCTTTGCCTATTGCTACCGGTATCAGAACTGGCGCTCGAATTCTCTGCCCCACCTTCGGTTCCGCCTCTTTGCTTGCTGACCTCTGGATTTGCAGGGCTGACGTCCAGTGGATTGTTCTTGCCCTAGAAATCATGTCAGCTCTAGCTCTATGACTCGAACCTGTCCCTCCTCTTTATGGCTTCCACAGTCTGTGAGACGACTGGGTCAAGCACCCAAGGCCTTGGGAGTCCCGGAATCCAAAAGAATGTAAAAAGGGGAGACAGCACGCTTTTGCTCACCGTGCCCTCTCCTGTACCTTCCCCAGCTTTATCCTTCTGTTGCTGAGGGTCCGTGATATCTGGATTAAAGGCAGCATCATCATGGCGTGCCCCTTCATCATCTGTTGCGCTCTTGCTATATTCTGTTGCCTCGGTATTCATGCTGTCCTTGTCTTGAGAGTCCTTCCTTGGGTACGCAACGCACGTCGATTGAGAGAACTGCCGGCGAGAAGGTGCTGTGCGGATTTGGGCATTTGAACGTAGCTGTGCTTTGATGGCCGAGATCCGGGTATGTGATGGTACCCTTAGTCGGTAGGACCGCATCATTGCAGGGAGGGTTAATCAATAGGTTGTGGGAGCTGTAAAGTACGTCGGATGTAGTGCAAGCCTGTGCAACGCTGCCGTTCGACGGTCGTGGAGGTGTAAAGTTCTTCTGACGCCAATGATGTGGAACAGGTGGTATACTAGGGAGGTGATGTGAAAAATGAGGCAACCTGGGGTTGCATGGATATGCTAAATTGTAGTTGTGAGGTAAAAACAGAGCCGTTGAATGACATCGTGAAGAGCCTCCAGGGACGTCATGGCTGTTACCGTAGGCTAGGCCTAGAACTAATTCCGGACCAAGGATTCCAGAGTAGGAAAGTGAGCCGAGACTAGCGTTCCTTGTGAGGATCCTATCGCCATGCGCCGATACTGTTTATCTGACAGACATGAATTGGATCACCTTCCTTACAGAGATGAGCGCCACTGTTTTGCGTCATGTTCTAAGCCCCCAGCATACTGAATGCTTCTATCCCTTGTATACACTGGAGCTCTATATTTGTCTTGGAGCATTGGACCATTCTGAATCCTTTTCATTAAATTGTCAATGAGCCACGTTAAATCCCGACCGGATTTACGATATGAACTTCTGGTGTAGGTCGTTCTTTGACTCTTGTTACCGGTGGGCACAAACCTAAGTATTTGCTCTGGTCTTCGTCCTATTTAAAGTCTGCTTCCACGTTCCATGATTGCAGAAGGAACTATAGCCAGGGCCATGCTTTGAGTGGTTTCCACAACATTCCAAACTTCTGCCTCCTGCTTCATCCAATGATTGTTCCATGCATGCGTAAAAGAAAGCAATGGCCTTTCATATTTGCGGTTTCTACAATTAATGTAACTATCCGTGCTGGATTACTCACGTTCGTTTGTTCATATCTAGCCATGAGGGTATATATCTGGTCTTTTCCGTCCTGACAGCAAATGTTCTGACCCACTCTCGCTCATCGTTGTGTGAGCATATTTCAGAGTCTTTCGCTTCCTGAATAGCCGTTATCCTATCTGCTCTGTTCCAGACTACCAGCCTGTTTTGCTCTTCCCCCAACAACACCAGGGTCTACTCCTTACCTACGAGCTCTAAGCAACTGTCCAATCATAGTTACGTCTGTCATCCGCAGCAGTACCCATGTCTCAATCCACCACGAATGAAACCCCTGGCCATGCCGCCAATCATGACACGTGGCTACCTGCCTGGCAGCGCAATGACAAATTCTACAAGATCTTTGCTCCTTATAGCAGAGCAAAGGAATCTATTAGTGGAAGACCTCTACCCGAACTCTGGGACATCAACAATGGGTGCATTCTTTGGCTGCCCGCCAGAGCCGAGATCAAAGATAAGATCATCCCCGGCACCGAAATCGATCGAAAAAAAGATGGGTTCTTTGATCATCCAGTTGTTGTCCTTAAGGTCGCGCTTCGTAGCCCAACTAGCGCGCTCTTGACGTGTGCACAAATGACCTCGTTCGGAAATCGGAACCTGCGGCAGGCGAAGAGTGATTCTGACTGGCGATATTACTTACCCATAACCCCTTCAGCCCCTCACCCTGACACTGGTATACTATTAGACCTCGAAAATGAAAAAGAGAAGCGCAGCATGAGCGAGAACTCACATATCTGCTTGGAGGGGATTTTCACGCTTGACTTCACAGCATTCAGATGCTACGCAGAAGGTCAGAGGGCTGATGGCTATCGCCAACGCCTCACCAAAGTCTCCTTCGACCAATTGGCTCAAAGGTTGGGAATAGAACCAGGCATATGGATCAAGACCGATACTCTATGGGAACATTTCGAGGACTATTTTGAGTTAGAGACCTAATTTGGCCTATCAGAGGCCCTTGCATTCCAATGGGACAGTTCTCTAATAAGGAACATGGGTTTTATAGGTGTGTGAATCTGCTCTGCGCTCTAGATCGCGAGAAATGACAATGCATACCAGAAAACCAGAAAATTGCATCCCAATGTGGGGATACTCGGGAACGATAGAAAAAGGGGGTTTGGAATGACGAATGCAAGTGATAGACTGCTTTCTAGTATGAAAGAGCATTACAGGCGAAGATACAATAGAAATTAATTCCACTCTCGCATCGCAATTTCTTCAGAAGAAAAAGTAACGTCAGCGTCCAACTTCAGCTGTTTACTCGTTGTATCCATCTGCGCTGGTGATTTGATACTAGGTAAATTTTCCACCGCTCGCAATTTCAACCTCACAGCACAAAGCTCCCAGTCCCTTCAGGCTACCCTACCTCTAAATATACAAACCTATTGATCCTCATCCGTGAATTTGACCAGGTTCTAGCATACCATTCTGAGCCTGACTGGGCAACAACCCATTATTAGGTTCTTGAGAAGGCTCACTAGTAGTCCCAGGCAGTTCTTCAGGAACCGACGCAGGCCCATCTTGCACCCCAGCAAGCAATCCCGAGTCCACACCCACAGGCTGCGCATTAATAATCAGATTCGCACACATCTCATATATAAACGGGCTCTCAATCGTATAACACCCCGTGGTGCGTCCCGACCCATATGCGCTGTAATTATATATGTCGCAAGAAGCTGGGTTACCTTTCATGTTCATTTGTAGCGAGGCGCCCACGTCGGGGCCGGAGGTGCTGAAATCGAGTTTTTCGTTGGAGTAGAGATCGCGGGTGAGGTTGTAGGACTGGATGGGGACAGGGACTGAGACCCCGTAGGTCATTTGTACGGTGGAGACGCCGTTGGTGGGACCGGCGGCGGGGCCGGGGTTGACGGTGCAGTCGGAGTTGGTCCAGAAGGTGATGGAGAGGGGGACTCGCTCTTGGGAGTTGGACGGGGGGGGTGGGGTTGGGGCTGAGAGAGTGGGGAGGGCGAAGAGAGAGGTGAGGAAGATGGTGGATATCATCGTTATCGCTGCTTTGAATTGAGATGTGGATATGTGAGATGGGAATCATGTGTCTGCAAGTTGGGTGAAAGTCAATACGACGAGGAAATTCATTCATCGCAATCACTCCAATCCCCTAGGAGAATAAAAGTTTTTCGATGGCAGAATGATTTCGTTACGAGTAGATAACAAATCTTTGATGGTGAACAAACAGCAACTGTGGTATTCTTTATCGGATTCTTTTGTTCTTCTCAAGAGGCCACGGAAAAAATGAGTGACCTATTGTCTCATTTCGGTAGATGAAAGCACTAGAGTGGAATAAAGGAGTGGAATCTATGTTAACTTCTTACAAAGTTTCAGGACTAGAGGAACAAATTCATCACGAGTGCATGAAGCGAAGAAAGGATAGTCGTAAATAATGCGATGAATAGCATGTGCAATAGAAGAACGCCGCAGGCTTAATGGCAAGCCGATGGGATGGTTGTATTGCAGGCATATTTCTGTACAGAACCGTTCTGTCCTGAAGTAGACGGAGGAATTCCAGCAGAGAGGTATTGAAGTCCGTTACTGATTCGTATCGCTTTGCTGTCTGTGGTGTCGCTACCAGTTCTCTTCCGTCTGAAAGATAGCGCAGGTATTTGAATGGCAGGATCCACCAATAGAATGCAACACCTACTTGTATCTTCAGTTCCAGAGTGATAGGATTTAATTCTTTGCCCGCGTGTCAGCCCGAGGCACCGAGGCACCACTTGAGCCGGTGCAAAGCGTGGGTACAGATTAGGACAAAACTAAACTACCACATCAGTTTTTTCAAATTTCAATGGATTTTTCGAATACCCTTGATTTCTATAAAACTAATTATACCCCCGAATACGGCCCCGTACTTACCCCCAAATATAGCCCCGTACCTACCCTCGTATATGCCCCTGCACACCTCCCCGTATATATAACCCTGAATATGTCCCCGAATACGTCCCCTAATATACCCCCAAACACATCCCCCGTATATGCCCCTAAACGTGCCCTATTCTAATATTAAGCATATTTTTAGGGCTCTTTTTAGGAGTATCGTTAGGGGTATATTCAAGGTGTAGGTACGGGGCAATATTTAGGGGCATATTCGGGGGTTTGTTCGGGGGCATATACGGAGGCATATATAGGGGGGGATTCGGGGGCAATATAGGGGGCCATATTTGGGGACAGGTGGTATGGGGATATATTTCGCGGTATAATAACTAAATTGATATAAAATCAATGGTATTAAGCTGTAATTCATTGGAATTTAAAAAAATTGATTTGGTGGTTTGGCTTTGTCGTAATGTCAGTCGTCGTCCGCCGTAGATAGTGGCATCTGGATCCAGGATTGTTTTGCGAGGATCTCATATGAGGATGAGGTCAGGGAATTGTGGGCATGCCCCTACAGCAATCTACAGTAACCAATCGACCGCGGGTGCGTCTCCGTTCACGATATGTACCAGCAGCCATTGCGAGCCTGGAAGCATTGCAATGACGATTTAGTGATAGACGATGTAACAGTTGCAATCACTGCTTTCTCCAATCCTATCCTCTGCCCCGGCTCAGGTGGTGCGTCTCACACCTCAAGTCGGGATCCATCCGATTGCATGCACCGTGATCAACGACATCATAGGATTCGAAGAGCTTCTACGATGCTCATGGTGATATCAAACAGGGATTCGGTGCTTATCTGCATAAAGGTTATGATATATCGTCAAGCCTGAGTCACTAATGATAGTGGCACGCCTTGTGGAGTAACATGAGATATTGTGTTTTCTCCCTCTGTGTTGAGCGTTGGTGTAGAGCTATAACGCTGAGCCCCAGTGACTGTTCGTGTCTTGTGTAGCGTCGAATTAGGTATGTGATAACGACTGCCTCCTAATCGTGTTACTGTGACGTTTTGAAAGATACCTATTTAGGGTAGTTGAACAGCTTGTTACGGCCGAGCGAAAACGCGGGGAAATTACCTTTTTCAGTGGAGCAAATGATTAATTTGCACGTGGTACAGAGTAAGCCGCATAACCTGCCGTCGGGTGTGCGTTGACACAGTGTTCGATGCAAGGGGCTGGCTTGGCTACTCTTAGGTCTTACTGTATTGCCACAAATGGGACCCAAACCCTTCGGGATCTCTCGAAAGACGCCGAGCTGCCTCAATCGGCTCGTCCAAGTAAATAATCGCATGGTCTGGAATCGGGGCGTTTCAGGTTACCGTTACATTTCGCCCCACCGGGCTGTTCCGATCCGATACAAAAGGCGCCGTCAGACATGGGTCTAGCCGGGACATTAGCATTTAAATACCGTGCTGGTTCGTTATATATTCTGACCATTATCCAGTGGCGTGCTAGCTGCGCATTCTGATGGGAGACAATGATCGGGGTAGGTGGACAGGAGCATGTCGTCTCAAGCATTGGGGCCGGGGGACCGCACTTACCGGTATATCAAGACCCGCAGGAGTTAAAGAAGAAGCGTAATCGTCTAGCACAACGAAAGCACCGAGACCGTGAGCCTGCCATCCAGAAGTCCTAAAAAAGTCCTAAAAAAGGCTGACTTGTCTGCAGGCCTGAAAGCGAACACTTCCGCGGATAGTGGGCAAAACGATGCACCTGAAGAAACGTCAGCACATTGTAGAACATCCTCTATACCCGAGAAAACATTGACTCAGAATCAATCGGCGGCCACGATGAACCAGAATCTTTACACAACTTACCAAACTGGCGAAATGGTTTCTGCAATGGACTTTTCGCTGCCTGGTTCTCCGGAAAATGGGAGTGATTCGGGACAGTTAGCAGATTTAGAACAGCATATGATGCCAATGTCGGAAGCGTCGTTCGATAATCATGGTTCAGCATTCCTTCCAGAGAGTCTGGGCATGCGACAAGACTTGATGGCACAGGCTTACAGAGGATACCAATCACAAAATGACCCATCTTTGGTCTACGAGATGCCAGGACAACAATTTTCTCAATCTCAACCTCACGCGGCTCGGCCCTCGCATACGACACGGCCACTTGCGCAAACGCATCATTCCTTTCCACCGGTTACGAGGGCTTCAAATGCTACACAGATATCCCATAACTCTTTCGTCCTTCCAAAATCCGATGGAAGTTCTTCAGGAGAGAATCAAGATCAGATCAACAGTAATAGTAGTTCTAAAAGCGATAACGGATCAACTTCCGCGCAATCTGGGCTTCCAGAAACACCCGACTCCATTCCTGACACTGGGGATCTCGAGGCTCGTTTCGAGACTGTCATCAAGGCTGTCGAAGAAGCTGGCTTTGAAAGTATTGATGATTTGTCCACACAGTATTATACGGCCAACTTTAAAGAAGACACCGTGTCCCATTGGGCCCAATCGAGAAGTCGAAGCCGTTCTTTACATACCTTTCTTGCATCTCTACATGCAAGCACTAATAATTGGAGCGATCGAGAAGTCCAGGGTTATCGGCAGCAAATTACGGAAGCTGCAGAGAGTTTATACGTTAGTGAACTTTCGTGCGCGAGGAAAGACATCATGCAAAGCCGAGACACACGGAGTCAGACCCAGGGTGAAAAAGCATCGTCACCGGTCACTCAATCTGCGATGAGCGTCCAAAAACTCTGGCAAACGATAGGAGAGATGGAGCTCAGCCAGGATTTCAAGCAGAAGAAGACGATGATGCGTGAGAAGGTGAGCTTTCCGATGGCCGCTTTAGACGTCTTTCCAATCACAGTCCAAAAATGCTTTGAGCAAACAACTTATGAAGGGTGTTGTAGATGCCGGAGACTTGGTCACTTCTAGTCGAGTTGACACGAAAAGCCGATTTACGCCAACCTGGAGGAGCCCAGGCCGTCTGTGCTTTTCTCCTTCTCCTTCTCGAATCTAATCCAGATGCACCAATTAGGGTAACGCGGGCTTTGAATGGAAGGCATCGCCGGCGACGTTCATCGGGAAAAGGGATTGCTTGACTTAAGCGTTAGATGGGTAAGAACGTGCCCACAATCCTCTATATATTCCGCATACTGTAGCTTTCTGTGTATGCCTTGCAAATTACGGTGCAGTGACCCTGATCTCCCCAGTGAGTCGGAGGCGCTAGAACGTGTCAATCAGGTTTGAAGCCTTGTGTACGATCATGACGGCCAGAAGGCTCGGCTGTCCTTCTGCGTCATTGGTGAGGCGACTTGAGGGGTGGACGTCTTAGAGGGAGGCGTAGTAGGACTAGCTGCGGGCTTGCGGCCCGAGATTTGGTAGAAACCACAAAGCTTGACCCTTCCCGTGAATCCCTATAATTCTCAACATTAAAGAAAAAAGTTCCGGTATGATAGAAAGTAAGCCGATGTCCGGCCGGTTAAATCCGACTATAGCCGACGTTATGCCAGCCAAAACCCTACCGTTAAGATAGGGGTATACGGGGGCGTATACCCCTAACGCACACCCCTAATGCATACCCCTAACGCATACCCCTAACGTACACCCCTAACGTACACCCCTAATACGTATCCCTAATATACACCTAGAATAAAAGATCAGTATATACTTAGCTTATTTAGGAGTCTTATCTCTAAGTTTTAGGGCCAGATATCCCTAAAAGATCGTATATACTCAGTATATGCTTAGTATATGCTCAGTATATACTCAAGTATATAAAGGTCGCTAAGGGGGTACTCTTAAGAGGTATTCTAGGGGGTATTCTAGGGGGTATTCTAAGAGGTATTCTAGGGGGTATTCTAAGGGGTGTTTTATAGGGGTACTCTAAGGGCTACTTTATAGGGGTACTCTAAGGGCTACTTTATAGGGGTACTCTAAGGGCTACTTTATAGGGGTACTCTGGGGGGTGCTTTATGGGGGTACTCTAGGGGTTGCATTAGGGGTGACTCTAGGAGGCAACTCCGGGGCGGTTCTAGGGGGCGCCCCGGGGGGTCGGATGCAGGGGCCTAATCCTTTAGCCGACGTTTGGCCGTTCTACTGTACTGGTTCCCGTCCTGCAGCGTCATGCACCTTTTGGGTGTGGGTTGGTAGTGACTCTACATCACAGGCTGGGCGCCTAGAAACGTTGACATCGCAGGAAAAGTCCCTGCGATTTAGTCGCCATCCCCAAATGAACAATCCAATGCCTCTTATCAAGTAGTGCCGAGGTTGCCTGGGTATGCAGCTACGCAAAATCGAAATGTAAGCCATTGGATGCTACAAGCTCGTTTGGCTCGGTACACGTGGAGGGTGCTGGACGTTTGATTTCCTAAGATTTTCGAGGAACAGCTCATCAGCCACAGGTACGAGCATCAAGTGCCTTCATCTTTTTCAATATGTTAGCCGCCACACAGGGCCCTTTTCAGCCACAGCTTGGTGATCATGATGATTAAAGCCATGAAATTCGTAATCCTGATATTTCTATTCCAATTGAAGACCATCGCTACGCCCCATGAACAGATTTACTCTCTTCCTGCCGGATGGAGGCATGTTGGCTGTCCCCCTGACGACGGAACCTTGAGGCTGCAAATAGGCCCTGTACAACAGAACATCTCGCTCTTGCAGTCCGCACTAAATCGAGTTTCAGACCCCGATAGTCCTTGTTATGGCAAGTACCTGGATCGTGATGAGGTCGATAACCTCTTCAAGCCTTCGGACCAAGCGAAAGAGGAAGTCCGGTCTTGGCTGCAAGCAGCTGGAGTCTCGAGTAGAGATATCAAAGTGGATAACCACCATATCAGCTTTTCCACTTCAACACGCAATGCGAACAAATTGCTCAATACCATGTTCCTCACGTACGCGAATGATCATGTTCAGAGAGTACGAACAACCCACTACTACGTTCCGGAGAACGTGAACAAGCATGTCCATCTCATCTCCCCAACAACCTACTTTGGTGGCTCAGTCAAAGTTGAAACAAGTCCGCAACCGTACGAGAGATCTGTATCTTTAGCTACTGAAGTCGCCGAATCCTGCCAAAATTTCTGGACGCCAAATTGCTTGAGAGATGTCTACAATGTCGATAATTATACAGCAGACCCAAATTCTGGTAGTAGAATAGCATGGGGGGCTTACTTCGGCGGTGGTGCATCCTACAGTGATGTTGAGAAATACGAAGAACTTTATGGGATCCCAACGTGCAATTTCTCCGTGGATTTAATCAATGATGGCATAGACAACCAGGATCCGACGAACACTAGGTCGCATCTTGTTGAAATTAATGCTCTCAATATCATTGCCTTGACTAATGGTCAGCTACCGGTAACACAGTACAGTGTTGGAGGATTACCACCTTGTATCCCTAATGCTGATGGACCAACTGCGGCAGACGATGTTAATGAACCTTACCTTGCGCTCTATCAATACATGCTTAGCAAGACCAATGCCGAATTGCCACAGGTCATTACAAATTCGAACAGTGACGATGAGCAGACAGTTCCTCGCAAGTACGCCGAGCGTGTATGTGACAGCATTGGGATGTTGGGCCTCAGAGGAATATCTGTCATCCAGACCATGGGCGGTGTGGGCCCAGGTACAGCATGCCTATCTAATGATGGCAAAAACCAGCCTCAGTTCACACCTCAATTTCCCCCGAGCCGTCCCTACATTACCGGAGTCGGAGAAACAAACCAAACAAACCAGCTCATTACATGGAACATCTCCTCTGGTGGATTCTCCTTCTACTTCGACCGCCCGCAGTACCAAGAGGAGGCTATTGAGAGTTATCTCAACAATCACATCAGCACTGAGACATTGGCCTACTATCAACCATTCATCAACCAACAAGGTCGAGCCTCTCGTGATCTTTCCTTACAGGGTTACAGCCCAGACAATCAGGTACGATGGACTGTCCCGCCGTCGAATTCACGACGCTGGATTGTATCGCTAACAAAGCTTTCAGGGGTTGTTTAATGTTATACCAATCGCCCCCAGCGGCGGCACCAGAGGCAATGCAGCATGGGCCGGCCTCGTTGGCTTACTCAACGATGCGCGCTTCCGAGCCGGCTTACCTTCAATGGGTTTTCTCAACCCCTGGCTCTACAAGTATGGAGTCCGCGGTCCCACAGACATCACGCTAGGAGGCTCCATTGGCTGCGTGGGCAGTAATATACAACGTCATCGAGTGATTCCTGGAGCGAACTTGATTCCCTATGTGGGCTGGAATGCAACTGAGGGGTGGGATCCGGCGACTGGGCTGGGTTTTCCAGATTTTCAGAACTTGGTAGGATTGGCGCTGGATGTGGATAAATGTCCTTATGATTGGGTTAATTATTGATGGCTGCTTGAGTATCGGGCTGGAGCTATTAAATAGGTCTTAAATAAAAGACTAAACGGACTAGTAGTCATCTGTTTGGATCCGTACCGGTTGAGGCGGACTACTAACCTTACCTACCTATGTTATCTTTCACTAGCACTTCAATGTTAAAATTGGATTTCGTAATAGATTTCGATGCTTTTTGACTTCGTTCCCGTTGTTCACGCTTGCGAAAAACTGCAGTTTCTCTGAACAAAGAAAGTCTGAAGAGCGTAGACTGTGAAGATGATTTGAAAGTGTTGTATTAAGAACCAACATAGATGCTTTTAAAGGTATCGAATGAATATTTATGGAAAGTAGGTTTCGGCTCATGAGAAGTTTGCAAAGCCTTGTTTTCTCTGTCACGCTGCGAGAGCTTAGCTAAGGGTATTACTTTTCCCATAAAAAGCTTAAAGAAGATGCTCTTCTTAATCCGAAGTAGGGCACTAGGTAAGAGAATGGAGTAAAAGTGATGGATATAGCGTAGAGTCTAAGTTGGTTTCTATACGTATTAAGCTTTTTTCAAGCAGTATATACTCTTTATTAAATATCACTTAAGTGCCGAAAAGCTGTTATTAAAGGTTAGAAACCTTTACAGCTATAAGTTCTCAGGGTGTCATCAAAAACAATTCACCAGTTCTCAGCTCTACATGCATAACTTAAGCCCCATTCTCTTACAAAGCTTCCTATTCGACGTCAAAAGTGATCGACATAAAACTATCGTTTCTCATCCGGTGACAAGGAGTCACGACCTTTAAGGCGAGCCGTCTCATCCTTATCATCCTCCGCCTCATTGCCATCCTCGCCATCATTCTCATCATCGCTCGTTGACAGAGCAAAAGAGTCGTCATCATCCGCGGCCTTCGCCCATGACGGCTTAGGTGTGTAATTTGCGCGTCTCCTCTGAACCCAGAAGACCCACCCGCTCAGTCCTACAGCCTGCAAGCACACAATAATGATCGCGATTAAAACTGTCGCGCTATTCTTCTTGTACCCACGAAGCAATAATCCGCTAACTATATTGCTCCATCCAGCTACCATGACCAGTCTTCCAAGCCAGATATGCACGTGTGACACCCATGTTCGTCGATACAAGCGGACGAATCTCCTGTGATGCCACCAGCCTAAAAGGCCCTGGAGTCCGATGAAAGAAGCAAGAGCAATGCCGACACCTTGATGAATAGTGTTGAATTTGCGGCTTTTGAGCAGGCCAAGACCGAGACCTAAAAGGAGAAGGATGGATGCGGATAGTTGCATGATCCAATGGTAAGTAAATGACTTCAGCGAACCGGCACGCAGACCAATGACACCGGCTGGAAAGAGGAGTAGGAAGGCTATTGCTAGGACAAGGCCGTGGAAGTATGATCCTGGCCCGAGTGTCATGTTGACTACAGAATCAGAAAAGGACATAGGGTTATCTGAGGCCCCGAGCGTTGCGACTTTGGGTCTGATCGGAGGTAACGAGGGAGGAAATTGAGCTGTGCTGATAGAGCGGCTCATGTCGAGGTAGAAATTCCCCCAGCCGCCGGCACCGGCATGATGCTTGTGCATTAAGAGATGCGCGTCGAATGAGAAGACGTCGAATTTCTGCTTGGCATTCCAAGCCCATATCCAAGGCTGAGATTTGGATTGAGCTGAGATATCCGTGCCAGACCATAGGTGGCAGGAGTAGCAGACAAGTGAAATCCTGGCGGTATATGATGGATTCATTGGATCCTGGTGGGGGCTATCGTCTGGAAGCCATGATGATCTTATGACTCGAAGATCCATTCCATCGGTTAGGTCCGACTTCATGAGGAGGGTAGGTTGATGATGACCGGTCGCAGTTCGGATACTGACAATGGGCTCCTCCTGACTTAGCGGATCGCCGTAGACGATAAACATAAGAGATCCTTTCATGACGGTACCAGGCCCAATTGCAGTCCATCCCAACGCAGAGCCCTTATGACGGCGAAGGGTCATTGTCAGGAACATGTCGTGGGCGTTGGTCGAAGCATTTTGGTACATCAATGCACCCATACAGAAGTCGATATCTTCGTCTGGATGATCTGGGGAACCAAATTTGCAGTACTGCACTGGTTCCGCACTTACCAGAGACATCCAGAAGGCGCCCAGAAGGGATAAGAATAGAGTGGTGAGAAGGCTGAGAGACTTCATGGTGGGAGATCGCGAAGCAATTGCTTGATCAACGTATTACTGTATAGTGAAACAGCGCAGACCAAACTGTGGGCTGGAAACTCAAGCCAACTTAAAGGTGCTTGGGAGTCACGGCCCCTCGCAGTGTAGTGAGAGCTCATCTTGACAAGCCGTCTTACCGGAAATATGTCAAGCGGGCCCGAGGGATACGACATCACATTGGCAGCATTATTCCGCAGGACATTTAGAACCCTGCTCTGTGTAATTTTGAGAGGAAGCTTGACATTGACAGAGGGCTTGATAGAGGATGACTCTGCATTAGCGCGCGAAGATGAGAGGTTCCTACCTAGGTAGACAGGCTAACCTCAAGTCATTTCGATCTCGACACAGTCCATGTCATTGAATGAGGAAGCGGCAACTGAACAAGTGCTCTGGTTGCTGTTAGGTCCTGCACGGATATAACCCTTGACATAAAGCAGTTGTGGTCTGCAGAGACCGCATGCCATACATCCGCAGGCTTTTTGTCCACGCTAAACGGCGAGTTAGGATGAGGAAGTAGATCATACTTATACTTTATTCCTCGAGAACTGGGTAAGAATGAATTGGATATCTTATTTATTGATACCTTCATGACTTGAACATCTATGATTTCCCCCAATGTGGAACTTCAAGCCGCTCAGCCTTATGGTCTTGGCGCTCGCCCTTATCCCGAGCCTTCCAGTGACGAGTGCTTCACCCCTGCGAACTCGTTCACCCTATGCCATTAAAGACAATCATCCTGTGCCTTCTGGGTGGGAGATAGTCGCGCCCGCGCCCAGTGAAGAACATATTCATCTGCAGATTGGTTTAAAGCATGGCCGATTTGATGAACTTGAAAGACATCTCTATGAAGGTATGGTTTTTCTCTATATCACTCAACAGGAAGGTCTTTCTTGCTAATTAGATTGGCCTTCACAGTCTCTGATCCATACCACCACCGGTATGGACTACATCTCTCTGCAGCCGAAGTCGGCGAATTGGTCAAACCGACCAAAGAGGCAGACGACCTAGTGCGAGATTGGCTGTTGGGCTACGGGATTCACGATTTCAGCTACAGCTCAACGCGAGACTGGATAAACATCAATCTTCCGGTGCACCTCGCAGAGAGTCTGCTTGACACGAAATATTACATATATCGTCATGCAGACGAGGGAACGACAGCGCTTCGAGCGTCACAATGGTCGCTTCCTATGCATTTACACGATCATATCGAAGCTGTACACCCAACTAATGCCCTTTTCCGCACTCAAAGACGGTCAAATAACCTCAAAACGCGTTCCCTGGAGCCATCCATAGGTCTGGGAGAGAATGGGTCGCCCAGTTATGACGAGTTAGTGAGGATAGATCGGACGGAGATGGGTCACATGGATATTCCGGATATCAAAGACCTGCCGGAGAACCCTAGCCCTTCTCAAGCGTGCAACCGGCTGGCGACTTCACCGCTCTGCCTCCGCACGTTGTATGGTACACTTGACTACAAACCTCAAGCGCCAGAGAAGGTTCGCGTTGGACTAGTCAACTACCTAGATCAAGTCAACAATCAATCCGATATCGAGATCTTCCTCCAACGTTATCGTCCCGACGCCGTGGGAGCAGCATACAAGATCAAGACGGAGGTCGTGGCACATGGATCAGACCAGCAGCTTCCTGTTACAGAAGAGCAAGCTGTGCGTACTGTTGGTTTGGAGGGCAATCTTAATGCTGAGACCATCATCGGTCTTGCGTATCCGGTTCCCGTAACAGCATACAACGTTGGCGGACGAGCACCTTTCCAGAAGAGCCAATTTTCCACCGAAAACACAAATGAACCATATCTAGAGTGGTTGCAATACGCGCTGGCACAGCCAGATTTACCTCAAGTCATAACTACATCTTATGCCGATGAAGAGCAGACTGTTCCTTACTGGTATGCCAAACGCGCCTGTCAAGGGTTCGCTCAGCTGGGAGCTCGGGGCGTCTCCGTCCTCTTCGCAAGTGGTGACGAGGGCGTTGGAGCCGATGGAGTGTGTTTCAGTAACGATGGCAGCAACAAGCCAATGTTTCTGCCTACATTTCCCGCATCCTGTCCCTACGTCACAGCCATTGGTGGGACAAGAAATTGGGACCCGGAGATTACGGGATTTGACGCTCGCCGTACTTTCGTCGCTGGTGGTGGCTTCAGCAATTACTTCTCTCGCCCTCACTATCAAAAAGATGCCGTTGATTCTTATGTCGACAGCCTGAGCTCTCTTCATGATGGCTTGTACAGCAAGAAAGGACGCGGCTATCCTGATATCTCTGTCAGAGGCTATCATTACATCACGGTGTGGAATGGTACGGCACGCATCATAGACGGTACTAGTGCATCTTCTCCGGCTGCGGCCGCTATATTCTCGCTGGTCAATGATGCGCTGGCCGCTGAAGGCAAACCTGCACTTGGCTGGCTCAATCCCTGGATTTACTCAAAAGGCTCCACTGGATTTAACGACGTGGTTGCGGGATCTAATCCCGGATGCAACACGGCTGGGTTTCCAGCAAAAGAGGGCTGGGATGCAGCGACGGGTTTTGGTACGCCTGTAAGTGGTATCTACATATTCCTCAATATGACGACTAATAGGCTGATCTCATTTAAGTGGTTCCCCACGTTGAAGTCTTTAGCCCAGGAGCGCCACTACCGCAAGACTAAGCCTTGGTATATAAGGCTTTTTACGTGGTGAACTCAAGACGCTGCAGGTGATGTGACGGTCGATGGCACAATAAATCTGCGTGCCGTCTAGTCAACCTGTGTTGCTGATTTTCGCTGTAGTCATCTTCTGTAAACGGATAGATGCCTATTGTTGGATTCATTCTTGGGCTTCGAATTGCGTCGTCGACCCCTCACGGGGGGGACAGAAACCGTCCACCTTTGGCTCATCACCGTGGCTGCTCGGTCGGCCTATGCTGTCAGCGTATCGGCCAGATCCAGTCATCCGCCCGAGCAAGGCCTTGCAGAAGGAGTAATTCGCGATAGGGTACTCGGGGCAGGATCAAATGAATTGACCGGGCATGTTGTTAGAAGGGCTGTAGATACCCGCTTGTGACAATCAGGATGACCCCTAGGCGCTTACCCAAAAATGGCTTAGTCTCATGCATTGTCACTTCTCCCCCCGCTGCACAGTGGGAGCATGCTCGTCGTTCTGAAGTAAGCATAATGCAGATCAGGCTGCGCGTATTGACGCAAGTTGATTATGGCGTCGGCCTTCAGTAAAACAATAGCTAATGTGTCAACCTGTCCCGTGTGACTTGGCCCTAGAATGAGCGAAAGTAGCCTTTCTTGTATCTTGCAACTCCACTACTGGCTCTTTTCACTGTTTTCCTGCGTGATGCCTTGCTGGAAGAATAGCAATGTCCCATTCAAAATCTCTGAGCAATGCAGACTCTCTGGCTGAAGAGTGCGAATCCTGTCCATGGGATACTAGCAAGCTGATAAGAGCTAATAAAATACAACAGGTCACTTTTATCACAGTATCGGAGTATAAGCTCATTAAGTCAGTATGACGCCAAGTACAGCACCGACGACTCCGAGAAAGCTTTTAATGATGACGAAAAGATCACCGATGGTTTCAAGGACGATCCCTTCAAACCGCTGGATGGCCTTGCTGAAGACAATGAGAATATCTTGACATTCCGAGCCATTGCTGTTGGCTTAGTTTGTGGGGCATTAGTCAACGCATCGAACATCTACTTGGGCCTGAAATCCGGCTGGACGGCATCTGCAAATCTCTTTGCCGTATGTTCTTTTCTTCATATTGTATGTTACCTATACAGATATGGACTGACCACAGGAAACTAAAGTCAATTGTTGGGTACACACTCCTGAAATCAACTCCAGGATTCCTGAAGCACGTACCGTTGCTCGGAGGGAACTTCGGACCTCGAGAGAACAGCATCGTACAATCGACCGCAATTGCAGCCGGTGGGATGAGTAACGTCTTCATTTCAGCATTTCCGGCTATGTACCAGCTCGACCTGCTGACTTCCCCTGCGGAGGATTTTTGGAGGCTTGTGACGTTGACTGCTGTGGGTGGATATTTTGGTCTTTTCTTCGCAACGCCATGTAAGTTAAATAACACAGCGTAGAATGATTTTGGTGATGATTTGGATTGACGTGTGGTATGATCTTAAGTACGAAAGTTCTTCATCATACTTGTAGCCCGGGAATCGCATCTTATTTTCCCAACCCCCTCGGCGACTGCCATCATGAAACATGCATCAAGCTGCCAATGATGGCTCCTCTGTTCCGCGGCGAAAGATGAGGGCGCTTTGCTGGGCATTCGCGTTTGCTATCACCCTTCGTGTGCTATCTCAGTATGCAGTTGGTATTTTGTGGGTAAGATCGTTTTTGATTGCTTTGTTGAGAACTTCGGCTGAGCTGCAAAACCAGGATTGGCATCCCTTTATCTGGTACCTTTTTCTGGTACCATCAAGTGTTACCGCAATGGGCCTTGAGAACTGGGGATGGTTCGTAGAGTGGTCGCCTGCTTTCATAGGGACTGGCATGCTCGTCGATCTCAATGTTGCCGTAAACTTTTTTGTTGGCTCTCTACTTGCTTGGTGGGTTCCCATCACTTCCTGATATGTACCATATATCTGATAACGACAGGGGCATTATCGGTCCGCTTCTAGTTTCCTATGGAGCAGCATTTGGCACTGAAGTGTCTGAGACGGGACTCGTCTCGTATCATGCGATCTCTGGTGAATTCACCAGCGCCAGTCACCCAAGTCCAAGATACTGGCTTCTTTGGCCCGCGATTGCCTGCCTAGTAGCAGTCTCATTAACAGGTAAGTAGATTGCTAAAAGTTGAAGGTACATGTTAAAACTTTCCTAGAACTTGCCTGTCAATGGCGCGTGTTTTGGCTCTCAGCAAAAGCTGCATGGAGCAACCTTTTGCAAGTTGCCTCGTCCACCTTTCTTTCCGTCATAGAAAGCAGAGAATTCCAGAAGTCGGACTCAGAATATTCCGATGCCATTGAAGATCCGGCATCGCCTGAAGAGTTGGTCAAGACTTGGATGTGGCTACCAGGACTTCTGGTCACGCTAGTTCTGGCATGCTTGGTCATGAAAATCCAATATGGCTTGCCCATTCGCGAGACCTGTCTCGCGTTGCTGATGGCATTTCTGTTTTCTTTCTTAGCCGTTCAAGCTACAGGCGCCACCGGTAAGTCCTCTGACCACTTCTTGCGGTACCACTTTTACTAAGCACCCATGAAACAGACATTACACCTTTGACTGCGGGTTCAGCATCTTCCCAAGTCGTCCTTGGAGCGGAGGCTTCAGGACAAGGCTGGAACCTGGCAAAGTTGCAACGCCTCAGTCTCCTTGGTGGAGCGCTCTCAGCTATTGGCGCTAGTCAAGCGGCTGGTGAGCTGAGCCTCTCTAGTTTCCCATGCCAGTTGCTGACTCTGCGTATAGACCTTACGGGTGACTTCCGAGTCGGATTCCTGCTACGTACATCACCAAAACAACAGTGGCTAGCCCAGGGCATTGGTTCCATCTTCGCAAGTTTCATTGCCCCAGGCATCTACGTCTTATTCGCCTCTGCATACAGTTGCGTCAACGACGCCGCTGCAACGCAATGTTCATTCCAGGTCCCGTCAGCATCGGCCTGGCGGGCAATTGCCGTAGCCACAACAGATCCCGCCTCCAGCATTCCTCGCTCCAGCGTAATATTCGCCGCGATAATGGCTGCTTTGGGTAGTACCAGTGTGCTGGTTCGGCATCATATTTGGACCGGACGATGGCATTTGATGAGGCAATACTATCCGAGCATGATGGTGATAGCCATGGCGTTCATTATTCCGGCTTCGATTTACGCAACTGCGATTTTGATGGGGGCGCTTTTGACGTGGTACTGGATGAAGAAAAGTGCGAGATCTTTTGATACATATGGCTATGCTGTTGCGGCGGGATGGATAGCGGGAGAAGGGATCGGTGGGGTCATCAATGCTGTTATGCAACTTACTGGCATATCTGGGGACGTTTTTGGAACACAAATTGGTTGTCCGGGGGGTGTTTGCTAGCTAAGCCTTTTTATAGGTGGTTGTGGTAGCGACCAGCTTTAAACAATGGGGATGACAAGTGGACCTTGATGGCTTTTCCTGCCCCTTTCGAAGTCCCATTCAGCTGAACGCTCAATGTGATATTAGCATACGGTTTCATTAGCATATTAGTGGATCAGAGTGACGATCAGCTCCTGGCCTGTCGTTACTTAATAATAGAAGGCCAGTAATTAGCCTCCTAGTGTAGCCACCTAATAGACTTTTGAACCAATGTACAATATCATAGATCCCACAAATCATGTAGCCATCCCGCCCATAGCACTTCCCCACGCTCTAAGCATGCATTGACTCAACTTCTCAATCTTCCCAAACGACTACGTGAGCATATAGGGCAAAGTCATGCATACAGAGGAACGGTAAGTTAGGAAGTCTAAAGGGGTTATTAAGGGTTCCGCGCAACGAACATTAAGTCTGGGAATACTCTTATCAAAGGTCTCAACCACGCCTAAGAACCCTGTTCTAGAAAGCATCTAAACAGTGGGGTGGTAGAAATGTAAGAGAATGGAGCATAAGTTATATATATAACGGGAATATTAAAGCTGGGTTCAACACTTATTAATTTCCTCTTAAGCAGTAAATATCTTTATCATCTACTTATTAAGTACGAAAATAATATAGTAAAGGGTTAGAAACCTCTAGAACTACAATTTCTAGAGGTATTATTAGGATCGCCTTATTAGGTGTTAGCTCTACATGGATGACTCATGCTCCATTCTCCTACTAAGAGCCATGGCAATCACCTAAGTATGTGGTTTGAGTACTTGCTACATGGGCTGGTGTATCGCTAGTGCTACGGACACAAAATACTCAAGAGCAAGGTAGCTGTGATACATAAAATCATTTTGATGGGATGTTTCATTGAAGCTATATAGGCAGATCCAACCATCCGAATACGCCATCCTTTTGGCAAAGTCGTGTCCCAGTAATCAGTGACCATGATCATGACCACCGCCAGTCGCTGCTCCTATCTTATCGCCTTCGCCATCAGGATATGCAAGACCTATTTACAGCACAAAAAGAAATCGTGAGCCACTGTTCTAATAACTGGAAAATTGTGATGAGGAGGGCGGGCAGCAGGTCTCTCACGTACCTAATGTTGGATGGACTAACCAGCCCGGCTTCAACATATCGACAGTTCGGTCCTTGGTCCACTGATCTAACATGTTCCAATTCACGCATTGGTGCGTTGTAGCGTTAGCTACGGGGATCCGGTTGCTGGGACTCCATTCGAAAGTAATGAGGCCGATGTCACCGTGGCACATGGCGCTCTGACGCAGGAAATCGAGACAATGCTCTGATTTTTGTGTGAGTGATTGCCGAGAGATGAATTGGGCTGGGGGTTGATGAAGAAGGAGGAGGGGTGACTTGTGGGATTGATTGGCTTACCGTTGTGTAGTCTATTCATCTCTCTTTGAACGTCATCAAGATCGGTCCAGTAGGTCTCCTGGTACATGTACTGATGGAGCCGTTTCTGGCAAAGATCAATGTGTGTTTGAGGCTTAAGCTGAGAAGGATACTTACTAGGCAATGAAGCTCGTGGTAGACGTTGATAGTACCGATATAGCCATCATCTCCGGGTATTCTGACACCAATATCCTCACGGCCAAGGCGCTTCATCACTTCTGGTTCGATGCGGATGTTCTCAGCTATGGAGATTGTTAATTTCGGAATGATAATATGGAAAGATGCTCATGGCATTAGGTGGACCGTACCATTCAAGAGGTCATGCCATGCTTTATCCAATGCCGGACTTGGCCTTCCCGAATACTCGCTTTTCTCCTGGATTCTGTCTCCGAGAGTAAACTCGTGTTCTTCCCAGATGACTGCTTCGCTTGCAGGAGCTGTTCCAGTCAGCAAGAGAATCTCGTTGGCTAAGAGATTGCCATTCCAGAAGAGGCGTACAATGGACCAAGTTCGGCCCGTGAAGGCATTGTGAGCGTATCTTCGCCACCACGAAATACATGGCCAGAGTGTAGATTGTCAGAAGTACTATCTGGACAACAACCATGTTTCGATGGCGACGCCAGAAGGAGGGTCTCTGCTCGTAAAAATTTCCTTCCTTCTCAAGCAAGCCATCTTTGGACAAATCGTCCTCTGAAGTCCTCGCCAGAGAATAGTGATCTTTCTGAGATCCTTTCATCATCATGGCTTGCAAAAGGGAACGCATCTTTCTGATAGCAGCAGATTTGCAAGTAAGCCAAAAGATTTCTCCGAAACCAGAATCAACGGTAGAGAATGGATAAGCAGATTAGTATGGAGTATAGGAGGTGGGAACGCGACACGGCACAGTCTGGCCCTTTGACGAGAAAATGGAAGTCACATGTTTAGTATGCTTAGTGCAGTGTCTCACAATGCTGCTTACAACGGGAAAATAAGTGAGGGTAATTTGGTGGCGATGCAACGTTTGTCTGACTTTTACAAAAGGAAAGTAGCGAGAGGACCTTGACGATGCAGCGCTTGGTGATTTTACACCAGTAGAGTACTGTGACAACACCGCCTTTACTGATTTCTCAATAGAGAAGTCAGGCTTACTGTGACGATGCAGCGCGTGTTGGGTTCACCACAGGAAAAGGGGGCCTAACTTTGACAATATAGCGCGTATGGATTTTACAGCAGGAAGTGGGACTAACTTTGACAATGCAGCGCTTGTTGACTTGACAAAAGAAAGACGATAGGATAATGGTAAGGTACTTTGCTCTGACTGTGCAGCGCTCGTTGACCGTGCATGAGGTATTTTTTCCGCTTACACCCGGGTCGGCCGGGTATTATCCGAATAGCTCCACCAGCTCCTCAAGGCAGCGACTTTTTGTCCTGTCTGTTTAAAACTTCAGGAAAGGGAGGCTATTCGGGTCCTTCCGTCCATAGCACTCAACTAACCTTCCCTGTTGCCTAGCACAGACTTGCCGTTGTGCCTCTCCCAAGCCTGTGTGAATCTGTATCAACTCGTGAGACCCTCCAATACCTCTACACACGCCGAAGTCGTATAGCCGTCGCCGCGGTCAGTGCGGACTATACATAAGGCTTTATTGAATCCAACCCCGAACCCGCCAGCCGGCAGAATGGCCGCCTCCTCGTCGGCCGGATTACTCCAACAAGCCAGCAGCGTCGATGCCCAAGCGCGAACCAGCCTCCTCAGACCTGACCCGCAACTCGACCATGCACTTACCAACTCCGCTGCTAACGGCCTACCAGCAATCACAATCTCCGACCTCCAAGGCCAATATCTCGCTGTCCAGTGCCAACTCATCAACGCCAAGTCCGTACTTGAAATCGGGACGTTGGGAGGTTACTCAACGATCTGGTTCGCGCGAACTGGCGCAAAGGTTACGAGCGTCGAGATCAATCCTAAACATAGAGATGTTGCGCTTCAGAACACGCAGGGGCTCGATGTGGAGATAATTCTGGGTGCGGCGCTGGATGTGCTGCCTAAGCTTGCGGCAGAAGGGCGGAAGTTTGATTTCATCTTCATTGATGCGGCCTGGGCTGAGCAGTGGCAGTATTTCCAGTGGGCGGTAAAGCTGGCAAGGGTGAATGGGTGTATTTATGTTGATAATGTGATAAGGGAGCTGTTGGAGAGTGAAAATCTTGGCGAAGGTAAAGAGTCGCTGGTGACAAAGGTGGGTAGAGAGGAGAAGGTAAGTGCGACGCTTGTGCCTGTGATCTCTAGTCACAAAGGAAAAGTTGAGGAGATGTTTGATGGGTTTCTGCTGGCAGTCGTTAAATAGATTCCGTAGTAGCACAGATTACGACAGTACCGGTGATGATGAAAATGAATCCTTTTGCAACACCCTTCTGTGACCTCTTATCTCTCGCTTTTTCCTTCAAGTTGTGCTCTTGAAGGCTCGGGTTTTTGATATGCTGGACCCCGAGGGTGAGTAGTCGCATGGTATGTTGTTCGGAGATGTGGTGCGGCGAACGGAAGAGCGTACTGGGTATCTGAAAGGGAGCTTGGCTGCAACGAATGCGGAGCCCGCTTTGAAGGATTGAGCCAGCCTAGATGGAGGAGAGGAGCCTCGCTGTCACTCGTTCGATGCCGGTAGGTTAATTGAAGCACGACACAAGGATTTGAGGAGCCTTTGCAGATAAGCAAGGGGCAAAGACGTCCGTTGGGCCAGGTTGGGTTATCAATGGCAGCTTCCGCGACTCATCAACGTCAAAGCGACTGGCCTAAAGCCCTGCTTTTAGTCTTTCGACCAGGCTATATTCAGAAATTTCGACATGGGAGGAAATCTGAACCAAATCCTACACCCATCCGGTCCGTAAACCGCCTTCCAACGGGCGAATCGCGGACATGGAGACCGGCAAGGGTTGCTGACCCCTAGACCTCGCCCAAGAAGTTCCCTCGGAATGATCAGGCTCCGATGTGTTCCCCCCAAAGGAGTTAGCCAAAACCAACTTAACCAACGACGTCTCACTGTAAGCTCAAGGCGTTTTAATAGACGTGCTGGAACATTCCGGGGGCAATTTGGACATTTTGCATAATCGTGCCCTCCCGGGATTATATGTATTATAAGATGATGGCGCTTGAGGAGATAATTTTGCCCATTATCGAGCGTGGACGTATTGTGGAGGAGCAGGTGAGTGAGAAGGCGTTCAGTAAGTTGTTGGCTAGGGTTGTGCGGAAGACCGGAGAGATGGGTCTATGGATTGACTGCAAGTTGCCGTGAGGAGAAATGTTGCGTAAGGAGGCTCGTCGTCTGGTAACTTCATTGTAGCTATAGTACTGACTGGGGAAGGGCAATGTAAGGAGATTAAGCGACTGGGAAGTCCAGACTACTCCACCTCTTCAGTCCGAGTCGATAAATATATAGGAGAGCACCAAAGTACCCAGGTAAGGACGTGGAACTTGACGGATGAACTCATTAAGTCAGTTAGAAGCTTCGTGTAGAAGTAGACGGGACGATTGACATGCGGTACTAACTCCATTGGGTGGTGCGGCAAAATCTATTAGGTCCACCGTAGAATAGCTAGTTCTCAACCACAAGGCCCTCACCATCCACATCTGACCTTTGATTCCACTGCAATAACATGCAATAACACCAAACAGACAATTGCAGAAGCGCCATCAGGGTTGTCGCCTCTAATTGGCTCCCTAGACATTCTCTATTTGCGGCCCAGCCCTGCGCCCCCACTGATGCGCCGGCTACTTGGCTCTTACTGATCGTGGCTACTCTCGTTCTAGGGTCCTGCCTTCCTTCGCACTACAACTTGTCACTCAACCGTACCTAGAAAAGTGCCAAAACCTTTGCGACCACTCGATTATATGGTTGCGAGATCAATGGGGAGGAGCGAATTGGAAGTCGCTGCTTGCATTGGCAAGATATCATCTGCGGCAAGGCTACCAAGTTTAAGTCGAGATTACGATTGCACAACTTCATTCGCTCAACGTCCTACGAAAATGACCTCGATCGCCTCTAGCCTCTTGGGCGATAATCTCTTGCCGGCAAGAGCTCCCTCTTTCCTTCTCCCCGCCGGCTGAAAATCTATGCACGAGACGAATGAAGACGGACCGCTTGCCTGTACACAGGAATTGGGAGCCCATAAAGGCAAGGTCTCCGCAAACAAGCCGCTTCCCGCTCACGCGCAGGCTCATCGTAACTTCAACTTATACGCAATATGCCTCTGCCTACCCTCCTGCCGGTGGATGGCTAAACGTCGAATCAAGGTTGAAGATCCTGACAAATTCGGTGGTGATCCTAGTCAAGTCCATGCCACCAAAGACCATCCAAATCTTGACTACTGGAAACCTGGATTAGCTCCCATTGCGTCACATCCCACTTCGTCAGACTTTCTACAGCAAAGTACACTAATTTTACACCAGGAGCTCGAAGGCCCAACAGTAAAAACCTGCCCAACCCCATCAGTATCAAGATCCAGAACCATGACGTTAGTGAATTTGCGAGGCAAAGAAACTCAGTCTTTATATGTTGGATTTCGGAATTGCAAAAGCGCGAGTTCAGGAAAAGCTTTCTCATTGACGACTACTCCTCACCAGGCAGCTACATGAACCCAATGAAATCACAAAGTGCAGCTCCGCAGGAAATGAATGTGTTCCGAAAAACCCCTTCCTACTTCCTGATGAAAGACCGTAAGAGCACCAGCCCATTGTCCAAGCTACCTCCGTCCTTGTTCCGCTTCTCGTACGCGCGAAGAGACCGCCAAGAATGCTCTCCTTATCCTGAGACACCACTCGTGCTAGTGTGAAGGATGTTGCTACGGACCTGCTGAAATCATTCTCCGCGGCTCTTCTCAAGCTCGCCTTTTCTTAGTCGACAACGTATTCAGATGCAGTGTCGGCGTCAGCACGACGGCCAAGAGACCTCTTATCAACAACGTACTCGGATGCAGTGTCGGCGTCAGCGCGCTTGTCTACCACATACTCGGATGCAGTGTCGGCGTCAGCGCGCTTGTCTACCACATACTCAGATGCAGTGTCGGCATCAGCTCGCTTGTCGACGACATACTCGGAGGCGGTATCCGCATCAGCACGACGGCCGAGACGTCTCTTATCAACGACATACTCAGATGCAGTGTCGGCATCAGCTCGCTTGTCGACGACATACTCAGAGGCGGTGTCGGCATCAGCGCGACGGCCAAGAGATCTCTTGTCGACAACGTACTCAGAGGCGGTGTCGGCATCGGCTCTCTTGTCGACGACGTACTCAGAGGCAGTGTCCGCATCGGCCCGCTTGTCAACAACATACTCGGAGGCAGTATCCGCATCAGCACGACGAGCAAGACCTGGAATAGCGTCTTTGTGATATCTTAGTTAGGTGGACAACATAGAGACATCGGGTGTAGAATACTTATTGTTGGGGCAGCAGCTCCGAGGGCTGCGAGAGCTGGAAGAAGCCATATCAACGTTGATTGACGCATCTCGAAGTGCTTTGTCGGATAAGGAGGGTTTGCAAGTGATAGTACTTAGAGAAAGGACGAGGTACGTCTTGCGGAGATTGGACAAGGTGCTCTAGGTTCTAACTCGACTGACGGTCTGGTTGAAGCAGTTACTGCAGCAAGGCTCTGCTTTATCCTTTTGGGGGGTCATAACGCTCACAACTGACTGCTGTTGTGTATGACAGTGCATCGGCTGATTCAGGCAGATTGAGTACACTAAGTTCATTGCCGTCGCGATTGGTCATGACTTCTGAGGATAGATGAGACCAATATCATCGATGACCAACCTTCCTGCCATCTTTTTGGGCGAAGACGGGCCCTGACTTCGAACATTGGCTTGCAGCTTGATGCTGTCAGCGGGTCAAGCTTGGCCTGACGTCTTCAGTAAGCCAAAATCGTATTACCAGTTCTGCATTGTCAGACCAGTGATCCAGTTGAAGCTGAGCCGCTCAATGAAGGGTTTAGCGTTGGTCTCCCGGATTCGGTGATGTCTTCATGGACAAGATAATATCATCTGCGTGCAGCAGCAAAGCTAGTCATCTCTCGGTTCAGCGTGAGCAAAGACGAGCTCTGTCAGTCGTACCAGACAATACGGGAAATCCTGTTAGAACCACGGAGTGTATGGGTGATCATGACACACCGTACTCGTCCATCGTTGTCAGAGGATGGCATCAAATTCTCACGAATCAGGGGCCTAATTAAATATCCTGAAGAAGCTTGGCCGGCCCGAAGTTTACATATTGCAAAATACATGGAAGTGGAGTCGTAGGATAGTCAAAATTGGAGTAGAAGCAACGATTCTTGTTTGATCGCAGGCCAGGGCGTTGTCCGTATACTGACTATGGTTCTTGTTCCACTGGCCTGCCGTATTTTTTGGTAGGTGACATGTTTCATAACCGTAAAGAACTCAAAATGACATGAACATCTCAACCTGACCGAGTCTATTACCGGCCTGTTCGATACTGGCGAGCTTCTTGCAAGATGACTCTGCGTGCGAGTAAGCACTACTATTGCAACCTAATGTGAGGAATGTGTAGATGCAGTGAGTTGATTGTTGACATCACACTGAGCTTCGTTCGAAGCAAGGCCAGAACACTTGCATAACTTGGTCAGCCTTGGATGCACAGACTGATGATTCATGCTGGACAATATTAGTGCATTGACCGTGCATGAAACTAAACCGAAAACGGCCATTTGAAGATCATATCACCTCGATTTCTCAATGCATTGCTCTAATTGGAGGCTACACGGGTTCCATGATCTCTAGCTTACTAAGGATATTGGCTAATTTTCAGAACTCGACTCTATTCGCAAGTCAAGGATGAGAGCATGCTCTTGATCCAAGCCTTCTAACGCTACTCATCTTTGACCAGAGGAAATCACGAAATAAGTCACAGAACATTGAGCAGGTTCACTAGAAATGCACGAAGAGTACAGCGTTAACAGCCCATCAGACAGAGCTTCGTCTGAGACCATAACCGGCAGCTCCGCTCGTCATAATCTGTTTGAAAAAGTGTCCTTCATGACTGAAAATTCAGGGAAACCACATCGTCAGCGTTTCTGGAGACGACATGTTCTGCCCTTCTGTTTCCATTTGTTCATTTTCCTTGTCTATTCGACACTAGCTATTCTTGCCTTGGATTCGCGGTCGAAGTCAGTGCAACAAAAACAAAACCTTCTCTATTGTATGTCCCCTAACTAGTCTGCAAGCAGCTCGAGCAACGTATTCTTCTACTGATCTCGTTTTGCTGACTGATGGCAGCTCCTGCGAATGAAGCATTACGGTGGAAGCTGCACGAATTCAACTCTGGAGATGGCCATGAGGGCCCATATTCAGGTTATCCTCGACCTGAACTTGAAGAAGCGTGGGACGGACTCCTTGGGAGTAAGTCGCACCCAAAGTACCAGTTCCATAGCAGATGCTTACATTTCATTTTCTGCAGAGATGAATGTTCGCTTCTCTCTTGACGACTTGAGAGCTTTCAATCGCGTCGAAGACGCAGTCCAGCTACCTGATGGTTCAGGCTACGCTGGGACCTTGAATATTTATCACGAGATTCACTGTGTGGTCAGTCTCCCTTGCTTCGGTTAGTATACTTCCAGCTTATTTTATACCCAGAAATGGATGCATACATACATGTACCAAGAGCACTATTATCCGAACCTTGACGATGCTCAGCGAGAAGAGAACAGGCTACACTCAGGTAGGACTCCCATTGGTCTTGCGAGTCTACGCTTCGTTTCTGTCTTTCTGCTTTGCGGCTGATAGAAGCTAACGTTGACAAAGAACACTGCTTAAACCATCTGCGCAAATCCGCAATGTGCCACGGCGATGTTGGCATGGTAACATACCGATGGGGGAACACCAGCCGCAAACCACAAGCTGCAGCAACAGCCCATCAGTGTATTGACTGGGATTTATTAGCCGAGTGGACCAACGAGCGAACGATTGATATGTTTAAGCCGGGATTTCTCGTCCATCCAACGAAGGGTAAGTGGGCGGCATCTACGATCCCTTCTCTTATTCTACAAGTCCGGACTAACGCTTTCTCTTTCCCGGTAATAGGACCCGCGTATCTTGAAGGCGAAGGCAAAGACCTCATGGAATGACTTGAATGATTTTTTCTTCAATCAAGACCTTGTAGACCTCCCACAAGTCCGCCTTGTCTCGTCATCAATCCTCTTCGCCATGCCAGTAGGGATCCCGAACGAATGACCGTTCTAAGATCTTCGGTGATCGCTTGTGTCGATTTGCCACCTGCTCTAGCCCCCACATAGCCGGCAGGAAAGGATCGTTACAGCGGTCATGATGATTGGATTCGTCGGATAGTGTCTGCAATGTTGCAACTTCTACATTGCAGTCTGAAATGTGACGTTGCTGTCGCGAATTCTTGACAATGCTAGCGTTATTTGATTTTTCGGCGGTGGACCGGAGTTCTACGGAGCAGCTGGACACGGAGAGGAAGGTCGCAGATGTAAGATGCAACGTCGTTCAAAGAATTTTGAACTGTCCAATTACGCAGCACATCTTTGTCGCGAATGCACAGTCACCGGGGCTAGCGCGGGGTTGTCCGCGAACGTGCATAATTCGCCGACAACCCCGCGCTAGCCCCGGAAACAGTGATGGTCGAGATCCCTGCCAGTAGCGGCGTCTTCTATGGCCTCCGAGCCTCAGCTCTCGTAATTTCGATCTGATATTGAGCGCATCACATCAAGCGCCATGGCACAGAGCGACGCTCCAACCGAATTTCATGATCTTGAGAAAGCAAATGTGGTAGGAGATGAAAGTGCATCGCATGAGCATATCGCCCACGAAGAATCGTCGTCGTCTGCCTCGGTCGATGGAGAGAAACAGGCTCAGTCATCTCCTGAAAGTGTTGATACCAGCGAAGCCAGTCAATCCTACCTCGTAAGCTCGCGATCAAGAACACTCGCCAGTTCATGCTCACTTATTATTATTTCTTACAGGTTAAGTGGGATGGGCCCGACGATCCAACGAACCCTCACAACTGGCCGACTCTGTTCCGATGGGCTGTTACCATTTTGAAGTCGTGTGGAGGATTCATCACGATGATGTCCGGCAGCATGATTGCCCCTGCCCTGCCTGCGCTTAGTCACGACCTTCATATGTCTCAAGCCAGTGCCCAACTAACTCTTTCCATCTTATACTTGCCTTTGCATTTGGACCCATGTTGCTGGCCCCGTTCACAGAGCTCTATGGACGAAGACCCGTTTGGCTGATTTGCGGCGTTTTCTACTCTGTCTGGAGCATTGTTTCTGGGTTTTCTCCCAACAAGGTTACTTTGGTCGCCTCCCGACTTCTGTCTGGCTTTGGAGGAAGTGTAGATTTCGTGGTAAGCTATGTAGTGAATTATGATGACCGGTTCAAATCTTTGACATCCTATAGATTGCCTATCCCGTTCGAAGTGATATCTGGAAACCCGAGGAACGTGGCAAATCTTTTGCGATTGCTTCATTCCTGCCGCTTCTGGGCCCTGCCATCGGACCTCTCGTTGGAGGTGCCATTAGTCAAATGATCGGCTGGCGTTGGATTTTCTGGGTCGTAGCCATTTTCATTGGCTGTTTGATGTTTGTGGGGATTTTCTTCTTCCCCGAAACGTCCGCTGCGAGGATCTTAGGCAACAAAGCCCGGAAGCTGAGCAAAGACACCGGTGGGCACTACCACACCGAATATGAAGGCCCAAATATGAAGCTCTCGGATAAGCTATGGACGAGCATCACACGTCCGACGAGGCTCCTTGCCACTCAACCAATCCTGCAACTAGTGTCAGTATTTATGGCCTACAATTTTGGAGTCTTATATTTCGTTCTCTCGACCTTTGCCTCGCTTTTCACAGACGAGTACCATCAGACCGTCTCTCAGATCGGGTACCACTACCTCGCTCTTGCCGTCGGCTATTGCTTCGCCAACCAAGTCGGTGCAAAGATTACGGACCGCCTCTGAGTTCGATTAAAGAAGAGGACCGGCGGTTCCACCGCGCCTGAGTACCGCGTTCCTCTCATGGTTCCAGGCGGTCTGCTTATTCCTATCGGCCTTTTCTGGTACGGCTGGTCGGCCCAGGCCAAGCTTCACTGGATCATGCCGGATATTGGAGCGGCCATTTTCGGCTGCGGCTTCATCCTCAACACTCAGGCTATGGGTGCATATATTCTCGACTCGTTTGGTAAGTATACAGCTTCGGCTACGGCGGCGTCGCAAGTCTTGCGTATGACTGCTGGCTTCGTATTTCCGATCTTTGCGTCGGCTATGTATCATCGCCTTGGGTGGGGATGGGGAAATAGTACTCTTGGTTTCATCGCGCTGGTGTTCGGCTTGCCAGCGCCGTTGATTCTGTGGATGTTTGATGCGAAAATTAGGGCTATGGGGAAACAGCAGTGGTAGATCTTTCTCCCTATAGGCTTCCAGGGTCTAAGCAGTATCTTAGGATATCCCGGATAAGATATATACCTACATATATTATAGATAACTCCGAACTTAGGATTGGCGATTATCATTTCAATTGAGGAAAGGAAGCAAGGCCGCTTTTAGAGGGAGGGCCGCAGCCTAACAGCCGGCTACAGCTACCCTCGTTGGGTCCAATAACATCCTGTCCAGGCCGTGGCGTCTTCACGCCTCCAAAAAAATCACTATGGTGCCGAGCTATCCCAAAATGGTTTAACGCGTTCTGTTTCTGTTCAGGCACCCAATTTAGGCGCCTCTTTGCTGCGCCCCTACCTTAGGTATGCTGCGCCCACTAGCACGAAGGCTTGATAAACTTCCATCTGCCGCCTCAAGCAAGAACCCTGCTATTCGAAACGTTGAACTTGACTCTTGGAAGCTGTGACGATACCTTCATGGATCCGCTTTCTGTTTCTGCCA
The DNA here is from genome assembly GCA_018257855.2 of Cladonia borealis. Lineage (NCBI taxonomy): Eukaryota > Fungi > Ascomycota > Lecanoromycetes > Lecanorales > Cladoniaceae > Cladonia > Cladonia borealis. Next base: position 1,684,485 of record JAFEKC020000004.1, read on the forward strand.
GTGTGGTCGCCTTGTTGGGTGCAGGCGGCACGCTAGCAAAGCTACTCAGGAAAGGCATCGGCCTGAAAAATGCTCCCGACGTGCTTCGGGTACTCAATGATGAGGTCTCAGAGCTCCAATCCACTGCGAATGATGTGAACGATCTTCTCTGGACGGCAGACCGGGATCCTGATGACCATCCGCCAAAGAGCCTGGTCAGCTCTTTAAGCCGCGTCAAATCGATATTGTTACAGTTGGAAAGTTATATCTCATATCAGCTGACTACTGTCACTGCCGATGGTGAAAGGAATCGCCTTGACAAATCGGTCTATCTTCGGGCTGAACATCGACTCCAGGAATTCAAGGACGAAATCCTCACCAGCAGGATAGCTTTAGCCGCAGACTTGAGTCTTTTCGCTTCTTCCATTGGTATGCGAAATCAAATTCAGTCAAGACAGATATCCTCCTCACTAGAGCTGCTGCATAACAAATTCGAGATGGTTCCTGTCCTTGATACGCCACAGGAGATCGCGTTCCCTCAGACCACTTCTCGACCAATTGGAACGAGGGTTAAATTGCTTGAAAGCCCTCCAGTAGTAGCTTCAGAGAGTGAGAATTCACAGGATCGATCTGGTATTAATCCTGATGCGCCATCAAAACCACGAAACGACGACTCTCAATTAGTGGTATCAAGCGAACTCAGGAAACAAACACAACACAAAAGTACATCATTAGTCCAATTAATGCAAGATTACTGCGATACTAGCTGTCACTGTCCGTGCCATTCAATTAATCAGATCAGGAGCCCCAAGTTTTTGCACGCCTTCCTTGGATCTTTCTTTCTGCGTTACCGTGCTTACCCGTCCCGGGAAAAAGCGTGTGGCGTACGGTGCCGGGCTCGTGCCGATGGGATTACCTGTGTATACAGCTTTCCACCCTTACTGCTTGAACGGGCCATTTCGATCTTTTACTCATGTTCGCTAGCTAAAGGGCCTGAGCTCCTCCTCCGAGTAATGCGAAGAAGAGAATTTTACACCTTCGCCTTTCTGGTTTCTGACGATGAATCTTATGCTTTGAAGGAGATGAAACGTATGCTTGATTGTGGGGAGGCTTCAGTTCTCGATATAGACGAGGATGGCTGGACAATCCTACAATTGGCAGTCCGTTTGCAAAAATGGGAAGTAGGGCACATGCTCATCTCTTATGGTGCAGACATCAACTATGTTGATCAGGAAGAGAAATATCCAATCTCAATTTTCATTGACGCGTGGTCTAAGTGGTGGCGGCGAGATACGATACAAAATGACATAGCTGAGAAATGGGACGATTTATTCTTTCAAGATATTACTCAATTTGACTCTTTCGGATTCAGTAGCTTACACAAAGCCTACCTAGGGCTCAGTGGGCTCACTTTTGACCAAGTCTTAGCATCGACAAAACGGTCAGACGTTGATAAAAGTGATGATCAAGGCAGAACTGTGCTAAGTTGGGCTGCTGCTCGAGGTGATTCTCAAACTGTTGGAAAGCTCCTTGCTTGCGGTGCAGACCCAGATAAGAAACGCACGAATAACCGCTCCCCTCTGCACTTCGCACTCGGTGCTGACGTCTCGACTGCTGAAATGCTGCTCGATGCCAAAGCGGATGTGAATCTAACGGACGACGGGGACCGCATACCGATGCACTATGTCACATCTGGGACGAGCTCTTTGATTAAGCGCATGGTCGACCTTGGCGCAGATATCGGAAAGCGTAGCGTCCACGGACGGACGCCACTTTCGCTTGCCTGCCGGTACGGTCATGCGTACGCCGTAAAGGAGCTGCTAGATTGCGGAGCAGACATAAACGATCGGGATGGGAATGGTCTTGCTCCAATTGCTTGGGCACTCAGGTATAATCATAATCACACAATTTCAATCCTGTTATCGAGTCCATCTTTGCGATTTGAAGCTGATGATGGGAATAAATCGAACTTTTTCTCAGATGTTGCTATTCATTGTGATGTTCAGACTCTTGTCACATTAAAAGATCAGTGGCCAATAAGGACCGGCTTCGAGGAGACGTTCAACGTGGATGAAGCGCTGGACTATGCACGACATCGGCGAGACTTCAACGGATCCTGGTCAAAGGATATCGGGCGTCCTAGAGATGAGGATCCAATAGCCTGGCATGAAGCATTTACAGAGATGATCAACACCATTATTGAGAGATCAAGGCAGGCTTCTGATTCAGAAGATGAAATTTGGAAGGACGCCAGAGAACAGCCCGAAGATCCGTCTCTCGCACCGAATGCTACCATTTCAGCATAGCTACGCATCTACCAAAATGATCGTCCTAGCAACCACTAAGAGATCATCTGCCACGGCATCTGACAATTCATTTGAGTGCAAAAAGCATCCAGCAAGCAAATAGAATTGGAAGAAGCTGGCGAGAAATTAGAATTGGGAAGAGCTCACCATGAGCGTTAGTGCTCATCTGGTCAGGGTGGAAAGTAAAAAGGGTGGAGCTATGCAGGAATTCGTTGATTGGCCCCATCTTCAGCCCTGGGCCCTAACTCCTCGCTGTCATCGGCCACCATAGGGAGCAAAGGCCCGTCGCCGAGGGCCTCCCGTCCGAGACGACAGGAAACCTGAGGCATGGTGGCTAAGCTATCGAGATATATACAGGAGTGGGCGGGTGGGGCAAGCCTGCAGCTCAGATAGCTAGCAAGATGCTTAGCAGAAGATGCAAAAGAGTGGCTCTCAGAGACGAACAAGACAGATGGAGCAGAAATGGGTGGAGGCTCCTACGAATAGGACTGCGTCGATCCAAATTCTCCCGGCATGCCAGCTGTGCTGCTAGTCATCGCCGGCGACGGTGCCATCGAGCACTACTAACCACCATCCAAAATGGCCTCAATAAATTGGGAATGTGGAGCACACGGTCTATCATCCAGTCGGTATGACAGAAAGAGGCGACCAACGTAAAGGGGAGATGAGATGGCAGTGGTGAATGTGAAGCTGAAGTTAAGTGGCTTACAAGTCATCAGGATCATGGACATAGGCGTATTCCCAGAAACGAGATCACGAATCCTATATTGACTGTGCTCACTACCAGGGAGAGGCTTGCCGACATGATTGCAGAAAAGACGAGTTAGCAGTCAGTGGAAAGGGCGGCATTGTTAAGAGATAAGATGTGGCATGATGGTCAAATTGAAGCATATTTTGGATATGGCATTTCTAGCCTAGATTTTGCAATATGAGCATTTTCATTTCCACCATTCCATCCTAGCTTAGCTGGCTTAGCTGGCTTAGTAGCGATCCACCAACACATTACATACATAGTCTTGCCATTCTAGCGCATTCTTCTACCCCTTTTACTGCCCATCTTTTCTGCAGAGCATCATGGATATTAGAAGTAGCACCCTCCTTCCACAGATCCTACATTCTTAGGCTATGCAGTGTTTACCATTAGTTCTTCGTTCTGCATTATTGTGACACCAGAGCTTATTCTTGCAAATCTTGAACTGATTGTAATTCTCTGGAATGTTGTGACGGTACATGTCATTACGGAGGAAGACGTAGATCTGATAGTAAACACTGTATAGCCTGAGGATCTAGGATCTATATAAGGAAGCTTTTATATATCTGATACTCTGCAGGCAAGATAGGCAGGAATAGGGGTAGAAGACGCTAGAATGCCAATACTATGTGGAAATAAGAATATGTTGGTGGAGGCAGCTAAGCGAGGATGTCAACAAGGATGGATGATGGAAATGGAATAGCTATATTGCAACAGTATATATGCAATGCTATCACTACATTTTGCTAATACCGACGGCGGTCGATATCATATCTACACTTCCGTATATAAGGAATCTATTATCGTCCTCTTAACCAGCCTAGCCCTCTCCTCCCACCAAATCTACCAAATCCACGCTCCGTAAGCACTGTAGCGGGCCTAGCCTCTGAGCTAAGCAGGGCCGGCGCCACCGCGTCGACTGAGGATATCTTATGCACAGGGAAATCCGAGTCTTTTGGCAGTCCTTCAATCTCTTTATACATTACCTCATCTATCAATCCATTATGCCATAGATACGTGTACAACTCCATGTCCGGCACAGCATCGACAACGCTATCCTCGTGTAGGTGATGAAATGCGTTATGAGCGAGGAGCTGCTGCCAGCTATCTATTCCCCTGATCGCTATGAACCGCTTCCCGCAGATACAGCATGTGTTGGTGGTTGGTGGGATTATTGTACGAGGGAAATGGCCAGAGATATAGAAATGCGTTAGGGTATGCCAGAACCAAGCTGTGAGATCTGAGTATCGGAGGTGGCAGCCGAGGCGAATAAAAGGGCACTCTAAGACTGATAAGGTTTCGCCGTCTCGTATGCGAGACCATTTCAAAATGTTGCTGGACTGGGGCGGAGCGCCGCAATGTTCGGTCAGCGATTTCAGTTTTCGCAATATCCGAGTTTCTTTCACCCCCTCGGTGATGCGTGGTGAATCCAAATTAGCAGCCTCAGTATCTGTGTTATCTGGCATTTCGACAAGCACACGTTGATCTTGTCCGGTTTTGGATAGGTCTGCTGCCATTATAGCCTCACTTTGGCTATTGCTCGCTGGAATGGGTTCTGGTGCAGGAATGGTCTCCGGTATAATCAGACTAGCTCGCCCAGGCTCCGCTGATACAGTGTCTTCGAGTTGTTGCAAGTCGTCTGACAGCTGTGCAACAATTTCCCATAGGTATTCCTCCTCACGCCTCTGCATTGCCGCAAGATCATCACTGTACAGCCGGAATCGTGTCCACATGTTCAAGCATCCTTCTATGATGGACACGTACGATGAGCCCGCGATGGCATCAACACTGCTGTCCCGCTCCAGCTCTCTAAGGATTTTGGCCTTCGCTTGAGCGAAGCCAGCTCGTCCGGCGCCATAGTTGATAACTCTCCCAGCACCGATTTGGTATAAGACTAATCCAAGCTCCATTACAGATGCATAAGGTGGGTGATTGAATTCGGAAACAGCCCCAAAAGTTGACTTTCGGCTTGTTCCGAATCCGATTGAGAGGAACGGCTTCAGAACAAGCGGATTTCCGTCAACCCAGGGGTCAAATTCATCTTCTGGCTTACAGTAAAAGCGATAATTAGACGGTCGAGGCTGAACATTAAGTTCCCTTTGGACAGGTAGAAAGCAGAGGTGTGAAGTTACTAGCAGCTTGGCAAGCCAAGTGATCTCAATGGGGGTGATATGCTCCACATAGGAAGGGTCGGAGAGTATATCGGCTAGATCCAAGGGGCTTCGCCACGAGGTTGTGGCTCGGTGAACAATATGTGAGTCATTCGAGATAGAACGACGTTGTGGCGTTGGGAAATAGCCCCATGTCTCGATTCGGCTTCGCTGGTCCGAAGTACTGCTCATTGCTGTACCCTTTGGTCCATCAAGGTTCGTCATTCGCGGAAGATTTTTAGTCATAGAATCTTCGTCTTGAGAATTCTGAATCTCTTTTGGAGTATCTACTAGGAGTAAGATGGAGTCGGTTTCCGGGTCGCTCGACACTGATTTTTGTATGCTGAAGACATATGACCCATCCCGAACCTCTACGTCTGCCAGGCCGGAAAGTTCCGCACTGGTGCTATCCCAGTGCTCCTGTAATTGGACGCTGAGCTGATGGTCTGGTTGACTTGCGACATTCAAGCCTGTCAGGCCGTGGTGTAATCTACTGAGCGCCTCTCGGACGGGAAGCAAGGCCGAGTTGGCGGCTGTTTGTTGTTTGGCTGATGATGCGCGAGGTGAATAGCTGTATTCCAACCTGAGCAGGCTATGGAGGCCATCAATGCTTACTCGAATATGCTCCAAATTAGTATGCAGCTTCTGCCAATCGATCATAGCCCACCTAGCGCGCCTAGGAAAGCCAGTCGCCGACTGTAACGCCTCTGAATCAGCAGCTTGCTGCTCAGGATCTTCAGCAGCTGCCCCACCATCATACCAGTCAATGAATTCGTGGCAGCTATCGAGATGTCTTTGTATGTTGGCGACTTGCCGATTTACCGCTTGGACAGTCTGGACCGGGTCACCAATCTTTGCTAGTGATTGGAGATCACAATTAAGGACCTCCCCAAAGCGACATTCCTCAACTCGTAGGGTGTCTCGAATGTCCTTGAAGTCTCTACCAAATGTGCCTATGCGCTGCCATACTCCATGGAAACTGTGCAGAGCCTGGATCATAGGAGGTAGAAAAGCTCCAGCGGCCATTACATTCGATATGATGCTCATGGTGGGTGTCACCCGTACCTATGTACCAGCAAGGATATGGTCATTAGACAAAGTTGATCACTGGCTTTGTCACTTTTTGGTCGTCCTCGTCCCTGTGCGATTTCTCCATCTCTCCTGGTAATCAGCATCGACCGTAATACCGCGCGACAATGACAGAATAGTCCCGTCAATCTGAGGCACTGTGAGGAAAATTTACGGATATTATCGACCGCTGAAAGATCCGCGCATCGCAATCTTCAAGCAGCTCTATGATACGGATTGTTCCTTGGAAGCGTAGATAGCATAGGCGAACAATGCCTCTTATGAAGAAACCATGCTGCTTCTCGCAGAGACAGCGAAGATAATGTAGTGATATCACGCGCTTATGTGGACTAGTCAATACCCAAAGCCTGGGGCATTGACTGTGCTCAAGGTGTTTCAAAGAGTTACCTGAATCATTGGGCTCCATGGTGGGGTAATGATTTTCACATCCACGAAGCCGCGTGTCCACTTACGTGTCGGTGAAGACAGTCTGGAAGTCATTGGTTAGATGGATGGACTAGGGCGATGCATGCTTATGTTATCTATCATTGCGGGCTTGGCGGCTGACCTAGCAAGAGCAGATTGTCATCAGCCCGAGCGATTCCTTTTCCATCAACGAAATACTGGAGCCTATTTTACATCAATACCTCGTCTGCGCCATTGATGCTCTGGAAGAGCCGCCATGGCAACATGTTCCTTGATCATTCAACGACACGATACAAAGAAAATACAGTCAACCGAGCCGAGGTTTTCACCTATTTAGCTCTACCCAACAGCAGGCCTGTCATAACAGAATGGAACCGTCTCCTCCACCGGCGCGGTCTCCAGTCAAATTACTCCATGCCGCCGCCGTGAGAGTCTTATCAGCTCTCGCGCTTCGAGACCCCAGCTTGACGAAGCCTGCCGGCCAACTGAAGCTCTGGGGTGCCGGATTCTTTGAAGATAGTCCTTTAGGTCTTGATCAGGTGCTAGTGAACGAGAAAGTTGCTTACGCTCCAATGCGCGACTGTATAATGCAGTTCTTGGTTACGATCTTAGCGTACGGAGAACAGCTTTGCAAGGCTCTATTCGATGGAGATAATAGTCTCCGGGCACTTGAGGAGGAGATAGTCGTAATCTTTGAGCTGGAAGAATTGCTGGATATGGTTGTGGAAGGAAGGCAGGATGCTGCAGATGGACCGATTGACAGTTCAGAAATTGCAACTGTAGTGCAGCGGTTGTTTGCTCTCTCCCCGTCCATTAGGAGGGCACGGCAGCTGCAGTCTCTGCAGATGCAGGAAACCGCTGGCGCATGTGTGGAAGGGAACCAGGATCACACCGGATACACAACCAATTCTACATCAACCGAGACGCCTGTTGGGAACCTCTGTCGGAGACTCGAAGCTGTTGCTGAAATTATACGAGAATATGACAGAACAGCTGCGAGTAAGGGTACAGGCGCTCAAGTGTACTTGCCTGCTTTCGACAAGGAAAGGAAGGAGCTAGTGGACTGTTATCAGGGCCGATGCAACTCTTCTTGGCATAGTATCGAAAAGAGCGTAGTGAGGGTAAAAGAGAACGAAGCTAGGCTGACTAGTGCTCTTGGTAAGTGAATTCGGATTTTCCAATAGTGGAATAGTGTATTGGACGCTAGGTCAACGTTAATGCTTTGCTGATACTGCTCATAGACGATTTCATCAGCCACAGCACAGAAGGCCCGGAGCCTGATGAGATCATTGCTATCATTAATCTCACTCGGCACGACTGCTACACAATTCCCACATCGAAACCTGGTGCAGCAACAGCGTTTTCGCCACAACAAAAGAGCAGTCATTGCTTACCGAGTACAAAAAGCTCCTTGAGGGGCCACAGTGAGCTTCAAGCCCGTTCAAGCGGGGCCAGTGAAAAGCGCTTTGTTGCTCACGATAGTCCAACCCCACCATCCTCAGATACAATATATAGCCTAGATTAAGGCCTCGAAACCAGAAGATTGTGTTCGTTATACTCGCGGCCAATTAAATGCTTACTTATGCAGAGGCTTCGATATGATCTTTCCCCGAAGAAGGGTCCTTTGTGGGAGGGAGGCTCTGGCGTGTTATCTCGGCTGATATCACGGTAGTTTTCTTGGTTGATTATTGGGTCCGCGATGAAATGCGTACCTAGTTGTAATTGGCATGAGATTGGTCCGGGTGCGTTGGTTTGCCACTGATAAGGCAGAGGTGGGGGAGATGGGCAACACCGGGGGTTGTAAGATTCCTTGGACGAGACGAAGACCGTGACCAGCACTCTGTGATAGAACACAGGTCAGATGGCGCGTGCGTGACGAGTTCTGAGTTACTAATATGTGAAAAAGTGGCATGAGCAGAGGATATTGATACCTTTTCTCGACATGCGTTGTGATTCGACCAAAATGTCTATTGATCTGGACGGGAGTTTAGCTGCTCGCTGGCGCTTGATTCCAGGGCTTGCACACGGGTGGTTTTGATTCAGAGATCAATTCAGGTGGCAGTTCTTCTACAGCACGCTTTTCTTTGAGACGGTAACTTGCATTGATCCATGATTGCGGCCAGTACCATGGACGCTAACTACGAAACCTATGCTCAATGCCATTGCTTTCAGGCGTGGGAACCACTGTCATTATAATCAGATGGTCAGTCGCAAGAAAATCAATTTTAAGTACTTTGCCAATTTGCCAAGAAAGGGGAGATCTCACCGGAGTCCCAAACCCGCTGGCAGGGTCCCAACCTCTTGCAGCGTGGAATCTGCTTGTTTTACACCCCTTATTAGAACCAGTCGTGACGTCCGTAAATGCTTTGAACCCCGTCGAATACAACCACGGGTTCAGAAAGCCCAAAAGGCGGTTTCCCATCGGCAATGAGAGCATCATTTACCAACGCAACAACCGCGGCAAACGTAGGCGCCGACGCACTCGTGCCATCTACGAGGTATTTCTCCCCATTCCACACCATGACCCGACGATATCCCTGCGCGGCGACATCAGGATATGCACGACCGCTGCGATTGAAGAGGCATTTGTACTTGTCCTTCCCCAGGCGACTGAGGTAGGAGTCAACCACCCCATGAGCACCCTGATATGCGGGACGGGGGAAATATTTGCTAAAGCCGCCTGCACTGACGAATCCGTTGCGGTCGTTGAATGCCACGATCTCCTCGGATTCTGTGTTTCGCGTTGCTCCGACCGAGGTGCCGTAAGGACACGACGTGGGAAATGAGGTGAGGAATTCATAGGCATCCGTGCCGTTGTTGGAATGACAGTATCCAGATTTCCCGACCCCCGAGTCGCCTGCACCAAAGATCACGCTTACCCCCCGTGCGCCTAGCTAAGCAAAACCTTCACATACGCATTTTGCGTAGCTATATGGGACTGTTTGTTCGATATCACCATAGGAGGTGACGATGACTTGTGGCAAGTCTTTCTGTGCAAGCACATGGTGAAGCCAGGTTTTAGAAATGGTTCATTAGTGTTGGTTGGGGTGTATTTGTCGGGCTTGAAGGCTAGCGCTTGACCTCCTGTGGAATATTTCATGAAAGGTGTGGGGAATGCGATGCCATGTAGGATGTGAGCGTCCAAATTGCCTTCCCGTCCCACCTTTTTCCGGAGCTGCTCTGCTGTTGCGGTTGATTGTTGGTTCGTTGCTCCTGCGACGTCATCTGTCTGAAAATAGAATGCAATCACAGCTCTTGCCGCGTCAGGTTGGTATGATTCAAGGAACATCTGAATGTCGGAGCGATTATTGAATTGGTCGTGATAGTTGGTCAAAGCCATGGCGTTCCGATCTAACGCCCGCGTTTTGTAGTTCAAGGTCCCGTAGAGTGTCCGTATGCACAGCGGTGTCACGGCGCTGGCGTTGCATGATTGACTGACTGTGAGGTCGCTGGGTAAGTTGTCAAGATCAAGGGAGTGATTTGGGTTGTCTGAGAAATCTTCTGCAAGCTGATTCAAGTCCTTAATTTCTGATTGATCATCGGTGTCCTCCACGTTGGCGTCCAGCGAGCGTGGTAAGTCCATCTTGAGTGCGCACGCAGAGAAAGAGCTCGTTGGTTGGACGGATTCGATATGGGCATGCAAGTGTTCGGGTAGTGACCACTCTGGCGCTCGAATGGCGAATGACTTGCTTCTTTCGTGCCAGAACTCTGAATACTCTGAAGTAAATCCTCTGCGATGCTGATGGGCAAGCGCAGAGTGATCCAATCACACGCTGGACTGTAGTCTATCTTCTTGGCGGTGATGCCCTGTCTGTAAAGCCATTCTTCCACCAAAAGACGAGTATCTTTTGAAGGTGTAATCAATTCATTGACTTCATCAGCAGTAAGGTGCTGGCCATAGCGAATGTGTGAGGGGTCTGACACTGAATATGCAGCAATCAAATTAGCCAGAGAAACTCGTAGCCTTCGACAGCTTGGATAATTGGACCACCAACTCCCCCTCGTTCAAATGTCGCTCAAGTTCACGAAATCGGCCTTGCTTCAAGCCAATTTGGAGCCGGATCACAGAATGCAAAGGAGCTGGCAGACAAACATCCAGCCATTGGGCACTTGATGACGCTCTTTGATGGAGTAAGATGTGCAGTCAGCGCAAGCTGCAGATAAGAGGATTGGTAGGGCAATGAGGACAAATAGCAGTCTGCTCAAGATGGTCGAGGCCTGGTTGACGTAGAAACACTTGGGAGACATTCATCGTAGCTCCTGCGAGCTGAAAGCCAGAAAGCGCGTTTCACAGCAACAGGGGGAGGTCCACCGCCCAGCAGTGTCACTCGGATCGAACCGTGTCTGTAAATAGCGATGGTATGCATCTTGATGGTCCAAACTTGAAACTTAATAAGAAGCCGGGACCTGAAGAGTTGCTGCAGGGTCAAAAAAGAGGTTTCCCACATTGTCAAAGATCCGTCTAGAGCACAAACAGTCAAGGTACGACTACGACTTGCAAGAAGGCAATCAGAATGAAGTGCCTGGCGGATGTCAGAAGGGATGCGGAAGCTAACAGTGCATGATGACAGTGCATAATATACTAAGGCAAGGTAAGTACGCCGCTCATTGTCACGCATCAAACCCTGAGGTCATTGCCTCAGCCTTAAGCTGACCAAGTTGTGGTGGGCTGGAGACTACTGTGATGACGGGAGTTAGTAAGGTTTCGATACCCTAAGCAATCTCATGCAAAGTTGATGTCCATATATTACCTCACAGACCCTAGACGGGCTGACCATTCTATCATGAGTATTGTCTGGGCTCCAAGTACTCATCATCCTATGCAACTGGACTATATTGGTGTAGGTTGTATTTCCGAGAAGGCTTCCTGCTTCCGGTGTAGACCACGCATAAGGTTTGTTTTTAAACTTTAGACAGTTCAACATGCGGTTGACTGGATGCCAGAACTTTTGCAACAATGAATTTTCAACTCTTGTGGATATATTGCCTCGCACACCTTAAATTACCGATTATCTTTGGGTGTAGTTGGGAACTAAGCCCACACCTGGCAGATCACGCGCACAAGGATAAAAAGACTATTTGGTGGGGCCCACGAAATGGGCTCAGCCTTCTCAGTCCTCTTCAAGCCTTGAGTAAAGTCTCGATCTTGCTTTGCAGAGCGCAGATCAGCTTATCCGCTGGGGCGTAGAGTTTGGCTTTCTGAACCACTATAGACGCGGCTTCATAGTCCCCAAGACCCTCACAAGCTAATGCTCTCCGATACAATAATCTCGCCATGGCTTCATCGCTGGGCTTCCAAGCCGTCGGATGATCTTTCAGGGCGTCTAACGATCGATCGGTGCGGTTGAGAGCCTTCTGAAAGCGTGAAACTTCGCCCTCCGCGGGTACGTAGCTTTCCAGTTTGAGCCAACTAGCTGCTTCGTTCGAATGCAGTTTGAATTGCATCTCAGTTATTGTTTTTGTGAAATTTAGATCATCGCTAGGTATGGCTCCTAGTTGTTGGAGACCTTTGAGGTATACGATTTTATAGGCAGCGTCTTCATAGATGTTGGTGCTGAGTTCGTAATTACCGGCACGAAATGCTTCGTTGCCGGCTTCGCGGAGCTTGATAGCACTGCTTATGGCATCTTGAAGACGCAGGGAGTCGGTGATGGACTGGGTTGTTTCCTTGGGTTCATCATTTTTCCCACCACGATCCTCATCTTCTTCCAAACTTATGTTATTGTCGTGATCGTCTCCATCCAGAGCGTTACCAGCCATTTTAAGATAGGATCACATGATCTCCTTTGTAATCTGTATAATGTTTTGTACTCTGTAAGGGAAGTGTTTTCAGGTAGTTGAGCAAAGATCAATAGCACTTGCCTTTTATAGCTTGGCGCGCGGCTACCTAAGCTCCATTCGGTTAACGCCAACCGTTGCCGAGTATCTCCAAGCTTTCTCTGACAGGTTACCATTCAGGAAGGTAACAATATGCTCGTTTACAATGGTCCCCACTCTCGTGCATCATGTCATTAATGGACGTCCGGTCTCTGCCGTTATCGTTCATCGTGAGCGGGGATTATCGTCACGATTGTCGCATTCCTGTTCTCATTGATTGCACTTCTGGGTGGCTGGCGGTGGTGCATTCAGCCACTGTTTTCTATTTCATTCTGTATCCCCCTCGTTTAGCTCAAAATACCCGCATAACTTGTTTGCCTCTTTGAAATACAATTCAGCCTCCGCGATAATTGTTGTGTGTTGCCGTCTGCTTGTTCGATTACCGGGAATCGTACTTCTTCAGTGATTGGTACCCGGACGAGCATGCAAACCTTCGCTTAGTCTGGGAGCATGCACGGAAAGAGAAGGTCGACGTCATTTGTGTCCATCCAATTTGTTTGCCTTCATAAAATGAACATCCTCTATGATTGTTCTGGAAGGTCGCCGCAGGGTTCCCCTCAATCTGCATCCTATTACTTGGAGCTCCCTTGCTTACCTTGCGTCATTCACTGTACCTGCGTGAAAGCCCCACTTCATAAAGCTGAGCATGTCTCTCTTTTTTCCCCTTCCAGTGTGTCTCTCATTCCTCTTTGACCTGGGGTGATTTTGATACCTACGATCAATTTTGGAAACGTCAGACAATATGGTCTGCCAAAAGTACTTTACAGCTCTCGCTGTGTGCACGCTGGCTTTCAATCCTGTTACTGCCCTCAAGCGTTCTCACCTGCAGTCTTCAATTGAAAGGAAATCCACCAGAGCCGAAGATGCGGTACGACAGGCCACATATCATAAGATTGAAGCGCGTCAGGCGAATACAACATCTCGATTCTTGAACAATGCTACCCAAAGTCAGCCTACCTTATTCGACTTTGTTTCGTAATTAGCTGATTATCTGTAGATTACAAAGTCGACTCACTGCCTGATGTCAACCTCGACATTGGTGAGCTATACTCCGGATTAATCCCAATTGATGCCAGCAACGCATCCAGGGCTTTATTTTTCATGTTCCAGCCAACTATCGGACCTCCTACTGATGACCTTACTATATGGCTAAACGGCGGACCCGGCTGTAGTTCGTTGGAAGGCTTTTTCCAAGAGAATGGCCGCTTTGTCTGGCAGCCTGGAACCTTTGCTCCTGTGGAGAACCCATAGTATGTGTTTGACAAGCTCCCTCGATAACAGTCCCTGACTTGGTCCAGCTCTTGGGTGAATCTGACGAACATGTTGTGGTATACTTTGAAACCATTGGGGAGTATGGTCCGGTGATTAACGCAGATCATAGGGTAGAGCAACCCGTCGGTACGGGCTTTTCGATTGGTGAAGTCACTGCTACCACTGAGGAGGAGATTGCACAAGACTTCATCAAATTCTTTAAGAACTTTGAGACAACCTTCGGTATCCAGAACTTCAAAATTTATGTAACAGGCGAAAGTTATGCCGGTCGTTATGTACCGTACATTTCTGCTGCCATGCTGGATCAGAATGACACTACTTATTACGATCTTTCTGGTAAATTGAACTACGCAACAAGTGTGGACTAATGCTAACATATCATGCGCTTTGAAAGGAGCGATAGTTTATGACCCTTGCATTGGCCAATATGAATACACTCAGGAAGAAGTCGTGGCCGTGCCCTACGTTCAAGAATATAACAACATCCTCAATCTCAACGCCTCCTTCTTGGCCCAACTCGAAAGTCTGGACCAATCATGCGGATACGCCGCGTATCGAGAGAAGTACCTTACCTTTCCGCCTCCAGGCAATCAGCCGGCCGTCTTTTTCAACTACACCAGCGAAGCCAACTGCGATGTCTTCGACATGATCGACAACGCCGCCTTAGAAGTAAACCCCTGCTTCGACATCTACGAAGTAGTCCAACAATGCCCTCTGCTTTGGGACGTTCTCAGCTTCCCAACTCAACTCGTCTACACACCCGAGGGCGCCAGCACCTACTTCAATCGCTCGGACGTCAAGGCAGCAATCCATGCGCCTCAATATGTCAACTGGGCGGAATGTACAGACACCCGCGTCTTCATCGGCGGTACCGAGGTGGATGGATATTACAACGGAGGCCCAGAAAGTGAAGGCGATCTCTCCGCCGATCCAATCCAAAAAGTCCTCCCTCAAGTTATCGAAGCGACGAACCGTGTTTTAGTCGGGAATGGCGACTTCGACATGATCATCATTACCAATGGGACACTGATGGCGATCCAAAACATGACATGGAACGGCCAACTGGGTTTCCAGTCGGAGCCATCCACTCCCATCGACATCACGATCTCGGATTTGATGTATCCTGGGGTATTTGCTGCGAACGGCGATCCGGGAGGTGACGGACCACAGGGCGTGATGGGAATACAGCATTATGAGCGTGGATTGATGTGGGTGGAAACATTTCAAAGCGGGCACATGCAACCTGAGTTCCAGCCTAGTTCGGCGTATCGCCATCTTCAATGGCTTTTGGGCATGACTGAGACAATTTGAGTTGACCACCAAAGGTTGGAACATACAGTATATACATCAGATAATATATATTGAAAAATGAGAGAACATATCGGAAGATACGGATTTTCCTTTGAACGTGCTTCTTGTTGGCTCTCAGCACCAAAATTACCGCCATTGCGAGAGTCAGCTCTTCAACTCAAACGTTAACAGATAGCTTGGTACCGTGGCCCATGATCTAACGAAGGTTTGCGATCCAACTACCACATAGAGTACTCAGGAGCCTTACATAGAAGGAGAGTTGCTATAGGGTACCGTCCACGTCGTGGACTTGGTGGGTGCTGGATGGGACTTGCTTATCATAAGAGGGGCTTTTGGCACCGCCAAGATGTTGTGGCTTGGCCCCAGAGCTGTCACCCCACCAACCGATATTTTTAGGCTCCCCAGTAAACACTACTGTATGTGCCCGTAGAATCATGGCTGCCAAGAAGGCTGGCTACATTCCTACAGGCGCAGAATGCTATTGTGCCAATAACCATACCAATTACCTCATTCCAGAGTCCCAATGGCTCCGGACAACGACCATCACCGTCGCCGGCACTCCCGTCCCCCTGCCACATCCAAACCGGCTCGTAGCCGTTACGCTGCTGAACGGGAAGCAAGGAAGGAGCACGGTACACCTGAGAAGAAGAGCCCTAGGAGGAGGGGTAGAGACAGAGACGGCAGTCCTGAACGAGAAGTAAGGAGGGAGCGTATATCTCAGAAACGGACCCGCAGCCCCGAGCGCACGCCGCAGAAACGGACCAGAAGTCCAGAACGGAGGAGTAGGAGGGAGGAGATAGTAGTGGAGTATGAGCGCAGTCCAGAACAGAGTCCGAGGGCGGAAGAAGTTGTCGTAGAATATGAAGATGCAGGCGAAAGTGAGGTAGAGAGTGAGGAGTCAATACCGCCCCCTACAGAGCGCGCACCCAAGAAACCTACCCCCCGGCGGAAAGGAAGTCCCGAGCGCAATTCAAAGTCGAAAACTGTCGTCCAAGAAAAGCATGAATCTTACGACTCCATATCTACAACGGGCTCTACCCGGCCGCTTTCCCTAGGCGCATTGGCGCAGTTGGATGCTATCAATGAGAAAACAGGGCGTCATGGGGTGGTGAGAGAGCGGGAAAAGAAAGAGAGGCAGTATAGTGAGAAAAGGACGATTAAAGAGAAGGTTGTCACTGGGAGAGTAGATAAGGGTGGTGGAAGTGGTAAGGTGAAGCACAGACGGCGAAGCGATGGGAGGGGTGAGCGGAGAAGGGTTAGCGGACCTTTGCTTGAGGAGGGGAGAGGGGAAAGAAGAAGGAGGGTTGGGTACGTGAGTGCGGACGAGATAGATGAGGATGAAAGAAGGAGATGGTTTCCGAAAAAGAAGTGGATTGCGCTGGTGTTGTTATTGCTGGTGATTGTGATCGTCGTCGTCGCAGTCGTGGTGTCAAAGAAGAAATCCTCCAACGGCGGAGGCAGTGCCTCGGCTTCAGGGAGTGGGACTGATCCAAGCAACAGCAATCTAAATGGGGTTAACGAAAGTGATATCCCAGAAGCGGCGAAGAATACAATCCTGGATCCGTTCACGTGGTATGACACGACGGATTTCAACGTTACGTACACCAACGTTACGGTGGGTGGGTTACCAATTATGGGACTCAATTCTACGTGGAATGATACCACGCAAGCGAACCAATACGTCCCACCGCTGGACAAACCGTGGGCGTACGGCCAGATGCCTATCCGTGGTGTCAATCTCGGAGGATGGTTGAGCATTGAGCCCTTTATAACGCCGAGTCTGTTCAATACGTATAAACCGAACCAGAACATCGTGGACGAGTGGACGCTGTCGAACGTGCTGGGACCCCAGCAGGCAGCTAAGACCATCGAAAAACACTATAGCCAGTTCATCACAGAGGCGGACTTCGCGGCTATTCAAGCAGCTGGCTTCGATCATGTACGGATCCCGTATTCTTATTGGGCGGTTACGACGTATCCTGGGGATCCGTACGTGCCGAAGATTGCATGGCGGTATTTGCTGAGAGGGATAGAGTATGCGCGGAATTATGGGCTGAGAGTCAATCTTGACTTACACGGTCTGCCAGGCAGTCAGAATGGGTGGAACCATAGCGGACGGCAGGGTAGTATAGGATGGTTGAATGGGACCGATGGGGCACTCAACGCGCAACGCTCGCTCGACATCCACACACAGCTCTCAACATTCTTCGCGCAGCCGAGATATCAGAACGTGATTGCCATCTATGGTCTTGTCAATGAGCCGAAAATGACGGAGCTGCCGGTTCCGGAGGTAGTTAATTGGACCACAGTGGCGACGGGGATTGTGAGGAAGAACGGAATGAATCAGACGGTTGCGTTTGGGGATGGGTTTCTAGGACTGACGAAGTGGCAGGGCCAGATGCAGGATGTGGAGGGATTGGTGCTTGATGCGCATGAATATGTTATCTTTGACGCCAATTTGATTGCGTTCAACCATTCAGCGAAAGCTGGATATGCTTGTACAGGGTGGACGGGACAGATGAAGCAAAGTTTGGATAAAACAACTGGGTATGTTTGCAAAAAAAGAAACCCCATGCTTTCCCTTCATGTACTAACATTCCCCCCCCCCACAGCTTCGGCCCCACCCTCTGCGGCGAATGGTCCCAAGCCGACACCGACTGCACCACCTACCTCAACGACGTCAGCGCCGGCACCCGCTGGGAAGGCACCCTCCAATCAACCGACCGCTCCGCCGCCGTCCTCACCCCCTCCTGCCCCTCCAAATCCTCCGCCTGCTCCTGCGCCTCCGCCAACGCCGACCCCTCCTCTTACTCTGACGTCTACAAGCAGTGGCTCTTGATCAATGCGGAAGCGCAAATGAGCAGTTTCGAGACGGCGTGGGGGTGGTTTTATTGGACGTGGACGACGGAGAGTGCGACGCAGTGGGATTGGAAGAAGGGGATGGCGAATGGGATTTTGCCGACGAAGACTTGGAATAGGAATTTTAATTGTACGAGTGATTTGCCGAGTTTTAGTGGGTTGAGTGAGGATTATTGATGGAAGGGGCAGTGTATTTGTTTGTTTGCTTTTTTGCATAGCGTGGGGCGTTTCCTGTGCATGATTTCTTTTGGCTTGAAGTGCCGTGCTAGTTTGTATATAGTCCCTTCCTAAGGGAACGTGTTGACTTGTTCTAAGCATAGTTGGCAAAGGGATCCTTGATACATGCGTGGTATGTTCGGCTGTCTGGAACTAGATACGCGGGCGATGTTAGAAATTATACATACAGCACAGAAATTATACATACAGCACAGGACATTGATTGAACATACCCTTTTTAAGAACCTTTCCCTTCTTACCTGATGTTTCTCATAACCAATTCTCTATTCATTTTCCACTCCTGGTATCTTCGAACCCCTCCCTGTCTGCTTGCATCCTTACATCTTTCCACCTCCCACTCTATCATCTCCCACCTAATAACCCCCCCCCCCTCCCTTTCTACCTCGCCAAATAGCCCACCCCCCTCCCCAGCATCCACAAGAGAATCATTACTTATAGTAAACAAAGCTCCCAGGGACGACCGTGCTGGCACTGAAAAGCATGTGTAGTCTACCAAAAAGTCTGTCAAAGACTGAATGATTCCAAGGGCAGAGATTGCTTTTTTTGATGATGGATAAAGAACGATCAAATAGATATCCAAACTCCACTTCACACATCCACCCTCCCATCCTCATCCATCATCATCCTCATCCTCCCCCTCATCCTCTTCATCATCGCCAATCCCCCTTCCCCCATGTTATCAATATCCCTTACCACTTCCCTTAGCGTCAATTTTATCCTTACAATAGAGATATCCATAATAAATAGCAGATTTATTGTAAGGTAGGGGTAAATGATTAATTACGGACGATACAATGCTATGGTATATGAGAGGGGTGTATTGGGTGGATGATGGAGGAAGGGTGATGGTGGAAGGAGGGAGGATGAATGATAAAGGGGAGAGAAAGGAGAAGGGAGAGAGGAGGGGGGGGGAAGGGGTAAGGAAGATATTTGTGAAGACAGCCATGTTGTTCACTATATCGCTGCTTTTCTATTTTTGATATGTATATGAATTCTGGGATAATTTGGTGCGACTATCTCATCTCAATGGTCTTATGATGGAGGCTTGGAGTATAGTATCGGTTAAGGTGGTGTTGATGTTCAGAAGCGAGGTTAATCTTGCAGGCGTCTTATGAGATGTTCGAGTCCCCGCGGGCACAGTTGTGAGTTTCAGGAGCCATGCGACACTTCATCTCACCTAGAAATTGTTCAATCGCTCCTGTATTGCATATCTTACATACTTTAATAAAATGTTTACTATCAGATGAGTTAAGTGAGAGAAGAGGCGCTGGATATCGACTTCACTTCACACCACTCGCCTTCTCTCTACTTACTCCATGCGCCTAATCAAATCATTCTTACACTCGCTCGCATGCAATATGATGAGATAATTTACCTCCAAGAAAGATGCCCCACGGTACTTCCCCCTGTTCCAATATGCACCCACTTGGGCCCGGAAGACTTCCCCCGTTCAAATCGCAGAGCCAACTGCTTTCCTAAATATCCGTACAACCACCTATTGATCTCCCCCAATACTTTAAAGACTTCATCCATGTTGTTTTTGTTGTTGCTGCAGCAATCTCCTGACTCCCATGCTTGTCACCTTCCCCCCCCAACAACGACCCTTGCGCCCTCCTTCCCTAACACGCCCGCTTCCATCGGCTTCGGACTCCTTTGCCTACCCTTTTTCCTGCTGAGAAACCCCAGCATACCATTAGGTTTACCCTGCTGTTGACTCACACTAGCAGAACTTCTGCCGCCTTCCCTCTCCTGATTGCCGGTAGATCCATGCGCCAAGTCTGACCAGCTGCCCGTCTCATCCAGCACTACTTGCATGCCTCCGCCCTTTGACGCAGTCCTGGTCCCTCCTCTTTGTCCATTCCGGGGATGCGACGTAGGCGGTTCTCGCTGGTGAGCGGTTCCTGATTGCGCGTGTGGGAGAGGTGGAGGGGACGAGTGTAAAGGAGGGTGTTCGTTGGTGGGGTAGTATTCTGAGTGGTTTGACTGGGTGGTCGACTGGCGCGCGCCAGGGGAGACGGTCATGGGAGGGGAACCCGTGGGCGAGTCACTAGTGAGGGCGTTTTGCGACTTTGTATTTGCCCGTTCGAGATCGGGGTCATCGGTGCTGCCTTTGGACGAGATGGTAGCGGTGGCACGGTCAAGCATTTCGAGGGGGGAGTCAACGCCGGAAGGAGCATCGACAAAGCCCTTGTAGTTTCTGCACGACCAAGGTTGTTAGGGTTGGCAACAATTATGTTTGGAAAAGAAAGTCGTACGTTATTGTAGTGTAATCAAACGGCTCGAACAGCGTTTCTATCATACGATGTAGTTCGTCCGTTCTGATCTCTTTGTCTGTAGCATCCTCCTTCAATTGCATCCTCGGTTTCTGCCGCCGTGCTCTTGCCTCCAATGGCGCTTCCTCCAGCAGTAATTCTTCTAGATCGTACGTAGCGTCAAAGTTCGTCTTTTCACTCGAGGGTATGAATACGGGCGGTATTTGTTTCCTCTCAAGCGCTTCAAAGTCAATCCTTCGAAAGAATGCATGGTCCGTGAAGGTGTCGAAACCCGTTGCCCCTATCCGTTTCCGTCGGTCTTTTTCGAGAAGTGATTGCATCGCATGCAGGCAGGACATTGAGACGGGTGGTTGTGTGACTGGGTAATTAGGGTTAGCTTTCAGGATTTCCTTTTCTAGCTTTTCGTGGCCATGCGATGTGAAAGGTCTCTGCTGCGAGTCAGAAAATCATCGTGATAAATGCTTCAATCATCTTCACCTTATTATAGATACACTCATAGAAGGTAACGCCCAACGACCACCAATCCACCTCCGTCAGGTACCCTGTCCCAGCATAGACCTCCGGGGCAAGGTAGGCAAGAGTCCCGGATTTACTGTGTAGCTGCTTTTCCGGTTTGTATTCTGAGGCGACGTTCTGTGAAGTGTCAGTATCCTCATGCGAGGCTGGCGGTCGTAAAGCGTACAAAATCTGCCAAATGCACGTGGCCATCCGAATCCAGTAGCACGTTGTCAGGTTTTAGATCCCTGTGCACAATCCCCTGTGAATGGCAATACCGCAGCGCGCATCCCAGCTCTGCCATCCAAAATCGTACCGCTTCTTCGGTAAAGGTCTTTCGGGAGATGTGAAATCGCAAGTCGCCGCCGTTCATAAGATCTACCACAATGTACCTGCCCACATATCAGATGACCTGCGCATTCAGAATTCGGGAGATGTGGAAGCTGACAAGTACTCGATATCCTGAAAGCTGTATCGTAGATTGCAAAGGAAGGGATGGTTCAGGTGTTCCAGCATCCGTCGCTCTCTGATAATGTTCCGCACGCTCTCTGAGCGTACCACTGCGCACTATATCAGTCTCCCAGATATCTCCAATTGCTTCTCTTCTTTCATGGTGTCCAACCTTCATCTTTGCGTATGTATTTGAGAGCGAAAGTCAAGCCTGTATCTTTCCGCTCAACGATCCTCACTTTCCCAAAAGCACCTTTCCCTACTACTCTGAGGAGTCGAAAATGATTGAGGTTGACTAGAAGAAATATCTTTGTCAGCGACAGGTCAGAGATAAGGGTCGGTAGTCTCCGCAAGGGCTGCTTCGCTCCACATGCAGATTGAGTGGTACGCCAACCGGGAGAGGATGTTGGTATGCTTACCTTCGTCGGTGAACACGACAGGCTTGCCATTGGAGTTGCCCATTGGAGAATTGCTTAAAGGTATTGCAGGATTCTCGTCAAATGCATTGGGAACCCCCCTGGCGGTGTAGAATCTGACGTAGAACTTGGTATGATTGGAACAAGCTCGGATCCTAGCATTAACACGATTGTGGTATGAATAGCCTCCAGAGTAAATAGAATTGCTCGATTTTGTGATTTGGAAGAGCAGTAAGGGATGAATACAATGATGATTGACTCCTCGCTATGCAAGTAAAGGCATTTCGTCGTTGGAGAGTTTAGTCAGGCTTCAATGATGGGGTCGATGTAACGTTGAAGTGAATGGCCAATTAGATGGCCAGCGAACAGGTGCGGTAATGGCTCAGTCACGAAAGCACTTTTCACACCTTGTGTTGTACACCAAGGGTCAGGTATGCCTCCTATTGCCGAAGCTCTAAGCAGTCTACAGCTAAAGCGGGCAAGTATCGCCTGATTCCAGCGGGCTCTAGCACTAGGTGTTGCTAAGTGTTGCCTTGCTGTATGTTACAGCATCCCTACGGGCTACTATGGGCTACAGGTCACGCCTAAAACTCGCTTGATCTAGACCTATCACGGTATTGATATCGCCTATCGGAACACCCGTCTGCCTATTCGACGATTTTGTAGGGTACAAACAACTCCACCAATGTCAGACGAATCAAAGACTCCTCCACATAAAAATTTCAAGGATAGCACGTGGCAATCCTTTTACGCGATGCCGTCATTAAACCATCCCTGTAGAAGCGCAACAATCGGTTGACACGCACCACATCGAACACGGCAAACCCCTTTCAAAGTAGACGGAGGACAATGCTGTAAGATACTTTCTTCCCTCACACGGGATTATTCTCTCCACGCACGACGGTCCGTTATATACAAGATGCTCCTAGTCTCTGGACGGTAAAGGTATTATGTACAGGAGTGGCTAAGCGCCAATGCCGCTCAGGCCTAGATTCATGCCCCCAACGCCCAGCTTGGGAAAGTGGTCCGCCGTTATACAATCCAACGCACTAATGCCAATCAAGTTATCCAGGAACACTACCACTCTACCCAGCACACCAATCCGGGGCGAAATGCCATCGCTAATAGAAATAGTGCTCTAGAGTATGTATACAACGGGGTCACTGGGTCCGCGCACAGTGAGAAGGGGGGGAAGGAATAGCTGGCGGTGAGAGGCGGGAGGTAGTTGGGCCGTGCGGCGTGGTGACTGCAAGTAAGCGAGAGAAATTCGAGGGATTCCATGTTCGAGAACGCTAAACATGGCGGCTGTGTGCCTGCCTATTGCCACGTGGTGGTAACCATGCGGCCATGTGTTGGTCGTATTTCGTCGATCGTGGCGTCCTCTAAGACGCATCCGGATCTCCAAAACCCTCTAAGGTCGTACTGGTCGTAATGGTCGTAATGGTCGTGTGATTTACTAAGGACATTTGCATGTGCACCACGATATGCTATCATGGCTGTTTCGCATCGCCACACTCGTTGGCTTGCTCGAGATTACCAGAATGACCAGGATTCTCTGGAAAGGAAATGGCGTGCACAGCATCATTCTCCAGATTGTTGAGACGCTCTCGTTCCCGGTCTGTGGCATCCTCCTTCGGATGCGTAGGGTAGGATCCTGGCGCATCGGATGTAGTGACCGGAGCTTGTGAAAACGGTACAGTAGACGAGGAGAAGACGTCCGGCTGCCGCTTACTAAACCAACCGCCTCGTTCCCATTCTCCGGGTTGGTAGAGACAACTCTCTCTGGCTTTCTCATCCACTATGCCAGAAAGCAATACCTTCACTCGTTTGAAATCAATGGGCTTGAGGATCCAGCCGTCAAACCCAGCGTCAATGTATTTCTGTCGGTCCTTCTCGACCAGAGAAGCCGATACAGCAAAGATAGGAATTCTTCCATTCAACTCAGCGCGCTTTGACAGCGACTTATGAGGATGGGACTTCTCGAATGACCGAATCATCTTAGTCGAGGTCAGACCGTCCACAATCGGCATCTAGTATTGTTTACTGTTAGCGTCATCTTGCCGTACTGGGTTCATGTTCAACTAACTTGCATATCCATCAAAACCACATCAAAGGACGTTGACCTCTCTCCAAAGATACTGGAGCATTCCTCGCCGTTGATGGTCAAATGTACTTGATGGCCAATTTTCTCCAATCTCTTCTGAACTATCTTGCTATTAATGGGGTCATCTTCGGCTACCAGCACTCCGAGTTTGTCAGCGTTGAGTCGGTCTTCCCCCACATCCTTTCTGTGCCGATCATCAAACAGTACTCTCGCAGGTGTCCGGACTAGAATCTCGCGACGAGACTGTTCATGAATAGGTGAGCCTGTACTGACCTCTCCAGGCATCCGCACTGGCTTAACAGGTGTTGCTTCATCGGTAACATTTGCGAAACCAGGGGCTTGTCGCTCTTGTAGGGCCTGGTCTGAGCTCTGGGAGAAAGTCAAGCCCAAGGAAGGTGGGTGGGAAAGTCCGCTCGTGGGCCGGCGAGAAGTCGCCGAACCGGGTCTTCGTCTGCGGTTTGACGCTCTGGAAGCATCGGCTTCAGGCCCGACTGATGTGTCTTTGTGCATCATATGTGGTTCTTGGATTGCTTCAATAAGACGATCGACATCACTCTTTGCGCTTTTTCCACTCGATCCACTTCTGAAACTTCTCATGCTGCTGAAACTGTGTACGCTCTCCGTACTTTTGCGGTGCACGATTTCCTTAGGCGTCTCTGGAGGCTTCTGAGCGCTTCTATGAACAAGCATGACTTCACCCTTTTCAATAGGTGGCGTCCTCGGCTGGCTAGATGGTGGTCCAATGCCGGCTGCCTTTGCGTCATCGATTGTTTGCTGCTTATGCGTTTCTTGTGGCAATTCAAAGCTCAGTTGTATTATGAAGCGCGAGCCCTTACCCTCTTCAGATTTCACCCTTAGCTGGCCGTTCATATTTCGTACTATCCGGGCAACGAGAGCAAGGCCAAGCCCTAGCATTCTCTGATTCTTTTCGTCGCCTGTGCTAGCTTTCGGATTGGCACCAAGTTTCAACTGCAGCCCCTCGTCGCTCTCCGTTTGTACCTGTTCGAGGTCTCTGAATAAGCTATCAAGTTTTTCCGAGCTCATGCCGACTCCAGTGTCCTGGACGACGATATCAATCTCGGCGCGATCCCCTTCACGGTTAGACAACCAGGTCTCCACCTTCACAGCACCGCCTGATGTATGCTGGATGGCGTTCGCTGTAAGATTAGTAATTGCCTGTCTTATGCGTCTTTGATCTCCCATAACGAATTGGGGCACTCCTGGCATCTCAACGACCTCGTACTCAATGTTCTTGCGCTTCGCATCGCCCGTAAAAGAATCTGTCGCTGCTTTTACCGTAGCACGTAGGTCAAATACCTCATCTTTGATTAGGTTATGGCCTTCCTCCGTCTTCGTCAGGTCGAGGAGATCGTTGATTACATAGATGAGTGACTTTGATGCCGAGTGGGATCTTGATAGATTGTCCCGGGTCTCAGGATCAATAGCACCCTCAAGTGCTATTTCAAGATAATTTATTATGGCATTGAGAGGCGTTCTGACTTCATGCGCCGAGTTAGCTAGCAACAATTTGGTGAGCTGGCTGTTCTGGAGGGCTGCCTCCTTTTGCCTCCAAACCTCGATGAACTTTCCGTAGACCAAACAAAGCACAGCCGCTGTTTCGATTTGCTCTTCGGTCCATTCCTTACATCTGCCCACAACTGTTTCGCTCCACGTCCTAAAACTCTTTCTTGGTTCCAGGTAGCCCTCGGTGCCTTCTTTGACGAATTTCTCATAAGGATTGCCAGCCCATTTTACTTCACGGGTTTCCCGGCCTCGAAAGAAGACGATGAAATCACTACCAGCCACTGAGAGCGGTACGAGCAATAGGCCCGCAATGACTGTAAATCCTGGTGGGTATCTTAAGTCTGGGAAGTCGACTCGTATATCCGTTGAATTGGTCACAGATGTAATCTTCCGAAGTTTTAAGTACTCAAGCATAGCTAGAGCTTCCTGTGTCTGTTCGAGTTTCCCAAGGATTTTAGTCTCATCTCGAATTGACAGCATGCCGTACTCAGCATCGAACAGCGTTAAGAGATCATCGGAAGAGGCGACGATATATCCTGATGGGTTACTTTCTGTTGGGACAGTATTAATGAGTTTTCGAGCTTGCAGTCGAGAGGCGTATGATAACCGCTCAATATTTCGTGATGCAGAGTCTCCTACAAGTCTGCACATTTTCCGAATTGGAAAAGAAACCCGCATGCCCTTTGAACCATAGCAATGACAAGCAATGAGACCCCAAAGCTCGTTGAATGCATTGATCGAGATTGACATAGACGCACGGACAGCCATGTGTGAAAGGTATTTTATATGAATGGGGGACATTGCTCGAAGATAGGCATAGGTTAGATCCAGAGGGGTCTCGAGATCCTCAAGGGTGCGGCAGACTAAACGCGAAGTCTCCTGGTCACGATCGTACAATAACCTCACCTTGTTAAGCTTGTAGAGATCCCGAGCTTGTTTAGGTATGTCGGACGCTGGAAAATTCAAGCCTTTGTACAGGTCTTTTGTTGCGCGTGGATCTACTAATTCGGTCACGACTCTACCATTCCAAGCCTGATCAAACTGATAGATCATGACACGGTGGAAACCCGTTAGTTCCTTGACAACGCCAACCAATATTTTCAAGAACGCTTCAAGATTTGCGGCATTTGCCAGTTGTTCCTGGACCTGTGACATGATGTTGAAGACCTCCATTGCTGCCGCCTCACCTTTGCGCTTCCTCGCACTTCGAAGAACTCGCAGAGGCTTGCTGGCATTTACTGTACTCTCCGCATACTCTTCAGGTGTGGGATGGCTTTGCAATGTATCTTCTGGGGGCTCCGGGGTCCCTTCTCCGACGGGAACTAATGGGTTCAACTGATCATCTTCCAATTCGAACTCGCATATTATCAGATCGCAATTATTCTCATTAGTGTGTATAGCACACCACAACTTGTGAGTCTTCTTCGATGGTGTTCTTATCGCAAGTGTGAAGACTTCAGGTCCGTTTGTGGCCGGATCCACATCGTCATCCCTGATGAAGTCAATGTGATCTAGAAGGTTGTCGGTTTGCTCTTCGGTTAGGATGTCTGTGAAACTCTCAAGCGCGAATAGCTGTTTTGGACTGTAGCCTATGATGCGCCTAGAATTTTCGCTCACGACTCTGACCTGTAATTTCCCATCCTCAAGTTCTTGTAGAGCGATAAGTAACCCAAAACTTTGTATGGCGCCTGGAATATGGATCGGCTCATCTTCGCACCGTTGAAGTGTATCGCCATCACGGCCAATGATAACAGCGTGACCCTCGTCCGTAATAACATGTTTGAAGCGTGCAGTGACAAGACCACCAGTATCATCCCCCACGCTTCTGATAGATCCAGCCAGGCTGATAGAGTCATTATCTGCTCGAGTATCTATTGTTTGGTGGGATGCGAGCGACACTGCATCTGAGAATGTCGACATCTGTCGTGCGCCTCCCATCCTCTGGCCCTTTTCTCTTGGGGGCGACACTCTTCGCCGAGTTTGCGCAGCCGTATTCTGTAGCTCGGGATATGAAGTTGATGGCGTTTGGGGGACTGATCCAGATCTTCTTCGTTTAGAAGGGGATTCGTCCAATTTTAGATCGGGCGTTGTTTCGAGACTTGCTTTGGATAGTTGGCCTGATGCAACAGTGCGTTCACTAGTTGCACTGCTTGGCAATGACAGCCCTGGGAAGCCGTCACCACCAGTAGTATCAATCCTATTCCGAGGTGTGGGGTTGGGGTCAACAGAAACCACTGATCTGATAGGGTATACGCGGTCCGTAACTTGGGGGCTCATCTGACCGAAGGGAGAATCGCCGGGCCCTGACATTGGCGAGCTTAAGCCATTCAATTTCTCTGAATTCGATCTTCCAGATATATCGCGCGATTTAGAGTCCCATGATTGCTGGTCTTGCGGGCGTGGTTCGGAGAATGAACGTTGGTGTGGTAACAGTGGCCGTCTCTTATCTGTTTGGGAGCCTCGAGGCTCTTGCGAGCTATTTGCGTCAGGCGAACCAGGGGGCATCTTGGCAATCACGATGCTTGAGTGAGAAACACCTTCCTGCCTCTATAGGAGTAATGATAGCTGAGGACGAAGGGTTCCCAAGTTGCCGGCAGTGGGAGAGGTATAACGTCTCTGGGCACGTCTCGCGTAACACGACAGTACTATCCTCGCGTCTTTGACATCTTTTGAGACGAAGGATTACCTATCCGGCATCTTGAAGACGCTGAATCTGTGGTCGCTCTGGCTGCAGAGAGTTGTGGTGGGAAGCAAAACGATATGGAGATATTCTATGTTTATCATTTCTAAGTGTGGCGATAATGGATATTCTAGAGCACGCCTCTGACGCCGAGCCACAGGGACTAAAATGTACCCTAATGGACCCTAACGGCCTAGGTAATGGCTCCCCTGTAAATGTAATTACCCTACGCTCGCCATGACATTCTTCTGCAATCTCCATGCCCCTCTTTCACTCTCCATCCTGACTATACCATCTTGGTCATCATGCTGATGTCAGAAGTGCCTGCAGTTATTAGCTGTACCAGACGTCTTCTTGATGGTCTGGTGTTGACAATATGGATACATTACGAGTGGCTTTCTGCTAACAGTGAGATCTACAAATCTGCATCTACTTCACCTACTGCATCCGTACCCTCGGCCCAAAAGTTCTGCTTTCAAGGGCCCCCTAGTCTACCGTAGGTGCTAAGGTTAGTACTCTACGATACGGAATCTTGCTTTGGTCACATACTTCATAACTTGATAATGCTTTCGCAGCTTGTCGGCAAAGTAACTGGTGCGAATGCGAGACTTCGCTTTCCGGAGGATTTCAACTAGCGCTTGCTATCATTTGGTTGCCCAACGTCAACGAGTTTTAGCATCAAGACCCTGATGGTGAACAGGGCAAGTGACCGACAGCTGCATCTTCCTGTCCTAGTCGTTGTCAAGCTGAATGCAACCCTTGAACCAGCGCTGATAGAACCTTCAAATTCTGTTCCTGGAGCACTGTGTCGAGCATTGTAGACTAATATTGTTGGAACCGCAACAAGACAATTGCTTTCCCGTCTTCACCATCCGTCAGTGCCTGGCATCAATGCTTGATGTCAAATTCATCATTTCGTTTTCACAATGACCTCACAATTCAAGGAGTCATGCAGAAGGGTGAACGTCCTTGTCGCTCAAGACGTTGTGTCAGAAGGTGCTATGTCAGATTGCCGTCTCGCACAACAGATTGTTGGTCACTTGAGAAGCCGGCATAGCATTCAAACAGGAACACTGACATGCTCTGGGAATGGTATGGAGGTTTCTTGGGTTATACAGGATGGAAGAACAACGACGATTGTCCAGGAGGGGCAAACAAGGAAGAAATGTTACACGAACCCCGACCAGTTAGTCGAATGGGCTGACCTGCTCGTCGTGGCATGTCTTGGAGCTGGTCCGCTAAGTAGAATGTTGCAAGGAGATACTGGCAGTTTCCTGCTGGAAGTTCTGAGGTCCTGGGACGTTTCTAAAAGGATCCTTCTGGTGCCTGGGATGACCATAGCCATGTGGGAGAACCCAATGACGAAGAAGCAAATGAACAAAATCAGAAGAAAATGGAATTGGATCCAGATTTACGAGCCTGTATTGTGGCAAGGCAGTGATTCATCAAATGCAATTCAAGATTGGCCGGCTATGGATGAGCTCATTCAAGGCGTACAGAACCAGGCAGACCTAATCTGTCTCGGCCACGATATGGATACCACATCTGGTAATTTCCAGCACATGGTGTTAAACCCGCAACATAGCCAATGCAAATTACCCTGGGAGATCTGGTCGCTGATCATGGAATACGTCGGCGATTGGGAGGTTGCTAAGGCTCTCGGAATCTACACTAACCTACCGATCCCACTGGAGTGGAGGGGTTACCAGGCTGCGGTGCCTAATAGTACTAAAATTGACCAGCAGCATCCTAATGACCTCGAATCGTTGATCTTGCTCGGCAGTTTCTTGCAAACCACTAATTGGTTTAAGCATCATCCGACACCTAAATGGCTATCCAAACTTTGCGTGAAGCTGATCATCAAATTCGCCCGGACCGATCTCCTCTCCTACCTCGAATTGCACCATAAAGACCTTTTCTGGTCCACTTTCGGACATACTTTACTTCCTACTAAGGCCTCAGCTGTTTTTGGTAGGATTGCAATCTTAGATTGGTGGTATACTTCGCCATCTTTTCTCAGCAAAGAATACAACGCCGAAGCTCTAGACTCTGCCTCGAAAGCTGGCTTTATACATATTCTTGATTGGTGGCGTAATTCAGGTCTTCCGCTTCGCTACACCGAAGCAGCGCTTGAACAGGCCTCTTGTCGAGGCAACATTGATGTTCTCGACTGGTGGCGTAACGCCTCACTCCCTCAGAGCTGTCAAGACGGGAATGAGCCGTCTCAGCCTACTAGCCCAATAGTCTCGAGTCTTCAAAACGGCACCACTATGAAAGCTAGTAACGCCAGCGTCGCTACCAAGCAACCACCCCCACTGCGCCTTAAAGTCGGTAAATCCATTATATATGCAGCTCAAAACGGTCAAGCTGCCACTATTCAGTGGTGGGTAAAGTCTGGAATACCCACGGCTCATGAAGAAGCTGTTGCACGGATTGCATCTGCAAATGGACATGTCAATGTCTTGCAGCTTTGGAAAGAGTGTAAGGGCGAGAAATTGCAATACGATCATCAGGTTCTCGTAGGCCCAACAAAGAACGGACATGTGGAAGTCTTGGAGTGGTGGAAGCAGAGCATGTATACCGTGGAGTATAAGACATGTGACATTGAGGAAGCGTTAGAGGATAGTCTCGGAGGATCGGGAGAAGACAGAATCAGGGCTTGGTGGGCAAGGAATGGGCTAAATCTTGGGGTAGGAACGAGCGAATGGATGAAGGTTAAAACTTTGTGAACGGCGAAGAGGATGGAAGTGCAAAAAGGTAGAGCATGCGAAAGGCTTCGGGAGACATGGTTCGAGTTTACGACTCGGGGTTTTCCCTTTGTCTCCGGCCTACAGGTCATGGAAGCTCAAAATCGTGCATAAGCAATACTGAGATCGTTAATGAAATCTGGACCTTTCGCTATTGCCTTGACAGAAATGTGATTAGATTGGCTTGTAAATAAACGCCAAGAACAATAGCTCGGATGGTTGCCAGGGCCCGGAAGCTAGCGAGCATCAACAATGCGCAGATACCCGCATCTCTCTCTCAACCCTCCACCAACCACAGTCAACAATACCACTTCACGCTCTTTTGGGAGTCTCAGAAGCTCCAATTGTCTCTGTTACAGCTTGCCTAGCGATCATGGTATCTTTATGACCCATATATCACTTATAAAGGACGTGAAGCCCGTCGCGTTGAGGGTAACCACCGCAGCCCCTCCATCTGCCTCAAACGCCGAGAGCCTTCATCGTTCTTTCGTATGGCAGTATCCTTGTCCCCCACACCGTATAACCTTGGGGATATGATGGGGAAGAGAGTACCGCTTGGCGATGTTCCCAATGCTGCCAATTCGCCTTTCCGTGCTGTAGCCGCCGCAGCTTCGAAGCGCTCCAGAGACCACACCGAGACCCTCGAAGAACTCTCCTACGAAAACCAGCCAAGATCCAAAAGGCAGGCATTAGAAGATGGACGGATCAACCTACGTATCTCACCAAGAAAGCAATCCTTGCAGTCCACGGAGGGCAGAGTCTTCAGTAAACGCACAGTCAATATACAGCCAACTGCCTTTGAACGAAAGCTCTTGGCAGCAAGAGAGGAAAAATCCCAGCAAAGAGTCGTAAGACAAGAGAAAGCCTCGAATGAGGCGTTAGATACCGTCCGCCAATGGCAGAAGCATTACAAGAAGTCCTTTCCGGGTTTTGTGTTCTACTTTGAGAGTGTGCCCGAGGATGTTAGAATGAGATGTTCAAAATGGGTCCGGTCTCTTGGAGCAGTAAGTCTCTTACAAGCAAGTCTGGTCCTTAATGTTTGAACACTAATGCGTGGGTGGCCTTCTTAGAGGGAGGAAAAGTTCTTTTCCAAGGAGGTAACTCATGTTGTCACATCCCGATCAATCCCTCTCGACAGTGACCCCAAAGATTCAACAGACCCAATAACACCATCTTCCACGGCTACCAGCTCATATAGCACGGTCCAACCCCGCACGATCAATCCTTCTCTACTAGATCGGCAGCCAGAACCTCAGGGGCTTAATTCTAAGAGCAAGTTTACCTTTGAGGCACCCGTGAATAAGAGAGCTCCGCTCAATGGTATTCGCGACCTCGAGTCACGAAAGCCAAACGCTGGGAATATCGACATATTACACAGAGCGAAGGAGATGGGAATGAAAACCTGGCATCTCGAGAAATTGCAACGAATAATGAATACCATGTCCAATATTCCTAATGATACACAAAATTTGGTCGCTAACAACACGCGCACGAGGGCAGCGTTTGCCACGGGAAAGGGGGAGCGAGAAGCTGACCTGTCCCGTATGTTGCGGAACGAGAGGCTCAATGGACCATCAGATCGAGATGCTACTACCGCTCTTAGTGAGCTGATACCATTTAAAGGGTGTTACATTTACGTTCGCGACATGGACGAGAGGTCCAAGCCGATCATGGTTAGAGACTATCCCAAGCCGGCCCATAGTGAATCTGGAGAGTGGCCTCAATTCCATAGTGTAAGTTTAGGAAAGTGCCCCTTTGTTGAGGAGCCACCAAACCGCGCAGATGGAAAGGCTCGAGAAGAAGAGCGACGCGCGAGGGACAGAGCGCAGTCTCGAGAAGCTCCTCGTACTCGGGCTGCAACGGTTCGAGAGGGCGCTGAAGCAGAGTTTGCGAAGACTTCTGTACTGAGGGGACCACTAGAGGAGACGAAAAATAGGGGCAACATAGCAGCGCCGCCATCTGTTAGTATGCCTATTCCAGCATTCTGTCCCCCGCCCCCAATTGCCACGGCTATGCCAGCAAGTCCTTCGAAAACAACAAGAGATACCGCAATTCATCCACGTCCGAAGCTTTTCGGCGGCGAGCCCGCTGCCTCCGGCATGCAACCATCCAACATAACTTCTGCCATTCGTTCGCAGATGATCTCGTCGACAGCAGCAGCACCGGGTGCTAAGGCTGGTACGAGCAAAGAGGTCCATGGCCTTAAGCGGAAAGTACTTGAGAAGAATAGTGGTCCAGCTCTAGTCAATATCCATACAAGGCAGAGGTCGATTGATTCGGCCTGCGATGGACGAGCTGAGCGCAATATCCCAGCCGTCAGGCAGACTAGGAGACAGGCTCAAGAGGCGCTCGTCCATATCGATGAGGAGTCAACTCAGTCTGAAGAAGATGAAGACGTGTGGCTGGCCGAGGAGAAGAGAAGGAAAAAGCAGGGGCTAAAGAAAGTCGTAGAGGCAAAAGACCAAAAGCCTGGATACTGCGAGAACTGCCGAGAGAAGTACGACGACTTTGATGATGTGAGTTTTCTATTGTCCTCGTTCGCCGAAATATCTAATGTTATTTCCAGCATATTGTTGGCCGCAAGCATAGAAAGTTCGCACTTACACCCGAAAATTGGAAGGAGCTCGACCAGCTCTTATCCCACCTTGGTAGACGGCTCAAGGAGCCAAACTCAGACGGTTTCTAATAATGTCTCACGAATACCACGCTCTAATAATGCGGCGGTTACATGTACTAAATCGCGCTCCACCAGCCTTCCTAGTCTCTCGCATCCCTCTCGGCTTCCTAGCCAGCGGCTTTCTCTTCACCATGGCGCGGCGTTACCAAATGGGCTGCTTACTTTGCTTTCTATACCATTCTGCATACACTACGGTGTCCATTGCATTTGCATTCTGGCGAGCGAGCCTCTTTGTATATACTTTGACTTGCATCTACAAGGCGCCTGTATCTTGACATGTAACCCGACCTCTTCAGGAGCAGATGGGATCGGAGTAGATAGCGAATGCTAATTCAAACCTGTTCGAATTGAAAAGTGCTGCGTTAAAGGTCGCCTTACGAGGAATCATCACTTGCGAGGAATTGTTTATGATACCTACCTTAGTTTTGCATCCTAGCCTGATAATTCCAATTTCAATTCACTCCTCCACAACCATGAACGTACTGTGCTAGGCATGGTACGGTTGAACTATAATGACTCCCAAGTTTGCGCTCCGACAAATTCGTGTCTTTAAGGCTGACGTTATCTTTGATGTCGATGTCCGTGTCTACTTCGTACTCGTATCACTCCTTAAATCGCCAAGCTTTCGCGAAGGTTTTGCAACTGCTAAAAGCTACCATAGCCGAGCTGTGGCCCCGCTTCTTCCAGAGCGGCTCCGCTGTAACAACCTCTTTGAATACGGCGAAGCGGTCAAATAAAGTATGTGAATTCGCCCATGGCCTCATTCCTGCTAGGAGGCAGCCGAGCCAGTGTAGCATCAGTGATACGAACTCAGGTTGAAGAGATTTTCCTCCTAGGTATCTCTTCTACCCCGCTATATTCAGCCGCAAATTGAGCACCACCCCGAGGAGCTTGTCACCATCGCGACGACGAAGTATGCCGTCCTATGTCTATTCAAAGGGCGACGTAGAACATTGAACAGCCGCGATGAATTATGACTGGCGTCGGCTTTGCGGGATGCTCGCGTTCTTATTGATCCTACCAGTGACTAATGCCCAGAATATTGTCGTCTCTTCCACCGCAGCATGGTCATCACAAATCATCGCCTTTTGGGGTGCGATATTGATCGGCATTCGAGCGAGTGATAGAACTATCGTAACCAATGCATGTACTTCGTTCTTCTGTGCTGCAAGGGTTGCGAGAAGGGCTCGCCGCATAAAGGCCGTCCTGACTCGTGGAAACTGGCTTATGCATTCCGGCTGGGAAAATGGAAGTAAGAGAATTGATGTGGTTGTTATTTACTGGACTTCGCCGGCAGATTTGCGAAGAGTCGCTCGCTCGGTTTCTTTATATATCGAGGTATTCGCGGATCAGTGGGAAGTGCTTATAGTGGGAAGGAAGATGCGAACTTCGGCTCCTCCGATCGATGGGTGTGCGCGCTGGATCCAAAGTCCTCGTCATGAATCTTTAAGCGGCGCGAGATCGCAAACTAGCGGCGCAAGTGTGTTTCCTTTGAGTATCGATACCATCAACCACGGGATTAGCATGTTAAAGGCAGAATCGCTCTCAGATATTGTCCGATTTCTCTACGACCATTGCTCGATAGACGCTACCCGATGTGCGTACAAATCTGAACTGCCGACAGATGACGGAACCCACCCATCCTTGGCTCTCCACTATACAAGCATCGTTGTAAATCAAACACCGTTTATGTCACCTCTGACGACCATAAGACAGACTGGTTTTGGCGTGGAACGTGTAGCAAGCCCCAAGTCTGCAATTGCCATGTTTATACTTGTCCATATTACTGTTTCCGTTGCTGTTGGGCTTATGGGTGCAGCGTCTGGAAGAGGTCTGGCTGTCTGGTTGATGGGAATAAGGCCGGCTCTGCTTTCGCTAGGATCGGAGAATATTGGAGGTACCGAAACCCTGATGACTCTTTTAGCCTTGGACAAGAGTTCATTCAACTACATGAGCGGCGGTGGAAGCGTGGATCTTGCTGGCCAGGTTACGGGTTATGGAAAACCGCTCTTGCCCTTTCTCATAATTTTCGTTATCCCGCTGCTGGAAATGGCACTGATCACAGCGGGCTGGCTCTATGGAGCACTTCAGGCTCGGAAACTGGCACCAACCGGAGTAGTTGGAAATGGGATGCTCTGGTTGTCAGCTTTGGTAGGTTTGGCACTGTCGGCGAGGGCATTTTCTGGTATAAAACAACGCCTATCTGGACGTCTGCTCGGTTACAAACAGATTGCAAACCATAGCATGACTACGGTCGCCGTTAGGGACTTGGAAATACCTTCGGATCGGATATTGAGCTCAACTACGTATTCTAACAGCATTGTGGCCCTTGCTGTTTCGGTACTTCGCACCGACGATGATGACAACATGGTAACGCTTACAGCTGAATCAATACTTGCCCGTCCTGAGTTCAATGCGTCTATCGATGAGTACATTGCTAAGGACATCCTCAAGTATCAGTATCGCGGCGATGCGATAATTTCCAGGGGTGACCCACCGAAACCTGTTACTCCTCGTAACATATACCCCTGGATCCAAACGTCTTTCTGCATTGCTCTAACCATGTTTTGCGGCTGTGTTACAGTGGTCTATGCGTACTGCAACTTCCCCAAGTGGGTAAAGCCTGTCACTGAAGTATTGCTCGCCATTAGTGCCATGTGGTTCAGCACCTTGGAGCGCACGGGTGGATTACCCCATAATCGAGATACTTATGTTTGCTTCATGGTTGCTACGCTTATCCTCTCATCAGTCTGGTATGTCGGGGTTGAAAGTTTAGGATAGATGCTCCAATTTAGTTAGGAGTTAGTGATTGATGGCACCGTCGCCGCCAGCCACTAGCAGACCGCTGATACGCTAGGGAAATTAACATCGCCGCAGTAATATTAGTAGAGAATACTACTGTGATAGGTTAGACCCATAGATTGGAGTGGGTACCTTACTACTTCGTAAGTACCTGCATTAGCGACACGGAATTCCTTCCGCTCACTACATAATTCGCTACGACCCCTCACATTAGAATAACTTCAACCTAAACATCTGAACAGGCTACGGGCTTAACTGCTTCGTACGAAATGGAACAGACGCGTAATGAGAGTTAAGCCATATGGCTCGCACCACGTTGGACGGCTCAATAAAAACCTCCTGTGTGCAAGTGTGGTTTCTTTCTGCAGGGCGGAGAGACTATTGACCCGTCGGTGAGATTGCATGACTTGTTTTGCACATTGCGTTGTTTGTTGCATGATTACTTTGAGTATATATCACAATGACTCTCTGTCACGTTGCAATGCAAGCAGCGAGAACATCTCCAATATATAAAATATCTAATCCTCAGCGCGATCAATCGATTGGTCTTTCTTACAATAACATCGCACAATGGTCTCTCTCACTGAAGTCCAGTCCTCAAATTCCCTCATCCCTTCCGTACTCCCTCCAGGTCTAGTTGCAGTCTTCGTTGGTGCCACCAGTGGCATTGGCGAAACGACACTAAAGCAATTTGCAAAATATACTCGCCAGCCACGCATCTATTTCATTGGGCGCTCACAGGAAGCCGGAGACCGTATCACAGTAGAGTGCAAAGCGTTAAATAAGGAGGGAGAGTACGCATTCATTAAGGCGGACGTCAGCTTGATAAAAGTCGTGGATGATATTTGCCAGGATATTAAGAGCAAGGAACAAGCTATTAATCTCCTCTTTCAATGTCAGGGGACGATGGTCCCTCAAACGAGTATGTCCATCATTCCAAGGAACGTTCGAATTTGTGGAAAATACTGTCCAAAATCTGTATCAACGAATTAACATGCCCCCAGAGAGTACAGAAGACCTTCACATCGCCCTAGCCCTCCCACACTACTCCCGTGCTCGCTTCATCGTCAACCTCCTCCCCCATATTCAACGCGCCACCGCCCTCCGCCGCGTCGTCTCCGTATTCACAGGCGGTAAAGAAGGCCATATAGACATGTCCGACTTCCAAGGTTGGAATGTCAAATCCGTGCTCAAGAGCCGCGGCCACGCCAGCTCGATCGTCACACTGTCCCTCGAAGCCATGGCCAAAAAAGCACCGGACGTGACATTCATTCACGGCTTCCCTAGCGCCGTCAAGACTGGAATTGCAAGGGATCTCAAAGGCGCCCCCGGTATCATCGTAAGGACAGTTTTCGGGATCATAGGACCTTTCGTTTATGTACCGAACCTGGAATGTGGAGAGCGCCATTTGTTTCTTGCTACGAGTGCGAAGTATCCTCCGGCTAGCGCTGGTGAGACTGCTGCTTCAATGGTGCCTTTGGGGGATGGTCTCTCGGTTGCGAGAGGAATAGATGGGAAAGCTGGAAGTGGTGTGTATTCTATTGAACAGAATTTAGAGAGTGCGGGGCCGAAGGTGGAGGCGCTCCTGGATGGATTTAGGAAGGAAGGATTAGTAGAGGAGGTGTGGGACCGGACTACGAAGGAATTCAGGCGGATTACCGGGGTAGAAGAGGTGTAGAGTATTGTGAAGGCTATGGAAACCGTTTGTACAGCATTTCATCATCTCTTCATATTTTTGAGAATACCCTTTTATAATTTTTATTACAAAAAGATACTCGAAATGTCCGTGAACGCCAAAGAACAGGGATCATCTTTACCAATAAAGCGAAGACTGGTAATGATGTTTCGATATCAAGCTTCAGAAAGACATTAACTTACCAGTGTCATACCCCCAAGTCTTCTCCCCACGACAGCCGGGTACCAACCGTGAAACCTCCCCTCTGCCTAAACAATTCTCCCCCACCCCCCTCCTCCCTTCCACCACCCCCCCCCCCCCAAAAATGCCCACCGACAGCCCCCCACTGGACTCCCCCCCCGACTCCCCCCCCCAACAATCCCCCTCCCCCTAACCGCCTCCCTCCACCTAACCTCTCTCCCCCCCGACGCCTCCCTCGCGCTCTCCCTCGCCAACAACGCCCAAGCAACCCCCACCCCAACAACCTCCTCCACCACCAAGAACAACGCCCCTGACCCCCTCGCTATCCCAGAGAAAGTCACGATCAGATTCCAGGCTGTTGGATCAGCGCCCCAGCTCTCGCAGAAGACGTTTAAGGTTAGTTCCGCGAATAGGTTTGAGAGTGTTGTGGGGTTTTTGGGGAGGAAGTTGGCGAAAAGTGCGGGAAAAGAGGCGGGGGGAGTTTTTTGTTATGTGAATAGTGTGTTTGCGCCGGGGTTGGATGAGGGGGTGGGGGGGTTGTGGAGGGTGAGTGTGTGCTTTTCTTTGGGATTTGGGGGGAGGGGGGGAAGGGGAGGAGGGCGGGTAAAGGGAGAGGGGATTGGTTGCTAATAGTGGGGTTGTAGTGCTTTAAGACGGATGATCAGCTTATTGTTGCGTATTCGATGACGCCGGCTTTTGGATGAGAGTGGGCCTTTAAGTGCGGAGATGAGCCGACTAGGATGTCTTATGAGTAAAGAGCTGGGAGAGAGAGTGTGAGATATGGTTGGAGAGGGGATGTGAATGAAGTGGATGATAGGTAAGTCTGTTTTGTATTGCATTGCTGCTGGGTTTATGCTCATCTATCTAAGTATTTCATACACCTCGGTGAATGGTATGGAACATTGAAATGCAGGAAAAGGGTAATCATTTGTGCTAAATGAGCATGATATCCAAAACAACCGTGTCAAAAAGCAGTATGACCAATAGCATGTTGTCTAAAGGATCTCTATGATCCAGCATAATAACGCAGACAGCCGACGTGGGGTATAATGATGGAGGCAGAAAACGGAAACTGTATCAGACAGGCTTTGAGTTGATGAGCTTGTCAAACTCGATCAGCTCTTCAGGCGGCATCGGATATGTATGTTCAGGGGCTGGATATGCTCGACTTTTAACTTCGCCTATATTTATATTAGAATGCCTATTTATACAAGAATGGGAAGAGAACATACTCTTATAATTTTGTATGGCCTTTATACTCTCACCCCAGACATCACCGTATTGCTTGACGAACTTTGGCAAGAATCGTCCAGGAGGGAAGTTGCCAGACATGTCGACTTGGACTAGGACCTGCCCAGAGCAGCCGTTG
The DNA here is from genome assembly GCA_018257855.2 of Cladonia borealis. Lineage (NCBI taxonomy): Eukaryota > Fungi > Ascomycota > Lecanoromycetes > Lecanorales > Cladoniaceae > Cladonia > Cladonia borealis. The sequence continues at coordinate 1,724,134 of JAFEKC020000004.1, forward strand.
CCAGCACCAATACCAATCGTTGGAATCCTTAACTTTTGTGTGATGAGACTTGCTACCTCGGCGGGTACTGCTTCAAGCACCACAGCAAAAGCGCCTGCTTCTTGAACTGCCACAGCGTCTTCAAGTACTTTGAGAGCGCCGAGGGTGGTCTTGCCTTGGACTCTAAATCCACCTAGTGTATTCTGACGCTGAGGTGTGAGACCAACATGGCCAACGACTGGAATGCCTGCTCGGACGATACGCTCGATGGTGGGTGCCATTTCCATGCCACCTTCGAGCTTGATTCCTTGTACACGGCCTTCCTTTACCACCCGTATTGCGGACTCCAGGGCTTGTTCGGGGGCTATTTCATATGATCCCATGGGTAGATCGCCAATCTGAAGTACTGTTAGACAATATTCTCTTGTTCTGGTAGTCTTGGCAAGGGTCGGCAGCTTACTGTAAAGGCTCCTTTGCTGGCACGTGCCACACTTCTACAGTGGAGAATCATCTCTTCCAGCAGCACTTCACTTGTATCCTCCATACCTAGCGCTACCATAGCCAGACTGTCTCCAACCAGTATCATATCCATGCCGGCAGCATCAGCGACGTGGGCACTTGGGAAGTCGTGGGCGGTAATCATGGTAATAGGTTCTTGTTTCTTGTAGAGAGATTGTAGAGTATTGATGGTGGTCTTCTTTCTGGGCGTTGCTGATGGTGTGCCCAAGGGAGAGTGTGAGCTTTGTCGAGTCTGACATGAAGGGATTGCGACCGGGCGAAGGGCAACGACCGGTATGGGTCGACGAGGAGAATTTATGGCTTTTGGGAGGGTTTGGTGTCGCATGATGCGATGAGACATTGCCTCAACCTGCTTCTTTCGGGGGAATTTCTGATGGAATTGATGGAACTGATAGAAGAGACACTCGGGTTGATGATGAGAGATCCATTGTTCCGACGTTGAGTGAGCAAGTTATAAAGGGAGAAGCCATGATGGTGAGTGCGTTGAAGATTTGATACTGGCGATTTAAATTTCTTTGAAGACCGAAAGCTGACGCCGGCTCTCCGACCACCGCACTCCGGCCTATTTCTAGTTCAGGCTTAGTTCTAGGGTAGGGCGGTCCAGGAACAAACTATTGTTGTGTTTCTCAATGTACTGAATTATCTCACGCTCAGTGTGGGTGTTGCTGTCTAAGAAGGCTGAGAATTCATCTGTAGAGACAGTATAAGGTAATTCTAAGCATAGTTGACGTATTGGGGGGGTGCCCCTGCTGCATGATGTCGGAGTTTCGCCGCCGACCAGTTCTGGTTGGGTCCAGCTTTTGCCGCCGCGTCCGAATCTCATGATCACCCCACCAGATTGCACAACCCCATGTCCTTTGTCTTCGTCTTCTCGTCAACGTCCCCTCATCAGCACTTCCCCGTCTCAGGTACCACCCGCATACCAACCAAGTACCTCCTCACCTACTAAAAGGTCTAATCTGACACTAAAGCTATCTCTCAACGATTCTTACGACCAAAACAGCTACAGCTTCGCGTGATTACCACGGGCAACAGGCTGCTCTTTCTGTTCACACGATTGGTGCATCCAGTCTCTGTGTGCTATCATAATTGGTGCAGGGAGAAGATCGTTGAGCGTCTGGCTTCGTCAGATTGGTGAAAGAGAACGTACAAATATCGGAGGGTGACAGCTTCTTAAAGAACAGGCGGCAGGATGAGTAGTCCTAAGAGGAGGATCGAGACGGATGTAAGTGGGATGGAGAGGGGTGGTTGTAAATGGGGTACAGGATGGTGTACTAATGCGGTGTTTCTGCTATGGTTATAGGTTATGAAGTTAGTCATCATGCAAATACAGCAGGCATGAGAGTTTCCGCTGATGCGTGGCTACAGGATGTACGCAGCATTCCTTTGGCGGAGCGTCTCCATCAAAAGCGCTCTACATTGGCAACCACAACATTCAAAGACTAATGTGTCAATTCAGGTTGATGAGTGATTATGAGGTGACTTTGGTCAACGACAATAGTACGTGAACCGCGAAGTCTTGACTTGGATCTTTAGTGGGTACTGACCAAGTCTTAGTGTATGTTAAAACTTTCAAACTGAATATCACATTTTCTTGGAGGGTAGTGGCTCATGAATCGTTGGTCTCTAGGCAAGAATTCTACGTTCGATTCAAGGGACCGGAAGAAAGTAGGTCTTGGAGATACCTTTTTCCTTTCCGGACGCCGACTAACGGCTTCCTTTCTATAGCACCATTCAAAGGTGGCCTTTGGAAAGTGCATGTAGAGCTTCCAGATCAATACCCGTACAAAAGCCCAAGCATAGGCTTTGTCAACCGCATTTTCCATCCAAATATCGATGAGATGTATGCTGCTCTTCCATGGTCAAATAATACTCTGTTGACATATACATAGCTCCGGATCTGTCTGTCTCGATGTCATCAACCAGACTTGGTCTCCAATGTTTGACATGATCAACATTTTTGAAGTCTTCCTTCCGCAACTCCTACGATATCCCAACCCTACAGACCCCCTTAACGGAGAAGCTGCTGCTCTATTGATGCGCGATCCAAAAACTTACGAGACCAAAGTCAAGGGTACGATATTCCCTGGCTATTCCAATGAAAAGGTGGTCGTTGACAGCGTGTTTCAGAATATGTCTCGAAATACGCTACCAAGGACGCTGCAGATGAAGCTGGTGAAGAGGAGGACGAGGAAAGCGATATGAGTTCAGTAGGTGAATTCGATTCAGGAGATGAAGAACCAGCAGGGCAGATGGAGGTTTGAGAACCTCACTTGCCACCATTTCGCATGTGCATAGGTAAAAGATCTGTTAAATGGCATGGAATATCACAGAACCTCAATTTGGACAGCGTATCGGTGTTGGGGCTTGGGAAAGGAAATCGATCACGGTATGTAGCATTTGCGGGAGTATTCCTTAACCATATCAAACAAAATCCACTTAATGTATAACGTGCTATTCCTTCTTTGGCACCCGCTTCCTATCCATGGCGGGCACAGTCTGACTAGGACTGATTCTCTACTTTGACCGAAGGGCTGGGATTTCCCCCTCTATCGTCCTCACCCTCGTTGATAAACAGCCCCTTCTTGCTGTCATCGTCGAAACGTTTAGGAACTGTCCCGTCCCTGTTCCGTATTGATGTCTTACAGCGTCGTTTTGATTGAAGTGTATCTTGTCGTGTGAAGCTGCTGTCCTGGAAGACTCTGCTTGTTCGGATTCTGAGGTCGGCGAGTTGCCATCTCCTACTCTCTTAAGGTGTTATTCCAGAAAAGGAGTCTTGAACAGACTTTTAGTAGAACTATAGGAAGGCGAGTCACACCCACACAGCAGGCTTTCCCGGCTTTCATGGCATGACTCGCGTGTGATACCAAGTTTGGATCATGCAGCCTAAGTGGCTTGAGGCTATGGAGACGATCCGTACGACGTGCAATGCAAAGACTTTTACCAAAAGGCATTGGTTACATATAGCTTGTGTTATTCGGTCACACAGGTGAATTAATGACATGTTTCCGGAGAACGGCTGTATCTGTAGTAGCAACGGATATTTTGGCAGAGCATGATTTCATTGGGAGTCTTTGTCAATGAAGTTGCTGTTGCATGCACGATAAGGACAGAACCTTAACGCGATGTGAGCGACTTAGTCACGTGATATGGCGCTCGTGATTTCACCTTACCCACCCGGCGCCCGTTGCCTAACTGACGTAGTTGTGTTTACCTTTGCTTGGCTCCAACTGTCAACCAGGAGTAGGCACAACGGTCGCTAAAAGTCCACACGACTTAGAGAGCTCAAAGTCACGTACGGGTAAGATAACCTAAGTTATGTTCTCCGATATCAGCTAATCAATCATGAGTACCAGACAGCGGCAGAGATTCGGGCGGCGTCTGCCCCGGCAGAGAGGGCCTTCTCCCCCAGCAAGAAACACTCTCGGGTCATCGCAACTCCCAAACTTCGCATTCGAGCCTCAACCAACACAGGCAACATCCCCAAGCATCACGTTCCGGGTACCTTCACCTACAGATAGCGACGAAGAAGAAATTCAGGCAGCGGAAGTCAGACCTCCAGAATACCATCTACCAGAGTACCCTAACAAACGGACATCTTATCCCCTCGACTTTAACTTCTCTGGGAGCAACCGGGACAGTCTTTCCATCCTCGGAGACTCTAGCTCGCTATTCTCAGATGCCGGTGTTGTAGACTTTCACGCCCCAGCCCAATCGACGAAGCCGCAGTGTTTTTACTTTGGTACGACTGGCCCTACAAGCAGTATACCATCCATTGTCCACTCACCTCCACCCTCTAAAATGGTGGTGGAACGAGAGCCACCAAAGGCTACGCCTCAAAAGCCTGTGCAGCCACCATCATTCGCGACTACCGGCCAACCCCAGTTTGGACAACCTAGCCCTTTACAGAACCGCTTGCAGCCCAGCAATGTGTTCAACGTACCAAAACCCAATCAACCACGTTCAGAACACCATAGACAGCCACCCCCAGCTGTAGCATCTCATCTCCAGCAAGTAAAAGACTTTGCGCACAAAGTGGTGGAGCCCTTTCGGACAAATCACCCTATCCAACCGCGACCTACTTCAGCAGAGCCTGATGTGGTTGAGATACCACGACCAGCCAATCCATCTTCTTGGAACGCATTCTCCCGTCCACCACCTACGTACTCTTCCTTTAACCCGCCAGGTGGCTTCGCGGCAGTTGCTAATCATCAGAAGCCCGTAGTCGACCTCACTCAACCACCGGCCTCATACCGAGACCCTGCACTGTTTGATGACCGCTTCGGTGCAATCGATCCATACAATTATATAGACGCAGCAAAGGCCAACGAAAACATTAAAGAGCTTCTAGAAGGTGCTTTCGAGGATGAAGAGGACAAGCCAAGAACTAGAAGCCGGAAGAAGAAGGTTGAGGCTGCTGCCACAGATCTATCGGAGAAGCTCAAAGGACTCGGTGTCAAAGAAGATTCGGATAAGGAGAACCAAGATGATCAGGGCCATCACGACGAAGATGAAGATGATGGCACAGTTGAAGGACTCGAAGTGAAGCTTTTGCCCCATCAGGTGGATGGGGTTCACTGGATGACCGACAAAGAGATTGGGACCAAGAAGAAGAATGGCATATCGCCAAAGGGAGGGATCCTGGCGGATGACATGGGCCTCGGAAAGACCATTCAATCCATTGCGCTTATGCTCGCCAATCCGCGTCCGGCTCAATCAACCACTACTTCTGTGACCGACAAGAAAACATTACCGTCGACTGTTGGGAAAGGTACTCTAGTTGTAGCCCCATTGGCTCTCATCAAGCAATGGGAGCGGGAAATAAAGAACAGAGTTACTGAGAGTCATATGCTGAGGGTGTGCGTTCATCACGGGCCCCAGCGTACTAAGCGTTTTGAAGACCTGAAGAAGTACGATGTTGTGATAACTACTTATCAGATTCTTGTATCAGAACACGGTAGTTCTTCTCAGCGAGAGGATGGGCCAAAGGTCGGCTGCTTCGGCATACACTGGTACCGTGTCATTCTTGACGAGGCACATACCATTAAGAACCGCAACGCCAAGGCGACGCAAGCGTGCTATACGTTACGCTCTGAGTACAGATGGTGTTTAACCGGTACCCCAATGCAGAACAACCTGGACGAGCTTCAAAGTCTCATCAAATTTCTCAGGATCAAGCCATACAATGACCTTGGTGTATGGAAAGAACAAATTACAAAGCCAATGTCACAAGGCCGTGGCGGCATTGCTATAAAGCGCCTACAGTTCTATCTCAAGGCTTTCATGAAGCGTCGTACAAAGGATGTCCTGAAGCAGGAAGGCGCACTGAATCCTGGTGGTAAGCCTAGCAAGGATGGTCAAAACAATGGCTTCAAGATTACAGCGCGGAAAGTGGAAAGCGTACTTGCTGAGTTCAGTCCTGAGGAGCGGAACTTCTACGATCGCCTTGAGCAACGCACTGATCGAAGTCTAGAGCAGATGATGGGTGGCAAAAAGATGAATTATGCTAGTGCGTTGGTCTTACTGTTACGCCTCCGTCAGGCTTGCAATCATCCAGAGCTTGTAGGAGGAAGCATGGCCAAAGATCGGGATGCTCTTACAACGGGTTCAACCTCAGGCGCCCAGACTCCTAGAAAGTCGAAAGTAGTGGATGAGGAGATGGATGCGATGGCGGATCTCCTTGGCGGCATGAGTGTGGAGACAAAGCAGTGCGATGTCTGTCAGATAGAACTCTCCAAGGATGAAGTTTCTAGTGGCGCGATTAGATGCACTGAGTGTGAAGAAGACCTTGTTTCGCAGAGAAGAACAAAAGAAAGGCACAAGAACCGGAAAGACAGGAAGGATCACTTTCCGGCAGTTAAGGCCAAACCAGAGATATTCAAGCCCCGGCCACCTAGGAATCGACGCGTCATTCTTGATGATTCCGAGGATGATGACGCCGAATGGGTCGTGCCCGAAAATGAGCGTCATGCTCCGAATCTGGGTAAAGCTGGCGGTAGTGACGACGAGAATGCAGAAGGCGGGGGTGAATCGTTGGCATCGGATGATACAGATACGGAGGATGAATCATCGGTCCAGATAGTAAAGTCTCGACAACGGGAAGTCGTCAATCTCGACACGACGGACGAAGAAGCCGAGGAAGTCGAAGAGCACTCACGCCGACTTTCCAATAAGGAGGGCGAAGAAGAAGAAGAAGAATCCTCATCATCCGATTCAGATGATCCCTCTCTCGCCTCCATCACGACCTCCGCCAAAATCCGACACCTCCTCACCGTCCTCCACCGCGAATCCTCCACCCACAAATTCATAGTCTTCTCCCAATTCACCTCCATGCTCGACCTCATCGAACCCTTCCTCAAACGCGACAACCTAACCTTCACCCGCTACGACGGCAGCATGCGCAACGACCTCCGCGAAGCCTCTCTCGACCGTCTCCGCAACAACAGCAGAACCCGCATCCTCCTCTGCAGTCTCAAATGCGGTTCCCTTGGCCTCAATCTTACAGCCGCCTCGCGTGTTGTGATACTAGAACCCTTTTGGAACCCTTTTGTGGAAGAACAAGCTATCGATCGCGTACATCGTCTTAATCAGACGCGAGATGTAATCGTCTATAAACTCACCATCGCTAACACTGTCGAAGCGCGTATCTTAGACTTGCAAGAGAAGAAGCGCGCGTTGGCCAAAGCGGCGATTGGTGGTGATGGGAAGGCGGCTGGCAAGTTGAGTATGAAGGATATATTAAACTTGTTCAAGAGGGATGCGGAACATGATGTGAGGCATGCGGGAGATGCGGAGCTGGGGTCGATGACACGGGTCTTAGAGAATAATGTTGGGAGAGATGTGGATGGAGTTGTGGGGCAGAGTAGGAGGATGGCGCCGCCTATGATGGAGAAGGGGAGAGTACCTGTGAAAGAGCATGATGTTTATGGGAGGAGATGGGCGTGAATGCGGTGTTCCAAGGATTTTCCATAGTATGCAAAAAGACATATTCTCTGTTATAGATCTGCTTCATACTAGAGCGGCTCTCTGGCTTATGGGGATGAAGTCATGAAGGGTAGATAAAATTTCGGTTCTCATGCAAAATTCATTCTTTAATTTCAGGATATTTTCACATCTACTCTCACACTTGTTCGTAAATTGCTAACATGATGCTTCGCTATATTACAATCCTTCACTTCGCCCAGGGCGCCTTTGTGGGCGGAGGCATTGCTCCCGCGTCTGATCCGCTGCTGTCAGTACTTTGAAGAGGTAATTCTATTGGTGCGGGTGGGTCTGTTGAAGTTGCTTGAGGGGTTGGTGTTGGCCTGTTGTTCGCCCATGGGGCAGTTGTGCCAGTACCTGAATTTGGTGTACCCGTAGGCCTGCTTGCCCACGGCGCTGTCGTAACTACTCTATTACTTGGTGCGCTGGGAGCTTTGTTCGCCCAGGGAGCAGCTGTGCCTGCACCTGGTCTTGGCATGCTTGTAGGTTTGTTCGCCCAGGGAGCCTTTGTGCCTTCTTGGGGCTGGGTACGCGCCGAGGAATTCTCTAGTGATAGAGCAGGTCCGTCTCGGATGGGCTGGCTGGATGCATGGACGGAAGTTGGTGGTGGGGTGGCGTTGGGGTCTTGCTCCCAGCTGAAGAGGGAGCCGAAGGGGAAATGTTGGACGACGGGGAATTTGGAGAGGACTTCTGCGTTGTACATTTTGAGCATGCCCTGGATGATATTAGTGAGCGGTTAGGTGGGGTTATGGGTCTTGGGATACCTTGTTTATTTTGCCCCAGCCGGCTTGGACGCCGGAGATATCGTAGAGCATGGGTGAATGTTCCCAGAAGGGACCTTTCTTTACGTCGTAAATGAAGCCTATAGCACCGAAATACAAATTCGTGTTACGCTCTCTGTCTACAGCCGATTTCTTGGTGACATCTGCTGGTTTAGGTGCACTTTCACGAGAACCTTCTGTCGGTGTTTGGTCTTCTGGTGATATTGGCGGGCCGTATTGCGCACTGCCTAATATATATGGAATAAATGAGTGATCGTCTAAGCCCCAAACACCGTGCGAACCAGCAGGCTCGAGTGTGTATGTCTTAATAAGGCGCCGTATGAGATTTAGGTAGGGATCTATGATACCCAGAACGATGCCCCTTTCTTCATTGCCGGAGTCTGAGGTATTGAAGCCTCCAAGCTTCCATATGCAGCCTAGAAAGGCGAGGAAACTCAACTCATGGCCACTGCCGTAATCAAGACGTTGAGCGCTTCCAAAGCTACCGAGAAAATAGGATGATATCTCATCTAGGGGACTGGCATCCGAGCTGCCTTGTGAAGCATGCTCCAAAACTGAATTAGGTAGGTATTGGGATAACAGGTTTGTTGACTGCTCATCAACTATCTGATACCACTTTCGAAAACTTGCATTACCGAACCGCCGGGGTCCCGTATCTGGCGGTACTTCGTCTATGATCCGATTCAACGCCTCGAGCAAAGAACGAAGGCGTGAGACGGTTTCGGAAAAGACTACTTCAGTGGACCCCAGATCCCACGTATGCACTTCTTTCTTCTGATCTGACTCTGATTTTTGGACGTATGAAGGAAACATAGCGCGATTTAGTTGAAGAAGAAATATCAAAATATCACCATATGCTTCGCAGGTAAGGAAACTGGGGACATCGTGGCCCTCGTTGATCTTTTTGACAGGTTTTATGAAAGTATGCCCTTTAGATACGTCTAGAGCATTCAAGGAAGGCGCACTCGAGACGCTGTTAGTGTTCGCCATTTCTCCACACGTCATCCAGCTGAACACTGCCGTTGATGAATGCGGCAAATGAGACGACCACGGTCTTCTTTGAGCATAACAAGAAGTTTTGAGGGTTAGCACAAGTAAGAGGAACCTGTTCAAGATACGGCAATACGAAGCGAGAGAAACCTCGCCAAAAGTTGCCTTAGCAACAGCCCGAGTCACGCGCCGAAATGAAACAACGGTCCCTAGTAAATAGCAAGCCTTGGATATTTGTCGGCCCGGAGAGCATGCCAGATGATGACAACTATTTGGCCGATCAGCAACTAAAACAAGACATGGCCAGAGGCAGGCCACCAAAGCAAGTGCCAGAGCCAATAACATCTCAAGGCGTGGAAGACGTGGTTGGTTTCTTAGAAGAGACTAGGCAGAAGGGCATCAAGAAAGAGCCGGCAACGGCTACAGGCACAGGGAAGAGGAAGCGAGGACAAGCTGCTGAAGACGTTATAGAGGAGAAGTCAAAGAAGAGGCGCGTAGCGGGAAAAGAAGACAATGTCACTGAGGTGCGAGGCGCTGGAAAAGCTATCCCTGCGAAGTTAGCCAGGCCGAGCCAACGCACTCGGCACATGATACAGACTGTCCCAGCAGTCAGTAAAGACGTATACGCTTTCTCTGAGACCACAGAGCCCCTGAAGAACAACGCGGTGATTGCGAATGGTGCCGGAGGTTCAGCCAAGGGAACGAAGAATCCACAATTGACGGGGGAAACCACTGTCCTAGCTGAAGGGCATGCCTCTGCTATACCCAATGGACCTGCCAATGTTACTGAAAAGTCCGGACGTGGTAGACCAAAAAAAAAGACAAGCAAGACCTCTGGGGTCAAGTCCAACGCATCTGGCAAAGACGATGCAACGCTTGAAGGGACAGATGCGAACGAAGAGCAACCAGAACCTGGCTCAGGAGCGCTGTGGGATGATGTGGATATGACAGACCCAGATGACGAGGAGGAGGAAAACGACCAACGTAGCTTTGGCCTACTCGGATTGGAGATGGATTGGGAGAAAATCCTCAAAGCTGCACGCTCGGTGGGTGGGTCGAAGTTGCGAAGGAATCGTATACCGGCTCTGCAGACAGATACGATCAAGGTCTTGATCAGCAAGGTCATAGAAGCTAGGATTCTTTACCAAAGCCGCCCCTATGACAAGCCAATGGATGATTTACACGAGCTTCTCATCACGATTGAAGATCGAATCAAGCATGATAGTATATCCGAGGCAAAGGCTTTCAGTAAAAAGTCACAGATGATTCGGGACATATATGCTTGTGCCATACCTGCGTTAGTCTTTTTGCTGGAATCTGCGTTATCGTTTCACGCTCTACATCCGAAAGGTTTGCGCCGTTATGAAGCCCTCCAAGATATTGTCCGTTTGCAGGAAATGATAATTGCTCTCAGTATGAAGGCCAAGATCTGGAAAGCCAAGCCGCATACCGATAAGCCAATCATAAAGCCGACAACGGGGACAATTCTCCCCTATACCCGAGAGATGAGGAAGGTACTCGAGATGGAGCTCAAGGAGCAGAAGCGGAAGTGGAAGATAAGTCAGAATGCTTCTAAAACTGCTAGAAGCGTGGAAGAGCTTGCGGAATACTCTGAACAGCAAAGAGAGTTGGCTACCATGGAGGCAAATACACGCTTCACGAGAGGCTTACCACATATACAACGTGCAAGAGAGATCTTCAGGGCTTCGAGAAAGCCAATAGGAAGTTTAGACCTCCAATTCTCTCAAGATAACGATGTTCCCCGTCACAGCACCCATTGGAACGCAGATGAGGAGAAGGAATTAATGAGACAACTGCAGTTCGGGTACGCAAGAGATCAATCGTGTAGGTGCTTCGGGGACTCGCTCTATTCCCCTTCTTCTCTGACAACATTGATAGCTGAAGTTCGCTATTTGGCTATACTGAATACACGACTATTACAAAATAAACTTCCAGAGCGTATACGGGAAAAGGCTCTCGAATTGAAACCATTCTTGAAGGAAGAGTATGGAGCATCTGATTGGATTGAGAGCATAGTATAGTCTGCTCTACGAGTACGAAGTCTGGTGACGGACCTTGGGCTTCCCTCTTCATTGTGTTAGAATACCACGGTCATCTTGAATTATATAAGAGACCCATCCAAATTTATAGCTTATCGTAGTCGCAGCCTCGTGCAAGCGAGGAATTAAGAATCTAAACTCCGGCCTAGAACCAAGTTCCCGCAATAACGAAGCGCGTTTCAGGTGAAAGATGGATTTGCCTGAGCGGAAACACATCGATATATGTAGGCGCAAGCCATCTACAGGCCCCTGCGATATCCAGACAATTGCTTGAAACTTTTGTTTCCGTATTCTTGAGCTATGTGGTCCCATACTATCGGATCCTCAAAGCCAAAGGGAACGCCAGCGAAACCAGCAAGAAGGGCAAATGCCTCCCCTACAGAGAAACCTTTGCCAGAGCCTCCACCAAAGGATGATACACCTACGCAAAGTTTCGACACAGATGGCTTCAGCAAGACATCAAGGATCCACACATCTAAGAAACCCGTAACAGTACCCAAAGCGCCCATACTTGGGAGGACGGCATCGAACAGGACGGAGCGTCAACCTACAGAGACTAAGGAAGCAACGCGCCCTGGCCTAGAAAAGAGGGGCTCGCGGGTGGTGGCTCCGCCTCCAACAAGAGCTGGAGCTGGTACACCTGTGCGAAGTACAAGGACCGCTACGCCAACGCAGCCACCAGCAAAAACGCCAAGAACAGGTGCAGGAGTACCAGGACGACACCAACGGACGGCTACGCCGACCTCTCCTACGTCGAAAACATCAAGAGGAGGAACACCGGCGCATATACGCCCTGGGGTCAGAAATTCAAAATCTACGGCAGCTACAAAGAGTCGGAGTCATGCTACACTACAACCTAGCAAGCCTAAACTTGTTTCAAACTACGCAAAGCCAGCCTCACCCGTTCAGGATGACGATAGTATTGAGGGGGAGGATGCGCAAGAGGATGAGCAGGTACCTGAGCCTTCAGTCGACGGAGCAGCAACAGATTCGGCTTCAGAATGGGTGGAATTAAAAAGAGCGCAATCTCCGGAGGATGAGGTCAATAAGGGGCATAGCTCTACCAACGGGTTGCTGGAGGCGGAGCCAAAGCCGGGTATTGATCAGGCTATACAGTCGCCTACTAAAGAAGAAGGCGACGCTGAGGTTCACGGGGAGTTGAGTCGTGAAATTGCACTTCGAAATGAGACAATCAGAAAGCTACGACGCGAGATTACATTTCTACAAACGGCGCACGAGCGCAAAGTTGAGAAAATCGAGAAAGCCGCAGCAGATCAAGTACAGTCTCTTAGATTGGAACTCGATAGCGTTCGCGGTACGCTTGTGGATCTAGACGACAAACATCGCTCTCTGTTGGAAAGCCATGAGGAGACTCTACGTGCTAAAGATGAGGAAATTCAGAGCATATCAAGCGATGCCCTGCACCTCCAAAGAAGAGTAAAAGCTACTGATAAGGCTAAGAATGAGGGCGACAGTAAGTATCAACAGCTTGTTCGCAGCAAGGACAATGAGATTCGGAGGCTTTCGGAGGTCACACAAAATCTCGAAGATAAGTTGAAGACCGGAGACGGAATCAAAGAACAGGGAGCAGTCGACAATGGTCGAACGCATTCAAAAGAAGAGGAGATAGAGAAATTGAAGCAGACCGCGCGGGATCTTGAGGACAAACTCAAGACCGCCGAGGAAACTATTAAGCAGGCGGAAGATGACAAGGATGACCGTATCCAGCTTTTGGACGAGGAGAATCAGAAAATATCTCAGAAAAACGAGGAACTTCAACATGACCTTAAGGTTGCCAAAGAAGCCACAAGGCAGGCAGACGATGACAGAAAAGATCGTATTGTGTCTATGGAGAACGAGATTCAGAGATTGGCCCAGGTCAACCGTCAGCTTGAAGACAAACTTAGAGCTACGAACTCGAAGCTTGACGAAGACAATGAACTTCTGGAAAATAAATTCGAAGAAATTCGTAGACTATCATTTACCATTCAAGATCTCCAAGGAAAGCTCGAAGCTACCACTACTACATCCGAGAGAGATCATGAGCATGTACGAAATATGACTGAAGAAGTCCAAGGTTTATCGCAGATCTCCCAAGTTCTTCAGGAGAAACTCAAGGCAGCTGATTCAGGGCAAGGAGAAAACGATAGAGTCATCGAGTCTAAAGACGACGAGATCCAGGGACTGAAAAAGGCCACTCAAGATCTGCAGGAAATGCTTCAGGCCGCTGACTCGGCTCGCATAGAACATGAGCAAATTGTAAAGTCTAAGGATGAAGAGATCGAAAGAATATCTACATTCGTCAGGGATCTGCAAGAGAAACTGAAAACCTCCGAGAAAATCAAGGATCAAGAGGTTGATCATTCAGTCCGAAGTCTTCGAGATGAATTCCAGGACTTGCAGTTCAAGCATAAGCGTAAAATCGAAGAGGTAGAAGCCGCCGCAGCCGCACGAATGGATGTTCTACAACGCGAGTATGACGAGCTCTTAAAGTCAAGAAACCAGGAGGTTCAGGAGATGGAGGACTTAGTGCAAGATGTGGAGGAGAAGGTCGAGAAGGCTCGTGAGATCGAGAAAGAGGAGACCCGGAAGGCAGTTCTGGAGCACGAACGACAACTCCGAGAAAAAGCTAGTGAGGATGAGGAGCAGATTCGTGATATCAATGAAAAACACGCGCGAGACTTCTTGGAGGCTACTGAAAAACATCAGCAAGAGCTGGCAGCAGTGAAAGCGGATTGTCAAGAATTGCAAGACAAAGCTAGCGAATTTAAGCATAAGCTCCGGGACATGACCAATACTTATGAGCAAGAGCTAGAATCCTTGAGGGCAGTCGTCCGGAATGCAGACGAGAATCACGACCAAGAGCTCAAGGAGATGGCTGCCAAATATGAACATCAGCTGAGATCTCTCAGAGATGAAAATACCGCGAATACTCGGGATGCGACAATGAGACACGAAACAGAACTTAGAGATGTGGTAACGAAGCATGAACGTGATATGGAGTCCCTATCCAGGAAATACCAGGATGAGATTGCTGCTCCCAGCGATGAACACGCGCAGAACTTGGAAGACGCAGCTGCAAAGCATGAGCGAGAACTTCAGGACATCATCACAAAACATAAGCAAGAATTGGAGGACCTGAACAGCACTCATGGCCAAGGGGTTGAGGATGCTGCTAGAAAGCATGAGACAGAAATCAGAAACCTTACCGAAAAGCATCGGAATGGTCTTGATGAAACGAATAGAAAACAAGATGAGCTTCAAACCCAAGCCCAACAATACCAGCAAGAATTACGAGACGCCGTCTCAAAGTATGAGAGTGACTTAAAGGAGGCTGCCGCGAGATATGATAAGCTTCGAAGTGAGGCCAACAGAAGTCAAGAAGAGCTTGAAAAAGTTGCCCAGAAACATAAACTAGATATCAACAATTTGATTTCCGACTACGATTCCAAGATTGCAGAAGCAACCAAGGAAATCGAGAAGTCTAGATCTGAAGCCCAAAACTACCATCAGGAGCTTCAAGACTTGGTCCAGAAGCACGAACAGGAAATCTCGGAGCAGAGAAAGAAAAACGTAGAGCTCATAGATGCTGGAACGAAGCATGCGCAAGAAATAGAATACCTTCGTGCTGAATGCAAAGAAGCCGTCACGCAAATCACGGAGATGCAGAGATCGATTGAGGAAAAGGACCTCGAACAAAGCAGAGCGGGAGAGGCTGCGGCCAAAAATCATCAAGAAAAGCTGCGAGATCTTGCGGCAATACATGAAGAAGAAATCAAACACATGCGTGAGGAATTCCAGACTGCAGGCCACGAGATTTCCTCACTCAAGAGTATACTGAAGCAAAAGCACATCGAAATGGCCAAGCTTGAAGAAGATAACGCCCGTGAACACGAGCAAGACCTACGGGATCTAAGCGTGCGTAACGAGCAGGAGGCAAGCCATCTGCGTACTCAACTGGATATTGCAGCTGAGAAAGCCACTTCCCTGGAAGATCAATTAAGAGATCTTCAAATTCAGCAAAGCAAGGCAGCCAATGATGTTGATGTGATGAATCTAGAAGCACTCCTGGTTGCTCTCTTCGATTCCGACTTGGGCTTTGACAACTATGAGGTTTTGATGCAGCGTTTGAAACACGGGCTTTTCGCAGGCAAGGACGTAGCTGAACAAGACACCGACCAGATTGGTGGACATGAGACAACTGTCGCGATGCTCAGATCTAAGCTTCAAGAAGCAGGATTTGACTTGAATAAAGCAATCAAGGTGGATAGCTTCCTTAGATTTGTGGCCAATCTACTGGGGGCTCGTGATTCCGAACGCGAAAGGCTTGACGGCCTACAGAAGACCTTAGATGAGGTCAACCTTGCAAAAACTCAAATGGCTGAGGAGCTCGACGCTCTGAAACAGAATATCGAAGCCATTCGCGCTGAACGCGAGGAAGCTATTGCGGACATCGCTCAGTTGCAAAAGAAGTTGCTTCTTGCTGACTCGCAAAATCAACACAAAGAAGATCAATTAGCAGCTTTACAGAACAACCTAAAAGAGCTACAGTTCCACATTGACAACTCTTCAGCGAACATGGATCATGAGCGAAACGAAGCAGCAGTGGAAATTGCGCTCTTGAAGGACAAGCTCGAACTCGCTAAGCTGCAAAGACAGAACGACAACGAGGACGCAGATCGCGAAAAGAAAGAGACTGCTATAGAGCTTACACTGCTGAAAGATAAACTCGAGCTTGCCGAGCTACAGAACCGGCAAGCCAAAGAGCATGCCGAAGCAGAGAGGAACGAAGCCGCCATCGAGATAGCCCTCTTGAAAGACAAGCTCGAGCTCGCAGAACTGCAGAACCGAAAATGTACCGAAGACATTGCCGCGCTGCAGAAGGAATTGGAAGCATTACAAGTGCAATTGGCAGTGGTTCCAGAAATAGGCCCTTACACTGCTCATCAGCTTCGTGAAGAGTTGGGTATACTGGGTCGACATCACTCTGCTAATTTAGCTGACGCCGTTGCTCTGAAAGCAAGCATTGCCCTGGAAAGGGAGGAGCGGCAGCAGGATTGGATACGTAGGGCGAAGATGACGGAGAAGATTATGGATGACTTGAAGGGGATTACTGCGGAGCTTGCGGTTCAGTGATGAGAAAGTGTGGAATTATACCTCCATCTTATGACTATATTGATGGCGAATTTTTGCCTGTTATTGTCGTTGAGCGTTGAGCGTATACCCTCTTGTTAAATTTATTTGAAATATATGAAGTAGCTGGCCGTGATCAAGTTCTTACTCATTTAAGTTCAATGCTTTTCAATTGCCCTCTCGACTTTGAAGGTGATGTGACATGACATGCGTCGAGATTCTAACGAGTTTCTTTTGAATGATATCGATTTGAAGAGCAAACGAAGCCACTTCTCCAAGAGCTGTAAAACTAACCAATATATTCGCGTATCCTCGTCCTCGTTCTTATCCATCACTAACAAACCATCTCAGCTATCATATTCCCCGTAACAAAGATATCCTCCTCTTTTCATCCCAACTCCATAATTTTCCCCTTCTTTTCGTCCCAACTTCATATATCTCTCCTTTCGTCCCAACTTCACATATATTTTTTATACCCCCTTCTACATCACAGTGCAGCAACCAACACAACAATCGCATCTCCCACACCCACACTCGACGCACTTAGTGCCCCCCGGCGCTGTTGGCTTGACGATCGACTCAATTGAGGTGGTGGGAGAGACGAGGTTGACTGGTGAGGCGGATTGAGAGGCGTGCATGATGGGTGGGGATCGAGGAGGGGCTGGCTACGAAGTCGAGGCCAAGGAAGTAAGCCAGAGGCCAAAGTTTTTAGCCGTTGCCGGATGGTGTCGGCCGCGTCGAAATATATACGTTCGTGAATATAAGGTAGGTATGGGCTTAAGGAGCGTCGGGGCGCAAGGAAGGGATTTGGAGAGAGGCGACGCGCTGCGCATCTTACTCTACCCCATCGTACTAACACCCTGGCTAAACATTTGGCTCGAGAACCGGTTTGGAGATCGCGTGGCTGTAGCGCTAGGAATTCCCGCCACACGTCAGAGGCAAAACCCCCGCATCCACTGTGCATCACCAGCTCAAACAAAAGCAATTGTGCTCGCAACGAAAATTAACGCCATGTCAACAACTCAAACAGAAGAAATTGAGCTTGCAACATACCCAGCAGAGAGATCTTTTACCGAGGTTGAGTCAGCAAATGACGTCCATACCGAGGATGGTGACGCTCCAGCTTCCGCAGTTGAAGCAATCCCTGACGGAGGCTATGGATGGACTGTCGTCTTTGCATGTTCAGTCATTACCTTCATGATCAATGGCTGGAGCGGTTGCTGGGGAGTTCTGCAAACAGCTATTTTGCAGACGCAACTTGAGCAGGGATCAACCACTTCGCTGTCTTTCGTAGGCTCGCTCAGTATCGCCATCTGCGTGTGCCTTGGACTTGCTTGCGTCCGATTATCACGAGTGATTGGGGCACGCTACAGTATGTTGCTTGGCGTGCTCATGATGGGCTTTGGTATTTTATTCAGCAGCTTTACGCTGGACCATCTTGGTGGGTTGTTTGCAACTACTGGGATATTGTTTGGCATTGGGGGCAGTCTCACGTACACCATGAGTAATAGTCTTCCAGTGCAATGGTTCAGCAGTAAGCTCGGCACCGCAAATGGGTTGGTGAAGCTTGGAGGTGGTCTTGGAGCCACGACTATGGCAATCGTTGTTCAAGTACTCATCGAGAAAGTTGGTATTCCGTGGACTTTCCGAATTCTTGGACTCGTCACATTGGCAAGTGGTATTCCCGCCGCATTGCTGGTTCGGGAACGTGCTCCATCAAACAATACGCCTTCTGTCGATTTTTCACTATTCAAGAGCATGCCGTTCTGCTGTCTTTTCCTCGCTGGTGCGGTTGGGACATTCGCACTCTTTGTTCCACCATTCTTTCTGCCACTTTTCGCCCATTCGATTGGGTTATCAGCTTCTACCGGAGCAGGCATTGTCGCAGCTTTCAATGCTTGCACAGCGATTGGGCGTCTCGGAGCGGGGTTTGCCTGCGACAGATTCGGTCCCACTAATGTGCTCTTATTGACTATGGCCCTGAACGCCCTTAGCATGTTTGCTCTATGGCCGGTATCTGACACCATCGGACCACTACTTGTCTTTGCTGCCATTAATGGAATCGCAAACGGCTCATTCTTTGTCACTATGCCTACTGCAATCGGCCGCATGATAGGACCAGGGCAAGCAGCGGTAGGAATGGGAATGGCTATCACAGGCTGGACTGGAGGATACCTTATGGGAAGTCCCATCGCAGGAATACTGATCTCTGCTGCTGGCGCAGAAGACGCACACACCATTGTGCCATATAGGGCTGCAATTTTCTACGCCGGTAGTGTTGCGTTGGCGTCCGCTACATTTGTTCTTCTCGCAAGATTGAGAATGGACACCAAGCTGATCAAGAAAGTGTGAAGCCCAGTAATGGGATGTCACCATGGAGCCTCAAACGCGGGAGCAATAAGACGACTTACGCTGGATAGGCTTGAACGGCACAGCGAAAGGGTGCCCAAACCATATTAACATCAACCCAAATTTGGCGCACCGCCTTGAGAGCCTATGCTGGGAAGTTCTCGGGATTCTTAGATAATGTAGAATCTGACAGCATATCATGTGCCTGCAAGGTAGTTTGGTGTGGCAAGAGCGCGGTAAGCAAGAGCCAACAATGAGCTTAGTCTCATGGCAGGAGAGTTGGCAGAGCTTAATGCCGTGCTGAGTTCTCGGGGAGATTTCCATTCATCCATGCTGTTGCCAATGCCGTCAAGAAGGCTACCGGTGTCCATTGTACCGCTTCACACCGGACTCAACTTCATCAGTACCACCAATGGCAAATTTGGGTGAGCCAACTGGCTCAACCTCCACAGATTGCCGTCAATGTTACATACATCCTTGAGCGAGCTGGATGGTTGACCACTTAATTATGGTGTCCTGATGTGATTCATAGATGAATCCAATGTCCATTAGTGAACCTGTTGTCTTGTGGTTACCCCATTGGATGAGGTTATCTCAGGCAGACTTAGTTGCACATTTGGATCTTATTGTTCAGCTTTGGTAGCTGAACCTTGTTTTCTCTGCTGTTCACAATAGGATTCCTTGACTGATCAGGGAAGAATGGCTTTGAAATGTCGGCTAGGAGCCTGCTGCCGGCATACAAGAAGGAGCAGTCGAGGTCAGGGCGGAAAGGCGTCTAGTTAGAGAATATGGAATCTAGACTGAGGTCTACCTGCTTCTTTTGGTGCATTTCTGATCCAAGATAGCAATTTACTCCACGGATACCCCAAATCGACTTGCTCTCAGGTTTCCAAGTGTAGTCCCTCACGAGTCCACTGCTCCACAAGACTTTATTAGCTTCAAGGAAGAAATCACGTGAGCCAATCTAACGAGTATGCAAGCAGAACAGTTTCTCCCAATGGCTGTGGTATTTCTGTAGATACAGGAAGCGAAGTGGAAGTAGCTGGCTGAACATGCGGGACGGGGGTGGGACAAGAGCTAGCGTGGATTCCAACGGTGACGCCTGCCTTAAGATAAAACTTGGAAGCTCCGGCGGACTACCTTATCTCCTGGGTAACCAGCCTTAGGGCTAATTTAGGGGTCCTTTCGCTGCATCACAGTTGGGGGGTGGACTTTTCTAGGGGACCCTATCCTTAGGCGGCGCAAAAGTCAATTCCCGGCACCATCCAGCCACCCGAACTGTTGCCAAAGTCAACTCAATTGCAACAACATACATATATCATGAATCCTGCTCAAGAAGGTGCATTCTACTTAATAGATAGGGTCAAGCGGCATAGCCCTTGAGCTTGTCCGCCTCACATAGAGTATCCGTGGATGCTAGGATTCGAAGCCCGTAGTAGCTATCTTTCGACGCGCTTCTCTTTCTAGTCGAATTCTTCCTTTAACCTATAAATTAATCCTAGATACTCTACTATTTAGTAATAAGTATAGTAAGATATATTATAAGTACGTATTTATTATAATCTTAGTATATATAATTTATTTTTATTTAGGGCTAATATAATAATAAAGTATTTTAAAAACTAAGTCTAATATCTATTTTAACTAAGTTAAAGATATTTTTTTATCCTAACTTTTATATAATCTTCTTATTTTTAGTTATTAATATAACTCTATATATATTCTACTTTCTATTAAGTTTTATATATAATAGATTTAGGGTCTTAAATTTTATAATAATACTACCTTAAGTTAGCCTTATTATATATACTTAACTATACGACTTATAAATATATATATTATACACCCCGAACTTAGGATTGGGAATTTCCTTTCCGGGACGGGAAGGGGAGCAGGGCCGCTTTAGAGGGAGCATCAAGGGAGCAAAGGGGCGCAGCGGGCGAGCAGTGGGCGAGCACGGGGGAGCACCGAGGGTGCATGAGAGAGCACCGAGGGAGCACGAGGCAGTGCAGGGGCGCAGCAGGTGGGAGCCTGAAGTGGTCTTCTTCCATCTCGGCTTGAGCTGCCTTTTAATGCTTCTCTGCTACCTAGGGCTTTGCCACCTGGGACTTTGCCGTTTCCTACAGGATTCTACAGGCAATTGATGCGGTCGCATAATATTTCAGTGAGCGGATCACTTTGCACCTGTACACGGCTGGAGCGTATTAATCGTCGAGCACGTGTAGAGTCAAATTGTGGTTTGAAGAGTTTTGTTACAGTCTGATGTTCAGCTGAGAGAAATGTCGCTATTGTCAGCGACAGTCCACCTAGGAATATTTGGGCGACCTCAAGACATTCAAAGTCTAGCCAGCCTACTGCACGTTTCTGTAAAGCTACTCCAAATTTATATACTAACCGTTATTCTCTTTTGCTTAAAGACCGATTTCAATAGTCAAAGCGGAAGCTAATCTCCGGTCCCCCTATTACCTAATAATCGTAGAAACACCTATCTACGACAATGAAAAGATGTTGGATACCTTTAGAATACTACTAAGCAATGCAATGATTGATAGTAGAGGATAGAGTAGTTAATTAATTAAGTAATAGAGGTCCACTATTCTAAAATTTATATAGGGGAACTCGGAGAAACATTACCTAATTAGGTTAGTAACCCTAGCCCTACCCTAGACCTACCTATACTTTACGAAGCTAGGAGTTCTAATTTCTAATACTTCTATTTAGTATAATAGTATCTATCTATTAATTATAATAGTATACTACTATCTAATACTCCTTAGTACTAGTCTAAGTATAGATTTATATAGGATAAAGAGTTAAGAACCTAATAATTTTATTAGATTATTAGTAAGTATATCTTAAGTTCTAATATATTCTATCTCTAAATTACTTATTTCTACTACTAATTCTTATATAAAATAGTACTTATTTCTAATATATTTTATTCTAGAGTAATTAATAGGATTTTTAGCTATCTTTAATACTAATTAGTTATCTCTTAATAATTTAGTAAGTTTTATATCTTCTTTATTATATTCTAGCTTCTTAAATAATTAAGATAAGAATAAGACTTTCTTTATAATATTTAATTAAGTAATATACTTAGCTTCTATAATAGATAGAGTATAGAGATCTTATAACTTACTTAACTAACTAATTAAACTATTTTATACTTAATAGATATAGCTTAATATAGTGCTAAATATATTTTTATAATTAGCTTAAGAGGAATCTATCTATTCTATAAGCTTATTATTTAAGTTTATATCTTAACTAATATCTATTAATCTAAAGTATAAACTATAGTTAAGTATTCTAACTAAGTATCTTATAATTTACTTAATAATAATAAGATACTCTAAAGTAAGGTTAATAAACTATCTTCTATATTTTCTAATTATATATATAAGATCTAGTCTAATTATAGTAATTAACTATTATAGTACTCCTACTAATAATTAATAGATAGTAATATCTTTCTTACTTATTAAATATCTTTTAAGAGTAGTCTTTAGCTTAGATCTAGATTCTATTAGTATTAAGATAAAATTATAGTCTACTAAATTTAATTAGTTAATTAGCTACTTTAAAAACCTTATTTAGTTAATTTATATTATTTAATTCTCCTTATTATAAGTTATTAATATATCTAGGTAGTAGAATATATCCCCTAAATACTTTATTCTAAATCTTATATCTAAATTAGCCTTAAGCTTAGATATTAAAAATTTTAATAGTTTAAGTATTAAAATATTATTAATATAGATATTAATAACTTATTACTCTATCTTTATAGATAAAAATAGAGTAATCTTTATAGAGATATTTAAAATTAATAGTTTTAAAAAATTCTTTTAAAGTTTTATATTACTCTCTAAGAGATAACTTTAAACTATATAGAGCTCTTAGTAAATAATATTTATATTAAGGATTACTATTAGTAAAGCTATAGAGCTATTCTATATAGATAATCTCTTTTAAAAAGGCTTTAAGAAAGGTAATAATAACGTTACTATATTCTATCTTATAGTTATACTTAGCCTTTAAGACTAGAAGGATTCTCTAACTTATAAATTTAATAATACTTAAATATATCTTATTAGAGTTAATATCTTTTACCTAATAATAGCTTTTTACTACCTATCTTACCTTATAATAAACTATCTTCTCTTTAGTATTAATCTTATAAGTAAATATCTAGTAGCTAAGTAATATATATCTATCTTTTAGTATTAGTCCTAGGTCCTTCTATATATTATTATCTTTAAGAGATTTAAGCTTATTTTTAAAAGCTTATTTCTATCTCTTCTTATCTAGCTTATTAAGGGCTTCCTTAATACTTATTAATATAATAGGAGATAAGTTAATAGTAATAGAGATAGCCCTAGTATTAAATTAATTCTAAGTAAAAGGTCTTACTAATATAATATAGTTAATATAAGATTAATTCCTTATTCTTAACTCCCTAATAAGAGAATTCTAAGGTTAAGGACTAGGTAGGTATTTAGAGCTATTATTACTATTCTTATTACTAATATATATATCCTTCTCTTATAAATTATTATTATTATCAAAATTTTTATTAAAAATTAATAGAGGGATATTAACTTTAATAGTTAAAATAGATATATTCTATTCTAATATAAAATTAGGTAGGGAATTATCTATATTAGTATTAACTTCTAAACTATTAACTTTTTTATTATTTATTCTATTAGAAGAAAAGAACTTCTATAAATCTTTAATCTTATTATTCCCTTCTTTCCTATTAATAGAAGAATTATTCTTCTATTTAATCTAGGCTAAAATTATAATCTATTTACTAGTAATATTCTATAGATAATACTAGTTTCCTTATTTATATTCTAAAAGTTTATACTTTATAGATCTTCTATCTAGCTTACCCTACTTAGGATTATTATTATATATATATATAGTATAACTAAAGGGATAAATATATCTAAGCTCTAACTTCTTTCTTATCTAAGTCTCTTTAGGAGTAGTACTCTTATTAAGTACTAATAGGGACCTATTTTTTAGGTAGACTATTATATTAATAGCCTTACCCTATATTATCTAAGAGAACTCTCTATTACTTAGTATTATCTTAATATATCTAAATAGTATTTAGAATATCTACTTAGAGACTATATTCTAATTAAGTATATAGACTATAGATAATATTTATATTATACCCTTCTCTTTTAATAATTCCTTAATTTCTATATAAATTTATTTAATATATAACTTAAATAGCTTTATTAAGTAACTCTAATTAATTAATATAATAAAGTAAGTTCTAGTAATACTTAAAACCTCTAACTTTCTCTTAATTAGATAGATTTATATCTTATTAATAGTATTATTAATAAAGAATAGTATATATTTATAACCTTCTAGAGTTTCTTTAATATTTTCGCTACTAGTAAGATCTAAATATATAAAGACTTCTAGCTTAGTTTCTTATTAAGTAGGGTCTTATTAATAAGATATATAATAATATTTCTTTATCTACTTTCTAAATAGATAATTCTTATATTATTTATATTTAAGTTCTAACTTTTAAAGTTTATTAGTAAATTCCTTATTTATACCTTCTATAATTTTAGTAAAATATTTTATATTTACTAGATCTAGATAGTTAAGATAATAATACATCGGCAATTCCCTAGGGATGGAAATTTGCGTAATTAGCCGCTAATATCCGGATCTGCAAGTCTGCCCATGTCCAAATTTTTCAGCCCCTTTAGCTGTCAATCAGCTATCAATCAGCTACCGATCAGCAGCGAAATAGTACCCACTACTTAGATTTTAGCACATTTCGCACTGATCGTATATTCCGTACTGGTCGTATATCTAGTATCAATCTATCTATCTATCCATAGCATAGTATCTATCGCATCTATCGCATCTATCGCATCTATCTATCCATCTATCTATCCATCTATCTATCTATCTATCTATCTATCTATCCATCGCATCCATCCATGGCATGGCATCCATCTATGGCATAGCATCCATCGCATCCATCGCATCCATCGCATCCATCTATCCATCCATCCATCCATCCATCTATGGCATGGCATCCATCTATGGCATAGCATCCATAGCATCCATAGCATCCATCGCATCCATCGCATCCATCCATCCATCTATCGCATCCATCGCATCCATCCATCCATCTATCCATCCATCGCATCCATCGCATCCATCGCATCCATCCATCCATCTATCCATCCATCTATCCATCTATCCATCCATCCATCCATCCATAGCATAGTATTCATTCATCCATCCATCCATCCATCCATCCATAGCATAGTATTCATCCATCCATCCATCTATCCATCTATCCATCCATCCATCCATCCATAGCATAGTATTCATCCATAGCATAGTATTCATCCATCCATCCATCTATCCATCTATCCATCCATCCATCCATCCATAGCATAGTATTCATCCATCCATCCATCCATAGCATAGTATTCATCCATCCATCCATCCATCCATCCATAGCATAGTATTCATCCATCCATCCATCCATAGCATAGTATTCATCCATCCATCCATCCATAGCATAGTATTCATCCATCCATCCATCCATCCATAGCATAGTATTCATCCATCCATCCATCGCATCCATCCATCTATGGCATGGCATCCATCCATGGGGTATGGCATCCATCTATGGCATGGTTATTAGAATGATTATTAGATTATTTTGGCCTACAAAAATTAGCGTGATGGATAGATGGATGGATGGATGGATGGATGCCATAGATGGATGCTATTGCCATGCAACATAGCCATGCGCATGCGATGGATGCGATACCATAGATGGATGCGATGCCATGGATGGATGCGATGCCATGGATGGATGCGATGCCATGGATGGATGCGATGCCATGGATGGATGCGATGCCATGGATGGATGGATGGATGGATGGATGGATGGATGGATGGATGAATACTATGCTATGGATGAATACTATGCTATGGATGGATGGATGGATGGATAGATGGATAGATGGATGGATGGATGAATACTATGCTATGGATGGATGGATGGATGGATGGATGAATGAATACTATGCTATGGATGGATGGATGGATGGATAGATGGATAGATGGATGGATAGATGGATGGATGGATGCGATGGATGCGATGGATGCGATGGATGGATAGATGGATGGATGGATGCGATGGATGCGATAGATGGATGGATGGATGCGATGGATGCGATGGATGCTATGGATGCGATGGATGCTATGGATGCTATGGATGCTATGGATGCTATGGATGCTATGCCATAGATGGATGCCATGCCATAGATGGATGGATGGATGGATGGATAGATGGATGGATAGATAGATAGATAGATAGATAGATAGATAGATAGATGGATAGATAGATGCGATAGATGCGATAGATACTATACTATAGATAGATGGATAGATTGATACTAGATGTACGACCAGTACGGAATGTGCGAAATATACGAAATATACTAAAATCTAAGTAGTAGGTGCTATTTCGCTACTAATTAGCAGCTAATTGATAGCTGATTGATAGCTAAAGGGGCTAAAAAATTTAGATATAGGTAGACTTGTAGATCCGGATTTTAGCGGCTAATTACGTAAATTTCTATCCTATAAAATTATCGATAAAGTAATATTATTACTATTAAGAAGTACTATAAACTTAATTATTCCCTAGCTAAGTACCTAAAGCTTTTATCTATTTATATCTTTTATTAATCTAGAGGATTTAATATACTCTAAAAACTTTAAGTAATCCTATAATATATATATATTAGATATAGAGTTTATATATATTATATTCTCTTTATTATTATCTAGTCTAGGAGAATTAATCCCTATATTAATTATCTTAAAGATATAGATTATAGTAGTAGCCTTAGCTAAAATAGATATCTTCTTTTTAATCTCTTTAATAGATAGCTCTTTTTTCTAGGATTTCTAGTTAAATAGTTATAAATTCTTAATAAGATAGTAATATTTATTCTTCTTATAGCCCTTCCTATTATAATAGTAATATTTTAAGTTCTTATCCTTCTTATTTTTCTTATCTTTAGTAGCCTTATCTTATTTAACTTTTTCTTATTAATTAAATCTAATTATAAAGACTTTTACTAAGTTCTTTATAAGCTTAACCCTATTATTATACTTCGCTAGAGTACTAATAATCTTATTAATATCTAACTCTTTACTAGATATCTTAGTCGATTAAATAAGTTAAAAGATATATAGTTCTAATTCTACTTCTAATTTTATATAGAAGAAAAAGAAAAGAATCTAAGTAAGTAAACTATATCCTATATAATTTAGTATAGTATTTTATTTCTTTATTACCTCTAAGTACTTCTATATATCTTTATATAGAAATAACTCTATATAAGTAATCTTTAATAATATTATATCCCTTATAACTAAGTTAAATACTCTATAGATTCTCTTTAATATTATTCACTACTTATAGTATATTTTAAGATCTCTTATATATTATCTTAGTCTATTATTAATATAGAAAACGAGATAAGTTATTACCTTCTTATTCTTTATATTCTACTTATTAGTAATAATATAATACTTAATATTAGACTTCTTCTACTCCTTCTTCTTAACTATATAATTAGATCTAGTAGAGTCTAAGTTATCTATTACCTATTTAGGCTCTTCTTATTAAACTAGCCTAGTATTTCTACCTAATACTATATCCTAAACTTTATCTATTATTTAAATAGCCTTTATTTTATATTTAAACTTAGCCTAATTAATTATTCTCTTTAACTTTTTAATCCTCTATTTAATAGATAATTCTATAATATTAATTATAGAATAAGTTCATAGAATAATAGAAAAGATCTTTATAAGGAAATAGTATTAATACTAAATTTTTATAATAAGATCCCTATTATTAGTTAAATTAACTACTAAAAATATAATAAGACTATATTATAACTTAATATAAGCGTAATATAAGAAATACTTAGAGTAAGTATATATTAAGAAATAGCTTAGTAATAAGTTATATAATAGTTTAAATAATTTATTAATTAAATTATATAAATAATAAAGAGTTTAAATAGTTTATAGAGTAATTCTATTAAATATAATAATCTTAGTAAACTTTTTTATATCTATATAGTTAGGGTTCTTATCTATTTTAAATAGAGCTCCTTATATTTAACTTTATAATTAAATTAATAGTTACTTCTAGTCTTTAAAGACTTAATCTTATATTATTAAATAATATAAAGTTATATCTAGCTTATCTTATTCCCCTTTACTTTTTAATTACTTATTTTTAGAAGACTCTATAATGTTAGTTTATAATACTTTAAATACTCTTAATATAAGTATATTAAATTAAAGGAGTACGATTTAATTTATTTAGAGTAAAATTACTTAGTCTAAGTATTATAATAGTATTAATAATAGATTTAAGGGGAGTATTAAGATTACCTAATTAAATCTTTATTATAGAGAAAGAAAAAAGCTTAAAAAGTAGCTAATATAAGTCTAACTCTACCTTCGCTTCTATAATAATATACTAGTTAAATAATATATAGTAGTTACTATTATATTTATATATAGAGATATATAAAAATAGGTATAACCCTATCTATAGAAGTACTTAGATAATCTATTAGATATACTAGAAATAGTAAGATAAATAGAGAGATTTATTTACTTTAAGGCTAAACTTTATAAAATATTTATACTATCTAATAAAGTAAACTAAGTAATATAAGTTATCTAATATATTAAGTAAAAGAGATTTATAGTAGAGTATATAATATAATTCTAGTAGTATATAGTTAAGACTAAATAGAATAATAATATATTTATAATAATATATAGAAGGGGGTTAAAAGAAAATATTAAGAATAAGCTAATAAGAATAGAAGTAAGTATAGATATAATTAATAAACTTTAAAAAAAAGCTATTTAAATTAATAATAATCTCTTTAAAAGAGCTATAAAAAAAGATATAATAGAGAAGTCTCTAAGACTAGTATAATATAATACTAATATAGATAAGACTTTAACTCTAATTATAATAAAAGATTAGTTAATCTATATAGATTAATACTTATAAAAATTAATATAATAAAGAGGAATATATATAAAAAGCTAATAAAAAGAGGGAATAAAAAAGTACTAAAATACTATAGTTATAATAAACTAAACTACTTTACTAAAGATTATAGATTAAAAAATATAGTATTAAGATTATAAATTAATATAATATAAGCTATTATTATAAAGAATAAAGTAAGGATAAGTAAATTATTACTAAAGTGAGATAATTTAGAATTTATAATAATACTAATAAATTAAGAAAATAGTAATAAGTAGATAATTACTTAATATATTAAAGAATTAGAAATAGTAGATAATAAAGCTTAAAATAATCTAATAACTATATCTAAATAATAAGAATAGTATCTTTAAGAATTTTTATATAAAATATAGGATAGTATAATTCTACTAATAATAATAGGACTTAAAAATCTAGAATAATATAATAGATATTATAATAGGTTCTATAAAATTAGAAATAAATAACTTAGACTAGGATAAGATAAAAAGGCTTAAAATAAATAAAAATATAATTAGGAAGATAACTCTAATTAGAAGTAAGTAAATTAAAAGAAGGAAGAAGAACTTAGATTATTTATAAATTAACTAGAAGAATAATAAAAATAGTAAGAATAGAACTTCTTAATTAAAAGATCTTAAGATTATTAGTATAACTCTTACTACTAATAATATAATAAAGTATACTAAAGTAAGTATATAGATATATTTTACTTAAAATACTATAATATAAGATAAAAAGCTAAAGGAATTATATATATATCTTAATATTACTTATATATATATTACTATTATAATTTAGATATATATACTTAGTACCTAATATAAAAAAGAGAAGTAGTAATATTTCTAGGATAGCTAGAGAAATAGTATATTTAACTAAGGTAAGAACTAAGGATAAAGTATTAGAAAAAAGAGTATAATTATATTTCCTAGGAAATATACCTACTTCTAAACTATTATATATATATAGATAAGAAAATTAAAGCTAGATTCTACTCTATAGGATACTTTAATCTAGAGATAGAAAAAGTAAAAAAAGATTATTCTCTTATAATAAGGGTAGTTATAGGGAAATAAATACTATAATCTCTATAGAAGAGCTAAACTTAGTAGAGTATAGTTAACTTATAAAAAAACTAGTTAAGATTAATAGCTAAGGGGTTATTATAATAATAGATTTAGGAGTAATAGGAAACTTTATATTAGAAGTATTAGTATATATCTAGAATTTACTAATAATAGGTAAGAAGGAACCCTATAGACTTTAAATAATTAATAAGTTAGAATCTCTATTAAAAAATATTAATAGGGAAATAATTCTATTAGATATCGCTTTTTAATAATATTATAAGGAAATTACCTTTAATATAATTTAGATAGCTAACTACTATATTATATTAGATATATCTTAGTTAAAAAAATAAAATCTAATAATTAATTAGAAAATAGGAATATTTATACTATAAAAGCCTAGTAATATTACTAGCTCTAGATATATATATTAATAGTAGATAATAATATATAAGAAGTTAAATAGAAGAACTACTATAAAATATAATATTATAACTTTAAATAAGGATAATCTTTAATAAGAATCTAACTCTATAAATATAAGAATAAATTAACTAGTTAAGTAGTATAAAAGAAATAAGGGGAAAGATATATCTTTAAATATCCTTAAAAAGTATCTTAAATATATATAGCTCTTTTAAGAAGAAGTAGATATAAAAGCGCTACCTAAATATTAGCCTTAGGATTATAAGATTAAACTTAAACTAGGTAAAGAACTAATATTTAGACTAATATATATATTATTAGAAAAGGAACTCTAAGTATTTTATAAGTATATTATAGAGAACCTAAAAAAGGGATTTATTTAAGAATTTAAATTATTAATAGATTACCTAATACTTTTTATACTAAAGAAGAATAGAAGCTTATAACTATATATTAACTATTATAAACTAAATAATATAATAATTAAGAATAGATACCTATTACTAAATATAGGCAAACTTTAGAATTAACTTAAGAAGGCTAAAGTTTTTATAAAGTTAGATCTTAGGGGGGCTTATAACTTAATAAGAATAAAAGAGAGAGAAGAATAAAAAATAGTATTTAGAACTTAATATAAATATTATAAGTATTTAATAATACTATTTAGACTTATAAATATACTAGTAATCTATTAAGTACTAATTAATAACGTATTAAGATATTACTTAGATAAGATAATAATAGCTTACCTTAATAATATTCTAATCTACTTAGAAAAGGAGGAGGAATATATCTAATATATATTTAAAGTACTTAGATATCTATAGAAGATAAGACTACTCCTTAAACTAAAAAAATATAAATTCTATAAGAAGAAAGTTAATTTCCTAGGATATAATATTAGTATAGAAAATATCTAAATAAGCTAAAATAAGATTAAAAATATATAAGAATAGCTAATATTTATAATAGTTAAAGAAGTATAAATATTCTTAGGATTCCTAAACTTTAATAGGCGATTTATTATAGGATTCTTAAAGAAGGCTCTATCTCTAACTAGACTTACTATTAAAGATATAGAATTTAAATAGGGAAAAGAATAAAATAATATAGTTAAGTAGCTTAAGGAAGTCTATATAAATCTACCTATATTAGTAATATTTTAGATAAACTAACTAGTAAGGATTAAGATTAATATATTAGACTTAGTTATAAGAATATATCTTTATTAATAGAAGGATAATAAATAGTATCTAATTACTTACTATTTAAGAAAGATAATAGTATTAGAATAGAATTATAATATTTATAATAAAGAACTACTTATAATAGTTAAATTACTAAAATATTAGAGAGTTTATACTAAAAGTTATTTATAACTTAATATCTTTATAGATTATAAGAACCTTTTAAATTTTATAATAATAAAAGCGCTTAACTAAAGATAAGTTAAATAGACTAAACTTTTAAAATAGTATAAGTTTAAGATCTATTATACTCTAGATAAAGAAGATAAATAGATTAATACTTTAAATAGATAATTAAACTATATAAATATAAAAGACTTAAATAAATAAGTAATCCTATAAAGAAATAATAATAGATTATTAGGATTAAATATATAAATACTTATAGTAACTATAAGGGTTAAGGGACTAAATATAATTAATAAGATAATCTAAGCCTATAAAAAAGATAATAAGATAAAGGAATTATATAAGGAATAAAGAGATATAATAATATTAATCTATAAAAAGAAAATATATCTATCTAAAGAATATATTAAAGAGGTAATTAGTAATTATTATAATAATCTATAATATAGATATCTAGGAGTTACTAGAACTATAGAACTTATTAATAGGAACTATAATATACTAGAACTTAAGTAGTATATAATATAATATATTAAAAAGTATATTAGCTATTAATAAGATAAGGTATTAAAATATAAGCTATATAAAGAAATATAGTTCTTATCTATATTTAACGCACTATAGAATAATATAATAATAGACTTTATTATTAAATTACTAAAGTCTAAGGATCTAATAATAGTAGAGGTATATAATATTATTATAGTTATTGTGAACTAACTAATAAAATATACTATTATAGTACCTTTTAAAGAAAAATATAAGGCTAAATAATTAGTATTTATACTATTAGATAGGCTTATAAGGGACTATAATATACTAGAATTAATAATATTAGATAAAGATAAGCTCTTTACCTCTAACTATTAAAGAATATTATTAGGGATAATTAGAATAAAACTATAAATATTAACTATATACTATCTATAGATAAATAAATAAACTAAATAAGTAAATTAGATATTAGAGATATACTTAAGATACTATATAAATAAAAAATAGGATAACTAGATATAACTACTATTAATAGTATAACTAGTATATAATAATAAAATATTATAAATAATAGAAGTTATACTATTCTTTATAAATTATAGGAAATACCTAAATAATTTCCTAATACTAAGGAAAGAACTAAATATAAATAAGGTACTAATTAAAGCTAAAGAACTAAAATAAGTTTACTAATAATTAAAAGAGACTATTATTAACTTAAATAAAAAAGTTAAAAAATAAGCTAATAGGAAATAAAAAGATAGTTCTTAGTTAAAAGAGAGGAATAAAGTATACCTTCTAATAAAGAATATAAAAATAAAGAGATCTAATAAAAAACTAAATTATATAAAAGTTAGACTATTTTTAATTATAAAATAAAGGGGACTAATTAACTATAAACTAGAACTATTAAAAGAATCTAAGTAATACCCTATTTTCTATATATTACTACTTAAACTAGCTAACCCTAGTATACTAATATAGGAAAGTTTTTAATATAAAATAGAGGAGGAAGATAAATATAAGATAAAGAAGATTCTAAATTAATATAGTTAGAAATATTTTATTAAGTAGAAAAATTATAATAATACTAAGAATATATAGAAGCTACTTAAGAATTTTAAAAACTATTAGATCCTTCTATAATAGTTTTAATAAGAGTAAGGATAAACTAATTAAAATTAAGAAAAATTTTAATCTCCTTAGGACTAAGGTTAAAAAAAGAACTTATATTATCTATAATAGCTTTATTAGCCTCTAGCTCTTTAATATTTTAAAGCTCCTAATAAATTAGTTCTTTTTTTACTTCTCTAAACTATTAGCCTTAGTATATAATTAAGACTAACGAGCTACTAGCTTTTAAATTTAAATTATTATTAGATAGATAGCTTTTAACTTTTTATATCTCTTCTTTTATATATAATATAGCTTAGCTTCTAAGAAAGTAAGCTTATATAATAATCTAGCCCTATTATACTTAATATAAGAATCTAAGTTTAATTTAACCTTATAATCCTTATAATAATAAATATAGTTACTATAGTAATATATAATTTTATCTAAATAAGTACTTTCTAAAAATTTACTAATAGTATAGAGTAGACCTTAATAGAGGATTTAATATATAGTATAGTATAAAGAATAGATAAAGATCTTTAGGATAAAGATATTAGAGAAGGGGGATAATATTATAACCTAATATAAATATAATATAAGGAATACTTAGAGTAAATATATATTAAAGAATAGCTTAGTAATAAGTTATATAATAATTTAAATAGTTTATTAATTAAATTATATAAATAGTAAGAAGTTTAAATAGTTTATAAAGTAATTCTATTAAATATAATAGTCTTAGTAAACTTTCTTATATCTATATAATTAGGGTTCTTACTTATCTTAGATAGAGCTCCTTATATTTAACTCTATAATTAAACTAATAGTTATTCCTAGTCTTTAAAGACTTAATCTTACATCGCTAAGTAATATAAAGTTATACCTAGCTTACCCTATTTCCCTTTACTCTTTAATTACTTATTTTTAAAAGACCTTATAACGTTAGTTTATAATATTAGATAAGAATATAGTGTTTATAATATATAATTTAGGTATTAAATTAATACGCTAAATAAGCTTTATTAATTATAATCGCGTTAGAGTTTATAGCTTAACTATATATTAATATAGCGATGAGGGGGAAGTTCTTTTAAGGGGGAGAAGGGGGGGGGGATAACCCCTAAATGGAACAAATAGTCAAATGGAACAGCTTTTGCCTGATTAGGACTAGCCCGTATAGGTCTCCCCGGGAAGGCGCCCCTATGGGTTCCCCGTACAGCCTGGAGCCTCCCCGGGGACGGTCTCTGAAATTGTTGAGCTGTCGGAGGATATCTTGCAGTCACAGCTGCATCTGTAAATGTGTATACAATCCGCAAGATGTACCTGAGATTCGAAGAGTGTAGACAGCCTTGTTGGAGTCTTTTAGTATGACCTCGTTCTTTGGAGATAGCTTAGGGAAAGAGGCATACTCCAGGGCGTCCTCCGGGGGAGGCTCTGGGCTGTAGGGGGACCCCATAGGGGCGCCTTCCCGGGGAGATCTATACGCGCTAGTCCTAATCAGGCAAAAGCTGTTCCATTTGACTGTTTGTTCCATTTGGGGGTCATCCCTTCTACTTTCCATCCCGATCTGCACACTTCTATCATATTGCCCAAACCACAGACGTACATCGGAAAAACATGTCGACGACAGCCCACTAGGATTTGGCATATTTCACGAAAAGCGCTATGACAATACCATTTTACGTAGACACTGGAAGAAATTCCTCGTTTAAAAGTTAGTATATAATGCCATCTTTTCCAAAACAAATAAACAAGTTTTATTCCCAAAGGCCGTCTCTACGGTTCATTCTGCCTGTGAACACGCCTTATCGAGTATCCCACGTCCACGCAACGGTAACGCTTAGAAAAACACGTTTCTCAAACCAACCCAGTTCCACTCCGGTTTTCGAGAGGAGGAGGAGGGCGAAAGCCCAATCTTTCGAACGCAAGGATATATCGATTTTCCTCCCATGATCGTGCCAGTAAAGAAAGACCATTACCGACTCTCACCATAATAAATCCACCGATCATAATCGAAAAGGGGTTTAACAATACGACAGCCCAAGCACCTGATTGCTTGGCTAATAGTAGCATACCTAGACCAAAAGTTATACAAGCTCCAGTGCAGAAAGCTGGCCATTGGTTATCCGTGGTTGGCCCATCGAAAGGGCTCATTAAGTTCCTTACGAGACTCGAAACTTTAGGCTGAGGCTCTACCAATGTATTAGCTAAATTATGGCCTGATTGGATTGGCCAGTGACTTAGACAAACTTACCATAATTGATTTTAAAGCCACAGTTGGATGAAATAGATCTCAACGAAAGCACATTATGAGTGTCCAGACTTATAGGTTGACAACTTCTTACATGGTACAACCGTATCGGACAATAAAAGGTCAAACAATGCCACGGAATGTCTCGCTGCTGCGTAGAGCTTGAAAATACGAAATTGTTTCGGGAAAAGAACAGGGCTCCTCGCAATGTGTTCGACGACCCTGATGAAGCGATGTCTTCGAGCAAGAGACAGCTTGACCCGTATTCGGCAGCGTCGAATTGGTCATCATCGGGAACGGACGGCTCAATCATATACATTCGATCGTTTTCGAGGCGTAGGTACGTTCTGGACTTCAGAAGCAAGATGGTGCTAGTGGTATAAGCCAAAATCCTCTCGCCGCCAGTGTCTTCCTCAAATATATATCTGTAGGTGAAGTGTGATTTCGTCCTTTTCAGAAAATGGCTTTCTGTCATGAGGTCTTTGCTACTCTTCAACGGGACCCATCTGTTATGATGATTCCCACTTGCGTCCACTTTTGGGCCTGTGTTGAAAAACAAAGACAGCGGTATGCTGTTAAGACTGAGAATAATAGACTGAAAAAGCCTTTCAAACTCCACAGGTTCCAAGAGACTTTTAGGTACAAGCCCTAGAGCACCCGCCGTAATTATGAAGATGTCCTTTGATTTAGTCGCAGATCGACCTGCAAGCTCGTTCCACACATTTGCCAGCTCACCGGCTGGATCTTCAGGTGTGTCAAAAAACATGTGGTATAGTCTCCTTTCAAGTCTGATATTGACACATTGACACTCTGGTCTTGTAAACGGTACGCCAATGGAAGATCTGTCTGCCATCAATATGCTTTCGTCATACTCACGGTTCGAAGATGAATATGGGCCCATCATGACTGCGCAATCAAGGAATTGTACAGTGATTTTCTCTGGAAGTCGGCCTTCTTGCAGAGTCCAGCAGCGAGTCATCCAAACGCTGCATGCTATTCGAGCCCGAGTCTCAACATGTAGTCTTTTTACTTCTTTAGATCTTGTTTTGGAAGGCACAATGTCTCCGGGCCACCCTCGACTCAAAAACCATTCGGGCACAGCGACACTAGAAAACTTGGGTACGAGGGCTAAAAGCTCTGCATCCAATACCAAAATTGACAAAGCACCTTTGAAGATTCTGGTCATTTTATTTATCTGCTGCAATCTCAGAGACTGTTCGGTCTCCTTCACAGGGATGCACAATGTATCCATCCAGAACCACTTGTCCTAGGAATCTTAAGTTCTCCAGTACGAATACAGCGCTTGCAGAGAATGGTAAGAATACTTACATCGAATTTATTTAGGTAAGCTCTAAGTCGACGTATCTGGCAAGTTGGAAGCGCGTTGCTACGCGGGTTCCCAAGACCATCGCTCCAGACGTGGGAGATGCAAATATATCTTTCCACTTTGGATATTGAAGACACCTGCAGATTGCATGCTGTATCGATCGATAAGACCGGTATCTGGCCCTTACGGATGACTTCTAGAAGGTCGGCATAAGGAGTTTCCACCCAAGAGCAAGCGCATCCTTCATCTACATGTCTAGTTCGATAAGAAGATTCGTCAACATTGTAGGCAACACAGTCTTCAGAGTCGACGCATTTGCTATGATCGGCTTGGCGACAAGTGACTCTCTTTAATGTGGCTAGATATGATAAGGTCTCCGGATCGTAGGTGCTCGACAAGTGCTTTATTTGATGATTGCACCAGCCGTTTGCGCGCATCTTAATTGCTGACAGAGTCTTGTCAGTGGTTTCAGAAACCGCCGATTGCTGATCTTGTCCATGTAAAGAACACTTCCTAGGAGGTAGACGCCGAGTGGATAACAGCTGTTCGAACCTCTCCTCCTTCTTGGCGGCTCTTATCGCCAGAGTCCCACCGGGTGACCCTCCCATCTCGAATGATACTGCTAGCGGTCTTCACTGAGATTCGGAGCGTGTGTATTTGGCCTCAGTATGTTCTGTGGAATTAAATATACCCGAAATTCTGCTAATAGTAGAAGAAAAATGTGGGATTGCAAGATTTCAATTAGTTTCATTTGAGGATCCACTTATTGATTGGTTTCTTCAACCTATCAGTGGCACAAGGCGAAGGCATATACCAGGTGGCGCGGTGAATGTAGATTGCAAAAATCTACTCGCCACAGAATTGCTGGGTAGATTTCTTTCACTCCCGGAGACCTTGAAGTCCACAGGGAACTGGTATTGTGTCATTCACGCTTCACTCCGAACCGTAGTGCTGCCTAAGGTAGGCACCTACGGGAAATTATCTAGCGCCATGTCATTCACGCCTCACTCCGAACGGCAGTGCTGCTTATAACCTTCAAGGAACTAGTGCCATGCTCGCCATGTCATCCACGCCTGCACCTGTATTTCCCATACCTTTGATAAGATATTACATAATGTCTGACTCAACTGAAGAGACAGCTCATTGATCGGATGAAGAGTGGGGATGTACGGAGGTACTCCCTAACATTTCCCGCATGATTCAGGAACGGTGAGGAGCGAATTTTTGACAAGGGCATTTTTATTAGCATTTTTGGTAGGAGCGGCTTCAGCTGCTTAGCAGCCCTATTTCCTACCCCCCCCACTATTAGATAGATCTTAGCTATAGTATCATTGAACCAACCAATTAAGCAATCAATCAACCCTTATTTTATTGCGTGCTAATTTCAAAACTTTTAATTAGGGGCTTAGCTAAGATTATAGGTCTACTATTACCTATAAGATTAATAGCACTATATAAAGGACTATTACTATATTACTAAAAGAAGTAAGCTAGAAGGGAATTAGCTACTAGGGTAAGCTAGAAGGACTTAGCTACTTATTTACCTATCTATTTATTTATCTATCTATTTAAAAAGTACCTATCTATTTAAGAAAAAAGAAATATTATATTATAGTATAGCCTATATTATTAAGCTTATTATTTAATTATAAAATTCTATTATATTAAAGAAGTATATAAGTAAGTAAAAGCTACTTACTAAAGAAATAACTACTACTACTTTAAGATACTAATACCTAGAAATTTATTATAGACTTATTTTAGTTATTACTAATAAAGTCTACTTTATTATCCCTAGCTCTAGCTTTAAATTAAGAGCCTATATTATTAAAATAAATCTAAGATAAAACTTCTAAATTAGGAAATTATAAGTAATTTTTAAAGAAAATAACTCTCTTAATTATTATTAAAGTAATAAAAATCTATATAAAAGTACTTATAGAAGCTATAAAATCTCTTATAAAAAATTCAGCTAATATAATAGAATATACTAAGATTTATATCTTTAGAGGTATAAAAGATAGAAAAGAAGACCTAAATAAATTTCTAGAGAATATTAAGTAAGTATATAAGTAGGAGTTTAAGGGTAGAAAGTCTATTACTATATTAAATTTAAGTACTACTATAAATCTATAAATAGTATTTATAAATAAGATACACTAAATTTTATTTTAATAATATTTAGAAGATAATACCCTCTAATAATATAATAATTTAGATATAGACTTAAAATAAAATTAAGTTTAATTAAAAAAGGCTTTTTTATCTATATTTACTATTATAATAAAGAATATATAAATTAAAAGATTTAAGCTTAGAGTTAAACTTATTAACTTAAAATAATTACTAAATAAAAGTATTACTAAATACCTTAAAAGAGTAAATAAGTTAACTATTAGACTATTATAAAATATTATAGATTTAGAGATAGCTATACTTAAAAAAATATAAAATATATTAAAGTATAAATAGATATTATTTAAGTATAAAAAAAATATAGACTATAATTACTTTACTATAACTAGGCTAGTTAAAGTTACTTATAATAAAGTTAAAAAGCTAAATCCCTTTAATCTAGGATATAAAAATACTCTTAGCCTTACCCTTCCTAAATCTATAAAAGAATT
Source organism: Cladonia borealis (assembly GCA_018257855.2). Lineage (NCBI taxonomy): Eukaryota > Fungi > Ascomycota > Lecanoromycetes > Lecanorales > Cladoniaceae > Cladonia > Cladonia borealis. The sequence continues at coordinate 1,763,744 of JAFEKC020000004.1, forward strand.
AACTAAGGAACTAATAAAATAGACCTTTATTAATATTAATTAGATATTCCTAGCTTTAATATAAGGAATAAGGGCTTTATATATAGCTTAATTAAAAGTAATAACTAGCTAAAATCCCCTAAACTATATTATTAAGAAGAATAGTAATAACTAAAAACTAATAAAAGATATATTAGAGATAGAGTACTTTATCTACTATAAATTTAGATATTATATAAGTACCTACTTATAGTATAAGCTATCTACTATAATAGCTTAAGCTATCTTAATAAGAGATAACTAAAATAAAAATAAGAAGGATAATAATAGGCTATTAATACTAACCTACTATCTTATAATAGAGGAGAGGTATTTAGTAATAGCTATATCTAGGGATAAGAGTAAAGAGAAAATACTTATAAAGCTATCTAAAATAACTAAATATATATAGAAGGGATTTATAGACTATAATCCCCTAATACTATTAAAGTATATAATAGATTAAATTAAAGAGTTTAATAAAATATAAAGAGTATAGTCTTAATATACTCTAGTAGATAATAGTACTAATAAGGAGATAATTAATAATAGGGAGATAGAGAAAATTATTATACTAGCCTTAAAGCTTATAAAAATAGTAGATTATATTAAGCCCCCTTAGACTTAGATAACTAAGACTAGAAAGATATAAGAGTTAGTAGCTATAAAAGGACTAAAGATACTAGATTTTATTAGAGAAATAATAGATTAAGATAACTTTAATATTAAAAAAATCTTAGATTTATTAATAGAGATCTTTATAAAAGAGCTTTTAAATAGATCTAATTTTATAATTAAAGAGCTAGTATATAATATATAATAAGCTATACTATATTATTATATAAGGAAACTAGCTATAAAAGTAACCCTAAATATAATAGAAGTATAAAATCCTAGTAGAGCTATACTTTTAGTAGTAGTAGTAAAATCTCTTCTAATTACCACCTATACTTATAATAATAATAGGAAGTTTAAACTAGTATTAATTACCTTTTAAATTAGTACTATAAAGTTACTATAAACTCTATTTAATAATAGTTTAGTTATTAAACTAATTAATAAAAAGCTAGTTAAGTTAATTAAACTTTAACCTATTATATATATTAATAAGTATTTATAAGTTAGTCTAGCTACTAATAAATTAGATAAGCTTATAGATTATATATTTATTCTTATTAATATTTAAGATATATAAGCTATAGTTAAGGCCTAAATTATATAGATTAATATTTATAACTTACTCTTAGGCTTATTATAGTTAAGAAGGGTTTATTATAAACCTAACTATAAATTAGAAGAAATCTTTATTTCTAAAAATAATTATTAATCTAAAAGGGTACCTACTAAACTAATAATAATAAAGAGTAGATTATTAATTATAGAGTTTAAGAAAGATAATAAGGAGAGTATAAATTAAGTATATTAAAAACTCCTAGATAACTAAGAAAATATTATACCCTAACTTTAAAAAATTTAAGGAGAAGTTAGGGTATAATATTACTAGAAATAAAGCTTATAATATTAATTATAATATATATTTCTTATAATAATAACCTAACTTCCTCTATAGATCTTAAATTAGTATCTTATATAATAATCTTAGTAGAAAAATATATCTTAAGTAAAAAGGACTAATTCCTAACTAAATATAGACCTATATAAAGAATCCTTATTATAATACCTATTAATATTATTAAAGTATAGGTAGTATTAAGTAGTATTACTATTAAACTAAAGATAGACATGTCTAAATAAATTAAAAAAGTCTAAAAATTAGTATATACTTAGAAAGATTATTTTATAGTAAATATCTAAGATATAAAAGTTATAGACTTAATTAAATACTTTATAGATCTTAAACTAAATATAAAACTAGTAGTAGAATCCCTACTAAAGTATATAGCTATAGAGTAAGAATTTATAAATAAAATTTTCCTAGAACTAGAGGATATAAGTATTATTATAAGGAGAAATAGCCCTTAAGAAGCTAGAACTAAATTCCCCTCTAAAAAGAAAGAGTCTATATTATTATAAGTTATATATAATTTTATTCTAGTAAACTACTATATAATTAAGTTAGGGTACTCTATATACTATTTAGAAGAGATTATTAATATATTAATTATACCTAGGTTTAGAGTTTATTTTATATTAGATATATTAAATTTATATTAGACTATCCTTATAAAGATATTAAATATTAATAAGACTAGATTTCTTACTCTAAATAATTAATAGATATATCTTAGGATAGGATAAAGCCTTAAAAAGGCCCTATATACCTATACTTAGTTCGGAGACTTTATCTTTAAACTCTTATTAAAGAATTTTTAGGGTATAAAAAGAATATCTATCTTAATAAGGCGCTCTAAAAACTATATCTTCTAAATTTTTATAGATAATTACTCTATTACTATTATAGACTTTAAAGCTATATATATATTTTTATATAAGAAGTACTTTCTATAGATTACTTTTAATCTTATCTATTTTTTTAAATCTAAAACTTATATCTTTATTAAGAACTTAGAGCTACTAAGATTTTATAAAAATACCTAAAAACTCTATCTATCTCTAAAATACTAGTAAAAGGTTTAGAATTAGCTAGTACCTATAAATTATATAGAACTTAATACTTTCCTTTAGCTAATATCTTTCCTCTAAATTTTTATTTTTAATAGGGTAGCCTATATACTTAAAATAAAAAAAGCCTACTTAAAGCTTATATTAGTAGCCCTAAAACTAAAGAAAATATATAATAATAAGATAGAATCTTATAATAAAGACCTAACTAAAGTATATAAAGAAGGTATTATTAAAACTAAGAAACTAACTATCTAAAGAAAATATATAGAAAAGAATTCCTTTAATTAGGGAGAGAAGTAGTAGTATTTATTTAAGTAAGTAAAGGTAGTAATTATATAAAATATAATAACTAATATAGACCTAAATCTATAATACTACTTAGTTATAGATACTAGTAAGTTAGCTATTAATAAATATTTATTTTAATTTAAGAGTATAACCCTTAGAATAGAAGTATTACCTAAGTTTCTACCTTATAAAAGAATTATAATATTTATCTCTTTTAAGCTTACTAATATAAAGAGCTACTATATTAATTTAAAAAGAGAATATTTAACTATTATCTAATATTTAAATAAGGTTTAGTAGCTTATAATTAGAAGTAGATATCTTATATTAATCTATAGTAATTATAATACCCTTAAGTTAATATTTACTATAGGATAAACTAAAAAGAGATAGATAACTATATAAATAAATTAGCTAGGAGAATATAATTATAAGTTTATATACTAGTTATTAAGAGACTAATATATTAGTATTATAAATAGTCTTAGTTAAATACTAATAAGACTAACTTTAATTAGTAAGGCTAAAGATAAAGAGAGAATAGTTATAGTAGTTATTTAATAACTTACTAAATCTCTTAAGATATTTAAGAATATACTAAATAGGCTTAAGAAATATAAAGAATCGCCTATATATTACAAAGTTATCTAATATATATAAGGAGGAGAATTTATACTTAAAGTATTAAAGCTATTATAAAATTAAAAAAGGTACCTAAGATTTATTATAAAGTTATATTATCTACTAAAAATATATAAGATCCCTATCTTAAAATATTATAAAAGTATAGGAGCTAAAAGCCCTTACCTTATTAAAGCTAAGATTTCTAGATTTCTCTATATAGCTTATAAAGACTATAGATATTATATAGTAGTTCTAACTCTAAACTTTCTTATTAAAAGGGCCTATTAGTTTATAAAAGTATAGGATATTAATAAGTAATATTAAAATTATAACTCTTATTAATTATAGAAAAAGAGATTTATTAAGATAAAGATTTAATCTATTTAATATTTTAAACCCCTAGCTATATTAGAGATAAATTAAGTAGATCTTATTATACCTTAATATTCTTTTATAAAAGTAATTTATATCCTTATTATAATTAACTACTTCTCTTACTTTATATAGGCGAAGGCTTATATATATTATATTTTTATAGAAGTAGTAGATATATTTAAAAACTAAATCACACTAGTATTTAGATAACTAAGAGGGGTGTACTTAGATAATAGATTATACTTTATTAATAAGTTAGTTAAATCCTTATTTATTTAATATAGAGTAAGCTATTTTATAAGTCTTATTAGTTACCTATTATTAATAAGACTACTTAAGAGAGTAGTATAGAAAATAATTAACTTTTTTAGTAAAAAGTATATTTAAAAAAATACTAATAAAGGCTAGTTTTTTATAATTAGGGAGTATATCCTAGCTATAAATACTAAAATAGTATAGATTTATAGCTATACCCCTAGCTAATTAATATTAGGATTTAACTTATAATTATATTACTTTAATACTATTCTAGCTATACTACTCTTACCTAAAGACTTTAATACTAAAAGCCTCCCCCTATATTAGTACTAGATCTTTTTAATATTATAAGATAAAAATAAAAGATTATCTAATAAAGTAATCTCTTAAAACTATTATTAAGCTAGTTAAAATAAAAGGAAATAATAAATACTAACCCTTAAAGATTTAATTATAATAAGAAACTATATAGTAAATAATTAATAAAAAAGAAAATTAGAAGCTAAATAATTAAGGCCCTAGCTTCTTACTTAAGTAACTATATATAGATTAAGTAGTTATATATAAGAACTTTATAGATTAAAATAAGAAAAAAGATATAGCCTAAATAATATATTACTATATTATAAGAGGGAACTAATAATTAGTATTAATCTTATATTAGTAACGCTCTCTAAGGGTATTATACTAATAGTAATTTCTTATACTAGAATACTAGTAAGAAAATAGAGTAGGAGAGTAATAATACTTTCTTAATCTATATTCTTTACTTCTAACCTAATTAATATTATATCTATTAAGGCTTATATTTATTAATTTTATATTTACTAATTATTATATTTATTAATATTTACTTTTATTAAGATTTATATTATACCTAGTATTTATTATTAATAATTAGCTTTTAACCTTTATAAATAATCTTACTCTAATTATCTATAACTCTACCTTTTATCTTAATAAGTATTTACCTTATTATATTAATAGTTAGTATTTAAATAAAATAACTAGATAAAAAGATATAGCGTTATAAGTATTTAGAAGTTAAAGCTAAGAAGATAAAAATTAGTATAAAAAAGAATTCTAATCCTATTATAAATAATAATAGAAACCTAAATAAGTTTATTAAAAAATTTAATAATCTTAACTATAACTTTAATAATAAGAGTTAGTTTAGTAATAATAGTTATTTCTAGAATAAAACTAACTTTAATAATAATAATAACTTTAATAATAAAAGCTATCTTATAAATAGAAGGGAGTATTACCTACTCTTTCTATTTAGGAAAATATATAAGATTAAGAAAGTAATAGATATTATTAAAATATTAAAGTCTATACTAACTACTATAAAAGTAGTAAAACCTATTATAATATCTTAACTAAAGCTTATATAAGCTATTATATAAATAGTAGACTTTATTATAATAGTATAGGATATTATTATAAAAGTACCTACCCCCTATAAATTAGTAGTAGGGGAGTTAGCTTCTTAAGGAACTATCTCTTAATCTTTACCTTAAAAGATATCTACTCTCTCTATCTACTAAATAATATCTTATAAAACTACCCTATCCTATCTTCTTAATCTAAGCTTAGACTTTTAAATAAAGAAAAAGTTAAAATCTAATCTACTTAAAGCTATTATTATTAATTTCCTAGTAGTACTAAACCTAATAAAAGCTCTAGTAAATCTAAATATATAAGACTATATATATAAGAGTAAGGTAAATATATTCCTAATTAAATTCTATTAAATAAATAATATTTATATCTATATCTATTAGATATCTTTCTAAGGGTATATTAGTTAAGTCTATAAATTAATTAAGAGAGAGGTATTTAGTTTATTTCTAATATAAAAAGACCTAGACCTTCTTAATTTAAAGGCTATTTTAATACTCTTCCTAATATTAGTTAATAATATAAGAGAGCTAAGAATTAGAATAAAAAAGGAATAATATTTAAAAGAAAGTTTAATAGAAGTACTAAAAAAGAAATAAAAAATATTTTAAAAGATTAGTATTACTATCTTAAAGTAAATAAGTAAAATATAGAATAGAATTAAGAACCTTAAGATATTAAAGTATATTAAGAAGAATATAAAAATCTAAAAGATATTAGAAAAAGAGTTTAAGTCTAAAAGTTTAAAGAAAGTAACGCTTATAATAATTATTAAGGCTATACTAGTACTATTAAATATTCTAAAAGTTTAATAGTTCTTTAATATACTTACTAACTATATTATTATACTTATAGAAAGATATTAATAGGAGCTATTACTACTAGTAATATATATTAAATAGATAGTAATAATACTAGTAGGAAATAAATATAGAATTATATAATTAAGAGAGTATCTTATAATATTAATATATAAGTAAGATAAGATAGTAAAAGATTACTTCTTCCCTAAATTTATAAAAATACTAGCCCTAGATATCTATATTTACTAGTACTCTAGATATATTATTAAATAAAAGACTATAAAAGCTAATAAAACTACTATAAAAGCTAGTAATATTAGTAATAAGATAGCTATAAAAGTAAATCTTAATACTTTAGATATACTTATAGAGAGTAACTATTAAGATTCTTTAGTAATTTATAAATAATCTAATTCATAGCTTCTTAACCTATTATATTATAATCTTACTCTCGTAATATTAGAAGACCTAAAATATTAGTATAAAAAGAGTAAATATACTTTTAAGTAGTATAATATACTTCTTAATTTAGCTTATTAATAATACTAAAGTAAGATTAAAGTTATTAAGAACTATAAAAAATCCTTATAATACTAAGACTAGGCTTAAGTAAAATTATAAGTACTTACTAGAGATACTAGTAACTAAGATAAAGGGCTTAGGATAAGATAAGAGTAGGAAGATATAACTAATACCCTTAAGTCTCTTAATAAATTTAAAATAAAGGAAGAAAAAGCTTATTAAAGCCTTTTAAAACTTAATACTTAGAACTAAAATATATTTTTATTAAAAAAATACTACTTAAAAATCTATAATAATTATCTAAAATATTAAGCTAATCTTAATTAGAAGATCTAACTCTAGTATATAAAAAATATTTAAGGTATATTCTTTAACTATATTATTACTAATATCTAAGAGTTAGAGGATATTATTTAGTATTATAAAGTCTTAGGAAATCCTAAACTTACCCTCCTAAAAAGGCCTAATAACTAGACCTTTATGTCTTACCTATACTTATAAGGAGCTTCTATAAGCTCTATAAGGAGCTTATATAACAGGAAGGTAAAGAATAGATAAGACTATAACTTAGAGGACCTCATTTATTTTATCTAGGGGAGAACTAAGAAGCGAATTTTTAACAAGAGTATTTTTATTAGTATTTTTAGTAGGAGTAACTTTAACTACTTAGTAGTCCTATTTCCTACCCCCTCTACCATTAAATAGATCTTAGCTATAGTATTATTAAACTAACTAATTAAGTAATTAATTAACCCTTATTTTATTATATACTAATTTTAAAACTTTTAATAAGTAGAAAATAGTTTATACTTAAGCTCTTAAAGTATAGCGCGCTATTAGTTATAAATTAATATAACCTAAAAACTATTAAAACCTAAAATTTATAGATCCTAAAATAATCCCTAAAATAATAAACTACTTACTATTTATTAACTTCTAAAATATATATTAATAACTATAATAAATATAGTTTAAATATATATATAGTATTAAATATATTATAAGTCTATTTATTAATAAGAGAAACTATATTAAAGTTATAAATATTATTATACTTTATTTAATAATCTCTATTCTATTAAAGATATAATAATAGATTATAAATAAATACTACTATAAATATAAGACTATAGAAGAGATTATTTAGACTTTTATTAATAAATATAATATTAAAATAATAATCTATATAATATAAAGATAACTAAAAGAATAAGATTATAAGAAGTAGATATAAATAAAGTATACTTTTAAATTAATTACTTAATTCTTAATATTCTTTTATTAAATAATTCTTAATAATAATACTATTACCTATATATTAAATATAGAAGATATAAGTATTAATTAATTAAATATTAGTTAGTTAAGATAAAAGCTTAGAATTTAATAAAAAGTATAAGCTAGTAACTATAATATTAATTAAAAGAAATTAATAATTATAGTAAAATAAAAATCCTATAAAAATATATTATATAACTATAGAAGGAACTTTCTATATATATATTTTTAATAAAGCTAGTATCTTATTATATAATATATAAGTTTTTTTTTTTTTATATTATTTAGAAAAAGAAAGAGACTATTTAATATTAAATTATATTTTTAACTATTAACTTTAGAAAGTTATAAAGATTATAGATTTAAAGAGAATTACTTTATATATAAATAATACTAATTATAAGAGAGATAATTATAAAGTCTTTAAATCTAATTAAATATAGTTAATAGATAATTATTATAAATTAAAACTAGTAGGGATTTAAATCTATACTATTATTAATACTTACTTATATATAGTTCTTTAAATCTATATTAATATTAGTAAATATATTATAATAAGTATTAAATAGTAATATCTTAATATTTTATATAAGAGAGTCTTAGTCTTAAAAGTACTATAAATTAATTATAGGGATAAGATAATATTAGAATTCTAATAGTATAATAAGTAATACTAGAAAGAAATATATATTAGAGAATAAACTTAGTGTAAATAAGTTATATAATAGTTTAAATAATTTATTAATTAAAATATTTAAACTAGAGATTTAAATAAATTAAGGAATAATTTATATAAATAGTAAGGAGTTTAAATAATTTATAGATTAATTCTATTAAACTTAATAATCTTAGTAGACTTTCCTATATCTATATAATTAGAACTCTTATCTACCTTAGATAAATTTTTTTATATTTAACTTTATTAGTAAACTAAATAATTATTATAGTATAAAGATCTCTATACTTATTTATATAAGTAACTAGTAATATTAATATATCTAGCTTACTTACTTCTATATTCTTTTAATATTAATTACTTATTATTAAAAGATCTATATAATATTAGTTTATAATATTTTAAATACTTTTAAGTATAAGTTTATTAAATAAAAGAAATATAGGATAATTAATTCTAAGTAAGATTATTTAAATTAGGTATTATAATATTAATAATAGATTTAGAGATAGTATTAAGATTATTAAATCTAATCTTTACTATAGAGAAAGAAAGAAACTTAAAGAATAGATAATATAAGTTTATATTATATCTTTAATTTTATAAAGAATTAATATAAATTAAAAATTATATAATAATTATTATTATCTTTATACGTAAAGATATATAGAAATAGATATAACTATATTTATAGAAATACTTAGATAATCTAAGTAATATACTAAATATAGTTATAATAACTAGTAGTTAGTAAAGTAGCTTAGTATTAGTAGTAAGCTAATATAAATATTATATTAACGCTATACTAATATAAATAAATAAAATATATTATATTATTCTATCTTATTCTAATAAGCTTAAAGGGTATATATTCTATAGTAATAGGATCTTTAATAATTAGTTCTCTAATATAATCTAATATCTACTACTACTACTTTATATCTTTAAGTAATTCTTAGTAATCTTATTATATAGTACTAGTAGTATATAATAAGTTTATATTATAGTTCTAATTACTTTAATCTTTAAGATTAAAGATTTAAAGTAGAGTAAAATAATATCTATATAAAATTCTACTAAGAAGAGTATATAAGAGTTTATAAGTAAACTATAAATAAACTTATTAAAATTAACTATTAATATAGATATATAATAATAAAGGATTTAGTAGTTAAAGTTATAAGTAAAAGAGCTTTAAGGTACTATAATTAAATAGATTATTAAGGAAATACTAAAAGATTCTAATAATAAGCTAAGTAAGAGCTATATAAATAAGCTAAGTAGATCTTTAAAAAAAAACTCTATTTAATAACTTAAGTAACGCGTTTATATTAGTACTAAAAATAATTTACTCTAAAAAAATATATTTATATTATAGAGTATTAGAAGGGAAATATATTTATTAGTTTATTAATACTAAAATTAAGTTCCTTTTAAGTTATAAATATTTTACTACTAATAAAAATAAGATTCTTTATTATATATAATTATTTAAAGGTAATATATTATTATAATAATAAAGTTAATTTAAACTAAAGAATATTAATAAATATACCTTTAAATATTTCTATAATTTTTTATTAGACTTAATAATAAATCTAATAAACTATAAACTTCTTATATATAAATATTAAAATAATATAAAGTAAAATAAAAAATAAAAAGTTTTTATCTTTAAAGCTTATTTAAAAGAGTTAGAAATCTATTTAAAGTCTTTACTAAAGATCTTTAAAGTAAATATATTTCTTAATAAATTATATCTAGATATAAAAAAAAAATCCTAAATACTAATAATATACTATTTATATAGAAAAATATTTTAGCTCTTATAATTATATAAGAGAGAACCCTTAAATAATTTTAATAAAAATTTACTAAGCCTAATTATAAAAATAAATTCTTAAAGGAATATATCTTAAAATATTCTAATAATAATAATAAGGAGTTATTATTAAAGTATTTTAAGAAGAATAAAAATAAAAATAAAAATAAAAACTATTAAAAATTTAAATCTACTATAAATCTCTTAAATAAGCTAGAAAATAAGATTAATACCTACTTTATATATAGAGAAAAGGGGTATTAAAAAAAGTATTATCTATAAAGAGATAATTTAAACTTTATTTTAGTTAATTTAATATAATTAAAAAATACTAATATTCTATTATTAAAGTAATAATAAGATAAGAAGAAAGAAGATTAATAAAAGCTCTTAATTCTCTATATTTTAAGAACTAGGTAATAACTTTAAATATATTTTATCCCTTTAAAGGGCTAATTAATCCTAGAACTAAGATTAACCTAGTTACTTAATAATTTATAATATAATATAATTTATAGCTAGAATATATAATCTTACTAATACTAATATAGTTAAATAAGTAAGGTATTTATTATTATAGAATATATTAATTAAGTTATAAAGCTACTAATAACTAGAGCTAAGAAAAGAAATATAGTTTCTTATTCTATACTATAAATTAAAAGGGTTCTAATTTAATTATTAAAATATCTATACTTTATAAGTTAGGTATTATAATTAATATATTAGTATATTAATAATAGTACTAAGTTAATACTAAATAGCTATAGATTAATAAGCTAGCTAAGTTTATATAAATTCTATAATAAGAATAAAAGATATTTACTATAGTTTATACTTATATTATAATAATAAAGTAACTTTAGATTAATAAGTTTAATATAATAAATATTTCTTATTAATTAAAAGAGTTTAAGAATATCTTCTTAAATAAGAAAATAAGAATCTTACTTAAATAAAAATAAAAAGATTATATTATTAAATTAAATAATAGGGAGCTATTATATAGTCCTCTTTATAACTTATTAAAGATAGAATTAATAGAGTTATATTATTATCTTAATAATACTCTTATAAAAGAATAGATAAGATATTTTATTTTAGTTATAAAAATACTTATTATCTTTATACTAAAAAAGAATAGAGAGCTATATCTTTATATAGATTATTAGGGATTAAATATAATAACTATAAAAAATAGGTACCTATTACCCCTTATTACTAAGATATTAGATTACTTATATAATACTAAAAAATTCTTAAAGTTAGATCTAAAAAATATATATTATTATATTTATATTAAGCGTAATAATAAATAGAAAATAATATTCTATATATATTATAATTACTTTAAATATCTTATTATATTATTTAGACTTATAAATATCTTTATTACTTTTTAAGTATATATTAATTAGATCTTAACTAAGTTAGTAGATATAATATATATAATATATTTAAATAATATACTAGTCTTTTTAAAAGAGTTAGTAAATTATTAATAATATATTAAATAAGTACTATAATAACTCTAATAATACTAATTATATATAAACTTAAAAAAGTATATATTTAATACTACTAAAGTTAAATTCTTAGGATTTATTATATTAACTATAGATATAAAGATAGATTTATATAAAGTTATTACTATTAAGAAATAACTAAGATTAAAGACTTATTAAGAAGTCTAAGTCTTTTTAAGATTTATAAACTTTTATTATTATTTTATTTACTATTATTTTATTATTACTATATCTCTTACTAATCTTTTAAAAGATAGTAAGAAAGATAGAAAAATAAAGTTATTTAAATAACTAAATAATATAAAGTAAATATTCTAATAATTATATTAAAAGTTTATAAAAGTATTATTACTATAATATTTTAACTTAATATAGAAAATTAAAGTTAAGACTAATATATTAGCCTTTATAATTATAGATATTCTATTTTAATCTAATAATATAAGTTATTAATAACTTATAGTCTTTTAATTATATAAAATAATACTAGTAAAATAAAATTATAAAATATATAATTAAGAATTATTAATAATAGTAGATATTTTTAAGTAATAATACTATTATTTAAAAAGAAACTTATATTTAATTAAAATACTAATAAATTATAATAATTTATAAGGGTTTATAAAGCTAAAAAAGCTAATATAATAGTAAGTATACTAGGTACTTAAGCTTATAATATATAATTTTAAGATAATATACTATATAGAGAAAATTAACTCTATTAATTCTTTATTAAGACGGCTTAATTATAAAGATACTTCTCTTTATAATATAACTCTCTTATTAACCTTATAAAATAAGTTATTATTATAATTAGAAGAGAAGTCTAAGTTATATATATATATTAATAATAATATATTATAGATAGCTTTTATAATTATAAGTATTTAAATAATAATACTAAGAAAAACTATAAAGAAGCTTTCTAAAAATCTTTATAAAAAACCTTAGAAACTACTAAAATAGATTATTTATAAATTATAAGACCTTAATAAATAAATTATAAAGTTCTAAAAAGATAAAGATATTATTATAATATAATATTATATAGTTTATATAAATTAGTCTTTTAATAAAAAAGATTTTCTTAGATATAAAGGATAACTATATATATTAAAAGATAGTACTTTATAATAAAAGTTAATTAGTAAGTACTATAATAATCTCTTAATAGAATATTTTAATATTATAAAAATATTAGAGCTCTTATAATATAAATATTATTAAGTTAATATTATAAAATAAATATAAAGCTATATTAAGACTTATAATATTTATTAAAGAATAAAGATTTCTTAATATTACTCTTATAAAGAATTATAATTTCTACTCTTACTAAAAAGATTATAGTAGAAGTTAATTATAGATTTTATAATAAGATTATCTTTAAGTAAATATAATAATATTATTTATAATTCTATTCTAATAATAATTAATAGATTTCTAAAAATAGCTTATTATCTTATTATTAAGAAAATAATTATAGCTAAAAAATTAATAGAACTCTTCTTCTTTAAAATATTCTATAAATTTAGTATACTAGTAAAAGTAGTAAGTAATTAGAATACTATATTTACTAGTACTTTTTAATTAAATATTTATTATTATATAAAGATTAAGTACTATATAAATACTATCTTTTATTTATAAATAAATAGTTAAATAAAAAATAAAACTAAATATTAGAATACTTCTTATAAATATTTATAAATTTAGAATAAACTAATTAGATTAAACTATTATTAATTATTAAATTTATATATAATAATATTTATTATAGTAGTATTAACTACTTATTATTTTTTATATTATATAGTTATAACCCTAAAATTTATTAAGAAGCTAAGGATAAATTTTTAAAAAGAGAGGTATTTATAATAAAAGAATATATAAAGTAGTTATAAAGTTATAGAAATAAAATAAAAGTATACTAATAATATAATATTAAAGTATAAGTAAAATACTATAATAAAAACTACTTATTAAAAGGATATAAAGTAGGTAAATTAATAATACTATTAACTAAGAATCTTAAATAAAGATAACTTAATAAGAAGTTATCTTATTAGTTTATTAGCTTATTTAAAATAGAGGATAAGATTAAAGTATAAGTATATTACTTAATATTACTTATAAATTATTAAATTTATAATACCTTTTATATATTATTACTTAAGCCTTATTAATTATATAAAGGTATAGAGTTAATAAAATTTATATAACTCTCTAAACTTATTAATAATAAGGAATAATAAAAGATAGAAAAAATTATTAATAAAATATAAAATAAGGAAGATATTTAATATAAAATTAAATAGACTAGATAAGATAATATTTATAACTAATAAGTATTAGAAGTAGAACTTAATATTATATTAATATTAAAGTATACTTATAATAAGTAAATATAGTAATAATAGAAGTTAAAGAAGAAGTTAACTTAAATTATATAATATATTAAGTTATTTTATAAACTATTTAATATAATAAAATTATATTACTATTATATTTAATTAAAATAAAGAGATAATTATAGAGATTTAGAGTAATAAGTAGCTATAAATATAATAATATTATAGAGATAGAAGGATAGTATAAATATACTAAGATATAAATATTATATACTTACTAAGATATAAGTATTATATATTTATTATAGAATATTAATACTAATAAAGAATAAAAGAATTAATAATATTAAAGAAATATATAGAGAATTTATAATATTATAGCTAATATATTAATATTATATATATAGTAAGTAATTAATAAGTTATAACTATAAGGGTATTTAATATTATAGATAGAAGACTCTTATTATTAAGAAAATAACTTTAAGATATAAATACTATTAATATTAAACTCTAAATACTAAAATATTAAATACTAGAAAAAATAAAATATAATTAGGCCTATATATAAGTGATTAGTATATATAATAATTATATAGAAATAACTTATTATTAGGTTAATATCCCTTTTTTTCTTTTTTTCTTTTTTCCTTCTTTACTTCCCTTTTTTTTTTTTTTTTTCTTTTCTTCTCTCTCTCTTCTTATCTTTTTCACTCTCTTTAGAGCTTAATCCCTAATAATCTAATTATATTAGTATTAGACTATAAGCGGTATATATATAATATAATAGTATATATAAAGGTATTTCCTCTTTTCCTTCTTTTTTTTCTTTTTTTTTTCTTTCTCTTTACTCTTTTTCTCTCTCTTCTCTATTTTCCTTTATAAGAAGTTAGTAATAAGTATAATATAAATATATAAATAGAATAGAAAGGGTAAAAATAAATATTAAGGATAAAAATATAAAAATAATTTAGCTTATTTTCTATAATAAGTTAGTATAATAATATAAAATAGAAATATTATTTATTAATATCTTTATTCTCTTTAATAATAATACTAGCTACTAAGCTAGTTATTTACCTAATATCCTTAAAATTAGAAACTTATTTTTATACTATTAAGTAATCTTTTTATAAAGACTCTTAGTATATAAAATTATTCTAAATAATATAAGGGGGTTAATTAACTTAGTAATTAATACTATTATCTTCTTAATAAAGAGTAAAAGAATCTAAAAATATTAGTAAATTATAATTATAGATTATAATAATAATTTACTTCTTAATACCTTTATAATTTATAATATACCTTTTTATATTATTAATAAAATAATATAATATTATAAATATATAATTTATAAATTTAAAGATAGTTTATATATAATAAATTATCTACTATTACTTAGTAATAAGTAGTATATAAGATAATAAAGTACTTACTATTAATAAAAGATTTTAGAATTATTAGTATCAACTTAAAATAATATAATACTTTAATATAAAAAATATTTATAAAATATATTTATTATTAAAAAGAGAAAAATAAAATAGAATTAATATTAATAATATATTTATTATAAATATATTATATAGTTATTATATAATAATCTATCTTTAATATAATTATTATTATAATAATAAATAATTTATAATCTATAAATATATTATATAATAGAATTATATAGTAAATAATACTAAAATAGGTTTTTAGGTAAGAGACTTTTTTCTTTTCTTTTTCTACTAAGTTTTAAAGATTTTTAATAAGCTTTATATTAATAGAAATACCTTCTTCTAAAACTATATTAGTAGTATAACTATATATAGTAGAAGCTCTATATTAGTAGACTAGTATTTAGAAGGGAGAATAATTATAATAATTAATAGTTAGTAGAGTAGCTTAATATTAGTAATAAGTTAATATAAATATTATATTAATATTATACTAGTATAAATAAATAGAATATATTATATTACTCTATCTTATTCTAATAAGCTTAAAGGGTATATACTTTATAATAATAGGATCTTTAATAATTAGTTCTTTAATATAATCTAATACCTACTACTACTACTTTATATCTTTAAGTAATTCTTAGTAATTCTATTATATAGTACTAGTAATATATAATAAATTTATATTATAATAGTATAATAAATAGAAAATTTTATATATTTTAAGATAGAATTTAGAAAAATATTTATATTATTTAATAAGATTAATTAAATAGTATAGATTATATAATATATTAAATAAAAATAATTTATAGTAAATTTTATAACTTAGTTTTAATAATATATAATTAAGATTAAATAAGATAATAATATATTTATAATAATATATAGAAGAGAGTTAAAAGAATAGATTAAAAATAAACTTATAAAATTAAAATTAATACTAGAAACTCTTAATAAATTTTAGAAAGAAGTTATTTAAATTAATAATAATCTCTTTAAAAAAGTTATAGAGAAAAGATATAATAAAAAGATTACTTAATTAAGTATTTTAGAGTACTAATTTAGGAGAAACTTTAACTTTAATTATAGGAAAAAGATATTTAATTTATATAGCTTAATATTAATAGAGATTAATATAATAAAGAAGAGAACTATATATAAAAAGTTAAGAAAGAGGTAGAGTAAGAAAGTATTAAAGTATTATAATTATAGTAAATTAAATTACTTATTAAAGATTATAGATTTAAAAATATAATATTAAAACTATAATTTAATATAATAAAATAAGTTATTAATAGAAAGAATAAGATTTAAAGAGATAATAAACTATTATTTAAATAAAATAATCTAGAACTTAATAAACTATTAAAGAAAGTAGAGATTTTAGAAGAAATTATTAAAGACCTTAAAAAAATATTAAAAGATTATTAAGTAATCTAGATTAGAAAAATAAAAAAACTATAAAAAATTTAATAATAATATTAAATTAATAGGAATATTATTTATAAGAATTCTTTTATAAAATATAGAATAATAAGAACTTACTAGAAATAATAAGTTTAAGTATATATTAATATAATAGGTTTAATAAGAGATTCTATAAACTATAGAAAGAATATTTAAAATAAGTTAAAGAGAAAACTCTAATAGAAGAGTTAGATTAAAAAGAAGATTTAGAATAAGAGTAAATAAGCTATAATAAAGAACTAGAATCTAAGTTTATCTAAAAGAATTAAGGGAATAATAAGTAATAGGAAATTTCTAATTATTAATCTAATACCTATTATTTAAGATATAAAGAGATATATTAAAGTAAATATATAGATATATTTTACTTAAAGTATTATAATATAAGAAAAAAAGCCTAAGATATTATATATATATTATAGTATAACTTAAATATATATTATTATTATATTATTAATATATATATATAGTATCTTTATTAAAAAAGAAATAATAGTATATACCTAGAATAATTAGAAGAATAGTATAAGGTATTTAGATAAGAACTAAAAAAAGATTATTAAAAAGAGAAGTATATATATATATTATATAGAAAGTATATTTACTACTAAATTATTATAAGTATATAATATAGAAAATAGTTATAGAATATCTCTAAAGAATATTTTAATCTAGTTATAAGTAAATAGAGAAAAGATAGACTCCTTATATTAGAGGTAGATATAAGAAAGTTAACCTAATAATCCTTAAATATTAAATATACTTAGTAAAGTATAATTAGCTTTTTATAATACTAGTTAAGATTAATAAAAAAAAACTATTATTATAATAGATTTAAGAGTTATAGAAAACTTTATATTAAAGACTCTTATATAAGTATAGAAAATATAGATAATTAATAAAGAGAAACTTTACTAGCTTTAAATAATTAATAGATTAAAATTATTATTAGAAAATATTAATAGGGAAATAATCTTATTAAATATTATAATCTAATAATATTATAAGAAACTAATCTTTAATATAATTTAAATAGCTAATTATTATATTAAATTAAGAATACTTTAATTAAAGAAATAAAATTTAATAATTAATTAAAAGATAGAAGTATTTAAATTTAGAGAGAATAGAAATATTATTAGCTTTATATATATATATTAATAATAATTAATAATATATAAGAAATTAGGTAGAAGAACTATTATAGACTATATTATTATAATTTTAATATAGAATAATCTTAAAAGAGAATCTAACTCTATAAATATAAGTAAAGAATTAACTAGTTAATAATATAAGAGAAAGAAGAGAAATAATATACTTCTTAATATTCTTAAAGAGTATTAATAATATATATAATCTTTTTAAGAAAAAATAAATATAAAAATATTATTTAAATATTAACTTTAAAATTATAAGATTAAATTTAAATTAAATAAAAAATTAATATTTAAATTAATTTATATACTATTAAAAAAGAAACTTTAAATATTATATAAATATATTAATAAAAATCTTAAAAAGAGATTTATTTAAGAATTTAAATTATTAATAAATTATTTAATACTTTTTATATTAAAAAAAGATAAAAATTTATAATTATATATTAATTATTAAAAGTTAAATAATATAATAATTAAAAATAAGTATTTATTATTAAATATTAATAAATTTTAAAATTAATTAAGAAAAATAAAGATTTTTATAAAGTTAAACTTTAGAAAGATTTATAATTTAATATATATAAAAGAAAAAAAGAAATAGAAAATAATATTTAAAATTTAATATAAATATTATAAGTATTTAATAATATTATTTAAACTTATAAATATACTAGTAATCTATTAAGTATTAATTAATAATATATTAAGATATTACTTAGATAAGATAATAATAACTTATCTTAATAATATTCTAGTTTACTTAAAAAATAAGGAAGAATATATTTAATATATACTTAAAATACTTAAATATTTAAAGTAGATAGAATTACTCTTTAAGCTTAAAAAATATAAATTCTATAGAAAAAAGATTAAATTTCTAGGATATAATATTAGTATAAAAGATATTTAGATAAGCTAGAATATAATTAAAGATATATAAAAATAATTAATATTTATAATAGTTAAAGAAATATAAATATTCCTAAAATTCTTAAACTTTAATAAATAATTTATTATAGAATTCTTAAAGAAGACTTTATCTTTAATATAACTTATTATTAAAAATATAAAGTTTAATTAAAAAAAAAATAAGATAATATAATTAAATAACTTAAAAAAGCTTATATAAATCTACTTATATTAATAATATTTTAGATTAATTAACTAGTAAAGATTAAAACTAATATATTAAACTTAGTTATAAGAGTATATCTTTATTAATAAAAGAATAATAAATAATATTTAATTATATATTATTTAAAAAAAATAATAGTATTAAAATAAACTTATAATATTTATAATAAAGAACTACTTATAATAATAAAATTATTAAAATATTAAAAGATTTATACTAAAAGTTATTTATAATTTAATATTTTTATAGATTATAAGAATCTCTTAAATTTTATAATAATAAAAGTACTTAATTAAAGATAAATTAAATAAACTAAACTTTTAGGATAATATAAGTTTAAGATTTATTATATCTTAGATAAAGAAAATAAATAAACTAATACTTTAAGTAAATAATTAGATTATATAAATATAAGACTTTAATAAATAAATAATTCTATAAAATAATAATAATAAATTATTAGGATTAAATATATAAATATTTATAATAATTATAAGGGTTAAGAAACTAAGTATAATTAATAAGATAATTTAAGCTTATAAGAAAGATAATAAGATAAAAGAATTATATAAAGAGTAGAAAGATATAATAGTACTAATCTATAAGAAGAAGATATATTTACTTAAAGAATATATTAAAGAAGTAATTAGTAATTACTATAATAATCTATAATATAAATCTATAATATAAATACCTAGGAATTACTAGAACTATAGAACTTATTAATAAGAATTATAATATACTAGAACTTAAGAAATATATAATATAATATATTAAAGAATATATTAATTACTAATAAAATAAAGTATTAAGATATAAACTATATAGAGAAATATAGTTTTTATATATATCTAGTATACTATAAAATAATATAATAATAAACTTTATTACTAAGTTATTAAAGTCTAAAAACTTAATAATAGTAAAGATATATAATATTATTATAGTTATTATAGACTAACTAATAAAATATATTATTATAATATTATTTAAAGAAAAGTATAAAGTTAAATAATTAGTATTTATACTATTAGATAGGCTTATAAGAGACTATAATATATTAGAGTTAATAATATTAAATAGAGATAAACTCTTTACCTTAAACTATTAGAAGACTTTATTAAGAATAATTAGAATAAAATTATAGATATTAACTATTTATTATTTATAAATAAATAAGTAAATTAAATAAGTAAATTAAATATTAGAAATATATCTAAGATATTATATTAATAAGAAATAAAATAATTAGATATAATTATTATTAATAATATAGTTAATATATAATAATAAGATTTTATAGATAATAAAAGTTATATTATTCTATATAAATTATAGAAAATATCTAAATAATTTCCTAAATTTAAAGAAGGGATTAAATATAAATAAAGTATTAATTAAAGTTAAAGAATTAAAGAAAGTTTATAAAAATTTAGAAAAAAAAAACTATTACTAATTTAAATAAGAAAGTTAGAAAATAAATTAATAAAAATTAAAAAGATAGTTCTTAGCTAAAGAAGAGAAATAAAGTATATCTTCTAATAAAAAATATAAAAATAAAGAGACTAAGTAAGAAACTAAATTATATAAAAGTTAGACTATTTTTAATTATAAAATAAAGAGAACTAGTTAATTATAAATTAGAATTATTAAAGAAATCTAAATAATACTCTATCTTCTATATATTATTTTTTAAACTAGCTAATCTTAGTATATTAATATAGGAAAGTTTTTATTATAAAATAGAGGAAGAAGATAAATATAAAGTTAAAAAGATTCTAAATTAATATAGTTAGAAATATTTTATTAAATAGAAGAATTATAATAATACTAAAAATATATAGAAACTATTTAGAAATCTTAGGAATTACTAAGATCTTCTATAATAGTTTTAATAAGAGTAAAAGTAAATTAATTAAAATTAGAAGAAATCTTAATTTCTTTAGAACTTAAATTAAAAAGTAGATCTTTATTATTTATAGTTACTTTATTAATCTCTAACTCTTTAATATTTTAAAGCTCTTAATAAACTAGCTCCTCTTTTTACTTCTTTAAGTTATTAGCCTTAATATATAACTAAGATTAATAGGCTATTAATTCTTAAATTTAAGTTATTACTAGGCGAGTAGTCTTTAACTTCTTATATCTTTTTCTTTATATACGCTATAGCTTAATTTCTAAGAAAGTAAGCTTATATAATAAACTAGCCCTATTATATTTAATATAAGAATCTAAATTTAATCTAATCTTATAATCCTTATAATAATAAATATAGTTATTATAGTAATATATAATTTTATTAAAATAAACACTCTTTAAAACTTATTAATAATATAGAATAGATCTTAATAATAGATTTAATATATAGTATAATATAAAGAATAAATAATTATCTTTAAGATAAAGATATTAGGAGAGAAGAATAGTATTAGGATTTAATAGATATAATAAAGAGAATACCTAATAAATATATATTAGGATATAGCTTAGTAATAAGTTATATAATAATTTAAATAGTTTATTAATTAAAATATATAAATTAGAGATTTAAATAAATTAAGGAATAATTTATATAAATAATAAGGAATTTAAATAGTTTATAAATTAATTTTATTAAACTTAATAGTCTTAGTAGACTTTTCTATATTTATATAGTTAAGACTCTTACCTATCTTAAATAAATTTCCTTATATTTAACTTTACTAGTAAACTAAATAGTTACTATAATATAAAGGCCCTTATATCTATTTATATAAGTAACTAGTAATATTAATATATCTAACTTACCTACTTCTATACTCTTTTAGTATTAATTACTTATCTTTAGAAAATTCTATATAACGTTAGTTTATAATAATAAGTATAAAGTTAAGAAGATTTTAGATTAATATAATTAAAAATATCTTATTAAATAAAAGAATTATAATAATATTAAAAATATATAGAAATAACTTAGAAACTTTAGGAATTATTAAAACTTTTTATAATAATTTTAATAGGGGTAAAAATAAATAAATTAAAGTTAGAAGGGATCTTAATCTCTTTAGAACTAAAATTAAAGAATAGACTTTTATTACTTATAACTATCTTATTAACTTTTAACTCTTTAATATTTTAAAGTTTTTAATAAACTAACTCTTCTTTTTACTTCTTTAAATTATTAGCCTTAGTATATAATTAGAATTAATAAGCTACTAATTCTTAAATTTAAGTTATTATTAGGTAAGTAACCTTTAACTTCTTATATCTTTTTTTTTATATATTATAGTTTAACTTCTAAAAAAGTAAGCTTATATAATAAACTAATCTTATTATATTTAATATAAGAATTTAAAATTAACCTAATCTTATAATTCTTATAATAATAAATATAGTTATTATCTCTTAAGTAACTAGAGTAAGTTTATTCTATTATTTCTATTAATTATTAACTCTATCCTATTTAATAATATTTAGATATTTATTCTACTAATATCTTTTATAATTATATATATATATATTATATAGCCTATAACTATACCTAGTCCTTAGTATCTTTTCTAGTTATTTATACTATTATTTAACTATCTTAATTATATTTACTAAAAGCGCCTCTAATAATTTTTAAATTAGTTAAGCTTAACTAGTCTTTCTACTAACATCCCTATATAGAACGTAGTTATAAGATATATTACCTAGCTTTTAAAGCTATCTATAGTCTCTTAAAGTAACGCGATAAACTAATTCTATTATTATTTATAGAGTATATAATAAAAGCTTTAAACGCTTAAATTAATTAAATAATTAATTTATAAAATAAATTCTAAAGTTCCTATATATCCTAGCCTCGCGAGGCTAGGCCTAAGGATATATAGAGATATTAGCTACTTATAAATAAGTATTAGTAATAATAGTATTTAATAGAAAATATTATAATACCTTCTAGCTTTTCTAATAAGATTTTTATATATTATAATAAGATTATAACTAATTTATAATATCTACTCTATTTATAAAATAATTATATATATTAATATAGTTAGAAATTAGTAGATTCTTTACTACTATATTATTAAATATTATTTAAGATATATAAGTATTTATAATAATCTTTATAGGGTAATAGTATTAATATATTATTCTCTTAGTATTATCTAAGATAATACTTATAAATAATACTATTACCTAATTCTTCTAAGTAACTTAGAAGACTTTATTATCTTCTAAAACTATAATATATTTAGTACCCTATAGGACCTATAGTATATAACGTATTTTAAGCTTAGATAAATAGTAATTTATACCTTAATTCTACTCCTTCTTAACTTACTATCTTTACTTTATAGTTCTACTTATTTTTTTATCTTTCTTACGTATAGTTTTAAATATTTAGATAATACTAGCTTTATTAAATCCTTTCTTTTTTAACTTAATAAGAAGTAAGATAAATATAAAGAGATTATTAAGCTAAATAATATAGAAATTATTATTATAAATACCTTTCTAGCTTATAAGATCTAAAATTACTACTTAAGTCTTTAAAAAGCTATAATTTACTATCTAGAAATTATCTAAATAAATAGGGCTAGTCTTAATATCTTTTATATAATATATCTAGTCTAGTATATAGCTTTAATTAACTAGAACCTAGATCTTAAAACCCTTAGATATTAGCTTACGTAGAATATTAATAATCTTATATACTTAGCCTATTAATTATTATAAGCTAGTCTAGTAATTTATATTAGATCTAGATTAGATTTATATTAAATCTATATTAAGTCTTACTAGTCTAGTAATTAACTTAGTAACTAATCTAGTATCTAGCCTAGCTCCTAGCTTAGTAACTACGTTATATCTTATATATATTCTATATATATAGCTTTTCTTTTTTAGATTTATTCTTCTAGTTATATTATATCTTTATATTATTACGCTAGGCTAGCCCTTAATACTAGAATAAATTTCTTCTTATCTTTACTCTTATTAGTTTAATAATAAGGTTAAATAAGTATTAGAGCTTATAGCTAAATAGTAAATTAAAATAAGTATTATAAGATTCCTATTAATATTTAAGCTTAATTAATATTATAGTATACTATTAATACGTTAATAAAGGCTTTATTATATAAGTAAGCTCTTAGTAAGTAACCCTAAATATTAGAAATACTAAAGGATGTATTCTAAAGAGATATTAACCTATATTATAATACTAAATCCCTAGTATTAAAGAAAAATTTTATATCTTCTAAAATCTATTTAAGAATACTTTATTATCTTTATCTTTACTTTCTAAGTACCTTAGTTTTTATCTCTTTATCTAATTTATTCTCTAAAATCTAATAGCTAGTAATAATAATACTAAAATAATTACTAGTAATAAATAAGAAGATATTCTCTACTATATTAAATTCTAGTAATATATTTTCTTCTTCCTATCTACTAATAATACTAATATCTTAGTAGAAGATATAGAAATAATATTAGATATTTAAACTATACTCTAATTATAATATTAGATTAATAAGGAATCTTTAATAGTATTATTAACTCTAAATAAACTTTAATAAAAAAAGAATATTATTCTATTATATATTAAAGATTAGTAATAATTACTTATAAAAATAGAGACTATTAAAATAAAAGTAAAAAAGATAAAAGAAGTTATATTAAAAGCTAATACTATTAATATAAAAAAATAAGCTAAGATAAATAAGTATTATAGCCTTTATAATAGGAATATTTAATTAGAAAGAGAAGCTAGAAAATAAAAAGCTTTTATTATAATACTAGAAGATAATAAACTTAATATTAAGATATTTCTAACTCTATTATTAATAATAATAATTAATATTCTACTAAAATATTAGATCTCTCTCTATTTTATAAGCTAGATAATAAAATTATCCTAAATAATTAAATACTATATATTTATAATAAGCTAAAAGTTAATAAAAATTACTTTAAGAATAATATAACCTAGGCTATCTATATTATCTTCTATATTAAAGGTATTATAATTAAATAAATATACTTTTATTATTCTAAGAATCTAGACTACTTTAATATCTTTAATAAGATACTAAGTATACTCTAAAATATTATAAGTAATATAAATAAGTGCTTAGATATATATTAAGAATTTAAAGCCCTTAAAATAAAATTAATTAAGATCTTTACTATATTCTTATTAAAATTCTATAAATATATAATCTA
This sequence comes from Cladonia borealis, assembly GCA_018257855.2. Lineage (NCBI taxonomy): Eukaryota > Fungi > Ascomycota > Lecanoromycetes > Lecanorales > Cladoniaceae > Cladonia > Cladonia borealis. The sequence continues at coordinate 1,789,695 of JAFEKC020000004.1, forward strand.
TTTTAGACTTAATAAGATAATTATAATTAAGATATTAACTAAGAAAGTAATATTTTAATTATAATATACTATTACTATTAATACTACTAAGTTCTTTATATTTAAGATACTAGATAATTATTACTAATAAGTAGATAATTAATTATATAATATTAACTTTACTATTAAATATAAAAAAGAGATAACTAAGTAAGTAGCTATCTTAGTACTTATTATAATTAAGATACTATAATCTACTACTTATATTTCTCTACCTTAATATCTAGTTATTAAGTTTATTATAGTTATTACTCTTAAATATACTATCTTTTTAAAATTATTTATATCTACCTACTATAACTATAATAAAGAAGATTATTAGGTTAGTAATTATCCTATCCTTAAAAAGAAAGGAATTTAAAAGATTAGAATTAATAATAAAGATTTAATAAGCTTAGAGAAAGAAATAAAAAGAATAAGAAATAAGTTAAAAAGTTAGATATTTTAAAAAACTAGATATCCTTAGAGAAGTCACCCCTAAGAACTTATTATTCTTATTATTAGTAGATTTATATAACCTATATAAAAGGCGGTTATTTATATACCCTATTATATTACTTACTTAAGATAGAGAATATTAAATAAAAGCTCTTACTAATATTAATATTACTACTAATATATTTATTAATAAGAAAAAAATATAACTACTATCTAAATATCTTAATATTATTTTTATTCTACTTATTAAATCTTATTACTTTTATAGTTATAATAATAAAATTTAAAAGAAGCTAGTTACTTATACTATTTACCTAACTATAAAGATTAGAAATTATATAGAGTTTATAGTTTCTATACTTATTACTAATCTAGGAAAATAGTATATTATTTTTAGTAAGCTATAGATAAATAAATATAAGATTATATTAAATATAGTAGATAATTATATTATCTTTCTTCTAGGCTAATATAATTATACTATAAATAGTAAAGTTATTAACTATAAATCTAAGCTAGTATCTAAGCTAGAATCTAATTTAAATTCTAACTTAGATTTTAACTTAGATTCTAAATCTAAGTTAAATTAACCTAGAATAAATATCTTAATACCTTTATCTACTATACCCACCTTATTTAAAGAAGATAAAGTCTTAAAGATTTATAAAATTAGCGTAGTAGCCTTCTATATACTAGCTTAGAACTAGAAGAAATATAAGATTTAGTACTTCTCTATAATCTTAATAAAAATAGATAGAGCTCTAAAAATATAAGAGGCCCTTATAAAAACTATATATAAGATTATTATTTTTATAGAAGAAATTCTTAAGAAGAAGTTTTTAAAGAAATATTATAATCTTATTAATATATTTAATAGAGTAAAAGCTAAGAAGCTCCCTCCTTATTATTCCTATAACTATAAGATTAAGCTAGAACTTAGAAAGAAACTTTTATAGAGTTAACTCTACTCTATATTAGATTTTAAGTTATAAAAGGTAAAGAAATACTTAAAAGAGAATCTTTAAAAAGGGTTTATCTTATTTAATATAGTATTCTATATATCCTCTATACTATTTATCTAGAAATATAATAGAAGCCTAAGATTTTATATTAATTATTAAAAACTTAATATTATTATAATTTATAATTACTACTTAATCCCTTTAATTAATAAGATATTAGTTTATATAATTAGCTATAAATACTTAACTAAGCTAGATATTATTACTATATTTAATAAGCTTAGAATATATCTTAATAATAAAGACTTTATTATATTTACTATATTATTTAGAGTATTTAAATATTATATCTTACTCTTTAAACTTATAAAAGAATTTATATCCTACTAATAATATATAAATAATAACTTTTTTAAGTACCTAAATAATTTTTATTAAACGTACCTAGATAATATTCTTATATATAGTAAGATAAAGAAAAAGTATTAGGAATATATTTAAAAGGTCCTAATAAGACTTTATAAGATAGAACTCTAGGTAGATATTAATAAATATAAATTTTATATATAGAAAATAAAATTCTTAGGTCTAATAATATCTATAGATAGTTTATAGATAGATCCTATTAAGATTAAGATAATTATAAATTAAGAACTATCTATATATTTAAAAGAAGTATAAGTATTTATAAGATTCTATAACTTCTACTATTACTTTATTAAGAACTTCTTAAAAATAATAAAGTTACTAGTAAATCTAATAAAAAAGGATTATTTATTCTACTAATTTAAAGCTTATTAAGTAATCTTTAAATAAATAAAGTATTTAGTAATAAATATATCTATACTAAGATACTATAAGAGATTAAGATCTATAGTATTAAAAATAAACTTATTTAATTATATTAATAATAGAGTACTCTCTTAAGCTAATAATAATAGAATATTATATCTAGTAATATTTTATAATAAGAATCTATTTCTTATAGAGTATAACTATAAGATTTATAATAAAGAGCTACTAGTAATTATTTATAGTTTAGAATATTAGTACTCTAAATTAAAATCTATAAATATTCTAATCTAAATCTTTACTAATTATAAGAGCTTAGAGTACTTTATATAGATAAAGAAGCTAACTTATTATTAGATTAAATAGACTAAAAAGCTAGTTAACTTTAATTTTAAGATTATATATTATACTAGAAAGATAAATAAAAAGATAGATACCCTAACTTATATACTTAATTTAGTTTTTATAGATAAGATAGATAAATATTTAAAATATTAATATTAAGTATTCTTATTACTAAAATATTTCTAAACCTATAATCTTATATTCTTAGTAGACTAAGAATCTAAAGAGAGAGATAAGTTAATAGATAAGTAAATTAATACTCTAATAAATAAGGACTTACTATTCTATACTAAGATTATCTTAAATAACTAAGATAATAAGGACTATAAATAGATATAAGAGATATTAGAAAAAAAACTCTACTTAAAGATTTAAGGGTATTAATCTATAATATTACTATAATATTATTCTAATAGAATAGTTATAAATAGTATTATATTATTTAGTATTTTCTATTAAGAAGAAATATAGGGTATAGGTACCTTAGAGTACTAGGTACCTTCCTTCCTCTAGAAGGAAGGCGCTAGGGGGTATGCCCTAGAGTCTCTTAGTATAGTATTCTATCTAATACTATTATAATATACTTACTATAGAAGAAAAAAAGGCGACGCCCTTATTATTATATATAATTATAATTTATATATCTATAATCTTCTAACTAGATATACTAAATATTAATTAGCCTACTTATATAGATAGCCCTATTATTAAGGGGATGTATTAGTTACTAAAGTAGTAGATAGAGTTACTACTAAAGTAGTAAGGGATATAGTAAGATAGTTTACTACTAAGGAGATAGTAAAAAGTATCTTTTTTAAATAATCTAGATAGTAAGAAGAAGAAACTAGAATTAATTTATTAAAATAAATATTTAGTTTATTAGATTAAATATTCTTAGGGTAGAAATTTTATTTATATTCTTTAACTAATATAATAGTATTTAATAATTTATTAATAGTTTTTTAATTATTATACTTAGAGCTATATCCTTCTTAATAAACTAGATATTAAGTTATTAATTTTTCTCTATAACTCTATTTAATAATATATTTATTAAGTAATCTTTTAATATAATATAACTTTTAATAATTAGTATTATCTTTAATAAAAATAGAGAGTAGATTAATAGAGTATTCTTAATTAAATAAGTTATTAGTTAGATTATTATAAATATATTATAGATCTTTTAATACTTAGAAATTTTAAGATAATAAGCTAATTATCCTACCTTAATAATAACCTTAAGTAGGCTAATATATTACTACTTATATTTTCTTCTAGTAATAGTAGTAGATTAGATATTATATCCTTTATATAAATATAAAAGTATCTTATTACTAGGTTTAAAGAATATTAGTTAATATTTATAATTATAATAAAAATTTTAATTTATTATAATAAATATAATAATATTAGTAGCTTTTTTATAAGTAATTATCTTTATATTAAAGTTTATAGTCTTATATATAATCTTAATAAGATCTAAGGTATAGTTTAATTTAAAACTATAGATAATATTATATAGTATTTATCTAGTAGTACTTAAAGACGATTTATTTAATATAGCCTATATTTTAAGTAGTATATCTAGCTAGTTAAATAGATTAAAGTCTTTTAGAGTATATATATAATACTTAAGAGTAACCTTTATTATTTAATTAGTTTATTTACTTATTCTATTAATCTAAGAGTAATATATAGTAGAATAGAATAGCTTAATATCTAGCTAAGTAAATAACCCTTATTAGAATTTAGAGAGGAATTTATAGTCTTAGTTAAATATTATTATCTTTAAGATATTCTAGTTAATTAATTATAGGTATTATAGTAGAAGATAAGCCTAGTTTATAGTATTAAATATTATCTTACTAGTAATAAATATAATTAGCTTACTAAATTTATAGGTAATTAATATTATATAGTCCTTTCTATTCTTACTAAGTAATAGCCTAAGGATAAAGTCTATAGCTAATATATAAAAGGGTATAAGTAGTGAGCTAATAATTTCTATACTATTATAAGGTAGATACTAATATATTTAGAACACCTAATATTATAGATAATACTATAGATATATCTAGAGATATTTAGAAAGACTATAGATATACTAGGAGGATAAAATATATTTAAAATATCTAGTAAATCTAGGGTATCTATCTCTATAACTAATTATTAGAATGTCTAGTATTATAGATAAAGGAATATATAGATAATAGTAACTAGTAATTTTATTAATATAAAATATAAGGAATTCTAGTAATATTAATATAGGTACTTTCTTTTTAAAGTATAGCTTAGTAGTATTCTTATTAAGTTTCTAATTCACTTTAATTTACTCCCTAACTTAATTTTATCTAGAGTCCTTTTTATAATCTTTAAGGATCTTTTTTTAGAAGTCTTTATTTATCTTAACTAAGATAGTAGTATATTAATAAACTAGTATAATATTAGTAAAGAAATAGTATAAAGTATTAAGCTTTAATCTAAATAAGTTATAATTTAAATAATTTAAAATAGTTAAATAAGATAAAGTATTAGGAATAATATTTTATTTTTCTAGCTTATACTTAATATCTAGATTAAATTATTAAAAGAATTTTAAGGCTTAAATAAGATATAAATTTATCTTCTATATAGTAAAAGTATTAAGTATTTTCTATATAATAATATTAATAGTAGTAGAATAGTTTATAAGTATATAAGTAGTTATTTATTTAGTTATATACTAAACCTTTTTAAGTACCTAAATAAGGCTAGCTATTTCTAACTCTATTAATTAATATAACTACTTAGTAGTAGTTAAAAGACGGCTAAGAAAAAGTATTAATCTAACTTTTCTATCTATTTTATAGTATATATAGATATTAAATCTAGATTTTTTAGATTTATTTATATTAATATAAAGGTTAAGTTTACTATTAAAGTAGACTAAGATTATAGATTAGAAGAGAAGCTTTTATAATATATTAAAAGTATTCTATTTAGTTAATATTAATACTAATTAAGTATAATATATATAAGTATAATAGGGATTATCTTTATCCCTAGGGGATAACTACGCTGCGCAACAGGTCGGGTTCAACCCAACAGGTTTCGGGTCGGATTCAGGTTGGGTCGGGTTTTGAGTTAGGTTGTAGGGTCTAACTAAGAACCCAACCTAAACCCGACTTAATAGTAGGTTTTCAGGTTTAAACCTGAAAACCCAACAGGCCCCTATTAGGCCCCTATTCTATTCCCTATTTAGCATAGCGATGCCCCCTAAGATATTACTATCGCCCCCTAAGATGTCGCTGTCGCCCCCTAAGATGTCGCTGTCGCCCCTTAAGATGTCGCTGTCGCCCCCTAAGATGTCGCTGTCGCCCCTTAAGATGTCGCTGTCGCCCCCTAAGATGTCGCTGTCGCTGTCGCCCCCTAAGATGTCGCTGTCGCCCCTTAAGATGTCGCTGTCGCCCCCTAAGATGTCGCTGTCGCTGTCGCATAGCATGTCGCTGTCGCATAGCATGTCGCTGTCGCATGGCATGGCATCTATCCATCCATCTATCTATCCATCCATCCCATCGCATCCATCCATGGCCATGCCCTATGCCATGGATGGATGCCATGGATGGATGCCATGGATAGATGGATGGATAGATAGATAGATGGATAAATGCGATAGATGCGATGGATGCGATGGATGCGATGCCATAGATGGATGGATAGATAGATAGATGGATAGATGGATGGATGGATGCGATGGATGCTATGCCCTATGCTATGGATAGATGGATGGATGGATAGATAGATGGATGGATGGATAGATGCGATGGATGCGATGGATACTATAGATAAATAGATAGATGCTATGCCCTATACTATAGATAGATAGTAGGCCTAAAATAATCTAATAATCATTCTAATAACCATGCCATGGATAGATGCTATGCCCTATGCCATGGATAGATGCCATGCCCTATACCATAGATAGATGCCATGGATGGATGGATGGATAGATAGATAGATAGATACGATAGATACGATAGATAAATAAATACTATACTATAGATAGATGCGATGCTATGGATGAATACTATGCCCTATACTATAAATAAATAGTAGGCCTAAAATAATCTAATAATTATTCTAATAACTATGCCATGGATACTATACTATGGATGAATATAATACCATGGATAGATACTATACTATAGATAGATAGATAGATAGATAGATAGATAGATAGATAAATAGATAAATAGATAGATAGATAGATATAATAGATATAATAAATACTATGCCCTATATTATAGATAGATACTATACTATAGATAGATACTATATATCTATCTATAACATAGTTATTAGAATGATTATTAGATTATTTTAGGCCTATTATCTATTTATAGCATAAGGTATAGTATCCATCCATCTATCTATAGCATCCATCGTATCCATCGTATCTATCCATCCATCTATCTATCTATCCATCCATCTATCTATAGCATGGTATCCATCCATGGCATCACATCCATCCATGGTATCGTATCCATTCATAGCATCCATCCATCCATCTATCTATCCATCCATCGCATCCATCTATCTATCCATCCATCCATCCATGGCATGGCATCCATCCATGGCATGGTATCCATCCATAGCATCGTATCCATTCATAGCATCCATCCATCCATCTATCTATCCATCCATCGCATCCATCGCATCCATCGCATCCATCGCATCTATCCATCCATCCATCTATGGCATCCATCGCATCCATCGCATCTATCCATCCATCCATCTATCCATCCATCCATCCATAGTATCCATCCATGGCATAGGGCATGGCATCTATCTATGGCATAGCATCCATCTATGGCATAGCATCGCATCCATCCATGGCATGGTTATTAGAATGATTATTAGATTATTTTAGCCTACAAAAATTAGTGCAGATCATCGTCGGGTTATCGGGTTCAACCCGACAACCTACCAAGAAAAACCCGACCCGACCTGAACCCGTTGGCAACGGGTTCAGGTCGGGTTCAGGTTCAGGTCGGGTTGAAAAATCTTAACCTAACCCGACCCGTTGCGCAGCGTAGGGATAACTTAAGTAATATAGTTTTCTACTCTTATAGTGGCTAACTAATTAATATAAATTAAGGAATATAATTTTATAAGTAACTAGTATAACCTAGGTAAGTTTTTAATATATTAAGTATAGTAGAAAACTATAGTTTTAAAATTATAGCTAGCTTCTCTTTAATTATAAATAACCCTAGTAAGTTAATATATTAACTAAGTAATATAATTAAGAGATAGCTAATATATAATTTAGATAGCTTAATAGAGATATCTTTTTTAATAAAGGTACTAAAAACCTTATATAAATATACTAAATATTCTTCTAATATTTTAGAAGTAATAATAATATTATTAATATAAACTTTAATAAAGTTATAGTATAGCCTAAGTACTTTATTAATCTTATATTATATATATACTATTAAATTCTTATATTCTATAATAGATACTTAAAAAGTCTTTTAGTTATAATATATAATTATAGTTAGATAATATTAATAAGCTAGCTATACTCTTTATTAATAGAAGAAAGAGGTATAATTAATAATAGTTAGATACTAATAACTAGAAATAATAGTAATAATATTACTTTATAATAGTAAAGAATATATATTTAACTAAGTAATAGTATTTAGTTTTCTAATATTAATAACTATATAGTCTTTTTACTCTCTATTTAAGAGTATTTACTAGATAATAAAGATAGAATAATTAAATAATATAGATTTACTTATCTATTCTAATCTTCCTTATTTATATAGCTTATTAAATATTTTATTAATAATAGTATAATTCTTTTCTCCTAGAGAGTATATCTTAGTAAATCTATTAATCTTAGATTCCTAATTAGATTTTAAAGGTATTTATATTTAATATTCCTTAAATATATTAATAAAGCTAGAGTTTTCCTAAAGAGCTAGATAGGAATTAATAATTTTTATTAACTTTACTATAGTAGAATTATAATAGGAACTATATATTATAATACTATTAAGTAGATAAGTCTCTATAATTTTAGTAGTCTTCCCTAAAGTACTAGGACTAGCTATGGCTAGGTATATAATATAGGCTTTTAATACCTTTTAAGTTTATTTAAATTAACGTATTTTCTTAGATAGTCTTACTACTAGCTCTACTAGATCTAGGGTAGTAAGGTAGTAGTTATTATATAAAAGCTCTATAATATAATCTAGATAAGTCTTCTAAATAATAGAAATAGGTAATAATAAGTTATTTTATACTAAGATTAAATTAACTAAAGAATTAATAATATAGGTATATAACGTAAGTTTAAATTTATTTAGTTTAAATAATAAATCTTATTCTAATAACTATACTTAGTAATATATTAGAATAGTAATCTATTTACTAAGCCTAATAAAAATATTATTTTTTACCTTAATAACTCTCTAAACTCTAGTACCCTAAGGTTTAATTTTAACTAGAATATAGATATTATAACTAATAATATAAGTATACTATTTAGTTATAATAATATTAATATCTTTAGGATCTATTATATCTATATTAATAAGTATATTTACTTAAAGATTATTAACTAGATAGATATTAATAATAATTTCTACTAATATTAACTTATTAATATCTAACTTTCTAGGTAGTAAAAGAGATATATAGATATACTTAGTAATAGAGTATTTTATCTTATTAAGACCCTTAATAGTTAAAGGTATTTTTATAGATTTAATTTTAGTATTAAAGATATACTTCTTAAGAAACTTTCTATTACCTAAAATAATAGGATAACTAATATTTAAATAGACTTCCTATAGTAAGCTATTATAAGAATATTAAATCTTAGTAATAATATAATACTAATTCTAAAAGCTAGCTCTAGCTATATATTTAATATAATCTATCTTAGACTAAATTATATAAAAAGAAATATTTAGTTTTTTAGAACTAACTAGACTTTCTTTAAAAGAAAGCTTACTAGAATTTATATAGTAGGTTTTAGTTAGAAGTTTTTAACTTCTTAAAGATAGAATAGAAGTAATATTATAATATTTATATTTTATATATTAATATAGTTTATTCTTTAAAGAGAATTCTTATTTATATTTTTAATATATTTTATTTACTAGCTTAATAAAGAAGTTATATATTTCTTCTTCTAATTTAAACTACTCTTTAGTAGGATAGTTATTATATTACTTAAAATCTTATTAGTCTTCCTTTTTAAAGATATAACTATTATCTTAATTAAAGTCTTTATTTTTATAGTATATCCTAGTAGAATATAGCTAGAAACCTTAATTATTATTTAAGTATAGTCTTTAGTCTTAAGTTTAGCCTTAAAAAGACTAAGAATTACCTTAATTATAGGGCTTTAAGTTATAAGGGGGCTTCTATAAATTTAATTTATTTATATACTCGCTAGTAATCTAAAGTAACTAATAAGGGGGAGGTAAATAATCTCTTATTTATTAGCTTTAATACTAAGAATAGTTAACTTAATTTAAGTTCTAGTAACTATAATTCTTATTAAGGTATCTTTAAAAAGACTACTAATTATTATAAAATAGAATTAAAGGAGAATATTAAGGCTTAGAAAAGCCTCTTAATTAAGTAATATTATACTAACTAAATCTACTCTTATTAATAGTCTTATTAATAACTTTCTAAATTATTTTATTCTCTTTAATAGTGAGTTTATACTATATATATTATTTTATATTAAGCTATTTAAGAAAGAAATAAACTAATATACTTATTATAGATTAGGGAATTATATTCTAAAAACTAGAGGCGAGAGTATTCTAGGTAATAATTAATTAGGTATTATTTAAATTTACTACTCTTATATAGTAGAAAATAGATTAGGTAAACTCTTTAGAATTAGTATTATTTAATATATCTAATATTATAAACCTTTTAGAGTATATTAGTTTTACTATTTTATTTATATCTTCTTTAAAATAGTATATTAATAGCTTAATCTATTAGTCTAGATTTACTATTTTAAGGATATCTCTTTTAAATTCTAAGAGTTTAGTAGTATATTATATTATAATACTACTTTTAAGATAGCTAAGAATAACCTTAAGTATCTAATCCTTACTAAATTATTTTTTTATTTCTTTTAAATAATCTATAAAGATAAAGATATCCTAAAAGATTATATACTTTTTACTAATAACTAGACTATTATCTTTAGTATTAAGGTTAAAAAACCTAATATTATTAGATCTTAGTATTACTAGATAACTAAATAAAGTATCTAGTTAGAGAGGTACTAGATTTAGATTAGGTATACCCCTATTATTACTATTAAGTGAATTTTAGAGATTAATAAGTAAATTAGTAGAAAGATAGTTAAAAAAACCTTCTATTATCTTATATTATTATTTAGTAAATTTTTTATTCTTATCTTTATTTTAATTTAATTATAAGTATTATAACCTAATATAAATATAATATAAGGAATGCTTAAGTAAGCGTATATTAAGGAATAACTTATTATAAGTTATATAATAGTTTAAATAGTTTATTAACTAAACCTTATAAACTAGAAAATTTAAATAGTTTATAGATTAAATCTACTAAATATAATAGTCTTAGTAGACTTCTTTATATCTATATAGTTAGGGCTCTTACCTATCTAGATAGATCTCCTTATATTTAACTCTATAATTAAACTAATAGTTATTCCTAGTCTTTAAAGACTTAATCTTATATAGCTAAATAATATAGAGTTATATCTAGCTTACTCTATTCCCCTTTATTCTTTAATTACTTATTTTTAGAAGATCTTATAATATTAGTTTATAATACTTTAAATACCTTTAATATAAGTATATTAAATTAAAGAAGTATAGCTTAATCTACCTTAAGTAAGACTATCTAGTCTAGGTATTATAATAGTATTAATAATAAATTTAGGGAAAGTATTAAAATTATCTAACTAAACTATTATTATAAAGAAAAAAAGAAGCTTAAAGAATAGCTAATATAAGTTTAACTTTACCTTTACTTCTATAATAATATACTAGTTAAATAATATAGAGTAGTTACTATTATATTTATATATAGAAATATATAAAAATAGGTACAACCTTACCTATAGAAGTATTTAGATAATCTATTAGATATACTAGAAATAATAAGATAGATAGAAGGGTTTACTTACTTTAAGACTAAGCTCTATAAAATATTTATACTATCTAATAAAATAAACTAAGTAGTATAAATTATCTAATATATTAAATAAAAGAGATTTATAATAAAGTATATAATATAGTTCTAATAGTATATAGTTAAGACTAAATAGAATAATAATATATTTATAATAATATATAAAAGAGGGTTAAAAGAAAATATTAAGGATAAGCTAATAAAAATAAAAATAAGTATAGATATACTTAATAAACTTTAAAAAAAAAGCTATCTAAATTAATAATAATCTCTTTAAAAAAACTATAAAAAAAAGATATAATAGAGGAGTCTCTAGGGCTAGTATAATATAGTACTAGTATAGATAAGGCTTTAACTCTAATTATAGTAAAAGATTAGTTAATCTATATAGGCTAATACTTATAAAGATTAATATAATAAAGAGAAATATATATAGAAAGCTAATAAAAAGAGGGAATAAGAAAGTACTAAAGTATTATAGTTATAGTAAACTAGGCTATTTTACTAAAGATTATAGATTAAAAAATATAGTATTAAAACTATAAATTAATATAATATAAGCTATTATTATAAAGGATAAAGTAAGAATAAGTAAACTATTATTAAAATAAGATAATCTAGAACTTATAATAATACTAATAAATTAAGGAAATAATAATAAATAAGTAATTACTTAATATATTAAAGAATTAGAGATAGTGGATAATAAAGCTTAGAATAATCTAATAACTATATCTAAATAATAGGAATAGTACCTTTAAGGATTTTTATATAAAATATAGAATAGTATAACCCTACTAATAATAATAAGACTTAAAAATCTAAAATAATATAATAAATATTATAATAGGTTCTATAAAATTAGAAATAAATAACTTAGACTAGAATAAGATAGAAAGGCTTAAAATAAATAAAAATATAATTAAGAAAATAACTTTAATTAAAAGTAAATAAACTAAGAAAAGAAAAGAAAATCTAGATTACCTATAAATTAACTAAAAAAATAATAGAAATAATAAGAATAAGACTCCTTAATTAGAAGATCTTAAGATTACTAGTATAACTCTTATTACTAATAATATAATAAAGTATATTAGAGTAAATATATAGATATATTCTACTTAAAGTACTATAATATAAGATAAGAAGCTAAAGGAATTATATATATACCTTAATATTATTTATATACTTACTATTACTATAATCTAGATATATATACCTAGTACCTAATATAAAAAAGGGAAGTGATAATATTTCTAGGGTAGCTAAAGAAATAGTATATCTAACTTAAATAAGAACTAAGGATAGACTACTAGAAGAAAGAGTATAATTATATTTTATAGGAAGTATACCTACTTCTAAACTATTATATATATATAGATAAAAAGATTAAAGCTAGATTTTATCCTATAGAATACTTTAACCTAAAAATAGGAGAAGTAGAAAAAGATTATTTTTTTATAATAGGGGTAGTTATAAGGAAATAAATACTATAACCTCTATAAGAGAGCTAAACTTAGTAGAGTATAGTTAACTTATAAAAAAACTAATTAAGATTAATAACTAAGGGGCTATTATAATAATAGATTTAGGAGTAATAGAAAACTTTATATTAGAAATATTAATATATATCTAGAATCTACTAATAATAGATAAGAAGAAACCTTATAGACTTTAGATAATTAATAGATTAGAATCTTTATTAGAAAATATTAATAAGGAAATAATCTTATTAAATATTACTTTTTAATAATATTATAAGGAAGTTATCTTTAATATAATTTAAATAGCTAATTATTATATTATATTAAGGATATCTTAGTTAAAGAAATAAAACCTAATAATTAATTAGAAAATAGAAATATTTATATTATAAGAGCTTAGTAATATTACTAGCTCTAGATATATATATTAATAATAGATAATAATATATAAAAAGTTAAGTAGAAGAACTACTATAGAATATAATATTATAACTTTAAATAAGGATAATTTTAAGTAAGAATCTAACTCTATAGATATAAAAATAAATTAACTAGTTAAGTAGTATAAAAGAAATAAGGGGAAAGATATATCTTTAGATATTCTTAAAGAATATCTTAAATATATATAGCTCTTTTAGGAAGAAGTAGATATAAAGATATTATCTAAATACTAGCCTTAGAATTATAAGATTAAACTTAAATTAAATAAAAAAACTAATATTTAAACTAATATACGCGTTATTAAAAAAGAAACTCTAAATATTTTATAAATATATTATAGAGAACCTAAAAAAAGGATTTATTTAAGAATTTAAATTATTAGTAAATTACCTAATATTCTTTATACTAAAAAAGAATAGGAGCTTATAGCTATATATTAACTATTAGAAGCTAAATAATATTATAATTAAGAATAGGTACTTATTATTAAATATTAGTAAACTTTAGAATTAACTTAAAAAGATAAAAATCTTTATAAAGCTAGACCTTAGGGGGGCTTATAACTTAATTTATATAAAGAAAGGCGAGGAATAGAAGATAGTATTTAGAATTTAATATAGATATTATAAGTACCTAGTAATATTATTTAGTCTAACTAATATACTAGTAATCTATTAAGTGTTAATTAATAATATATTAAAGTACTATTTAGATAAGATAATAGTAGCCTATCTTAATAATATTCTAATTTATTTAGAAAAGGAGGAAGAATATATCTAATATATATAAGAAGTACTTAAATATTTATATAAAACTAGATTACTTCTTAAACTAGAAAAATATAAATTCTATAAGAAGAAAGTTAATTTTCTAGGATATAATATTAGTATATAAGATATTTAGATAAGCTAGGATAAGATTAAAGATATATAAGAATAGCTAATATTTATAATAGTTAAGAAAGTATAAGCGTTCTTAGAATTCCTAAATTTTAATAGGTAATTTATTAAAAGATTTTTAAAGAAAGCTTTATCTTTTATAAAACTAGTTACTAAAGATATAAAATTTAAATAAGAAAAATAATAAGATAATATAATTAAATTACTTAAGAAAGTATATATAAAACCACTAGTACTATATATATTCTAAGTTAATTAACTAGTAAGGATTAAGACTAATATATTAGATCTAGTTATAGAAGTGTATCTATATTAATAGAAAGATAGTAAATAGTATCTAATTATATATTATTTATGAAAAATAATAGTACTAAAATAAAACTATAATATTTATAATAAAGAGTTATTTATAATAATAAAAGTACTTAAATATTAAAAGATTTATATAGAAAGCTATTTAGAACTTAATATCTTTACTAATTATAAGAATCTCTTAAATTTTATAATAATAAAAGCGCTTAATTAAAGATAAGTTAGATAAGTTAAACTTTTAGGATAATATAAATTTAAGATTTACTATATCCTAGGAAAAAAAAAAATAAGCTAATACTTTAAATAGATAATTAGACTATATAAATATAAAAGATTTAAATAAATAAGTAATCTTATAAAAGAATAATAATAGATTATTAGGATTAAATATATAAATACTTATAATAACTATAAGGGTTAAGGGACTAAGTATAATTAATAAAATAATCTAGGCCTATAAAAAAAATAATAAGGTAAAGGAATTATATAAGGAATAAAAGAATATAATAGTATTAATCTATAAAAAAAAGATATACCTACCTAAAGAATATATTAAAGAAGTAATTAATAATTACTATAATAATCTATAATATAGATACCTAGAAGTTACTAGAACTATAGAACTTATTAGTAGGAACTATAATATACTAGAACTTAAGTAGTATATAATATAATATATTAAAGAATATATTAGCTATTAATAAAATAAGGTATTAAGATATAAGTTATATAAAGAAATATAGTTCTTACTAGTATCTAATATACTATAGAATAATATAATAATAGACTTTATTACTAAGTTACTAAAGTCTAAGAACCTAATAATAGTAGAGGTATATAATATTATTATAATTATTATAGACTAATTAATAAAGTATATTATTATAGTACTCTTTAAAGAAAAGTATAAGGTTAAATAATTAGTATTTATACTACTAAATAGGCTTATAAGAGATTATAGTATACTAGAATTAATAATATTAGATAGAGATAAGCTCTTTATCTCTAACTATTAAAAAATACTATTAGGGATAATTAAAATAAAACTATAAATATTAACTATATACTACCTATAAATAAATAGATAAACTAAATAAGTAAATTAAATATTAGAAGTATATCTAAGATATTATATAAATAGGAAATAAAATAACTAGGTATAGCTACTACTAATAGCGTAACTAGTATATAATAATAAGATATTATAGATAATAGGAGTTATACTATTCTTTATAAATTATAGGAAGTATCTAAATAATTTCCTAATACTAAGGATAGAATTAAGTATAAATAAGGTACTAATTAAAGCTAAAGAATTAAAGGAAGTTTATTAATAATTAAAGGAGACTATTACTAACTTAAATAAGAGAGTTAGAAAATAAGCTAATAAAAAATAAAAAGATAGTCCTTAGCTAAAAGAGAGGGATAAAGTATATCTTTTAATAAAGAATATAAAAATAAAGAGACTTAATAAGAAACTAGACTATATAAAAGTTAGACTATTTTTAATTATAAAATAAAGGGGACTAGTTAACTATAAACTAGAGCTACTAAAAAAATCTAAATAATATTTTATCTTTTATATATTATTACTTAAACTAGCTAACCCTAGTATATTAGTATAAGAAAGTTTTTATTATAAAATAGAGGAAGAAGATAAATATAAAATAGAAAAGATTCTAAATTAATATAATTAGAAATATCTTATTAAGTAGAAAAATTATGATAATATTAAGAATATATAGAAGCTATTTAGGAATTTTAAGAATTATTAGAATCTTTTATAATAATTTTAATAAAAATAAGAATAGACTAGTTAAAGTTAAAAAATTTTTTAATCTTTTTAGGACTAAGATTAAAAAGAGAATCTATATTATTTATAATAACTTTATTAACCTTTAGCTCTTTAATATTTTAAAGCTCCTAATAAGTTAGTTTTTTTTCTTACTTCTTTAAACTATTAACCTTAGTATATAGCTAAGACTAATAAGCTACTAATTCTTAAATTTAGGTTACTATTAAGTAGGTAGTCTTTAGCTTTTTATACCTTTTCTTTTATATATAATATAGCTTAGCTTTAGAAAAAATAAGCTTATATAATAATCTAGCTTTATTATACTTAATATAGAAATCTAAGTTTAATCTAACCTTATAATCTTTATAATAATAAATATAGTTATTATAGTAATATATAATCTTATCTAAATAAATACTTTCTAAAATTTATTAATAATATAAGATAGATCTTAATAGAGGATTTAATATATAGCGTAGTATAAAGAATAAATAATTATCTTTAGGATAAAGATATTAGAGGAGGGGGGTAATATTATAACCTAATATAAATATAATATAAGGAATACTTAAGTAAGTATATATTAGGGAATAACTTATTATAAGTTATATAATAGTTTAAATAGTTTATTAACTAAACTCTATAAACTAAGAAGTTTAAATAGTTTATAGATTAAATCTATTAAATATAATAATCTTAGTAGACTTCCCTATATTTATATAGTTAGGGCTCTTACTTACTTAGATAGATCTTCTTATATTTAACTCTATAGTTAAACTAATAGTTATTCTTAGCCTTTAAAGACTTAATCTTATATAGCTAAGTAATATAAAGTTATACCTAGCTTACCCTATTCCCCTTTATTCTTTAATTACTTATTTTTAGAAGACTCTATAACGTTAGTTTATAATAATAAGCTAGAGCTTTTATTAGTATTATAAGATATATTATTATATAGAAGAGAATCTTAAAGTACT
Organism: Cladonia borealis; assembly: GCA_018257855.2. Classification (NCBI taxonomy): domain Eukaryota; kingdom Fungi; phylum Ascomycota; class Lecanoromycetes; order Lecanorales; family Cladoniaceae; genus Cladonia; species Cladonia borealis. Next base: position 1,807,395 of record JAFEKC020000004.1, read on the forward strand.
TCCTCTATAGTAGAAGAATTTTAATAACTACTTTCTAATAGCGTAATAGTTAAATATTAGATATATTTTTTAAATTACTTAATATTAGTATAGAAACCTTTTCTATTAATAGACTAGTTTAGAATCTAAGTTACTAGAGGAGATATACTTACTTTATTTACTAAAGACTCTTTTAAACCTTTAATATAGATTTTTATAGATATTTATAAGGGAATACTATCTAGCTAAAGATAGATAGTAGTAATATCTTTAATTATACTATAGAGATTCTTTAAAATTAAATTATAGTAAGTATAACTACTATTTAGAAAAGCTTTGAATTAATATACTTCTATTATTATCATCGGTAAATCCGTAACCCGTAATTAGCGGCGTACCAAGAGTTTTTAATAAAAATAGCACGTTTAGCTACAAAATAGCTACGAAACAGCTGTAAACTGCACTTAGCAGCGCTTTCTTTTCCAATATCTAGTAAGATCTATATAACGGGTCCTCCATCTATCTATCTATCCATCCATCCATCTATCTATCCATCCATCTATCTATCCATCTATCCATCCATCCATCCATCTATCCATCCATCTATCCATCCATCCATCCATCCATCCATCCATCCATCCATGGCATCGCATCCATCCATGGCATCGCATCCATCCATGGTATGGCATCCATCCATGGCATCGCATCCATCCATGGCATCGCATCCATCCATGGCATCGCATCCATCCATGGCATCGCATCCATCCATGGCATCGCATCCATCCATGGCATCGCATCCATCCATGGCATCGCATCCATCCATGGCATCGCATCCATCCATGGCATCGCATCCATCCATGGCATCGCATCCATCCATGGCATCGCATCCATCCATGGCATCGCATCCATCCATGGCATCGCATCCATCCATGGCATCGCATCCATCCATGGCATCGCATCCATCCATGGCATCGCATCCATCCATGGCATCGCATCCATCCATGGCATCGCATCCATCGCATGCGCATGGCTATGTTGCATGGCAATAGCATCCATCCATGGCATCCATCCATCCATCCATCCATCTATCCATCACGCTAATTTTTGTAGGCCAAAATAATCTAATAATCATTCTAATAACCATGCCATAGATGGATGCCATACCCTATGGATGGATGCCATGCCATAGATGGATGGATGCGATGGATGGATAGATGGATGGATGGATGAATACTATGCTATGGATGGATGGATGGATGGATGGATGGATGGATGAATACTATGCTATGGATGGATGGATGGATGGATGGATGGATGGATGGATGGATGGATGAATACTATGCTATGGATAGATGGATGGATGGATAGATGGATAGATGGATGGATGGATAGATGGATGGATGGATAGATGGATGGATGGATGAATACTATGCTATGGATAGATGGATGGATGGATAGATGGATGGATGGATAGATGGATGGATGGATAGATGGATGGATGGATAGATGGATGGATGGATAGATGGATGGATGGATGAATACTATGCTATGGATAGATGGATGGATGGATAGATGGATGGATGGATGAATACTATGCTATGGATGGATGGATGGATGGATAGATGGATGGATGGATGAATACTATGCTATAGATGGATGGATGGATGGATACTATGCTATGGATGGATGGATGGATGGATGGATGGATGGATGGATGAATACTATGCTATGGATAGATGGATGGATGGATGGATGGATGGATGGATGGATGGATAGATGGATGGATGGATAGATGGATGGATGGATGAATACTATGCTATGGATAGATGGATGGATGGATAGATGGATGGATGGATGAATACTATGCTATGGATGGATGGATGGATGGATAGATGGATGGATGGATGAATACTATGCTATAGATGGATGGATGGATGGATACTATGCTATGGATGGATGGATGGATGGATGGATGGATGGATGGATGGATGAATACTATGCTATGGATAGATGGATGGATGGATGGATGGATGGATGGATGGATGGATGGATAGATGGATGGATGGATAGATGGATGGATGGATGAATACTATGCTATGGATAGATGGATGGATGGATAGATGGATGGATGGATGAATACTATGCTATGGATGGATGGATGGATGGATAGATGGATGGATGGATGAATACTATGCTATAGATGGATGGATGGATGGATACTATGCTATGGATGGATGGATGGATGGATGAATACTATGCTATGGATGGATGGATAGATGGATAGATGGATGGATAGATGGATGGATGGATGCGATGGATGCGATGGATGCGATGGATAGATAGATAGATAGATAGATAGATAGATGCGATAGATGCGATAGATACTATGCTATGGATAGATGGATAGATTGATACTAGATATACGATCAGTGCGAAATGTGCTAAAATCTGAGTAGTGGGTGCTGTTTCGCTACTGATCGGCAGCTGATTGACAGCTGATTGACAGCTAAAGGGGCTGAAAAATTTAGACATGGGCAGACTTACAGATCCGGATATTAGCGGCTAATTACGCAAATTTCTATCCCTATAGAATTACCGATGATATTATAAGGTAAATTAGTAGATATTAATACTAGCTTAATAGTATTTTTAAAGTAATAATAAACTAGTACTAAATAAAATTTAAATTATAATAGTAGAGCTTTTAAATAGTTTCTTTTTAATAGAAGTAAAAATAAATATATTAACTCTAATAAGTTATAAAATAAAAGTAAGGTAGAAAGTAAGTTATAAACTTATAAAAAAGAGATTTTTTTATTAAGGTAGGTAGTAACTTCCTAACTATAGTTTAGAGAGGGGTAATAATACTACTAAGTAAATTACTAAGTATAACTTCTATCTTAGTACTATATACTAGGTAAAATAGGGCTTTAGAAATACTAATTAACTAATTAATATAATATAATAGTAGTTATAGATTTCTAGCTCTTAATAGCCTTATACTTTCTAATATTAGATAGCTAATATAAATATATAAGTTATTATTATTAAGCTATAATAATAAGTAGATTAATAGTAATAAAGTAGTAGAATTATAAAGTAAGTAAATTAAATTCATAGTAAATAAAGTAAAATTAGGGTAAGCTAGATATAGAATTCATTTAATTTATAGGTAGAGAATTAGTTATAAAATTAGTAGAAGGACTAGTAGTACTCTAATAGTTAGTACTAAGGGATAATTAGTACTTAAATTAACTAAATAGTAATTAATAGTACTATTAGGCTAAAACTAACGCTATTACTATTATATTATAACGTTATTCTAATAGAATAATTATAAATAGTATTATATTACTTAGTATTTTCTATTAAGAAGAAATATAGGGTATAGATACTCTAGAGTACTAGTAGGTACCTTCCTTCCTCTAGAAGGAAGGTACTAGGGGGTGTATCCTAGGGTCCCCTAGTATAATATTCTATCTAATACCATTATAATTACTTATAGTACTATTATATCTTATTTTATAAGGATTATCTATAAGTTTTTATAATATCTAAGCTATATCTTAAGATTATTAAGGAGGTTTATAACTAGTTTATAAATAGTTATCTAGAAAGAGATTAGACCTTAGAAATATTAAAGTAATAGTTTTACTAACTAGATATAAAAGATAAAATAATATATTATATCTATAATTACTATATCTATTAGAGAAGTAAGACTCTAAGGGATTAATATAATAAACTATTATAATTATTACTTACTTCTAAGTAATATTAATAAGATATCTTAATAGACTTTATTACTAGTCTCCCTATATCTAAGAGCTAAAATATAATATATATATTAGTAGATCGCCTCTTAAAAGAATATTATTATACTCTTTATACTATAACTAATAAGAGAATCTTTATTAAAGCTATAGTAAATATTTTACTTAATTATATTAAATTAAGGGCCTTAATTTATATTATTAGTCTAGAAAGTCCTTTATAATTAATTATAGATTATAGTTAACTTATTTATAACTTTCTACCTAGAAATTAATAGATAAATAGAAAGAGTAAATTAAGAAATTAAATAATAACTAAGAACTTATTACTTCTATATATAAAATAATTAAGTAGATCTTCTATTTATAGTAGAGTTTACTAATAATAATACTATAATAAATACTATAGATATATCTCTTTTCTTTATTAATAAAGGATTTTATTCTTATATATTCTTCTTTCTATTAATAAAACTAAGTTCTTTAATCTATAAGAGAATCTAAATTATAAAAGCTAATAATATTATAGATAAGATAATTAATATTCTAAAGTTTATAAAGAAGTAGATAATATTAAATTATAAATAAATAATAAACTAAGCTAATTATTACTAATTAAATATTTCTTATAAAATAAAGGATATAATATTCTTATTAAGTAAAAATATTATTATAGTTTAACTAAGTAAAAAACTAGATAATAAAATATTAGACCCCTTTAAGATTATTACTAAAATTAAGTACTTTTACTATTTAGAGCTTTTAATAAGTATATAAATCTATAATATTTTCTATCTAAGCTTACTATATAAAGTCGTAATAGATCTATTATTAGGGTAGCGTATTATATCTCTAAGACCTATAGTTATTAATAATAAGAAGGAATAGAAGTTAGATAATATCTTAAATATCTAGTAAATAAATAGAAACTATTATCTATAGTTTTATATATATTAAAAGAATAAGAAATAATCTAATTAATAGTAATATAATATAAATAGTAATAAGTTTAAAAATACTATAGATTTAGTAGCTAACTTTTATTAATACTACTCTAATAAGCCTAGTAATCCTACTAGATAATAAGTTACTTATTTTTAGTATTAAGATTAATACTTACTTAGAGAAGAGGATAATATTATAAGCTAATCTAGTAATTTATATTAAATCTATATTAGATCTATATTAAGTCTTACTAGTTTAGTAATTAACCTAGTACCTAGCCTAGCTCCTAGCTTAGTAACTATAGTATACTTTATATATATTCTATATATATAGCTTTTCTTCCTTAGATTTATTCTTCTAATTATATTATATCTCTATATTATTATACTAGGCTAGTTCTTAATACTTTCTTAATCTTTATATTTAATATTTATATATAATAATATAACTTAATAAAAGAGCTAAGTATTAAAATATTAACTTTACTTAATATATATAGAATAATCTTATTTAATTATAGTATTAATATTATTCTAGAACTAGATATTAACTATCTTCTTTACTATAAATTCTTCTCTCTCTTAATTCTATTTTTATAGTTCTTAATATATTTCTCTATAGATATTTTAAAGCTTAGTAGTATTATATTATTAATATCTCTATAATATAATATTAATAATAACTACTAGAAGCTTTAATTAAGTAATAGATATATTAATCTATTCTTTTTAAGTAATAGAATCTTCTAGTAATCTATAAAAAACACTAGTATCTTATAGCGTACTAAGCTCTAATACCCTAAATACGAAGTATAATTTATTATATTATCTAAGCCTTTTTATATAATAATATTAATTCTTTTATATAGTTATCTAAATTAACTATAATACTCTAATTAGATTTTATCTTTATTATACTATATATATATATAATAGTATTTTCTTTAAAGTATAAGCCTTCCTATATAATTATTTATACTTTATTTATATCTTATCTTTTCTTATAATCTAATAATAAGATAAGAGAGTAATAGAATTAGAAAATATATATATCTATAATATAGTTCTTTATAAGGCCTAACCTTTCTTATACTATTATTCTAATATCTTTATATAACTATTTATATTTTATTTAACTTAAGTTTCCTTTTATATTTTAATAAGAAGATAATATATATAATAAATTAAGGATTTTAAAAAATATATATATCTATATATTAATCTTTTATATAGTCTAAGCCCTTCTATCTTCTTATATAATTACTTATATTATTATATTTAACTTAAGTTTTCTTTTATATTTTAATAAAAAGAGAATATATAAAAAAGATTAATAAGATTAAAGAATATATATACTAATATTATAATCTTCTATAATACCTTTATTTAATTCACATTGCCTCTGCTTTCTAAAGCGGCAATCCGGTTAGATGGGTCACCGGGAGGACAGGTTCCGCTGCCACCTTTCCCAGATCTTGGGTTGGGTGGCCTTGAGCCAGAGACAGTTGAGAAAGTCCTCAGTCATCCTGTTGGAGGATTGAGGGTGGTGTTTGTAGCGCTGGGTGGGGATCGAGCTCTGGACAAGTCTCTGTTTCCTAATACTGATTTTGCTGTGATGCATGGCACGGGATCTCATGTCACGGCGGCAGGTATGCTGTCCAGTTTCAGAGGATACAAGGCTCTGAGGGGAGCAACCGAGAATCAGTACCTGGGCTTGGGACACGATGATGGGACGCTTCACTTGATCAGAGATGATCCCGAAACATAGATTGCAGTGCGTGCGTTTGGTATGAGTTTGGCTGAAAACCAAAGGAATGCATAAGTAGACGTATTTTCTTAGTCAGGGACGAGTCCGGCAATGCCTAGTTGTTATGCGAGACCATGATCATTCAGAGCTTGAGTATTGTAACACACAAGGGATCCAAGCCTACAGCAAGGCAGTCTTCCGAGCCCGCATTTATGGTGCTCGGAGCTTGCACCACTCGCTGAATGCACACATAGGGATCATACGACTGTATCAAGACCATTTCCAAATCTCAGAACCCTATCTCAAGTCAGGCTTATCTGTTCCCACGCTAAGCGCTTCTTTGGTACTAAAGCCGGGCTCAAGGCAATTTGGGATTGTGGACTACCTACCACATGCGCAATAGATGGAACATCAAAGTGCAGAAGATATTCAGAATATAACAATTACCATAGCAGGTGTCTTCTATTTTACATCCAGATACAAGGTTGAATGCTACCAAGTCAATTTGCTAAATAGAAATAGTAGAGCCCCTCGCCGGTGCGGTAGGATCAGCCCTCGGAGCTAGGTTTCTTTGCACCTAAGAACTCCCCCTAAATTTATAGAAATTGGAAGCTCCGGGGTTGTTCCTTGTCTCCCGGGTGACCAGCTTTAGTGTTGTCTTAGGGGACCTATCATTAAGGTTGCGCAAAAGTCAAATCTCTACCGAACTGTTGCCAAGGTCAACTCAATTGCAACAACATACATATATCATGAATTCTGCTTAAGAAGGTGCATCCTGCTTGATAGATAGGGTCAAGCGGCATGGCCCTTGAGCTCGTCCGCCTCACATGGAGCATCCGTGGATGTCAGGATTCGAAGCCCGCAGTAGCTGTCCCGAAGTTCGACGCGCTCCTCTTTCTAGTCGAATCCTTCCTTTAACCTATAAATCGATCCTGGATACTCCACTATTTGGTGATACGTGCAGTAGGACCATACCATAAGTACGCACTTGTTGTGATCCGAGCATGCACGATCTATTTTTATCTGGGGCTAATACGGTGATAAGGCGTTTCGAAACCCAAGCCCAGCGTCTATTTTGACCAAGTCGAAGATGCCCTTTCGTCCCAACTTTTATACAGTCTTCTCTTTTTCAGTCGTTGATCTGACTCTGTATATGTTCTACTTTCTATTGAGTTTTTACGCATAACGAATTTAGGTTTTTGATTTTTATGACAGTGCTGCCTCGAGTCAGCCTTATTGTACACGCTCAACTGTGCGACTCATAATTATATATATATATATATACATATACTCCTGCCTGATACACTCTGATGTCTTGCGGCTTCACTGGCAACTCAGATATCTACGGCATTGGACTACGAATAGGCTATTATGCACAAGCACTCGCGGTTTGGTACTCTAATTACTTCAACCATGAAGAGGTTAAATCATTACGAACGGTCAACAACATCTTCCTCTTCGCATTACTTGTCGCAGCGATAATCTACTTCGCTAACGCTACGACTACACATGTCATCGAAGGGTTTCTCTTGCTTCAGATAGGGCTTTTGATGGGCTTGGTGAGCATTACGGAGTCATCTGGTTTCAGCCCCCAATATGTCAAAAGATCCAAGGACCGGATGATCTTAGAAAAGATCACCTGGTTTGCTGGGGCCCTGTTCAATGCATGTTTCTGGTGGTGGGCGGTCGACGTCATGTTACCAACTCCGTGCAACGGTGTCGGTTCAAGGCACGACACGAAGATCTTCTATTTTTTCATGACGAGTATATACGGTTGGGCGGGATGGTTGATGAAGATCAAGACTCTGCTTGGGGTCGTGTGGGCGGTTCCGACGAAGATAAGCATGGACTTCAGAGCACTCTCCTACGAGTATAGGATGAGAGAAACTCGAGCCGAATTTGTGAGAGCTGTGACATCTCTAATACCTGCAGAGGATTCGTTTCCCAGAGAACACACAGTACCGCCGGAGGAAGGCTCGACAAAACATATCAAGCCCTCGCTACATCGAGTCTCTGATGCTATAGAAGTCCAAGGGGTGTCACAGCCCTGCATTAAGAGCCTGAAGGACAATGATGCAAAGGAGCCACCAAAGGCAGGACACAAAGATACCATTAAAGCCACTGCTATCGACATTAGCCAGCACCGCGAAATGCTCAAGGGTGTTGATAGAGCGACCAAATATATGGAAGACATATTATCAATATATCCCGAAGAAAGCTCGAAACCAAAAAGGCCCGAACTCCGTTCATGCCGAGGTTTCATCCAAATGATATCCCACGAAAGCCAGTGCACAGACACATCAACACCCTATACGCAGTGTTTATGGACATATCTCTCAGCACAACTAATAAACAAGCCGTCCTTGGATCTCCGCTACCGAATCGGTCGCCACTTAAACCTCTCAGGCCACTTTTCCGCCTGGCGCTGGCCCCGCCTCGTTCACCGCATGTGCATCCTCCAAGAAACATCCCCACCTCCAGATTGGCACCACTTAGTAATCGCCTCCGACAGCCTCCTCATACAAACACCACCTATCGTCAAGGTCCGGACGTGGATGTGGCATGCTGCTAGCGAATTCGCCGTTGTTGTCTTTATGGTTTTGCAGGTAGAATTGACGATTAAATGGAATCATGTTGAGGGATTGGATGCGTTTGATAGTTTGGGACAATTGATTGCGTTTTGCCTTGGTGTGGGTGGCCTGTTCACGGTTATTTGGGGGAAGAGGAGTAGGGTTTGTGATATGGGAAGGGGGGAGTGGAGGAAGGTTGGTAAGACGGCTAAGGAGGAGTGGACAGGAGGGGTGGAAAAGGGGGACTATGAGATGGCTATCGAGAGGTGGTTGAGGTGGAAGGAGGTGGGTGGGGACAGGAAGATTGAGAGAACCATGACTGTTTGAGGTTTGGCGATGGGAAAGGGTCATGATGTATTATATATGATATACGCAACGTTCGAATTTTGAGATATTTACGGATTAGACTTGAGTTAGAGCATATGGCATGCTAGAGATACAATAGTACCTTACAGATGCAGGATCGTTGCCTGGTGAATCTTCGTTATCCCGGTGCGCCACGTCCTAGATTATGACTCCAACATTCAGAATGCCAGGGGTCTGCTTTCCGATAGTCCGTATAAGGCGGATTTGTGACGCTACATAACTTTTCGACTGCGATAGTATACTTGTCCTGTTTCGAAGGGTGATTAAGGACTGGGGAATGTTGAAAACACCTCGACCGAGGTGATGTACCCTCCAGGTCAGACATAAAGAACCCCAGATCCTGCCCACATCCATGTCCAGTGAGTGTCCCTCAAATCCTCTTCACTTTCTTCTCTTCCCGCTTCATCCGTTTAACGTTAGCTGGTTCACTCTCACCCTTGTCTCCATCTTTGTTCCCGTCCACCCGGTTCATAGACTCGTTCATAACCCCTTCAAGAACAAAACAAGCCCAAGCGAAAAAGAGTCCTTTAAATTCATCAGTGCGTCAAAGTTGTATCATTCTTATATATTCTATCAGTGATTCAGAAATCCGGTGAAAGTTTCCTCTATCCTTACTGTACTTAAGCTATATATCCTCCCCCAAGGAACACACCTTCAATACCCCATATCTCAAACTTGAATCCCACATACTCATACCTAGCAAAGAACAGCGGGAAAATATACCCAGCCCTCGCCAACGATCCCCACGTCAGATCCGGGCTCGGGTTCAGCACAAGCGCCACAGTAGAGGCTGTATAAGTCCGCCGCACTGTGCCGCAGTGTTCATTCGGTGGTTGCCCGTGGTAGACCCGGGCTAGCTCTGTGAGAACTTGATTGGCCTCGAAGGGGGAAATGGGGTCGCCGTAGTTGAAGAGCTTGACGACTCCAAGATTGAGGCCGGTCGAGGGCCAGGGGACGTAGGATGGATCAGCTGGGAGAACGTTTGGGTTTGTGAAGGATCCGTTGGAGGGGAGGATGAGGTTGGATGCTGGGCGTTCGAGGAGTGATGGTGATGGTACTGGGTTGGGGATAGAGGTCGAGACAGTGGGCATAAGGGTCCATAGTAGTAGCTGGACGAGAGTCAAATGGAGCATCTGGTGTACCAGCATGATCAGGGTGGTCATGAGCTAGATTTAGTCGTAACTCGTGAGCCACGGACAATCGTGGTCTGAATTCAAGGTCAGATATATAGCGCTGCGGTTGTCGCTTGATCGCATGGGTCAGGGTTCGCATGTCTTTCGGCAGTAGATAGTAGGAACAATGGAGCATATTGTATGGCGATTCCACAGTTCTAACAACCCTATAGGGTCGGTACCTTGATCTGACAATGGTGACGTTCGTTGGGGCATGATATCCTTCTGCTCAGTTACGCCTCGTGGATCCGTCATACGCTTCCCACTTCCCTCTCCAAAACCTCCCAAAGCCTCTTCGTCTTTCTCTCCTCCGTCTTTTTCCTTCTGTCGCCCTCAGCGCCTTTTCCATCAGCCATCCTATCTTCAGCCTGATCCTGCTTTCCCAACCCCTCCATAACCCCCCTCGCTCTCTCCACACTCTCCCTCACACTCCTCGTCTCTCCTCTCACCGTCTCCAGCTGCTCCTCCATCATTAATATCAACGTCTCCCTAGCCTGATGCGGCCTGTACCCATTGATAACCTTATGAACCTCTTGAAATACGGCATGCAATTGATCCCACAGCGGGCCGTAGGCGCCAGGGTCTGTAGCTAGTGTGTGTGTGAGGGCGAGAAAGGTTAGAAGGAGGTCATGGGTGAGAGATCTTAGACGGGCGGGTGTGGGTGTGGGGGTGTTTTCGGAGGATGAGGGGTTGGGATCGGTGTGGACGATGCCGAAAGAGCGGTATTGGCCGTTGCTCGGTATGGGTGGGGGAAGGAGGGTACGGAGTTCCGGGGGAAGGGATGTAAGCTTGGGAATGGGGCTCGATGGCGGCAGTGGGTACAAGGAGGATGGTTGAACCTTAGTCTCGAGGGTTTGTTCGAGTTGTTGGAGGTTCTGGGTTGTGAAGGCCTTGTAGAAGGGTGGAGGAGCTGGAAATGCGGCACTAATGGCGACGGGCTGAGGTGGGTCAGCCATGGTCTGGAAGACAGCAAGGACTGGCAGTTATGAGGTCTTGGTATTCTTGACCTGCCTATGGAAGGGGGAATTGTACGAGGCGCATGTGAGGGAGCTCGAAATCTGGGGTAAACACGCTAGCCCTAGTGGCGGGTTTAGAGCCGCCATTCGCTTTCCTACATCATCTCTTTTATTACCAAGCTGCAGGAGTCAATGCTATGTCGTTTCGGCTCAGAAGGCGGGTTAGACTATATCAGCTAAGGTGTTGCAATTACGGGCATCGTCAATGACTATGCCAGCGCATCGAGGCTCAGGTGCGAAGAGAGCGCACGAGCAACAAGATGGAGGTATCATGCCGTCTATCTCGAGGTTTATGCAGGTAACAGTCATGAGATATTCCTACCCTGCAGCTGGCTAATATAGCTTAGCGATCGTATGCTGCAGATTACGCTGGCTTTGCCTTGCTATTAGTAGCATATACTCTGGTTTGTACTTCATGATTAGAAGGGGGACTACCTATGTGATTGACTGTTACTCAGATCCAATTGATCGTTGAACCCTTCCATCGCATGTTCTCGCTTGATAACATATCGATCCAGTATCCCCATGCAGATGTTGAGCGCGTCTCGGTTGGTATGCTTCTTCTATGAGTAGTACACGTACAACTGAGCTGACCGATACGTAGTGTGGAACATCGGATACGCCGTTGTCCTCCCTCTCTTTATATTTCTCTTCTGGGCCTTGATATTTCGACCCACTGCACATAAAATAAACGTCACAATCCTTGGACTTGCTATCAGCGTTATGCTTGCGACATTCCTCACAGACGTGGTGAAGAACTCCGTGGGCAGGCCAAGACCTGACCTTATTGCTCGGTGTAAGCCAAAGAAGGGAACTCCAGAGCACTCCCTAGTCACTATCGAGGTCTGCACTGAGAGGTCTCACCACACTCTGCATGATGGTTGGAGGAGCTTTCCAAGCGGCCACAGTAGTCTGGCGTTCAGTGGGCTGGGGTATCTTGCGCTGTGAGTGATTCTCATGCTCGGCTCTGTTAAGTTGATCTGACAGAGCTAGATTCTTCGCTGGCCAAATGCACATCTTCCGACCTCGGACCGACTTAGCCAGGGTTCTTTTGGCATTGGCGCCTCTGATTGGCGCTGCCTTGATAGCAATATCGCGTTTGGAAGACTACAGACACGATGTATATGACGTTACGATCGGATCCATTCTTGGTATGCTTATCGCATATTTTTCGTACAGAAGGTACTATCCAGCACTCAAGTCGCCTCAATGTGACACACCATATCCGAGTCGCGCAGAGTGGGCTTCTAAGAACGGTTATGGGAAGCTTAAAGACGAGGAGTCACGCGTTGAGGGCAATGGTGATTTCGCTGTGGATCACCTGGGCTATGACACAGAGCAAGTGCCTTTGCGGGATACTAGCAGGGAACGAGATTCTGAAAGGCCAGCTGGCAGTAGTAGCGAGTCCTGACAGCTCTATCTATGATACCCATAGCATCTATTAATGTCTGTTAAAGTGCAAGCAGTGCAAGCAGTGCCAGCTACTTGGCAAATTGTCCATTCTTGATTTTCTCCCGCGAGACTGAGCAAGACGCTTCAAAGCGTCAGTCAATCGATGGTACAATCTAGGATGCAAGTGAATAAACAGGTATGGACGAGAACAGCGCTATCGCATGTTATGGGCTGCCGTATAAGCCACAACAAGGAAGATGATTGGTGGTAGAGGAGGGCGTCGGCAGACACGACTTCCAAGGTTGAAAGTGAAAAAAACCTCAAGTAGGCTTAGTCTCAGCGGGTAGCCATGAAGGCTTCTCGGGAGTGCCTTCTTTAGCGCGTCGATCTTCCGCTTCGCGTGTTTGCTTTGTAGCTGCCATCAAGCTTCCTTGTTTTTTACATTACTACTTGCACACGTACCTCATCTCCTTACCTCGCTAATCTTATTGTATTGCCTGCTGGGAACCAAGAATACGTTGCTACATCATGCTAAGTATCTCTCCTCTCGAGCGGATAGAGTTCCATGGAACTTCATTAATATGCAGCAGTGAACGGCATGTGGTGAGAGGCATGTGATGAACGATGAGGCCAAGCTTAACGAGCATACTTTTCAAGTCCCATATCTTTCAATACAATGGTGTATTCACTTATTTTACGACTACTAGTTGCCGGCATGCTGCAGCTTAGATAGACTTTGAACCTCTATCCTTCGACCATTAGAGATCGCGATGAAATAGTCTGGCCTATTCAGAGCCTGGCTACAACTACAGCCGAAACACTAGAGATAAAAGATAGTGGATTATGAGAGTATGGCGGTGATATTGCTGGCTCGGGACAATAGAGGGGTTAGCTGGACTCCGTCCACTTATCCTGTCCTTGCAGACACGGTCTCGCATTTCGATGATGATGTACTATATATATACGTTGATTAGGGATGTCTAGTGAAGAATAAGCACCGTATCGTCGATATATAATCATTTAATAGGATAATTAGACGATCGATACAAGGCTTTGAGATTCGTCAATTATATCCGTTTGGATGCGCACCTATCCTCACACTTCGGGCAAGTGACAGGAGGGTCCTTGCTTGCGTTGTGGTGGTGATCTACTTAATGGAGACGGGAGGAGCAATACGGTAGCTCGGAGTTCATGGCATTTGATGCACGCGCCTGGAGATGGCACACTGGGCTACTCGTGCTCGCAGAAGCTGTCCGAAATCTACGGGACAGGGGAGAAACCGAGATCAACCTGTCTAAAAATGACAATCATCGCTCGGAGAAGAGCAAGGGAGAGACGTACGGTAATCATGGAATTCCAGCGTGGATGATGCTGGCGTGAAGCTTGAAGCTGGAGGAGTCTATCGCGAGGGAGGAATGTGGTAACAAGTGGTCAAGGTAAATGATTCGAAAGAGGGCCGTCACTTACTGTGCAATGACAGTCTGAGATGAGTCAGGCCTCATTGAATTCACTAAGAGGTCACCGTATGTTGTGGTCATATAACGCCTAGGACCGGTATATGGCTTCTGGGCCTCTCACCCTAACCTTATAAGTGCTGCCGCCAAACATTGACTCCTTTGATGTAAAGTCTCATGAGTGATGGCAAATCGGGACGACCCAGGCGCCTTGTCTCTCGATTGACCTGTCATTCATCCGATAGTTGCCTTTTAAGAATGCGATCTCGATTACTCACTGGGCATGACTACCATTATTGAGCCTTACAAGAAACGTGGTCACAGTGCAAGTAAAATTACGTTTCAAGTTCGCTCGTCGAGTCCACAAGGTGAGGCCGAAACCTGCATGATGGCCTTTTCTAGCGCCGAAACAACTCTCTACCCCACACCTCTTGAGTTCTAGCTCATCATCTTACCATTCATCTTTCTATTTATCATCTAATCATTGACTCTATATCATCTGTTGGCCGTGGCTGCTTCGACATCCTCAGCTCCACCGGACCAGTGGCCCACACTGCGTCTAAAACGGTTCCAGCAGGGGCGGTAGTACTGAAGCGTCGATGCTCGATATGAGCCAGTAAGCGAATATACACCAGTTCTCATGCCTCATCCCCCAGTTTCAGTGCCGATGGTGAACTTCTTTCTAACTTATTTGCTCACCTGGTAGAGACCTCTGGACCATTGCAGCCGCAAGGCTCTCGGAGAAGGACAGGGCATATGTGGTCCTTGATACCTCTGTCAACATTAGCGATATACTCCAATCTGTTGAGAGCAGGAAACTAGAATGTATAGATAAGCAATGGACAGTACCAAAAGGGGGAAACAAGAATGCCGTCGTTCTGCGAGATATCTTTACCAAAATCGCTGTCTGGATCGACAAGTTTCTGGTGGTTGGCGATATGGCTGTGCAATATGACCCCGTGCATGCTGCGTTGCCTTGGGCACTCATCCGCTTCATATTGAAGGTACGTGTCAAATAAGCGCCAGCTCACACCAAAGCACAATGATCCTGTCCACTCCAAATCACATAGTCTTTCTATACGGAATAGAAGGAAGCAGTGACAAGCCAGTCATGCAAGCAATCCTTCCTATCTCCATAGAAGTGTACACGTGCGGATAGCCAGTATGATCGAGGGTGTATCTTGAAGCAGGCTGACGTGGCACAGGTATCTGTAGAGAATGTGCATCAGTATTCAGTCATCGCTGAAGGTGTTGAATACGTTACATTGGCACTGACGCGCTATAAGATTGTGGAAAGACTCTATCTTAAACGGAGCAATGGGTCAACTGCAGCTCTCAGAAATGGCCTCACGGAACTCTACACTTGTATTTTGCGGTTCCTTATAAAGGCTCAACGGTTCTATGAAAAAAGTACCGCTCGTAAGCCTTGCCTTCAAATTGTTTTTCAGGTACCAATGGGTTCAGGCTAATTCATTTGATAGAGAAGGTCCTCGTGAACTTCAATAGCAAATTGTCGCGCCGTCTGGATGATATAAACAAGCAGGAGGAGAAAGTGAAGCAATATATCCACCTTGTAGAGGCCGAATATCACGGGGATGTCGAACATAATCTCGATAATCTATCACTGGAGGAGGAGAAGAATTTCAATGCCCTGAAAGGTATCCTGCAAGACCTACAACAGCCTATGAACCGGATGGAAAGAGACCTTCAAACATTGCATGATGGTTTCACGGACGACGAGCATAGCGAAGTACTACGATGGATCTCACCTATACCTTACATCCAACATCACAACCAAGCTAAAAGTGATGTCTTGCCAGGCACAGGAGCATGGTTCCTGAAAGATGAAAAGGTACTGAGCTGGCTTAGCTCAAGCTCGTCGAGCATAATGTGGCTTCACGGTATAGCGGGGAGTGGTAAGAGCAAATTGATGTAAGTTTTATCCACTTAGCTCCTGTTGGTGACGATGCCGTGGGTGACGCGATCATTGGGAATCCAAGTCCTGGCACGAGCACTGTTAGATTTGTCTGTATATCAGAATCGACGGGTATAGTGATCTTTACTGATGAATTGCGATCTGTAGGTCCATCTTTGTTGAGGAGCGACTACGCGAAGCTGAAAGAGAGAGCAACTCATGTCCAATCTATTTCTATTGCACAAGAAATACTGCCGAGCGAGAACGAGCCACTTCTGATACCATTCTCTGTAGCCTTGTTAGGCAACTAGCTTGCTCAAAACCGGATGAAACAATCTTGGAGCCCGTGAGAGAAATCTATAAATCGCGCGAAAAGAATGGTTTTGCGGCTGGCCCGTTGACTTTGGATGAGAGTATTGCTCTAATCATTGAGCTCAGTCAGGACAGACCACTGACGACCATCATTATTGACGCGCTCGATGAATGTGACTTCTCTTCACGCGGGGATTTGCTAGATGCCCTTTCCAGAATTCTTCAAGAGTCATGCAGCCTTGTGAAAATCCTTGTCTCCAGCAGGGAAGACGGAGATATTGTCTGTCATCTCCGAAACTGCCTCAATCTGCAAATAGAGGCTTCTCACAACCAGGAAGATATTGAGAGTTATGTGAATTTTGAACTCGAGGCCCTAATCAACCGCAAGAAGCTTCTTCGTGGCAGTGTCCCTCAAGCTTTGAAACAGACGATTGCAAGCTATTTGCGCGAAAAGGCTAAGGGCATGTGAGTAGCTTTCATGCTAGTATAATTCTCTTTTGTAGATGTCTCAAAGGTCTAGCTACGCGAAACTGACATATTGTGCCTTAGGTTCAGATGGGTCAGTCTACAGCTACAATACTTATGTCTTTTCAAAGAAGAGCATACAATCTGGAAGAGACTAGGAGAGCTACCGGGGACCTTATGTGACCTTTACAATGAAATATACCGTGAAAGAATCGAAAACCTCGTGGTAGAAGAAAAGCTAATCACCGAAGCTGCTTTCAAGCTATTGATGTGTCAACAAGAGTCGCTCAATACCAAAGACTTTCTCGTCGGTCTTCAATTCTGCAGAGAAGAAAGAACACCTATCCCTATTGAGACTCTTCTAGACCTATGTGCCAACTTCGTTATCCTGGATCGGGAATTGAATGTTTTCCGTTTCGCTCATCTGTCTGTTCGAGAATTCCTAGAGGAAAGAGAAGGGTTTGATACGGCAAGCAAACACGCAGTTGCGGCTGAATGCTGCTTGCGATTTCTGTTAGATGTAAACCCTCGTTATGAAGTCGCTACTGAGCATGGCTGGATGACAGAAGATGAAGATGGTCAAAGTGATCAACATCGTCCTATCTATTGTGATCTTGCCCACGAATATACATGCTTGTACTGGGCATTCCACTTGAGCAGAAGTAGAGCTCATCGGCATGGACCTCCCCTGGAAACTCTGTTTTGGAATTTCATGCTAGATGACCAGAACTCTGTGACACGCCATTTCAAGTATTGGGTTGATCTAACGAACGCAACCATAAATGGATACGGATTGCACTTGGACGGCTGGGACAATGTTTCCAGACTAACTTGTGGCGAAGTCAGTCGACTGTATGATGGCGTGTGCGAATCTGCAAACCTTGTGTTCGTAGCATGTGCTTGGAACTTTTGTGACGTGTTGCAGTATTGTATTAGCATGGACTCACATGTCGTGCATCTGAAATCTTTCGGCTGTCAAAAAACACCTCTGGATATTGCATGTCAGCATGGAAATATGGACGCAGCAAAGCTTCTGCTCGATAACGGGGCCGAAACGGATGTAATAGATGGGAGTGCGGAATCGCCCATGAGGAAGGCAATACAAAGTGGTCACGCGACAATCGTACGCCTCTTATTAGACAATGGTGCAAATCCGGATTGGGAACGAAGTGACGGATACGATACTTACATCTGCGACGCGGCGTGGCATGACTCCATAGATATCGTGGAAAGCCTACTTGATGCAGGGGCTGACCCTGACTGGGTAGGCGAATATGATAAGACTGCTCTAGATATGGCTATCTACAATGGAAATCTAGCAATGGTCAGAATGCTCCTCGAGAGTATTGGGCAAACAAATGAGGTCATGAACGCACCCTGGATCGGGGCAAGCCAACTAATGAGAGCTGTGGACGATGGTGACGAAGCTGGTATCCGCGGAATATTAGGAGGATGGCCTACTGGCAAAGTGTCAGATCGATACCTAGACATGGCGTTATGGAGCGCTGCGAGTCTCGATGAGACGACTTCTGTGCAATTGCTACTCGCGAAGGGTGCAGACATGGACTCGCAGTTTCGCGGTGTTCCAGTACTGTTCGCAGCCGCAACGTTACCTACTCCCCTGCGTTATGGGCTAGATGAAAGCAAGTTTCCGCTCGTGCAATTTCTTCTAAGACAAGGCGCGAACCCTGATGTATTTCTTTATGGTGGAATAACACTATTGCAAAGGGCAACTTCTTCTAACAATCCAGACCTGGCGCGCATTCTGCTCGACGAGGGTGCAGATATCAATCAAGGTTATCATGGATCACCACCACTGTTGGCCGCAGTATGCAGTGGATACCTCGATATAGCCAAGTTGCTGCTTCAACGAGGAGCGGACATTGGAGTCACAGGGAATCGCTCTTACAAGGACAAAACGCCACGTTCTCTACTTTATATGGCGCGGAAGAAGGAGCTCCAGGACATGGAATGGGATATGAAAAAGCTCCTGCGCGGATATACAACAAAAGATGGACCAATGTCTTGGGTACGGAAGAAAAAGTACTGGGAAATGGAACAGCTCCTGTTCGAATACGGAGCAAAAGATGGACCAGAGTCTTGTCCGCACCAGCATGAACCAGGTTCTTGTCCGTACGGCTATGGTCCAGGGGTTTGTCCACATGAGCTGGGACGGGTGGAAGACACAACGGATGAATCGGAAATCTCCGAATCAGATGAAGATCAAAGCGACGAGGCATCAACCGTCGAAAGTGAGGTGAGCTGAAAGAGAGAACGACAAAGATATATACGATGTGAAACGACTGAATTACGGCCTTCCAACTTTTCTAGATGGATCATGCCAGCTTTAATATAGTTTGCGAGGTTTCGTGCTCATAGCAGTAATGAATCATGTCTCAATGAAGATCGATCAGTTATGGACAAGAACCACTGATGTGCCGTACGTCACGAAGATAAAGCAATTTGAACTCTTTCTTTACATTAGGTATCAATAATTCTGCATCTTGAAAATACCCAAAATACACCAGTCGAACGCCTATATCAAGGAAATGAATGAGACTGTGCAACATCATAGCTTTCAGCAGTCCTAGAACAGTAACAGAATCCTAGCCTGCCGAACATTTTCCCCAAATCCCTTACACGATTGTAATTGTCTTGCCTCGGTCCAGAGTGGCAGAAAAGTAGGCGCAGGAGTTGCAAATGAGAAGTACTATTGATGACTCCGGGCTCTCTAGCTCGCGTCCCTCACGGATCCTAATTCTACGAGACACCACCTACCACATCTTTTGCGTCCTCGCATGACACCATTCTTCCTCAAGGTCTCACAGAATGAGGTAGTGCGGTCAATTTTCGATAAAGATCACAAATATGGTGCTAGTCCTATCTGAGGTTTCCAGGACTTACAGTCCGATTCTTCGGATGAGCAAATCTATATCCGCTACTCAGAAAAAGTCACGCTAGTCCTGATCAAGGAGACCCAATATAAAAATGCGATATCGAAGGCAACCGGTATACAGAGACCATCCCCACAGGATATCGTTTACGAATTTATAAGTAAGCTATCTACCTCGGTTTTCTAACTTCATATATAGTGATTCGGTGTATGCAGAGGCGCAGAGAGAAGTTGTGCAGCCCAAAGCCTATATAAGTATATGTGCAATCTTTTGACGCATCTAAGCCAATCTACGTACAGTCATATTCACGTGTCTAAATCATCACCGTCCAAGGACTCTACATGTAGCCTTTCTCTACTTTCTCGCTAGATTCTTATGCAAAGTATGCTCCCTCATAGCCAAACTCACCAGAGCCCCTAACGCACTAATCCCCAAGAGTGTCAAGAATACCCCTCTCAGTGCCTCCATGTACACGTCTCTCACTACCGCTCGTTGTCCCGCCGGCAGCTTATCAATCTCCTCCAGGCTATCTCTCAGCCTCTTGATAATCTCCGCAGCACCGTCCCACCCGCCGAGTCTAGCCCACAGTCTCATCTTCAGAATATTTTGAAAGACGGCAGAGGCGATAGTGACACCAATAGCACTCCCAGTACTGCGGAAAACATAGGAAGCTGAGGTGATGACAGCTTGCTCTTTGTGATCGACAGCTGAGATGAGCGCCAGGAGTGTCGTGGTTAGGGTGCCAGCGTAGCCGATGCCGACCAGGAAGAAGGCTATCAATGTTATCCACGACTCGGTCGTAAGAGTGAATGAAGAAGTCATAACGTTGGCGCCGACGAAGATGCATACAATGCACACACTAAGTATGTAGTAACGGCCTGTGGCTCGCATGATCAAGCCAGTGCAGACAGAGCCAACTGCGATGCCAACGGACTGAGGAACCATTCGTGCCCCGGCCTCGGTGGCGGAGCAGCCTCTAACTTGGAAGTACAAAGGTCCGTAGAAGAGGGTTGCTAGGGTGGTCATGGAAAAGAACCAATTAGTCAAGCAAGCGGAGAGAACGGTGCGATTGAGGAGGAGCCTGACCGGGATGATGGGTTCCGAGGCGCGTTTGTCCTCGATGTAGATGTAGGCTAGAAGGAACACGAATGACAACGGTAGGCTAGTGTAGATCAAAGGATGATTCCACGGCACAACATTACCACCGGAGTTGAGACCTAGGAGGAGAAGTACAAGAGCCGTTATGAGGGTGAAAGCACCCAGGAAATCTATTCGTTTGATCGCCGACTTTTCCGAGTGCTTGACCGGTATCTTGACGGTGAAGAAGACCATAATCCCAGAAATCGCAGTCAAGGGAATCTGAATGTAAAAAGCCTTTCTCCAGCCCCATGTATCGTTAACCCATCCCCCAAAAACCCCCCCAACACCAGCACCAACACCATAGCTAATGTTCCCGAAACCCTGCCACACGCCTCTCCTGCGCAGTGGAACCAAATCGCTCCCCACAAATGTCGATATGGCAGTCAATCCCCCACCCCCCATTCCCGCCACGACCCTTCCAAAAATCATAACCCATTCTTCCGTCGCAAGCCCACAAATAAGGTTTCCCGTCGCAAACAAAACGTTCGAGACAACGAGCCCCGTGCGGCGGGAAAATATGTCTGTGAGGCGGCCACTGAGAGGCTGGAAGGCTGCTTGGGAGATGAAGTAGGCAGAGGCGAGCCAGGAGAGGAGGGAAAGGGAGTTGAAGGAGTTGGATATAGGGGCGGAGAGGGTGGCGACGACGGTGGAGTCGAGGGCAGCGAGGAAGGTGCCGAGCCATATGCTGGACATTACTAGGAGGATTTTGGCGGTGCTGGGTTCGGAGGCGAGAGGGACGGAAGAGTCAGAGGGATCAGGCTGGCGGGTTTCGGTAGCTTCGACGTCGGCGTTGGGCTTGCCATTGTTGAGCAGTGGGCTTGTTTCCGCTGGTGAGTCACTTGAGGTGTGTGCTGTAGATGCCATGGAGTCGTGGCTGTTCCTTAGTGATAGCTGGGAGTGAGAAGTCCCACAAGAGCATGTGCATGGGCAGTCCTCACAAACGGCAGCGTTACAGCGAATGTGTATAAAATATGTTCATGTGTTCCATCATCTCATATGAAATTATGACTATATATGACTCTCAAAATCTGCGTGCATCTACACGCTCGTAACGATTCGCTGGCCGAGTTGGTGCTACACCATGTCAATGGAGAAAAAGTCCAAGAGCCGTTGCGCGGGACACAGCTCGGCTATAATAGAAAATAGTTCCGGTATAGTAGAACGGCCAAACGTTAGCTAAAGGATTAGGCCTTTACCTTTAACCCCGCAACCCCGCGATCAAACACCCCCCCCCTCTATACACCGCCTATACTTAGCATATACTGGATATTGACTAGGCCTTTATTTATCGGAACATGTTACCCTACTATAATATTAGTACTTACCTACTTACTTATTATTATACCCTATACCGCCTTAATTATTTTACTTAGAGTAAGTATATATATAATATACCTAGAGTATTAATTAATATAGCAGATAATAGTAAAAGTATTATAGCTTAGGCTAATATTATATACCTAATAAATAGCCTAAGTATAAATATTATCTATACTTAATATATTATATATAGTATTATTAGGCTAATAGGGTTAAAAGATTCTATCTTCTTCTACTATTAAATTATATACTAGTTTAGATAAAAATAATAATATAATAAGTATATTCTTAATATAAGTAAAGTATATACTAATATATACTAAGACTATAAACTAGATATAAATAGAGAGCTTAAAAATAATAGAAATAATATAATAATAAAGATCTTAAATAGAGATATAGTAGATATAATAGATACTCTATATAGACCTTAAAATAATATACTACTTAATATAGGAATTTCTTTAGTATATTACCTTAAAACCTAATAAGTAGTAATATATACCTATATAGAGTATATACTAAATATATATACTATATATCTAGGATGATATTTACTAGTAAGGCTATATTATTAGTTTAAATAATTATTTTTCTATTATTATATCTAAGATCTAAGATTATAATAATATACCTAAGTATCCTAATATTAATAAAGAAGAAATCCTTTACTTTATTTATATTAAATCTAAAGTTAATATTAAGGACTAGATAAAAAAACTATTAAAAATATATATATTAAAGATATACTTAGTATATACTAAATATATATTATACTTATTACTTATTATCTACCTTAGATTTAGTTTAGCTATTAACTTAGAAACTAGATTTATTTACTTAGACTTAAACTCCTTAAATAATTTAACTAAAAGTAAGATTCTTCTAATAAAGTATAATATATAAAGTAGAAATATACTAAAGTTAAATACTATTAATATACTTATATAAATATACTTACTCTATACCTAGTATATAATTAGGTTAAGTTATAGAATATTAATTAACTTTAATTAAGAGCTAGCTAGCCTATATATACCTTACCTATCTAAAAATAAATATAGAAGACTATTAAGTATTAATATAATACTTTTATAAAGATATAGAAAAAGAATATATAATAATACCTAATCCTATCTACTAATAAGGTTATATATATAGATAAGCTCCCTATATTATTCTAATAAAATATAGTAGGTATATCCTTTAAATAAGCTTAGTATAGATTATATATATACTAAATATAAATAAACCTCTTTTATAGGATATCTATATTTAAGTAATTTAAAATCTTAATATTATATATAACTAATCTATAAAGGAATTACCTATATAAATATTAAATATCTATAGGTTCTTATTTAATATAGGATCTAACCTACTAAAAAGAAGAAGTATATATTTATTAATACTATAATAATATAATAAAAAAAATACGGTAGGTAGCTTAACAAATATATATAGTATATACTAAGTATATATAGAGTTTAACTATCCTTAAGGATCTAGAATAGTAAAGATATAAATATATAATATAATATTTAATATCTATATATTATAATAGTAGACCTAGTTTCTATTCCTTATACTTATTATATATAGAATATATACTTACTATCCTCTCTATTCTACTAAGTTACCTAAAGATATTATGGAGGAAATAGTAGAAGTTATTAAGTAATATAATCTACTTACTCTTATAATAAGTATATTCTATATACGTCTAACCTAAGCTATACTAAGATAATATATTAGGTCGTTTTATTATCTCCTTAATACTTAGTAGTCTATACTAGAAGTATAGATAATATATATTATAAGCTATTTATTAGAGCTTAAATATTAAAGATTAATTATAAACTTTAATTAAAAAATAAAGACTTATCTACTATTCTAAAGGAACTTATCTAGTAGGTAAAATCCTATTAAGTACTATTTCCCCTATACTTAACTTATATTAAATAGGTATTTAACGTAAATTTAACTTTAATTAGTAGAAGTCTAATAAGTATTAATAAATTTAGTCTTTTAAATAGATTAATAATAACTACTACTTAATTATATACTATACTTATATCTAGGCTAAGGCGTTTATAAGAATAAAATATATTAAAGTAGACCTAGCCTTTAAGATAGTATAGAGAATAACTAATCTATTTTTAATAATAGACTAGAATAAATAAATATAGTATATATTTATTATCTATTATATATATATTTAGTATATACTAATTATTAATAGGAACTAATATCTACTACTATATATTCCTTAATCTTAATATATATTTAGGATATTATAGAATATTTACTAAAGTCTTTAGGGTATTATCTAATATTACTTATAAATAGGTTAGATTTACTTATATTACTTATATTAATTATAGGCTCTAAACTATTATACTAGATATATATAAAAAGCAAGCTAGTAATAAGTCTACCTTATATTTTATATATACTAAGTATATACTTATTAATATTAGGCTTTAGGGATTACCTTTATTTATTAGATAATTATTTAGATTAATATAAATATCTTTAATATATACTAATATTCTATCTTATATATATTAAGTATAACTTCGTAAAAAAATTCCTAAAATATTAATTTATCTATTTAGTATATAAAATTTAGGATATAGACTTATAAGAAGAACTTAATTAGTAAATAAACTATATATATAGAAAATACTCTAAACTTAAGTAGTAGATAAATTCTAAGAAAATACTATAAATAATAACTAGACTTTTAAAAGAAATATCTAAGATATCTATTAAATAGTAAAATTATACCTATAAATATACTAATATAGAGGAAAGTAGCTATTTTTAAAATAATAACTCTATTAGTTAAAATCTATCCCTACTTACTATAGTAATAAGGTAAGACCACTATTTAGTATATACTAAATATATATTCTATATATACTAAGTTTATATAGATTAAAAGTATATACTCTTAAAATATTTAAAAAAAAGGATATAATAAAGTAATAAAGTATTAATAATACTTAGTAAAACTATAATAATATAGTAAGATTAGTAGTATAAATAAAAAAAAGAGATTAGCTTTACTTTTATTAACTTATATATACTTAAATTATATTAAACTTCTACTAAATAAAAGATATTATAAAGTAATAGATTAATAATAAGATTATTTAGATCTTCTATAGAATTCTAATAACCTATATAATACTCCTAATTCTAATATACATTCTAAGTATAGCTCTAGTATATACTTAGAAACCTTAAAATTACCTCTATCTAAGGGGCTAACTACTTATAAGTTAAGTATACGCTTAGCTTTTATTCTATAGATATAATTAATAAAGACTAATACTTATAATATATAAAAATATTAGTATATATTATTAATAGAAGATAAAGAGGTATAGGCTTATACTAAGTGTATATAAAGAAGACTTAAGGCTTATACTAAGTAAAGATAGATAAGACTTAAAGTACTAAAGAAAGAAAGCTATTTACTAAAATAATAATAATAAAAATAGTTTTAAGACTAACTAAAACTTAATAAAAAAAAGCTTTAACTTAATATAGAACTTAACTTAGCCTTAATATATACTAGATATAATAAAGAAAAAAAATCTCTAAAAAACTTCTATAAAGATTATTAGATAAATAGAGTTATTAATTATAATACTTATTTAGTATTATAAGGCGATAAATATCTTTATAGAAAGGAAAGTATTCTTTTAAGATTAAATAAATACTATATAGATCTTATTTAATAGAAAAGTAGATTAAGTAGAACTATACTTAGCTAATACCTAGTATATATTTTAATAGAATTTTTATATAATAAGTTTATATTAGTTCTATAATTAATATTAGGATATTTACTAAGATAGGAGTCTCTAAATAAAAAGATTTACTTTAATAATAAAATAAGTTATTAATCTTTTAAAGCTACCTAGAAATCTAGAGACTATATATATTTAGTATATATTAAGACTAAGGAAGAAAAACTAGATTATTAATATTAAATAGGGAAAAAGAACTAGGAGATATATAGAATAAGTATAAGTATTATATAAATAAAGTATAAGTACTATATAGATAGAGTATATATAGAATATAAGTAGATAAATTAATAATAATTATATCTATAGTAAGAAAATCAAGGTAATTTTAGAAGTTATAATATTTATATAGTATATATATAGTATATATAGAGTATATAAAGAATATAAGAAAGATAAAAAGTATTTACTAGGTACTAGGCCTAGTATATAAAAAAAGGAATATACCTACCTACCCCACTCTAAATATCTAATGTATACTAAGTATATACTAAGCTTTAAAGAAAAAAAAAACCCCTCCCTCCTATTTATAAAGCCTAGTATAGGCTAGGTATAAGCTAAGTATAAAGCTTAACTATTAAAAAAAAAAAATTCTTTCCCTCCTATCTATATATATACTTAATATAAGCTAAGCGTAAGTTACTCTCCTCCCTATATTATATAAGCTTACGCGAGGCTTAGGCGTTTACTTAGGGCGTTTAGTGGGGGGAGCTAGGTATATATTAGATATATATTTAATATAGGGGGGGTATATATATACTTAGGACTAGAAAGGGATAATAGTATATAAGAGCGCTCTTAAGAATAACCTCTTTAGACTTAGGGTTAGTATATACTAGATATAAATTTAGTATAAACTTATACTACGCTTCTTACCTAATAAAAGCGTTTAGTAATCTTAGTAATACTAAGTCCTAAGTATTAGCTTATACTATATATATATAAGACCCTACCTATATTTAATATATACTAACACTATTTATATATTTTTTAAATTAGAATTACTAAGTTTATTAAGTATAAGTTAGATAGAAGTAATACCTATATTAAGTATAAATATAACTTAGTTATAAGCTTAAGGCTAGAGTTTAGTTAAATAATAAGTATATATATATAAGTATATAGTAATATATAGTAAAGTTATATTTAATATATATTTAATATACTTAATAATAAAAATAAGTGCTAAAGTAAGTAATAAAGATTAGGTTAATAGTTCTACTTAATATTAGCTAAGTATATATTAGGGATAGATATAATATATATAAAGTATTCTATCTTAGTTATAGATATTAAGGTAATTAGTAATATTTTCTATACTTTATAGTATTAGCTTTATATATACCTAATATATATATAATCTACCCTAGCTCTATAATATAGTTTATATTTCTTTATCCTTAACTATAGACCTAATTCTTAAGGGCGCTAGTCTCTATTAGCTCTATATATATATAATATAAGCCTAACTTACTTTTAACTAGCTAAGGTTTTAGCTATAAAGATATTAGTAGAGATTAGGTTTATAACTACTATATATTAGGTATATACTTACCTAATACTAAGTATAAGTACTAACTAGCGTCTAGATATACCTTATAAATATACTAATATAACTAAACTATATTAGATACCCCCTAGTATATATTAAGGATATACTTAACTTATAGCTAATTATCTAGTATAGATAACTCTATATATAAAGTCTAGGTCCTTAACTATAATATTATATCTATACCTACTTAGTATATATTTAGTATAAGTAGTATATATATATATATTCTAATATTAAGCTTTAAAAGTATTTTAGGAGAGATAGAAGCTATATATACTTAGCTAATACTTTATATCTAGTAGATATATACTAATAATTATTTATATTATCGCGCGTATAAACTAGGGGACCTACTAAGTGTTAGCTTATATTTAGTATATATATCTAGCTAAGCTTATATCTCTAGCTAGTTATAATTATAACTACTTAACTTAAAATCTAGTTTAGTATATACCTAGTATAGCTATTTAAAGATTATATAGCTTATAAGGGGGGATTTAATTATAGTTATAATTAGTAATAGAACCTATTATAGTATTAATAAAGTATATATTTAATATAGAGAGAATATAAACTAACTATAATAGTACCTAAAAAGGGCGCTTAGATTTATTAAGTTATTTATATAGAGATTTATATATTAATTAGGTAAGACTACGGCTAGTATAGCTATAGTAAGCGTATACTTAATATATATAGAATATATATTGATTTTCTAAGGATAATTATAGGATAATAATAAAAGAGTATATCTAATATATATTAGATATAGATAGTAAGGAAAGGAAAATAAGATAGTTATAATTCCATAAATATAAATAATTACTAGCCCTATATATACTAAGCCTCGGCACGACCTCGGCTATAGTCGGATTTAACCAACTAGACATCAGCTTACTTTCTACTATATCGGAACTATTTTCTATTATAGTCGAGCTAGGTGCCCGCCGTTGCGATAAAATAAAGACGGAATCCAGCCGCATCAACCAACCAAACTTCTTTAGGAATAGCCAATTCTGCACAATGTGGGGCAAGGTGGACTGAGCCATTCACACTAGATGTAACTATAAATGCCGTCCATATAATGTGCTGGTCCTGTCATCAAAGTGTAAGCCTTTTCTGGGCTAAGATTACATGATAAATATAACGCAATCCGCGCTCAACTATGAGCATACTCTCTATCTCTATCGGTAAGGAACGCAGAATGAAAGAATACAGTAGTATGCTTGCCGGATCAACAGTCTCTTATCAATCATCATCGTAAAATAATACTTCCACTTAAAAATGACTCTCGCGCTTAGTTTAGGACCTTTACATCCCCAGCTCGATTGAGAGGTTTACCAGACGGACGTGTTTGTGGTTGTTAAAGTATGAACGGGCGCCTATGAGGCAGCAAGTATACTCGTCACTACCGCTGTAGACGTGAAGGTACTCGAAAAGATCTGTGTAGATACCAGGAGACTGTTTTCAGTCACGGTGACAAGCTCCTGGGTAACAGTGATCGTGGTAGCCTGGAGATGACATAATCAGCGTGCAACGAGGGAGCAATGGATACAAGATCAAAAGACTTACAGGGCAAGACGAAGCATTTAAGCTCGAAGTAGGGATTGCCGATGGATATGTAAATGTCCGTAGTTGAGGGGGAATCAAGGTGGGAAATGTAATGTTCTGGGGTGCAGTGGGCATCAAGGAAGGATATGTAGAGTTCCGGGGTGCAGTGGGCATCAAGGAAGGATATGTAGAGTTCTGGGGTGCAGTGGGCACCAAGGATGGACGCGTCGAATTAAAGCTCGCAGTGGGCGTCATCGAGGCACTTGATGAATTGAGACTGAAAACGCTTATGGTGCGTGAAATGATGGCACTTGAACCGGTGAATGTGGGAATAGTGAAACTGCTATAATTCGATTCAGCATCATGGCAGAATAACCTCGCAGAGATCACTCACCTCAGAGTAGTAGGACTTATAGATGGAGACGAGCTGGTGTTGAACGAGGCAGTAGGTGTAGGACTAGCTGTGGATGAAGTGCTCGAAGAATTTGCTGGTAAGTTCGGTACGAGCATCGCACTAATGGCAGTTGGATCGTAATGTGGTTGACCAGTGGCCTGAAGAGTTCGAAAGTCGCAGTTCGACACACCAGGACCAGCAAGCGGAAAATAAGAAACGCCATAGCATTGGTCTTGGGAAAACCCATCGTTATCCTCAGCGCAATCATTAATGCAATCATACAAACTAGGTACGACCAGGCCTCGATCGGATGGGCCCTCGTAATTGGCGTCACATAAGATCTCGTACGTTTGATTTCGTGTAGTATATGTTTCCCCATTATCGAATGGACAACCAGGTAAGGGAGTAGTAGTCGGGATCGATGTCGTTGCTGAAGTGGATATTGAAGAAGCATTAGGAGAAGCAGAGGAATAGCTAGATACCGGCGTTACGGAAGATGTTGGGTTCGTGAGAATCCTTGGGGGAGCGGTGAAGGAACTGTTTATCGATGGAATACCAGAGCTGGGACCATTAGAGACTCCGGTAACAAAGGACGGTGGAAGAGTGATTGAACTGTTTACCGGTAGGATGCCAGAACTGGGACCACGAGAGACTCCGGTAATAAATGACGGTGGAAGAGTGACTGAACTGTTTACTGATGGAATGCCAGAACTGGGACCACTAGGGACTCCGGTGATAATTGACGGTGGAAGAGTGATTGAACTATTTACCGGTAGGATGCCAGAACTGGGACCACTAGAGACTGCGGTCACGAGTGACGGTAAGACAGTGACCGTGACAGATGTCACACCCAATGTTACAATATCGGATATCGTCTCTTCTACGTAATCGGAGCCCGACTCTATGAGAGTCTGATAAATTCAGTATGTTAATAGGGCATATTTGAATAGATGTACATACTGATGTTGACGTTACAAAGACAGTTTCGACCCCAGACTTGGCAATATTTGGCAGACAAGAGCACGCGCTAGAAACGTCCCTGAGGATTTCTGGGTTCAGGTCTGTAGTTGAAGCAGCACTTACAGCACTCATTAGCGACGATGCTGTAAGCAACGGAGTGGCTGTTGTTGCTTGACGCTTGCGAATAATCCCTGCTGTTTCAGTGACTGAGATGGTCTGAGATGGTATTGTTGCTGTCGTGGCGACAACTGTGCTCTGAACGATGGTAGTCAAAATAATGGTGGTGCTGAAAAACGTCAGAAAAAGATAGAATGTAGATCAAGGGGTTCAGACGTTCTGGTAGTCACGGTACCGGTGGTGGTTAGTTCGGGGTAACCTAAAAGACTGCTACAGAAGGGGTATGTGTCGTATGGGTCGGCTTCGAAGCCTTGCAGAATAGTATCATTGACACAGATTTGTCTCTTTTGAGCCTGCTCCTCGGCTTCCCTCTCAGCAGCGACCACATGGCGCCGGTAGACCTCATCGATAGTAGGTCGCAAGCTCAGAGAAGAACCAAAGAGAAAAGCTAGGATAAGGGTAATATACCCTAATGAGAGGTTGAGGTGCATCATCGTACGCTTGACTAAGAGATTTTGGATGGATGACTTGAAGAAAAGAAAAGCAGCGAACGTGAGGAGCTTTGAGAAGGTAGACAAGAAGGAGGAACATCTTGGATATATACTGTCTCGAGAACGACAATGGTGGTGCTGGAGCCCTTACGGGGCATCACCGACGTAGGAGAGCATTGATCCATGCAGGCCTGGAATGGCAGCAAGCTCTAGGGATGTCGTCCGAGGCATGCATGGTACTGAATCAAGGACCATGTCTACAGCTGATCAAACCACAAGCGAGCAAGGGAAGACAATCCAGGCCCTGAACCCACGACTAGCCGTAACTTCCCAGTATGATGATATAGTCTGTAAGGCAAGCCTGCCAGCAACCACCCAACGCAAAGTCCGGAGAAGTCTTTGTGAGATGGTAAGCGTGATTTGTAAAAATCGCAAACTTATCACAAAATCAGAGCTTCCTTGCGCAGGAAGTAGAACTCAATGTTGTGAAGCAGACGGGCATGATTGAAGGAGGTTGTCGAATGATCGGCCAAAGGTCTATGCCAAGCCTTTCAGCCCTATTCGACAGCCCAACCTCGTCAGTGCAACACCAGTATAGGTCCTTGTTCCACCTACACACCACAGCATTGATATTCAAGCCGCCACATTCCATGGGTGCCTGTTCCTCTTGCCTCGGCTTCGGACGAGCCCGAGGAGACGTCGAGGTATGCAGGTCCCCTTCCAAAACACCAACCCCCATTCCTGCTGACCCTGGCTCCCTTGCGCGTTCAGAATCCCGAGACATCTCGTCTACTGCACGACGATCCTTACCGCAGCCAATACGGGACTGATCAGAACAGACGACGAGCACAAGATGAGCCAGATCCAACGGAGATGACTCCCCAAGAGAGAGAAGCCCAGCAGCGCATTTGTCATGCGATGTCCGAGTACGTCACATATCTATGCTCTGGTAGCGCCTCCTGACATGGTGGCAGTGATGTCGTAGATGTTTCTAGCACTTTGCCGCGCATGTCCAACGTTGATGGACGGGGCTTGGCAAATGAGATCTTTCGAGCGGAGACTCCCACAAGTGAACCAGCACCTGCAAAGGGTATCAAGATTGAGCATAATGGAAGGGTCAATCAAGAGGAGGCTGCATACAAGAGCGTGAAGCGGATCAAGACTCATCGCGCCCAGAATGATCTCACGAACAACGACAATTGGGAAGCAGCCAAGGTTGTCATGGGATGAACGTCGGACCTTTGATATCCTCAACCCGCCCAGCTTGGACCCCCTGCGACGATTCCCTCGCTCTTATTGCTATAGATGGAGCGGAATCCCCACATATCATCAACATATCTATCAACTACGAATGTACCCTCACTCCATCGCAATGCATCGAACGATACCTCGGAGTGTTTCGGAGGTGTCGATTCCAGCGGACACACCAGCCCTGGGCCTTACTCAAAGTCGCCCGGCCGAGATACCTTTGATTAATCTAGCACAGCATACGAAGAACAAGGGCTGCCAAAGTTCAACTCTCGTATCGGGGCTTGCCACCCGCTTGACCTTATGTACTACCTCCAGGTTCTCGAGATAGAGCTTAGATCTCCGGATGGACAAGAATAAGTCTATTCGTTAATGAATGCTTCTTCAAGGGTGCCCCTAACTGGTACCACAATCCCCTAGCTGAACCTTCAGGCAGAATGAGACTGGTAGCCCGGAACGCCACTTGTCCGCTCCGATCGCTATGTGAACAGGATTGAAGTGTAGGCTTGGCTGTGATTAGGTCGTCATTACAACCTGCGAGGTACTTGATCTACAGTGTAATACTAAGAGAGAATAGTTATTTTTCAATACCCTTCTATGCCGCTCCGAAATTTGCTACACCAAAGTGAGCTTTACTCTTTTGTTACCCGATAAAGCTAGGATGCAACGGGCTCATGGGCAACAAAATATTCGAGGATCTTCTGCCTAGATAACTCTAATAGATCCTGAAGGTAGTTATAGCTCAGCCAGTATCATTTATTGGCTTCCTTCAACTCAATTCCATTCGTACATGTCTCATGTTTATACCAAGACTTGCGTCATGTGTAATAGAATAGATATCGTCTATCTAGCATCTCACTAAATCAGCACCAGTCTTTGCTTCTAGTTGCGGATATCGTTACTTCTGCTACAATACCAGGATGACAGAATTCGCCCCTGGTCAATTTCCGAGTAGGGATACCTGTCACAGGTTGAGTTGCAAGGCATCATAGCTTGGAATGCCTAGTTCAATCCATTGCATATGCTTTCGCCTCATGCAATGCACGGTCAGCATCCGTCAACTCCACATGCCAAGCTTATCTTTTATGCCTACTATGGGGTCTACACAGCCCTCTTCAACTTTGCCGTAGGGTTACATTCTTTTTGCTGAACCTCACTCAGCTGATACACAGCTTGAGGCTTCGTTCTTATGCATGCATGCATGTGTCACGGGAGAAGATAACCTAATCGTCGACAATTGGCAAAGACCCGTAACGCCTTGATAGTTAGCAACGAAGATTTTGTCCGGTCACCTGTTCACAGAAGCATAAGACTCTGGACCCAGTAATATGGACCCAGCCAGCCAGTCTTCGTATGAGCGAAAATTCGCGTTGAAAGGCACGATCAGACGCTAATGCGAGACTGATGCAAGATGTCGCTTGCTTAATGATGATTGGTCCACTCCTCCCGAGTGTTGCTTCCAGAGGGGAAACCTATCAGATCACAGAGTCTAGGCTATACATCAACACGCTTGCACTCTAAATTCCGGAGACCCTAATGCCGACCTCTCATTTGCTGTTTGTGTTAGTCGCGTACGCAGGAAATTTCACTCATGTGAGGTGTGAGAGCCCAGCTATTAGGTACGAACACCTGGTAGTTCGGACCGTGCATATAGTAAATTTTGACGTCGCTCGTAGTCTGAGCGTGCTCTTTGAATATGGAGAACGTGTTCCGTGGCGCAGAGTGAATTGAAACAACGACCAAAAGAACATAAACATCGTGGCGAAGCACGTAGTGCCATTGGCCATAACGTTCATGAGGTTTTGGGCGCAAGAACGCGAGAGTTGGAATCTGACAGGGGTAGGACGAGAATGTACGCTTCCTTGTCCATACAGGCATCAGGGCATCCTCTGAACCAGACATATTCTTAACGGCAAATAGCGGCAACCTCGAAGGCGGACTGAGACTTGCATTGTCGATCCAGATTGAGTCAGAAATCGCCAGTAAAAAGCCTTGAGGCTCACGCTCGGAGCTTTAGCAGTAAAGAGACTCATGGGCTGGAAAAGGATCATCTCGGATTCCTCATGCATCATCGTGGTACGGCATTGACCCTTGCTCATACTGACGGAAGTGTTTTGACGAGTGGCTGGATGCAATAATGGTCATGGGATGAGGGAAGCTGGGCACGTAATTGAACACCATCCGGAGAGGGGGTAAACCCAGTCAAGATCAAGAGGCAGGGTGCATTCGAGCACTAGTCGAATCGATCCCATGCGTTCCGTCCAACGCATGCCTGGGGCTAAGCAACCGGAGCAGAGTGGGTTGATGTAACGCCGGCAGAAAGAAGACAAGATCAACCAACATGGGTGGGGTATTCGGATGTGAGTGATCCTGGAATGTTGCTCCGACGAGTCAGAGAGGCGGTCAGACACACAGATGGTCTCACTAAATGAAGGAGCGCGGAAGAAGCCATCAAGGCTGTGTAGAAGTCGAAAGGCGAGCAAAGACCGCTTTTCCTAGTCTCCACAGAAACCGCACCATAGAATCAATAGTCCATGTTCCGCGCCAGACGATTGGCGAATGCACAACCCGAATAGTAGAAGATACAAGGCAATAGTCCAATTTGAAGCGAAGACCCGGATACGAGAATTGTCGTCGTGTGAAGAAGTGGAGCCACTGGTCACTTGATCAACTTCCATCCGTTGGCATGGTTGATCATGCATCGAGTCGCTGGTGGACCTGCCAGTAGAATGGTAGAAGTGGAGTAGCTGCAAGACTTTGCGGCAGCTACTGGCAGCCATGCCGTTCATGTGACGCGTAAACAACCAAAAAGTCCGCTCGCAGCCGTGAAGATGTAATTGTGTAGTGATAGAGCTGCAGCACTAAACCACGAATGTGTAGCATGTGGCCAAAGAGCCGATAGCTGTAGGCAAGCCGAGTGGATATCACGGATTCTTCGATTGCCTATCTTCGTGCCGAGCTGAAAACCAGAGTTGATCGAGCAATATCGTTGGCTGGCAATGTTCGATGTGATGCTTATTCCAACTAGTACATGGAGGGTTGAAAACCCCTCAGCAAGAGCCTGTCAGCAACGTGCATAGATGTGATGGTTCTCGATCGACGGGACGTCGCCGTGGCAATTGACACATTTCTTTGGATTGAGTGGTTGAGATAGAAACGGTTAGGTCTGTGCTGAACATGTCGATCCATGCTTTGTCGTTTTGAAGAGCAGTCGAGGCCATCGAGCCAGATCAACGCGTGCTTCTTGAAACATAAATAGCAGACGAAATCTCCTTAGATGAGTCTTTCCATTGCATCCATAGCAAGTCCAAAGCTCATTATCCATTCTGCACCAACCAAGCATCACATATATCCACAGCTTCCGACAACTTGTGTGACACATTACCAAGCCTACTCCAAGTCAGCTTTGTAACTTCATGTGAAAGCCATAGATTCAACTGATCCGGTATAGGTGACATCTCGAACCCTAAGAGTTTCGACGTTGGGCGATACCAGCCATTCAAATAAACCGTCCCGGCAATACACCAAATAAGGTAATGCCAAGCGCCGGGCTCTTATTTTTAAGACTGGCTAACAAAATAATAGCAAGAAAGATGTGCTTTTACGACCAGCAGAAATTCTCGTGCGGTGACTTCAAATGGGGTCATTTTAGGCAGCATTGCAACAGAGAATATCGCACTGGTGAAACGTGCGGCACCAAGCTCGTCATGTCCACGCTGCCAATTAGGGGAAACTGTAGGCATTGCGACAAATTCGAGACGAAAAAGCGGCGTCGCGCTCAGGAGCTTGACCGCATTAACCGCTGGAGAAAGGAGCCGGGCAGGTACACAGCCTCGATCGAGCGTTCTGAAGAGATTGTCCAGCAGCTGGAGCGCGAGATGATGGACTTGATGAATCAGCGGGCAATGAGACTCCAGAGCACCCGCTAGAGGGCGTTCCTGGTCTTTTCCACATTGACTGCTAAGCAGGCTGAAGCTTAAGCTGAAAATGGATGACATGTCTGGAATTTTTTACAAAGGAGATTTAGTTATCAAACACATAGCTTTAATGAAACGCATACTATTTCGGGAGCTCGACATGGGATGTCATTTGTTGGAATACCCAAATTCATCGTAGCTGAGACGCAGTGTAACCGCCCAGCTTACCCTTTTTCCCGAGGAGCGTAGCCTTGCTCATTCCGCGATCGTTATTCAATTAGTTGCGATTAGGTCAGTAGAAGCGAATATAAGAAGGCAAATGATATACTTAAGTTGATGGAAAGAGTGCAAGAAGAGATGAGGTGGGTTGTTGTTGTTGATGAGTTGTCAAGAGAGGGGAAGCTGCAGATTCGATCTACCAGCCCTACGGGCTTAGCGGGGAACTAGCGGACCATCTGCTTTGGGCTTAAAGATAGAGGAGTTGGATACTCGCACGACAATCGGGTTGTAAGATGTACACGCGCCATAAGGTGGAAAAGGGTGAACGCAAACGCACAGGCTTGTGGCAGATCGCTGTAGAGCCAAATCTTTCTGCTGGTCAGCATCCCATGCCTACATTACTGAGCTTGTGGACTCTACAGCATCACCTTCAAAGCTTTCTGCCTAGAACAGGAAAATTCCGCCCGAATTGAACACTCTAACCAGTGTCCGCTTCTTCTTGCTTTGCCAGCCCGTGCTCTTGTAACAGCGTGGTAATCTCGTCCGCACCCCAAAGGTGGTGATAGACCTTGCCATCCTTTGTCTTCCCAACCGTTGCAAATTCGACTACGGAAGACATTAGCTTTGCCTCCATAACAGACCTAGAGAGGGAAAAGACTAACTCTTCTCACTGCTTAGCTTTGTTGAATCCATAGTCTTGCTGAGGACCTTCACTGCGAGCCCACAGGCCTCCTTCAGATCGCAGTCTTCCTTGTAGTCTTGCTTTAAGAGACTCTGCGCGCTCGCATTATTTGCTCCCACGCTTGTCGCTTTCCATCCCCCGTAGTTGCCGCTAGGATTACTTTGGTACAATTGAAATTGTCGTTGAGGATCGTAGCCAGCATAGATAAATGAGACACCAAAAGGACGGAGTCCACCGTGCTGCGTGTAACCTTGCTTAAGATCACATAATCTTCGGACAAGCTGCTCACAAGGGATATCTTCGTTGTAGGTCAAAAGGTATCTTTGAGCTTGCGTACGAGCGTAGTTGATCAGGATATTGGCATCGGCCGTCATGCCTGCTACGGCACATATCATGTTGCTAAATAATGAACGTTTAGCATTGCCATAATGAGAAACCAGGCTTGAAATTGCTTACTCGTTCAGGATGTATAATTTTTCCGCCGAAGTGTCTTGTTCTAATAGCTTGCTTGTAACCTTTCGTTCTGCTGCTAGGACGATTCCATCTGTCGACAATATACCGATAGCTGTGCCTGCATGGGAGATAGCTTCGAGCGCATACTCGACTTGATATAATCGCCCTTCGGGCGAGAATATCGTCGTCTAGGAGCTCTTGATTAGCTTTGAAGCTTCTACATTGCACAAGTCTTGACGACGCACCCTCGAATCGTATCTTCTTGACATTTGGTCCGGGAACCCAACACGGTTTTAATATCTTGCGATCTTCGACTGAAACGAAGATGTTGATCGGTACTATTGAGAATACAGAAGTATGTAGTTGTAAGCTCTAGGCTCTGAGCTTCACGCGTTCCGCCAAGCGTATTGATATGTCCACCCTAACCTACCTCAACACTCGTTCTCGAGGCTACCTTAAATATCCCAGCTCCTACTGCATACCGTTATGGACGAGTTCGCTCAAACTCGAGGCGCAGATGACCTGTTCGACGACGACTTCACTCCAATAGCAGGGCCCACTGCCCAAACCTCAGAGTCTCAACATCCATCATCTCATCGAGGTGGCCGTCATGCTCCTACTCCACGAGGGCGGGGCAGTAGACAATCTTCCGTCAATACAAAACCACGGCCTGCAGCTGTGGAACGAAATACTACGCCCTCAGAAACCGCGCAAGCTGATGCTAATCCAATATCCCCGTCGGAAGTAGACCCAACAACGCCCTCCCAGCAACAGCCCCCTCCTGTACAACAAAGACCGCCAACGGCCGTCCGTGGTGACAGAACTGCAACAGGTGGGATAGCGAAGCCCAAGCTTACAGAGGATGAACTCTCTGCTCGCCTAGCAGCAGCGAAATTGAACAATGCCAAGAGAGCAGAAGCACACCGATTAGCTGAAGCAGATGAAGCAAGCTTCCAGCAACGAGAGGCGCAGGCAAGCCAGAAGAGAAAAGAAGAAGGCGCGGCGAGACGAGCTATGAATGCAGAACGGGAGAGGAATAGGTTGAGGAAGCTGGGCCAGCAGGCGGGGAGGGAGTGGGATGAGGGGAAGGAGGAGCAGGAGGCGAGCCAGGGATCACAGTATAGAAGAGGGGCACACGGTGGCGTGGCATATGATGCAGTAAGAGGTAGGGGAGCTAGGAATGGATATCAGGATGCTGGACACAACCCTGGGTTCGAAGGGAGGAGAGGCGGACAGGGACCTGGGGGACGGGGAAGAGGGGATAGAGTACGTGGTGGAAGGGGAAGAGGTGAAGCCAACCAAGGTGTACATAGCCGGAGCATCAACACTACCCAAAAGGCCCCTGATCCAGAAATGGATTTCCCAGCGCTGCCTACTCCGTCAAAGAAGGAGCAACATACCCCGGCGCAACCCTCGAGTAAAGCAGAGCAACCTCTTTCACCAACGGTAGCAGGGGCCAGCTGGGCTGATGAGGTTCAAGAGACAAAAGAACCTCAGGAAGGATGATTTCTGAAATGTATATTAAAGTGCCCTTTTTGGCATAACGTGCCGGGCTTTGGAAAAAGGGCAAGGGCTTGGTGTTTCTGCATGCATAGCGCTGACTACGGATCCTCTTGGACCACCTGTGTTATTATTAGATACCCTCACAAAATCTGTAAAGACCGACTCACTGCACTCCACATGTGACTGCACTTGTGCGCAATCCCGCGCATTTCGCTAGTCTTTCACAAAACGTGGAAGATATCCTCCAAACAGAACGCCTCGCTAAACGGACCAAGCATGGAGACCACTCTTCCTTTACCAGCGTCCTCTTCCTCTAAATCCCCCGCCCCTAAATCCTCCTCCCCTAAAGCCGCCTCTCCCTCCTCCGAACCCGCCTCTGTCACCATAGCTATCTTCCCTCGCTGGTCCTCGATCCTCATCCCTCTGAGGCGGTGGCCTTCCTTTCAATTCCTTCTGTAAACCTTCCCATGTCCTTCTCATTTGAGCATACCCTAGATGCATCTTCCCATAGAAATGGTCCGCCAATCGCCTGTCATTGTCCAACCTGCTCAGATAAGCTCCACAGACATCACAGACTTGTAGCTTCTGATGACCCGAAGGCCCAGATGTATCAGACAGTGATTTGAGCTCGCGCTCTTTCTCCTCCTTGGCGGCTTTGGCAGTGCGGATTTTGTGGTGTTCGAGAACTGCTAGCGCTACGGAAGAGGACTCGCCAAGAATGGCTATCTCGAGAAGA